>OU830602.1:58041820-58666820 GCA_917563855.2 Limnephilus lunatus
TGGTCACCAAACACGACTTAAGCCATTTCAAGCAACGTTTCAATTATGAATGATGGTATTAAACCAGGGCGATATTGAGAGTATCTTTCACTCTGGAATGTGCCAAAAATATTCTATATATTATTTTGAAATCAATCAATTATAAAATAACACAAATCAATCAAATAAAATTTACTTGCGCATAACGGCATTTGAACCCATGACCTTCAGATTTCTAGTCGAGAGCCTTATACCTCGACCACGAAGGCCCTGAAATTATTTGTTATCGATGTAGTATTAAAGTTTATACTTATAGTAAAAACAGGATAAAATAACAACAGAAATTTACCCAACCATGACCCATATCAGGGGTTCCCAACCCCGTGCCCGAACGATTCGTATGGGCCCGCCACTATTCGACAGAGACAGAATTTTTTCATAAACAAATTAAAAATGTGAATTATTTTTATTTATTTGTTAGAGTTTTAATTTTCTTGAGTGCCTAGGTTTATTAAATACGTTCGTATATTTGCGATATTGTATGTATGAGTGGTTCCTTTGCTGATAGTACTTGTCGCAACTTGTCTAGCGGCGAGCCAGACTGCACTCTTCACGCTTGCCTGGAACGGGGAGTGCTATTTGCACATCACTCCTTGTATACGCAGAAAACCCGAACGAACGAACGCCACGAACTGAACCGATGAACACTGAAGGCGCCAAAACACATGGCACATGACTCAGTGAAAGCAATAAGCAAACTGACTGTAGTCACGCGCTCGTACCGTCCCGATCGATCATATGTTCTTCGGGGATGCTGTGTGGATGGTAAATTTAGGGAGAAGTCTTCTTTGATAGCAATTTAGGGAGAAGTCTTCTCTAAAAGAAATTTAGAAAGAAGTCTTTTCTGAAAAAAATTTAGGGAGAAGTCTTCTCTGAAGAGCAGTAGTGTAGCTGGGGGGGGCGGTGGGGGCATCCCGCCCCGGGTGCCACCCGAAGGGGGGTGACACCCGACCGAGTGTCACCCCCCAAAAGCACGGTGTAAAGCTCTATGGCTCCCCGTGGAGTGCCCTGAAACTGGAGAATTTTGTGTCTAACGGTCTTTTTATAGGCGAAAGTAGCCTATATGTGCCCCCCCTCCCGAATAGGTGGTGCCCGCCACCCTACCGATGTTTTAGAATGTGCTCTAGACTCTAGAGTACAAAAAGGTTGGGAACCCCTGACCTATATAATAATGCTCCTATCAGTTCACTGCATATGTCATTATTACATAATACAAATGTTTCAAACATGTTTTTTGTGATCTGCCTCCGCTGATAAAGGATATCATACAAATATATTTGAACTGCTACTATTTATCTAAAAAACTGATACCTTGAGCTTAATAATTATTTCTTTAGGTGCTGATAAGTTTTTTATTATCAATAAAATGTTAGCAAAACAACCTTCATTGAAATGTTTTTTTTAATTATTATTTCTGCTGCATTTATGTTTTATTATGTTGTGTGCTCTGATATTATTCTCTTCGTTTTGATGTGATAAGAGAGTCCACTGTGTGTTTTAAAATTATAAAGTGCATTTACTCTTGCAATATTATATAATACTTTATTTAAAATGCGCACAGCGAGGCTATGAAGCAATGGCCTGTTTAATGAAGCATTACGCAACTCAAATCCAAATATGTAGTTCTCCTTTTTATTTACAACATTTTAAATTGTTGGTTTTATCAGAGGAAAGTGGCTAGATGCATAGATCAATAAATAATGGATATTTCACTGGATATTCTAGTGGGTTTCTACTTTTTCAGCAACTTTTAATTGAAAAAAATTCCACATCAAAAATTTTGGGCTACCACCTTTACACTGCCATCAATTTGTATTATTTTTAATTTTTAAAAATTAATTCTTCGAAAATTCAATGCAAAACTAGCAAGTGATGTATTCTGACCTTGAGAGTTCACCATTGTTGTTTCAGAGGACGTAAAAAATATACATATTTAGCCTTGTTGAAAAAATTCAGGGTTAACTTTAAATGCACAAATATTATTTTATTTATACTTGGTTTTATAGATGTTCTCACTTATGAGAACAATCCAGTTATAAAAACTCAGTTAATATACAAAAAATTACAAAAACCTACTCAGTCAAGGGATAAATAAATTTAATTTTTTTTCTAAATGTCCCATTTTCTAAATTTCCATATAAATTATCCACGAAAATGTCTACTTCAGCACACTATATCTATATTTTACGGTGCTCCAGATTTTATGTCCGGGTTAAATCTTTCCCAAATGAAAGACTAAACCCTTCCACACACTTTTCCCCAAATGAATATCTAGTAAATTCACGCAATGTAAGTGCACTATATAAGTATAATAAATACAAAACAATACAAGAACAACACGTCAATCCACCAGAAACATAATGGGAAAATATTTCACCGACTCCAGATATTTTCATATCAGAGGGTTCGGCTCTGATGAAATCCTAACTGGTCCGATAAATCCTACTGATCCCTCAATATAAATATTTAAAAAATCTTTCGTAATCCTACATGTATTTAAAATGACCGACTTTTGCATTTTTATGTACAAATTTTTTGACAAATCTAATACGCCTAAATTTTGAATGAGAGAGCTAGGTATAATGCCATTAGCCGAAATAACAAATGGTAATATTTTTATAGTCTAAGAACGCCAAATTCTTTTAATCTCATTTCCTAAATCTGTATATTTTCTTATTTTTTCAGAAACTGTTTTCTGAATATTACAAGAATTTGGAATAGCGACATCAATGATATAAGTTATTTTTTTAAATTGACGCATTTGGGTCAGAGGACTATTATATTAAAGGCGATATGAATTCAAGTGAAATGTGATATGACATATTTAACAGTAGGAATTGGGAACATTTATTTCAATATTGATAAGACCATAGTATCAAGATGATCGTAAATTATGTTATGTAAACATATTGGATCAGTCAAGTGCCTTCGAATTCTAAGGTCCCGTTCTGATTGGGCAAGTATTTTACTCGAGTAGCGAGTATTTTAGTAACTAAACATGTCCGAACACCATACATTTAGCAGTAACTAGTAGCATTTTGGTCAGTCAAGTGGCGAGTTACTCGCTACTCGACTAAATTACTTGCCCAATCAGAACGGTGCTTATGGGCCAGTTATTTCACAGAATGCGAACAATTCATGAAGTTACTTTTCAAGTTCTGTTATTATTTAATCATGGTCGAGTTGTTTCACAGTACAGTACAATCTCACTAGTCTGGCACTATTAAAAACCAGAGGGTGCCGGATTATTGGAATGTTCGGATTACTGGATTATATAGAAAAAATCATAATAAATAAAAAAAAGCATTTCATAAAGAGAATATGTTATTTTAATTACACACTATTCTCACTTCAAAACAACAGGTAAATACGTACGCACGTGCACATGAGATAAGTTTTGAGGTTAGACTGCTAGATGACGACGCGGCGATGAGGTGTAGAGGGACGAGGGAGGCGCGGGCGGAGGGTGCCGAATTATTGGACGTATCGATCTATTGAAGTGCCGGATTAGTGAGATTGTACTGTACTTGGATAAAAACAGAATTTGAATAGGACTTTCACATAACTTGAATATTAACACTCAGCCGGCGGGATGCATGGAAAGTCATTTCATCGCGCTTGCCTCGCACACAGGAGCCGTCTTAAGTCATTTTTAGGTTTGTATTGCATACAAGCACGATACAGAACCGAAATTCATTTGTAATAAATCCCCATTCATATCTCTAGAAATATGTTCAATAAATTTATTAGTTTATCTTGGATAAGGATTCCAAGCGCCCGAGAAATGTTTTCCGCTTCAGCTCGTTTCAAATTTGCTATGTCGGTTCAAACGGTCTGCGATATGTGTGCAATATCAGACAATCATTTGCTAGAATAAAAATAAATATTTTAACTAAAAGTTTAACATAAAAATGTCTTAGAGTTGTTGAACATTAAAAAAATACATTTCTCTTTTGAGATTTGCATCCAGTGTATGTTAAGCTGCATCTTGTTTTGTGTTTTAGAGAATTTATTTAGAACACCTGTTTTAATTTAAATATAATTTCTAACACGGTACCCAGAAAACTGAATTTTTAATTGATAATTTTTTTTTAGATATGAATGTTCAAAGGGAAAAAATGTCATCTTTATTCTTGAGTTAAACCCTCCGTCGGGCGCAGCTGGCCTCAGAGGCCAACAAAAGACATTGTTTCCCTCTCCACTTCTCAAAGGCGGCCTTTAGGGACTTTAGGGACCTCACACGGCGCCCACCTCAAGTCAGGTGTCGGCCTTTACACAACTCACAGACCGCCTGCGCCCGATTGGATTCTGCCCTCTTTTCAGGCATTTTATAAGCAGATATGAAAATATTTTATATATTTTTTTTTTTTTTTTAAATGGCTAGCAAATATGCTCGCTATCAACCGAATGATGTTGATGATATGGTGAAGTTTTTCCTCGATGATGATGCTTCTGAAGATCCAGTTTTGGTTGAAGATTTAGAAAAAATGTTTATTGTTTATGGTTGGTAATGTTTAATGAACTGGTTCCTTTGTGTTAAATTTGCTATATTTCCTTTCTATAAATCCTAGTAAAACTACCCGATAAGAATTTTGTATTATAATTAATATAGTGCGCCTGATTTCGGATCGCTTATAGCGCGCCTGACGGAGGGTTAAAAAGAAAGAAATATTTAAGATTGCATACCATGTAAATAAATACTTATTTTATTGAAGAAGAAGATAACACTAATAATCTAAACGAAAATATGAAAGAAAACAAGACACAGAAAAATGGAAAAAGATAATGGTCGAAACTAATGTGGAAAAATTAGTCAAAGATAATATTGTTAATTCTAAAATTTTAAAATATGAGATTGACAATTATGACGGTTTGATGGAAGTTGGCAATGGCTGAATTGGTAAAAGCGCACATCCCAGTTAGTTGAGAGGTCCTGGGCTCGAGTCCCAGTTGCGACCATTATCTTTTTTTCTGTGTCTTGTTCGCTTTCATATTTTCGATTAGATTATTAGTGATATCTTCTTCTTCAATGATATATTGCATTGATGGGAATAACCTTCAAAAGTTATAAAAAGAGAATTGTTCTTATAAAAAATTGAAATTATTATTTATTAAAAACGCTCATGATTCCGTGCATAGATCAAATAATTGGATATAAAAATTCAATTGCAAATATGTAGACATAAGTAAAATTCAGTATCTCCCAGCAGGCTTAGATATTCAGTAATTTTTTATCTTTTCTGCAATATTTCATTCTGTTTATATAAACATATCCCAAAAACAATTATTTTGAGTTGTTTATGGTTCGTTAAGATATGGATGCCTAATTTGAGCAAGGTTTACATAGAGAGAGTATTTATTTACAGTTTTAAAAAGTATTATTGGTCGGCAAGATGAGATGAAAAAATGTGCCGCAAGGAGGTGAAATCACCCATACATTTAAACACAGCCTAAAGGTTAACATTGAAATTTGATGAATTGTCCAAATTCTATTTTATTTGATTAATTTTTGGTATTCACAATTAATTAATTTTAAAAAAACATATAGGATATTTGCAGCACGTTCCAGAGTGGAAGATAATCTCAGTATTGCCCTGGTGTAAGACCACCATTCAGAATTGAAACGTTGCTTGAAATGGCTTTAGCCGTGTTTGGTGACCCGATCTGAATAGCCGGGTACTTTCCCATCTTCCTCTTGCAAATCTCCTTCCCCCCCCCCCCCCCCACTACCTTCAGCCTCACAACATATGCTAATTGGTGATGCAATAGTCTCACTGGCTCCAGACTGGAGCTGTTGGGACTCGTGTGGGGTATTCATATAAAAAAAAAATTTAAAAAAATATCACTCGCCACACATTCCCAATGGCAATATATGGCGAGTGATATGCTGAAATAGGCCAAGCCAAATAATGCCAGCGCTTTTATAGCTAAGTGTGACAGCCTCCTTATAAATATAATCATTAAACATGTCAAACATAGTTATATCATATTTTGTTATAACCGCTGTAGCGCTTTTTGCCACAATACGGCACTATTTGAAATACCTCGGATTTCTTTGCTGCCAATTTTGGCAAATTTTCCCTTATTTGTAAGTAATTAAGTAGAAGTTTACGATTTTATAATATTTTTTGATAAATCTTATGTGATAATTAGGTGAGTTCATTGGCTATTTAGAACTACAATCAGTTTGTATGTCTCCATATTAAAATTATGATGTATGATTTTTTTTAATGTTGTCGGAAAATATTCATTTTCATAATGATCAACAAAAAAATCTCGAGCAATCGGAAAAAAAAGTTTGCGCTGTCACTCCAGTGGTTACTCCACAACAATATTTATGAGATGATGTATAAATTTGAATGAAGCAAAGAGGTTGTGCCAGAACAAAGTCATATGGTGGTCCATCAATGCCTACTATAATTTCAGGAGGTACATGTCCAACGGGTCCCTGTTTGACGAGCTTGTGGCCTTTGCGGAGAAGGACCCAGGGGCGCGCTGGGAAGTAGGCGGCAACGCGCCTGTCATGGCCTCGCGCTTCCTGCTGGAGGGCTGCGATGTGGTGTTGGCGGCGCGCACCAGCCCCCGCCTGCTGGCGGCCCTGCCCGAGGGTCTGCGCGCCGTGGGGGGCGCCCTGGACAAGGACGACGTGCATCTAATCCTGGAGTACAAGGCCGACGCCCAGTGGGGCCCTTTTACAGCCCCGCGGGCCAACCGGTACATCCTGCACAATGACGAGAACAACCCCATGGTCAGCTCGCTGGAGCCACTGGGGGACGTGCTGAAAACCTTCCGGCCCAATTTGCTGGTGGTCAGCGGGCTGCAGATGATGGACAGCTATCCCTTCCCTGCAGGTAATCACCATTCACCCTACTTACTCGATTTAATACTCGAGACTTGTTTCTAGTCTCTGCTGTACTGTATAGAACTTTAACTTCTTCATTAATTTTTTTTATTTGTTCGTATGAAGCGAATACTTTGTGGTGAGAAATTATAATTTAAAATAAAACAATAACTTAGTAAAACTTTTATTTTTTATACTTTGTGCCATGGACACCGCTTTTGCATAAACACCACTTTTATTCTTTTATGCTTAATTCTTCTTATATTTGATTGTTATATGTGATTTATTTTTGCGTCTTTCTTAGCCAATGTTTCCATACAACATAATACCCCAAAATTAAATCACTATAATATTTTTTGCTGTGAAAATCTCAAATCTTAATTTCTTCATTCATTTTTCTTTGCTACATCTCTACAAAATTATTAAAATAAATTGTTTGTTTATCTTGGGTAAACATTTAAAGTGACCAAACTAGTATTTTCCCTTTGTTAAATCAGAATTTTAAATTTATTTGTTCCTGTTGCTGAAACCTTTGTTGTAACCTCCCTTTCTTTTACACGATTCGTTTACGAGAAAGAGGTTACAACTTTTTGTTTTATACTATATGTCGTTTATATTCTTTTAGGTGTTCGAGAAGCGCGTCTCGCAAAGATTAAGGAACAGATGATATCCCAGAAGTCCTCCACAATGGTTCACTTCGAGATGGCGAGTTACGTGGAAGCCAAGCTCATGACAGACTTGACTAAAGAAATCATTCCCTATTCCGACTCGCTGGGAATGAATGAGCAGGAACTAGTCAACCTGTATCACACTTTGAAATACGGGAATATCAGCGTCGTAGCCGATTCCAACCCGAGAGTTGCGTCGGCATTGGATCAAATGAGGAATGTGTTTAAAATTATTCGGAAGGCAAGTGTTAACATTCCAAATAGTAGAAAATTGACGAGAATTCACGTTCACACATTGGCGTATCAAGCCATCATGACAGTTCACGGGTCGGCGTGGAAAAAGACAATGGCTGCCGCCGCTAAGGCTTCGCTGACAGCGCACAGACACGTATGCAGCACCCCAACCATTCTGCCGTCGCAGGTGCGCCTGGTGATGGATGACAGTTTCTCCACGTCGGTCGGGAGCGCTGGGTCCTCGCGTGTCCGCCTGGACCCTGCACGCCCCGTGTCTTGCTGGGAGGAGGATGAGGGGGAGCGGGTGCTGATTTGCGTGGCCCCCGTGCTTGTCTGCACCAACGCCGTGCAGACTGCTGGCGCCGGAGACAATATCTCCGCAGCCGGCCTCGTTTTGCAGATTTAATCATTCTGCAATAGTGCCATTATTATGGTCCCGCCGCTGAGAGACCGCTATAACTAGAGATGCCATGAATATTCGGCTACTATTCGGTATTCGGCCGAATATTGCGAACCATTCGGCCGAATACCGAATGCTAAATGATGAAAAAAATGCATATTAATTTAATATTTACTGTTTTCACTACAAATTTCATAATATTCCCAAATAGGTGATTTTTTATTAAATGGTGCCATTTCCTAAAGCTTTTCGTGAACAAAGAGACGTGTTACACACTGTAAGTAACACAATTTGATGTAACAATCCACAAATAATGCGTGTTGTGACTCGAACTGCTCGCAAATGAAACAAATACTTAGTTACCATACGCACTTCAATGATGTAGGTCGAAACTTGTCACCCGCGAAATGTACTAAGTGTCACCGAATATTCGGCTGCTGAATATTCGGCCGAGAGCCTAGCCGAATATTCCGTATTCGGCAAAATCACTATTCATGGCATCTCTAGCTGTAACCTCTCTTTCTGTTGCGTGCAACATTTACAAAAAGAGGGAAAGGTTCCAAAGGAACTCTAAGCGGAACACCTGTACCACTGTTTTCCTAGTATGTACCAGCATTTCTAATTCTCGCAAGTCATTTATTATTTTAGATCTATTGTTGTATTTAATGAAATATTTTTTGATATTTACTATGAATGTTGTGTTTAACCCGAAACTGACTAACTTAAAAGGGTATTTCAGCCTATATGTAATGGTTTTCAAATTCCACCACTCCTATTCCTGTGTTGACAAAACCAAATACTTTTTAGACACTAGCTGGCCTTGCCCCTCTTGATCAAACATAATTTCTTTTGTGGTGGACGTTTATGTATTTAATCCTAAAAACATTGCAGATATATTATGAAAAATCATTATAATGTTCAAAAATATTAAATGAAATTCAAATGTATAAATTCAAACAAGCATAGGCATGCATCAGTGTCTCGACATTTAAAGGAAGGTTTTGTTCAACACGCCTTGCAATAATCAGCTTATGTACACATTATTATATTGCGTAATATTTTGTAGCGATGACAGCGATAATTTGTGCATTCTTTTCCATGCATTTTAATCTTTACTCAACAGATTCCATTTTGGCAGTGATATTTTTACAATCATTTTTATTATACACTATTTTATTTAGTAGGATTGGTTGAACATTCTCGTTGTGTAGCTTTAGCTCACTAACTGACTGATAGTGATGGCATTTATGTATGGTATATTAGTTCCGACTTAGATTAAATTATATTTTATCTATTGTCTTGAAGAACTGACATTTGAGTGGTTTTGGTTTTAAATAATTTAATTATAATATCGCTGAGCTAATGCATTACCAATACAAATCAAAATAAATACTTTTAAGATAATCAACATTTAAGACTTCAATTATGGTAAATTCTATTATTTATTTTATACTAATTGAAAGAAACATTCCTGGATTCTGAATAACTGGACAATATTTGAATTCCTCCTACTTCCATGATAATAAATGGAAAATGTTGCTTGTGCAATTATGGAAAAGTTAGCTAGCAGAGGATCAAACCCGTGAAGCCTGGTAGGAACCTAACGCATTTGTCCTCTCAGCTAATAACTACATGTACATTTTTACACAGTTCTATAATAGAACACTATCAATGCATAAGCCTTCTTTGATTTGCTTTAAATTGCAATTTATTATAGTGTAAAACTGACATTATTGCAGTGTTTCACTAAAAAAAAATATTTGTTTTTTGTAATGCATTCAGAAAAGCGATATATGATGTCCAGGTTCAGCAGTCTATTTATGAAGCTGTTACGGCCTTCAGGCCCTGTGAAGGTACAATTGGAGCACTCCTCTCCGGGCGCCGATTTGTCAAGGAGCCAATGCGATGATAACAACATAACACCTAACACAGCGCCTTGAGGTTTTTACTAGTGCCAAGCGCCGTTCGGAGTCGACCTTGATGGCCTGCACCCATATGACGTAAAAGTCGCTTACTACAAGTAATGTGAACAAATTGGTGCCGGGCATATAATTAAGTTTGGTTATTCAGATGAAAAATGTATTTAATGGTCACAAAAAGATGGTAAAATTTTCACAAAACCATATTATTTTATAATTGTTTCTATCAGTGCTTTTATTTATATAATCACATACTTATTTGAAGTAAAATGGCACTGTGTTTACACTGGTTAGTCTTCATCACAAATTTTTCAATGTCGTGTTGTGTTGAATTGCCGACTGTTGGCTAATTGGCTTGTTCGCACTTGGCAAGTAGTTTAGTACAGTAGCGAGTAACTCGCTACACGACTGGCCGAAAAGCGTTCGCATTACGGTCGAGTAGAGTACATTAGTGAGCGGTATGTTGCAAGATGATGGGCTGCAATGCAACAAAGTAAATATGCTAATTAAACTGATTGTAATGCTTATTTTGGAAGAGGTGGAAGAATAAATTAGTGAGATGAAAATAAATAAACTATAGACACGAAAAGAGATTAATAGCATCAGAAATAAATAATTTTAGAGTAGCATCTTCGCTCCAACGGGACGATATTTCTACGTCTACTAATGAACTCTACTACAATAACGGGATCGCGCATGTTAAAAAAAATAGAATGAAATGAATTGACTCTACTAAAGAGCTGACTTAACTACTCTACTAAATTGTGGTGTTCAGACACATTTAGTTACTAACTGAATTACCCAACTACACTACTTGCCCAGTGCGAACGGGTCTTAAAGGTAAACCATAAATGATTTGACCTGCGTAGGTTATAATATTTTCAACCATGTGTTTATATGACGAAGGTTACAATATTCTCAGCCATGTGTTTAGAAGACAATTGTCAAATCATTCCAAATCATTCTGCTATAGGATTAGGATACAAAGTTGTGACTGATATTATTATTCCATTACATTGAAAGGTTTTTGTAATTTGTATTGTACGTGGTTGGTTAGTGTTTGTAATATTTTAAATTAATAAAAAAATTAATCTGTTTATAAATCTTTCAATTACGATTACTATATTTCCATCCAGAATACAACCAAAGAAAGGTGAATCTAAATCTGAAAACTAAAAACTGTTTTTGGGAGGTGATGAAATGCACTTCATTTTATGAAAATCTTAATATATAAAACAAAGTCGGGTCAGTTACATTATTTAAGAATAACTATTGTATTTATACCCCCCCGAATAGCAGAATCACTATTAAAACATCGGAAAAAATCACGAAAAAAAAGTTATGAAGAAAATTCATTTTTTCATACATTTGGTACGGAACAAATTGTCATCTTTTGAAATAGCTGAAGCAATATTGTGATAAATACAATATTAAATAGTGAGTGAATTCCAAAAATTCAAAAACATCAAATGCCAATGCGCTGATCGTTTTGCTTTTGTTTTTAATAATATAATGCTGCCCATCATTCTTGCCCATTAAATTAATGTCAATAGTCAAAAATAAGACAAACTGTGAACGTATTCTGTACCCCTCCAAAGGAAATGTACAAAAATTGTAATAAATCTCTGAAATGAAACGCATTTTTTTTTACATAACTCCACACAGGAGGTCTTGAGGAAAATAATTTCTCTCAGGACCTATGCCATCTTAGGGGATGCTGTGTGGAGGGTATTTTTAAGGAAGGGGAGGATAGGAAGTTCTGGGAAAGAAAAAGTATGAGTGGTGGGTAGGAATTTGGGGGTCAGTATGTCATGGAGTTACGGACGAATGAATCCATACCTCCAACTGCAGTGCAAGACGATGGGTCGAGAGAGTCTGGCTTTTTTTTTTTACGTCAATACCGCACAAGAGTCCCAACTGCTCCCGGCTGGTAGTGGGGAGGGGAAGGAGATAGGGAAGAGGAAGGCGGGGAAGTACCTGGCTATTCAGATCTGGTCACCAAACACGGCTTAAGCCATTTCAAGCAACGTTTCAATTCTGAATGTTGGTCTTACACCAGGGCGATACTGAGAGTATCTTCCACTCTGGAACGTGCCGCAAATATTATTTTAAATGAATAAATTGTGTACAAACACAAATTACTCAAATAAAATTTATTTGCCACGCCGGGATTCGATCCCGCGACCTTCGGAGTGCGAGTCAAGAGCCTTTCCGCTGAACTACGCCGACCGTCTAAAAAGGCTGGAAAGGTCAAAAGGCCTCCCTCAACCAAAAGGTCTCTCTTGATCCGGCCTGCCACGCAGCAGGTGGGCAGACTCATCAACTGCCAAGACGTGGAAAAATGTCACCCCATGAACTCGGGCACTCCTGCTGAATCACAAAACGTAGCGAACCAAATGGGGTGACCTATGGCAGAGGTGTTGTTTATCCAATAAATGGTAAATTTTTTTTATGCAGAGTTTTAAAAATGGCTCACTTCACGTTTTTTCAATCTAAAATTACTAATAATAATAAAATAAAAACACATAAAGTAAGCCTCGATTACATTGAGCGAGTTTACAAGCTACTAGCCGGTAAATTTAAAAGCGGGTGAATCGGCGAGTGAGATTGTCATGATGACACACCAAACTGTCTACTCGCTCAGCGACGGTAGCATAATTATTTATAGCTATTTTAGAGTCAATAATAAATAGATTGAATTGGGAAAAAACAGGGCTCAACATTAACGGCAAATATTTAAGCCACCTGCGCTTCGCAGATGATTTAGTACTCTTATCAGAATCTAGCACACAACTACAAACCATGCTTGATTCGCTAAACGCAGCCAGCAAACAGGTAGGACTGGAAATGAATCTTTCCAAAACAATGGTCATGACAAACAGCATAAACAGAAGAATATCAGTAGACAATGAAACTTTGAAATATACAGAAAAATACATCTACCTTGGAAAACAAATTGGCTTCGATAGAAAACAAAATGAGCTAGAAGTAGAAAGAAGAGCACAAATTACTTGGAATAAATACTGGTCTTTAAGAGAAACATTTAAGAGCAACATGCCAATAAATATCAAAACAAAAGTTATGACATCAAGCCTCCTACCATGCCTAACATACGCATGTCAAACTTGGAAATACACATCCAAAATCAAAAACAAAATTATAACCTGTCAACGCGGAATGGAACGAAGCATGCTTGATATTAAAAAAATACAAAAATTTGCCACACAAAAATCACCAAAGTGAAAGATGCTCTGAGCTACGCTAAAAAACTAAAATGGAAGTGGGCAGGGCACGTAGCGAGGCTAGAGGAGGACAGGTGGACTAGCAGGGCAACAAAGTGGAATGACCCACAAGGTAAGCGTCTCAAAGGCAGACTTCACACGAGATGGGCAGATGAAATAATAAAAATTGCTGGCCGCAAATAGCTCAAGAGAGAGATAAATGGAATTCTTTAGAGGAGGCCTTCGCCTGAGAGAGGGGTTCTTGCTTATGAATAATTTAAGAAATCTATGTAACATTTTTCAACAAAATTGTAAATAACATTAATTATACTTTTTTTTATAACTCGGTAACAAACCTATTTGCAAGAAATAAAAGGCTTTTTATTTTATTATTATTATTAAAACTGAATTTAATTCAACATTTATTGATTCTGAGGCGGTACAAAGTTCGTCGGGTCAGCTAGTAAATATATAATTTTTTAAATATAAATTTTTTTTTATGCAGTTTTAAAAATGGCTCACTTCACGTTTTTTCAATCAAAAATTACTGATAATGATAAAATAAAAACACATAAAGTAAGCCTCGATTACATTGAGCGAGTTTACAAGCTACTAGCCGGTAAGTTTAAAAGCGGGTGAATCGGCAAGTGAGATTGTCATGATGACTCACAAAACTGTCTACTCGCTCAGCGACGGTAGCAGCTGAAATAACGATTCCCGCGGGAACCAATTCGGTCGACATTTTGTAAAAAAACTTGAGGTCGCAGCTAGCGCCACACGCTAGCCAGTAGCGAGAATAACGGCTCCCGCGCAAACTAATTCTGACAATTACGAAATCAGCTGTTGGTAGACTGCCATCTTGAGCGAGTATTGAGTAAAGTTGACTACCTTTCAACTTTTTTCGTAGATTGTCCACAATCTGCTAGTTAGATACTTAGTAATACAATTACACTGAGCGAGTTTACTAGCAGACAGTGAATTTCCCAGTTCCAGATAGTAGCTTGTAAACTCACTCAATGTCATCGAGGCTTTACACATATTATTAAACAAATGTACTATAAACGTCATCCTGTTTTGTTATTTCAAGTAAAAATAATGGTTTAAAAATCACAAAGTTTCAAATTGAGGTGGGAAACTTTGGTTTTGTAAAGGTGAACATTTTAATTATTTTGTGGTTACTTTTAGATTTGAATGTAAAGCGTGGTGGTTTCTCTTTCTAACACCGTTTAAATTATATTTCTCACCATGGTAGTAAGAAAGACAACGATTTATATGAGACCCATTTGAGTTATACCCAAAAGTGAATAGTAATAGACCTATAATAGTTGTTTCCAAAACCAAAAGGGATTAAATAAAAGCTCGAGAGTAGTTTGTTTAGCATATAATTAATTTTGGTTAGACGGAGATACAGATGAGATGTTAAGAGGAAACCGGGCGGCGTTTTGTCGGTAGCTTTTTTTTTTTGATAGACGAGTTAGGGTCCTCCAAAAATCGTTAGAATTGCCTGATTTGATCAATAACAGACGTTCAATATACAGACTAGACAATGTTTTTTTTTTTAAAGAAAAACATGCAGGCATAGAGTATTTTCTTATAATACAGCTAGTAAAAAAATCGGTTCAGTTTTGGAGGTGAAAAATGGGGCATACATAACCTCGATTTTGATGATTTTATTTAGGTATTACCAGCCTGAGGTGCAGTAGTCCCTTTCGCTCAGTATTCAGGGGGAGTAAAAGCGACAATAACAGCAACAGTTTGGTAAAATGCCTATTGTTAAAATCTCTCGGCCGCTGGGTTTCCTCTCAATTACAAAATAATGACGATAACCAACAAACACAAGAAAAGTGTTAAAGTTATTATGAATCGGTGAACTTAATCTTCTTATTAGTCTGCCCGGCCATGTTGGCTTGCTTCTCCTTGGGGTCCCACAGACCGCTGCGGATGAATCTCTTGGCCGCATTCTTATTCAGCACGGGCCTGTTCTTCCGGTCCACTAGCTCGTCCTTCTTCTGCATCAGCTGACGGATCCTCAGCAGTTGGTGCTTCACGGGGTGCGAGTTGGGATCCGCGCCCCGTGCCCGCAGCTGTATCCAACACAAAGAGTTGATAGCGTACACGGAGAACAATTTGTAATTTAGTCGGTCTTCTATACTCATATCCTCAACTTTTGTTTTGTTTTCTTCCATTAACCGAATATGTTTTTGTATATTAAGTATCGCATTATTTAACTCTACCGCTTTGCCAGTGAATTCTATATCGGAAGCGACGTCGCCAAAATCAAGTTTTTCAATTAAGGACATTTTGTTATAGTTAAAAATTAAGCTATAAGTTATAAGAGTAAATCACCACTTGTCGGTATGGTTATGTTTTTGGCGTTTGAGATTTTGTTGAGTAGTTTGACCATAAATAAACCAAAGTTTGACGTGCTAACCATAGAAAACAACTGTCAGGGATCATGCATCATGCACCATAGACCATATCTGTCAAATAATGCGGAATGAAAAAAAAAATTATACTTATAGGTAGGATCAGATTTTTTTTTAAATGTATCTATTGTATCTATGATTTATTCAAAACACATAATGAAATATTAATACATAATTTAGGCACATTTTTTTTCACTGTTTTAAAATATTCTTTTTTTTATTTTTGCTAACATTTTACTATTCCGCCTCAATACTATTCGAACTTGATTGAAATAACCTTGGCGGAACTTCGAGGGGGAGAAGGAAATAAAATACATTAAAAACTTCCAGGTTCCAAGATCAAAAGAAAAAATTATTTTGAAATACTTTTGATGCTTCGTATTGCGTCGAGTTGGTGTCTTATGCGTCGATGACACAGGGCGAGTTTACAAGCTACTATCTCGGAAATTCACTATCTGTTAGTAAACTCGCTCAGTGTCATCGTGTTACTTGCTAACTAGCAGATTGTTGACAATCCACGGAAAAAGTTGAAAGGTCCTCAACTTTACACGCTACAAGCCGACTCGTGATTGGTTTATTTGTGTTTCCAATATGGCTGCCAAAAACCAGCTGATTTCGACTGTCAACTGTCTGAAGGATTAGTTCACGTTATTTCCGCTATTGGCGCTAGCAGCTACGTGCGAGTCCAGTTTCCTACAAAAATGTCACGAGCTACTGAGCGAGTGGACAGTTTTGTGTGTCATCATGACAATCTCACTCGCCGATTCACCCGCTTTTAAATTTAGTAGATAGTAGCTTGTAAACTCGCCGTGTGTCATCGAGCCTTAAATTTAAAAGCGGGTGAATCGGCGAGTGAGATTGTCATGATGACACACAAAACTGTCCACTCGCTCAGTAGCTCGCGACATTTTTGTATGAAACTGGACTCGCACGTAGCTGCTAGCGCCAATAGCGGAAATAACGTGAATTAATCCTTCAGACAGTTGACAGTCGAAATCAGCTGGTTTTTGGCAGCCATATTGGAAACACAAAAAAACCAATCACGAGTCGGCTTGTAGCGTGTAAAGTTGAGGACCTTTCAACTTTTTCCGTGGATTGTCAACAATCTGCTAGTTAGCAAGTAACACGATGACACTGGGTGAGTTTACTAACAGATAGTGAATTTCCGAGATAGTAGCTTGTAAACTCGCCCTGTGTCATCGACACATTAACCTAATATATGGATGCTTTTATGTTTTATGCCATCTCGTGAATGGTATACTATTATTATAGCCACTTCGGGTGACCAGACAGTTGATCCGTTGACGGTTGGCCCCGTAAAATAATATTATTTTACTATAAAATTATAATTTTTGTGCATTATTTAACAATTTCAAACGTAAAATCGATTTAAAAAATACCCTTAGTTATAAGTTGGTATGAATATCAAATGAATTTAAACAGTGTCGATTTTTTGTCGATAAAATATGTGTTATAATTTTGTTATTCGACGATACGTCCTCTATGCACATTAGGGTGTATCGATTTTTAACTTTTTTTTTTTTTTTCAAATTCCAAGTTGAAAAAAAGTTGCTACTAGGTACCACAACTTACCACAAAAAGTTTTGAATTTTTAAAAAAATGTTTAGGTCTCCCGCACAAGGCCTAAAGTTTTAATTTTTTTCAAAAAATACCAAATTTTTAAAAAATTTAAAAAAATAAAATCGTAACTTTTGTGTTTATTCCAAGTTAAAAAACAGTAATATTAGGGCATAAAAATAAATAAGGAATGATTTTTTTTTATAAAAAAAGGATTTTAGTTCTCCCGCACAAGCCCTAAAGTTTGTTAATTTTGATGAAATTTTGTAATTTTGTGTATATGAACCATGTTTTCTTTAAAGTTTAAACCACTAGGGTACAATCACATTTTTTTTTTTGTTTTACCAAAAATTAAAGAAAAAAATTACAAACTGGAATATTCAAAAAAAATTTTTTTACGATAGGAAATAGTCCTTCAATAACGTTTTGAATATTCAATTTTCAAATTAGCGCTAAAACGCCCTTTTCGCGCGGTTTTGGCTTGTGACGTCACTGCGCAGTGCGCACTTCTTGACAGATGTCATAAGTCGCAAGTCGTAATCCAGTAATCAGTCTGCAGTTGATCATTTGTTTATCGAAGAAAATGTCCGTAGATACCGTTTATAAATACTGTATTGTACTAAAGTGTACAAATACAACATCTTCAACACCAAACAAACTATTTATAAACGTCACAAATAATGTTATCATGTGTAAAAAGCGGTGTCATGCGATGAAAAGGTACATGTAACTGCCATTATAATCGCGTCGATTTTTGGCAAATTATCAGACTGTCTTTGTAGAAAACCACTGTCTGTCATGATAGTATGTATTTACAATGTATGTTTTACACAAACGAATGGGCTTAGGATGCATAACTAAACGATTATGACTACCAAACTTATTCAAACCAGCATAGCAGCTGGAACAAAAACTGTCAAAAACAATTTGACGTGGGACTAGGTGGGTGCGTTGTGACGTCACAATCTCGCAAGTCAATGATGACTCGTTTTTGATATATGAATTTTCATACAACTTTAAAAGTGAATTAATTAATTTAATAAATTTTTTCGGGGGTTTTAGGTGTGATATTCGAGTTTAGTTATTTTTTTTACTTGTATTAAATGCATTGAAAACACTATATTACATATACTGCATGTACCCTATACTTTTCTTACAGAAGGAATAAATTGAGACAATATATATACATATAGTAAAAATATATACCACATATACATATACTATATACATAATATGTTTTAAACCTGAAAAAAGATAATTGGAAGGTGTAAATTGTATGAGAAATGTGTTGAAAGAAACTAATGTTATTTACTATTACTGTTGTTTATTACAAAAGTATAAAAGGTTATAACATATCATAAAATATAGTTTAATAACTAAGTACAAAATGTTGCTGATAACTTTCCATACGACATGAGTGGCAGTGTTCTTGTTCTACTGAAAATTTACTGACTTGTTTAAGTATTCGTCCTTTCATCTTGGCTTCAAAACATTTAATCAAAGTTACGTATAGTATTTACACAGGCCTAATGATTTTTACAAAAATTTATAAATGTTATTACAGTTCCCAAATGAAAATTCAATTTAATATGGAAGACAGTATGATAAAGACGTTATTTAGAAACATTATAACTACAAAATAATCGAAAAAAACTTACTTAAATTTAAATCCTTTGCAGAGGTTTTGTACTGGCTCTCGGTCTCGAACGTAGGTAGCTCTTTACGGTCTTCCAGTCTGGCACGGATAAAACCATCTCTTTCGATCAGCCCACATGCTCGCTTCGAAGCTTCTGTAACTTCCTTGACAATTCGTTCCACCGCTTGAGTGTGAGAAGGAATTCTAAATTCAACCCTTCCATTTTTGCCAGTTTCCGCAATTGACTCCAACTCTTCTAGGCTCATATCAGTAACAAGAGGGGGTTTGGTTGCTGAAGTGGATTGCCAATCAATCTTTCTATATTATTCGGCATCAAAATTGATCTGAGGGGGTTTAAATACCCTCGCCCCTTTCCTTTCGGTTGCGCAAGCTTTCTGGATTCTCTTATAAGCCAAGGCTCTGATATGTTTTCGTTCATCGAACAGCATAGCTATCAAAACATGCTCTGGGTGAGCCATGAAAGCATTTCTCTGTAACGTTGCATGGACGACTTTTCTTAGCTCATCTTCCAAGTAATTCAGTCATATCAGAGCCTTGGCGAAAGGAAGGGGGTAAGGGTATTTAAACCCCCTCAGATCAATTTTGATGCCGAAGACTATAGAGATATGATTGACTGGAAATCCACTTTAGTAACCGAACCCCCTCTTGTTACTGATATGAGCCTAGAAGAGTTGGAGTCAATTGCGGAAACTGGCAAAAGTGGAAGGGTTGAATTTAGAATTCCTTTTCACATTCAAGCGGTGGAACGAATTGTCAAGGAAGTCACAGAAGCTTCGAAGCGACTATGTGGGCTGATCGAAAGAGATGGTTTTATCCGTGCCAGACTGGAATACCGTAAAGAGCTACCTACGTTCGAGACCGAGAGCCAGTACAAAACCTCTGCCTAGGATTAGAATTTAAGTAAGTTTTTTTCGACTATTTTGTAGTTATAATGTTTCTAAATAAAGTTTTTATCATACTGTCTTCCATATTAAATTGAAATTTCATTTGGGAACTGTAATAACATTTATTATTTTTTGTAAAAATCACTAGGTCTATGTAAATACTATACATAACTTTGATTTAAGGTGTTGAAGCCAAGATGAAAGGACGAATACTTAAACAAGTCAATAAATTTGCAGTAGAACAAGACTACTGACTCATGTCGTATGGAAAGTAATCAGCAACATTTTGTACTTAGTTATTATACTACATTTTATGACATGTTATAAACTTTTATACTTTTGTAATAAACGACAGTAATAGCAAATAACATTAGTTTCTTTCAACACCTTTCTCACACAATTTACAACGTCCGACTATCTTTTCCAGGTATAAAACATATTATATGTATATGTGGTATATATTTTTACTAAATGTATATATGAATTATGTATATACATATTGTCTCATTTTATGCCTTCTGTAAGAAAAGTACAATTAATTCTGGTGATTTAAACTTAAAAAAAACATGGTTCATATACACAAAATTAAATTTCATCAAAATTAACAAAATTTTAGGGCTTGTGCGGGAGACCTAAAATCAATTTTTTATTAAAAAAATCGTTTCTTACTTATTTTTATGCCCTGATATTACTGTTTTTTAACTTGGAATAAACATTAAAGTTACGATTTATTTTTTAAAATTTATTAAAAATTTGGTATATTTTGAAAAAAATTAAAACTTTAGGCCTTGTGCGGGAGACCTAAACATTTTTTTAAGAATACAAAACTTTTTGTGGTAAGTTGTGGTACCTAGTAGCAACTTTTTTTTAACTTGGAATTTGAAAACAAAAAAAAAGTTAAAAATCGATACACCCTAATGCACATCCCTTCGGGGGTAGAGCGGTGATTGGCAAAAAATCGTTGCGTAGCTTGCAGGTTCCACTGGAAGATTTGAATTAACGGCATTGTTTTATTTTACGTCTCGCGATCGAAATTTTGAAAGCAGCCCGAAGAGTTTTTTTTTTTCAAAAAAGGACCGTCTGAGCTAACCTTGAAACGCATTTGGCGCCATACATTAATTACGTGAGCAGTTTTTCTTCCAAGCTTGACCCCCCCCCCCTCCTTTGGTGAGATAAATTTGGGCCACTTCGTATATTCTTTTGGAGCTCACGTAAAATGTAGGCCCCCTTTTCTACGAACCTTGGGAACCGCCATGGCAGTCGCCACTCGCCACCTCGTGAGTGGTTTATTAGTTTATTGTTATTTATGGCCTCCACTTTGTCTTTGCTTTGCTTCTTCCAGCTTTTTCTATGCACTGAATGTCAGAAATGACAGTTCGCAAGCGTGCGGCAGTGATCTAAATAATAATCACTGTCATATAATAATATTATGTTCGTGTACGTGAAAATCACAAAATATTTAATTTATTCGTTCTTTTTACTGTTAGCGGTTTTATCATTCAATTTCAGAAGATTCGCCTCCCACTACGAATATATAAAACAAGAAAATGTTTGGCAAGATTTTGCAAAGGAAATATCGAAAAACCTGACTATCCGCAATGGAGTCGCGTGCGACTACACTGCGATTTTAAATGATGACTCCGGTATCGATATAGCTTCATTGGGTGAAGCCGTATTAGATACGACTAATTTGAAAATCGGCGGAGAATTCGTACCGCCGAACTGTAAACCTTCGTTTAGTACCGCCGTTATTGTGCCTTACCGCGATCGAGACAAGCAGCTGAAAGATTTTCTCACGTATATTCATATGTTCCTTGGAAAGCAGAATATACACTACCGTATTTACATAGTGGAGCAAGACGATGGGAAGCCTTTCAACCGGGCCAAGCTCCTGAACATCGGCTCCGTGATCGCCATTCAACACGGCTTCCCGTGCCTCGTACTGCATGACGTGGACCTTCTGCCCCTCAAGTTGAAGAACCTGTACGCCTGCACCAAGTCTCCTCGCCACATGTCTGCAAGTATCGATAAGCACAGGTATGTACTAATAACAATAATTCACATATCATTTAGCTCCTTTGTTGTTACTTGTAGCCAGCTGAGAGCGCTGTGTCTGTTGCTTGCAGGTTCAACTTGCCGTACAAGGAGCTGTTTGGCGGAGCAGTGTCCCTCTTATCGGAGCAGTTTGTGGCGGCGAACGGCATGAGCAATCGCTACTTCGGCTGGGGCGGGGAAGACGACGACCTCTACCAGCGGCTGCGCGAGATCAGCCTGACCCCCGTGCGCCTGGAGCCCCAGGTCAGTGTGTACTCCATGATGCGGCACCAGAACCAGCTGCCCAGCCCTGAGAGGAAGGCTCTCCTAGCGCAGGCCTCCTTGCGCTATGCCATTGATGGCTTGAACTCGCTAACCTTCATCGAGAAGTCTACCAAACTTCACCCGCTGTTCACGCACGTTGTGGTACAGCTCTGAAAGGAACATTTCCTTATTCCTTCCACAAGTCCAGCTGGCTTCTCCAACTTCTACTATTGTTATTACATAAGTTGACCAAGGCAACCTGTACGTCGGTGATGCGCAGTTAACTTAAATTTTTAACAGCATTGGATTGTGTAAGTAAGTCAGTCTGCTTGGAGAGTAAGTTTAGTAAAAAATTTAATCTAACGAGTTTAGCTTTACTTCCGATACTTCTGCAGGCTTTTCATGCATTACGGCCGCATTAATTAATAATATTTGCATTTGCTACAAATGATGGAGACCTCAAAATGCCTAGCGTTTATAGGAATTATTGTTGTTATTGTAGAGCTATTTGCAAAATACAATATACCTGGGGTCTAATGCTACAAGTGCCTCTAATTTCTGAAGTGCTCAGGAATTCAGGAATGAATGACAGGAGGAATGAATTGACTTCTACATTAGATAGGCCACAATTTCATCAATCCAGAGCACCTTACATTGTTTCTCATAACATTCATTAACCCGTCTGCTTGGTTCTATATATTCGCACCTCACAATCTGGAAGAATCGGTTTCGTCAAACCGTCACTTTGGATCAAAATTGTAAAATATCTATGCAAGATTGCTTTCACATTTCAAAGACAATAAGAAGCATTACTTCGTTCTCTTTCTGGTTAAAAGAAAAATACATGTTTGCATGAGAGGAAGAAAGATGCGAGAGAGCGAAATGTGAGGTCACTCTGGGACATTTTTGGTCTTGAAAGTATAATACTTGATGTATTTATTCCTAAACAAGCAGACGGGTTAAAGTACTTTCTGGTACCTAAATCAAATTACCAAAAACTGACATAGGCACTTCTAGCATTAACCCTTAGATATCAACTATAATAGTACAGAGGTTCCCAATCTGTAAATCATGTGAGCTAATTGCTAATACTAATTGATAGTTTGTTCTCGAAAGCGGGTGATTCGATTACAAAATTTGGGACCCCTGACCTGGTCTACCAGTACAAACTTAATTTCCAATATTTATATTACGTATAATAATGCTAGAATAAGATTTAAAGCATGTAGCATAGACACAAGTGCCCTTTACAAAATAAAATATAAGAGAATTAAAAGTAAAGCAAATATACAATATGTTATTTAAAAGAATACAAATGCGTTCCTAATAAAGCGATCGGTTTGTGTAGGTACCTTATAGCAAATAAATGGTTAAAAATTAACCCAAATGATAATTGAATGTAACATTTATACAAAACATGTTTATTATTTTCATCAGTACATTTTGTTATGTTGTCTGTATTGAGTGGCAAGGCAATGAATGAAATATTTCATCGTAATTTAATAGCAAATTTATAAGGCTGGTTTTATTATTAACTCATTTTAAATTTTATTATCCTTTCTCATTTTAAGAATCTCAATATCTAGTCATTTAAAAATACAATGTACGTAAAGAAATGTTGTGATGTTGATTTTCAGTTTTTAATTTATTTTTTTTTTTTTTTTTTTTTTTTTTTTTTTTTTTTTTTTTTTTTTTTTTTTTTTTTTTTTTTTTTTTTTTTTTTTTTTTTTTTTTTTTTTTTTTCTTTTTATTTAGCATATAAAATATAGTATACATTTAGATAATGTTATAATTAGTATACATGTTCATGTTCGAATGTTAATACCACTCTTCCATAGAAGCATTAGCTTGTGTCTGGAAGAGTAGTGTACATTTTTTAATGCTATATTATGTTATGAGTTCTTAAATTACTATGTGAATGTAAAAAAACAATAAGTTGTAAGTTCGGTAATATGTAATTAAAAGTATTTTTCTACTAATAAACAATTTTACTATTAGAATAAAGTATCTTGAGTTATTGTAATTAGTTGTTAAAAACAAAACAAAATTTACCTTATTTGAAAAACGGGTATCACTTGGAAACTGAGTTATAAGTTGTTCTTGAGATTAGATTAGTCGGAAACTTTTTTTTTGAGATTATCTTTAAAAAATTTTTTAACAGAGTTTATTAATTGGATTTTATCATTAATTTTTCTAATTTCATCCGGTAATCGGTTGAAAATAAGTCTTCCTTGATAAGTATAATAATTTTGTGCGAAGGAAGTGTTTAATTTTGGGCATGAAAAAATATATTTATGTCTAGTACGATTTTCAGTTATAAATTGATACTTCTCTTTTTCTTTTATAATTTGAATCAATGTATTTCTATTGTACAGAATCTTTGAAAGAAGGTACTTGGAATTCCTTAAATAATTTATCCGTTGGGTAGTCAGATGGTTTTTTTAATATGATTTTAATAATTAGCTTCTGCACAACTTCAATTGGGGAAAGATTAGTTTTGTATGCGGATCCCCAGCTAATGATAGCATATTGTAAAGTTGATTGAACCAAAGCGTAATATATTAGATATAAATTTTTTACAGATAAAAAATTTCTGATTCTTAAAAATATGTAAATCAATTTTCTAATTTTTTTTACAACTTGACAAATTTGTTCCTTCCATTTTAAATTTTTATCGATAATAACTCCTAAATATTTTATTGTGTTTCTTGTTTTTAATATTGTGCAGTTTTGGATACAATAACTTTTACTATGTGTTGTAGAATTATCATGGATGATGATATCAATGTTTTTAGGGGTATCATTTTTGTGTATTGCAAATGGAATTACAAATGTTTTATCACCATTTAGTGATAGTAAATTTACGTCGAAGAAATTCTTTAAAATATTTATGTCTTCGGTGGCTTTAAATGTTACTTTTTCCCAAGTTTTATCGCTAATTATTAGTACCGTATCATCGGCATATGAAGTTATTTGGCCATGTAGTGGTTGAAAAAAAATGTCATTAACATATATGGTAAAGAGGATTGGTCCGATTACTGTACCTTGCGGGATTCCAAAGTCTGATATTTCTTTATCGCTATTAATCTGATTTATTTTTACGACTTGCGGTCGATTTTTTAGGTAGTTCGAAATCCATTTAATCGCATTGTCTTTTATACCTATATTGTTCAGTTTTTTTAGGAGAATCTCATGGGATATACTATCAAAAGCTTTTCTGAGATCGATAAATATACCGGCACATTTTTCACCTTTATCCAATGATTGTTTGTTTATCCTTTGCAAATAGATAAAGGACTTTGAAAATACTCAAATGTACAAGCCACACTTCATAATGCTTTCTATAAACTGGTTTAATTGTGATACTCATTTATTAAAATTAAATTTTTATCAACTATTCTTTATTTTGAAATATCCATATTAATTTTTATACTTTATTTTTATTAAAATGTCTGAAAAAGTAATTTTTAGAATCAATGTTTTATTTAACGAATTTTAATTGTTGACTTTAAATTAAAGTAATTTAATCAATGAAGACAATATTAGCGAATCTCAAACAAAAATTTTAAACAGAAAAATCTGAAAAAGATTCAGTCGCATCCAGGAATTGAACCCAAGACCTTGGCCTTGGGGGCTGTGCTCTAATGACTGAGCTAATTTCAACCCTATCCTCTTATATTTAATTATATCTTACTTCGACTGAGAACTATCAACATAATCTTCATTTTATTCATGCATATTTTTATTTTCGTATCTTTATGTACGATTGCAAGATTCTTCCCGAACTTAATACAATCTGGATAGTGTCTTGGATAAATTTATCCATTTTTATTTTATTGTGTGACATCTATTGACTTTTTTGCAAATCAAGGATGAATATTTTATTTAAATTATGAATACTTATATTATATAAAAAATTGAACACAATAAAAAAGCAATCTCCTGGAGCCGAGCTACTAAAGAGTTAATTGTTTAGAATGCAAATATATTATATTGAGGAATGGCAACAAACTACAGATGGTGTTCAGCCCTTCTCAGTTGACATGTTTAGTGTTTAATTTGTACAGCCGAAAAGCAGACAGCGAAATAACTTATTCACGTATGTGGTGTAAGACCACCATTCAGAATTGAAACGTTGCTTGAAATGGCTTTAGCCGTGTTTGGTGACCAAATCTGAATAGCCAGGTACTTCCCCACCTTCCTCTTCCCTTTCTCCTTCCCTTCTCCACTACCTTCAGCCTCACAACATACCCCAATTTGGGGATGCCATAGTCTCACTGGCTTCAGACGGGAGCAGTTGGGACTCTTGTGCGGTATTCATGTAAAACAAAAAAATATATTTTTTTTAGGGCTATGCTTTTCTAGTGCGACTAGAGGCCCTGCTACCTGCTACCACTGCCAGTGTCCAGGCATTTATATAAGGTGTTGGTGGGAGCTCGTACTTACAGAAAATAATCTGTAGTTGACATTTGTAACTCTGTGATGGAACATTATTAAATGAAACACTGTTACTTTGTTTTTACTGTTACATCATTTTATTCAAACGAACATGCCAACCGGTTTTTACACAACTTGCCGTTGCAGAGATTGAAGATGAAGGCAATGATACCACTTGACACCGGTGGAATACTCTTATTAATAAAGTGGTGCGTGTACAGAGTTACAGTGTTTCTTTAGTTTACGCATTTGAGTTTTGTGACATACATTTACATATGTATAAGTAGCATAGTTTTTGTTCTTCCCGTACCCCATTCTCTTCCTCAGTATTCTGTGTATAGAAGATACATATCATTTGTGCTTTTTATTTTATTTCTGCTGAATAAATACGTATGACTGAGAAAATTGTGTTATTATAAATATATATATAAAACAAAGACGGATACTGCCACTGACATGCAGTTGGAGAAACTCGGTGAACAAGACTCTGGTCTTCACCCATTCACAACTTAATGTCAGTTGCATGATATCAGACTCCTTTCTCCGATTTATTATTGTTATTTAATCCCCTTTAATAAGACCTACATTAACATCATCCCATAACTGCACTGCCAAAACCCTCCCTTAGCCGCTTAAAGAGGGCGGCTATTATGTGTGAAAATTCATACTTACAAGATAACTCAGGCAAACTTTACCTGTGGAAAAGATAATTCCCGAATATGAAAATAAATATGATTTGTGGTATGTGGAAGCGAGACAAAAGATGGCTGCGATTCAAACGACGTACCATTCCCCCTATCTTTCAATCTCTGCAAATCAATTGACATCATGCGATGTTAGTACTAATGTAGTAAAAATGTGTTTTTTTTTTATTACTGAAGGGGTTAAACCAAAACCTCCTAGATCTTCCCGACGGTAACGGTTAAACCGCCTCTACTTATGTATAACAATGTCAGAACAGCATGTACGAGACAACGTATGAATGTGAATGTAGCAAGGAGTGTGTCAAGACAATTGTGTGGTCCTCTGCCGCTCCTACAGTAAATGGTATGATAGTTATTTTTCACATTACACAAAAAGCCTTTCCTTACGGTGCTAGAAAATCCCTCGAGATCTGGTGAACGTACTCAGTGTACGGGGTACACATTAAGAACGTCATTTTTAAATTGGATAAAAATGAATAAGTACATAGCTTACATATGTTACTTACATAAATTATTTTGTTAAATATAATGGACATTATATAAAACAATATGTAAGTATTACAAAACACGTGATACGTCCATCACAGCCTATTACTGATAACCCCGCATTGTGGCACAGTGAGCAAGCACACGATTGATATAATACGTTACTTAACTAATTCTATCCTGATTTTTTTACTAAACTTTTTTTTTGATGTGTGCTAAAAACTTTATATTTTAATTATTTTATCCAACACATTAATGTGTTACAGAGAAACAAACACCTGTTTGGCATATTTACAGAGATATTGAAATAATTATATGTAGTCATGTCAAATCAGTTGATAGCATCGACAAGGAAGGGTTAAAGAAAACAAGGTTAATTATGGTAATTATTACATAAGTAAACATTTATACAATATTTTTACTGAAATCAGCACTTATCAAACACAAGGTAGGGAGTCATGTTTTCAGTCAATACTAATACATTTAATAATAAATCTAAAGTAAAAAAAAATACAGAAAAGCCATTAAATAATAATAAATTCAAAGAAAGTTGGGTTCACACTCCACATAGCAAATGTGGAGGATAATTATTCATCGCCTGTCTTTTAATTAAGCGGAAATAAGTTGTAGATTTTGCAGTATCTTGAATTTATAGATTTTGCAGCAGACAGCTTTTTATTATTTACTTGAAAATTTTCCGGTCTGAAGATGGCCTTAACAAGCTGAAACTGGTTATGGTAACAAATAAATTAAGCAGAAATAAGTTTTTTATTTGTTTTATTATATGAAAATTTTCATCTTAAAAAATTGTTAAAAACAAGATTTTTTACAAATATTTTTGGCTAGGCAGCATGATGATGTAAACTTACTTTATAAACATTACTTAATTTTGATAAAAACAAAAGATAAATAGTTTTTTAAGAATTTAATAAAATAAAATTGAGATTATGTTTGAAATAAGATATGCATGAAAAAAAACTTTTAGACATTGGAGAAATAACTGTTGTATTGGCAAATAGACAAGATTATTAAATGATTGGTAAATAAAATTCTGTGATAGTAAAATGGTTTGTATGTAACTATTCTAAGAAGATGTTCTATTTTAAGAACAATTGGGAATAAATTTTGGGATACTTTACTACCAGCAAGGTATTGTCTTGTTTTCCCAACACAAATATATGTATTTTCAAGTAAAATTAATTTAAAAAACAAGCATGACACAATTCAGATGCTGTCACTCTTGGAAGGCAGATGAGCTACATGTTACATGTTGAAAAGAGACATTATTGTTTATTCAATACTCTTATTGTCTTATTCTTTTAAATAATTGAATATGTAGTGCTGCTGATATTTTACATGAACCACTTACTTACGCCTTCGTGGAATTACATGAAACGTTCTTAATACTTTGACGCAACATTATACACTGTTAATTACTTAAAAGTTTTCAATATTGCCTCCTATTTAGAAATTGCTAAATAAATCACTTGCTAAAGGTTAAACACAGCAGAAAGATGTTTGTGCTTTGGTTTTGCAATTTTCCTTAATTTTCCAGATTAAAATTTTTTCTGAGATGTGATTATCAAATTACAACAAACATCACCTTGCCTATGTGCCTTTCACAGGTTACATTGTATGTCGTTCAGAGCCGCCAAGAAATATTATAATTTCTTACAAACAAATGTATATCGAATTAAGTCCATTTGTAAAAATAACACATCGAAAAAGAGTGTTACATCAAAATGTTTTATTGGAATATTACTTCAATGGAATAAAGTTTTGATAATCCTGTCTGAATGTTGGGAATGTGACTACAAATAACCCATTTTTGAAAAAAAAATCACGTTACACCTTTTTGAAAGATGGACAATGAATTTATTTTATTGTAAACAAAACAATAATCTTTACAGAAAAACTTCTATAAAAATACATAAAATCTGTTTATTCAAAAAATAAAAAACACTCAAACTGGCATCACGGAATTTCTACCAATTTTACAAAGTTTGCAGCATGAGCTATAGACAGTGGCGTAACTATAGGGTGGCAGGGCTGGCAAAATGCGCACCCCGGGCCCCGGCCTGAGAATGAATTTCAAAATTTAAAAAAAGAAGCAAAGAGTGTAGCAGAAAAATGGTCCATCAATCCTGAATTTTCTAAAACTTATCAGAGGAAGGGGAAACGCCATTTTGATGCACTTTGCAAAATGAGCGTCTCCAAAATCAGGAAAGTTTGTTTAAGGTTAACATATTTTATCGAGTATTGGACATTATTATTAATCAACTAAAATCGTGTTTCCTTCCAATGAATGTAATTTTTTCCAATTGCAGTGTTTTGCTACCTGCCACTTTGCAAAATTTAAATGACACTGATCTCTTAAAAAAGCTCTAGAATTTGTTGATATACATATATAAAAAAGACATATCTGAATTATTTTCCAGGGAAATTCTTAGTTTTCGGTCCAAATTCAAAGACGAAATAGATAAGACTTCGTGTTTTAGAGAACTTGCTGATTTATTAATAATAAAGAATCATTTTATGTTGTGCAGCTTTCATGAATTATGTACTGCATTAATGTTATTTGTTACAATTCTTGTGACTACTGTAAATATGTTCACTTTAAACAAACTTTCGGGATTTGGGAGACGCATATCTTCGCAAAGTTCGTCAAAATGCATTAAAATGGTGTTTCCTCTGACAAGTTTTAGAAAATTCAGGGTTGATGGACCAATGTGTGCTGAAAGATCATTTTCGAGACTAAAATGAATAAAAACTTATTTAAGAAACTCAATAGGACAAGACAGGCTACGCAACTTGGCTATTCTGTCTATTGAAAATTCTATGGCCCGAACTTAAAAATTTAATGACGTTATCGATACTTTTGCGGAACAGAAAGCTCGGAGAAAAGAAGTTTATTGATAAAAATCTTGTGAAGATTTAATTGTTATTTCATTTTAATATGTAATACCTTCGCTTTTGAAAATAAAATTTATTAGATATTTAACAAAAATGAACAAAATATTAGTACTTAAAACAGTTGGGTAACTTCGTGATTTATTAAAATTCAATTACAACGTGACGATTTTTTACCTGGGGGGCCCCATCCAATAAATTTGCCACGGGCCTCAGATGGTATAGTTACGCCACTGGCTATAGAGTTAAAAATATTTATTTAACTGCCGAATAACAAGACAAGATACCATCCCAGTCAATTGATTCCATATTTTCAATAATAAAAATAAAAAATTGACATTAAAAATCTTACTTATAAAAGCTGTTTAAATATTAGATGACGCATAAGGTGGGAATAATTCAAAACATAACTTATAACTAGGGCGAGGTATACAAATGAGTATTTTTTACAATATACATATATAATATACAATTATCAACCAAAATCTTATTAGATTCCAAGCAAAGGCTAGTTATAAAAATATTTAAATGAAAATATTATTACATAATGCAGTATGTACATATGTATTACTATATTATATTCAGACATGGGACTACTACATATGTAAATTTGGGCCCCTTTTAGTAATGCATTTTTAGCAATTTAAATCCCTTAGCCTTTTGAATGCCAGCGTATCCTTAAAGACACATTTAAAAAATCATTTCTCAGAATATAACTAGCTATTCTGGAGAAACTACATAATATTATACTATTATTATAAATATATAAACACGTTATCTATTAAGATGGTACAATAAGAAACTCCAGTGAAAAATATTATGGCTTTAAAAAAATATGTTCATATAGAATATAGAACAATACACGCTGATTCTGAATATATAAGTTTTGTTAAATAATATTAAATGTAGAGTTTTAAAAAAATGATTAAAAACTCCACTTTTGTTCCACACTGTCAAGTTGGTATTATTGAATGTTTAGTGATGACGTCACTGCTCACCATAATTTTCCAGTCATTTTGTATTGAAATGTATGACACAAGCCATTGGTATTAACAACATTTCATGTTATTCGTTTATTTACATACTGTTTATAGAGATTTAGTTGTTGTGTTTATTGAAACATTATTTAGGCCTAAATAATTCAGTACCAAAAATAGAGGTATCTCTATTATTTAAAATATTAAAAAACTTTAAACTGTACAAAAAAAAATCATAATGTTTATCGTAAGGCCAACCCTTCGATTCTCCGGTTTCCGTAAAATTGATTTTGATTCGTGAAACTAAAAAAATAATTATTTCAAACAATTTTTATACCACTCTCCCGTAATTATATTAAAAAATATAATAATATAATATAATAAATAAATAATTCCACCTAAATAATATTTTTACTTATTGAATAGTTTCATAGCTTCTTCCATATAACTGTTATACAAAATGACAACACCTGTTGAAAATAAAACAAACTTTTGGTGAGTGATGACGTCACACGATTCACCATACATATATGGTGGTTTTCGGGATCTTGAAAAATGAAAATTTTGAAAATTATTTTAACTTATTTAAATATGCAGTTATTTAAGTTAGAAGGTCATTATTCATTAGAAAAAATTTAAAACATTGGACTGGAGTTCCTTATTTCCAAAAACACAATTTTGCAATAAAAGAAAATAGTAAACATATGTGAAACTCTCTTAAAAATTTTATGATGCGTGGCAGTTTAGCACTAAAACTCTTAAATTGAAAGCACCAAAATTGACAATCTTTTTGGTTGCCACTTTAAGATTTCTACAGCACGTCTATACATTGAAACGTCATTGGTTAAAGGGGTGTTCAAACACCGCAAATAACGCTCTCCATACAATCCCTTCAAACCGTTCACACCTAAGCGGTTTTAGCGCAGATCAACCATAGACAATACACATTTTACGCCATAACCGCTCCTGAGGCGAAATACAAAAAGTTAGGCACCCCCCTCTCCGACGAAAACAGGAGAGGGGTTATTTTAATTATGGAGATGCCTAGACCGGCGGATGACAGATGTCAAGTTGACAGATTCAGTACAAAAAATGTGCATTCCGTGGGCGCTCCCTAATTCATCTGACCTCCTCTCCTATCATAGGAAGAGATATTTGATAGCGTCGTGTGAACGGTACAAAACATAAGCGCTCGCGGTTCAACAGATATCTGCTCGCGATTTATAGCCGTGTCTGTACACAGCTTAATACCAACTTAAGCAACACTACTAATCTGACAGACTTAACAAAAGGATACTTGATTTGTTTGAATGGCTACACAGGTGCTTGAAATACTACTTCCCTTGTGTTGAAGTTAAAACTTATACAGTGAAGCCCTCTTAAGGAGTTTGTTTTTTTCGGTCCCTTGAAGACTGAATGGGTCAATTTATCCCACATATAGTGAGATATTCCTAAGAATTAATTAATTAAAGAATATTCTTAAGGGGGCATACATTAATTAGGTGAGCTCAAAAGGGAGAGGGGTCCAGCAAAATCTCACGTTACTTGAAAAGAATATACGAAGTGGCCCAAATTTATCTCACTAGGGGGGGGGGGGGGGTCAACTGACTCCAAGAAATTAATAATAGACACTTTTCACACACGGCAACATTCGATGGAGGCTGGTAACATTGGATCAAAAGAACTAAAATTGAAAAAGCTCGTCACATTGATGGCTTCGAGCACAGATATGCTTTATGTCTCCAAAAACCATCATTGTTTTGCTCTCGAAAAATTAGCGATTTAGATTCTTTTAGCTTGGACCATGCAATATATACATACATATGTACATTTTGTGGAACACAAATGAATAAGGTAACCAACCACCACTAGTTTAACAATATTTATTGAATACCCACTTGAGAATATGATCATCGAAGAGCGTATTCAATAAGCTATGTATTATGGTCTCAGCAAGACCATGGTGAGTAAGCCGAGAACGAAAGAGCAGACCAGCTGCAGCGCAGGGGGTAGGTGCATTAGGGCCTGTAGACGGGGGGGCAGCAGTTCCAGCAGGGGGCTGGGGGCAGGGGGCGGCGGGGGCGCGCTGGGCAGCAGAAGGGCTCCCACGCACAGTGCGCACACGGCCAGCAGCAGTCCCGGAGGCCCCCTGTGTGCTGGGCTGTGCTGTGCCCCATGCTGGGCTCCGTGCGAGGGGGGCGCTACCAGCGGCTGGTACGCCTCGCGCTCCTCCGCACACTCTACCCCCTCCGGCTCTCCGGCTAGGAACTTGGCCACAACGATTCGCTTGCCCAGCACCTGTTGTCACAACAAACATTATGTATATTATTTCCATCCAAATGACTTTAACTAGGCAACTAACAACAAGGCCGTAGCCAGGGGGGGGATCGAGGGGGTTTGATCCCCCCCCGAAATTGACTGTACTTACGGTGCGCCGATGATTTTTTGAAGATTTTCTTACTTTTTACCTTTTTTTTAACAGTTTTAGAATGCAACAGGAAAGTTTTCGCTATTGTAATTTTATCTGAATTAAAATCTTTGGGTGTAGATTGCGAATATTTAATCGGACAAGGATATGATGGAGCTTCTTCGATGAAAGGAAGTTTTAAAGGTGTGCAGGCACTAATTTGTAAGTCACATCCAGAAGCTATTATACGTTCATTGCAGCTCACATTTGTTGAATTTCGCTCTATGTCATTCTTGCCAGGTTAAGCCTATTCGAAATTCTATTGGTACTAAAACATCGATTGGAATTTTTTCCATGTCCTAGGCAAAACGAACTGTTAAGTGCTTAGAAGAAAATATTGAAAAAAAAAATCCCTGAAACACAATGGAAAACCCTTACGGCAATGTGCGAGACCCGTTGAAAATCATGATAGGTTGATAAGATTCAAGGAAAGTTATTGTTGATACACTCGAAAACTTAAGGGTTTTGAAGGGTTTTCAGAATCCAGTGACATGGATTCTGAAACACCATCAAAGGCTTATTCTTTTCTGAGATCAGTCATTTCAAGTAATTTTCTTATAAGCATAATATGTTGCTTGGCCACTGGAGCGATCACGCGAAATAAATAAATTTGCCTCGTTTGTTAGCGATTTCCCAGAATTTCATTTTTTTTAATTTTTCGAACATTAAAAAAATCATACCTTCGAATTCTAACAAGGAGACATACAAAATAATTATAGTGCTATACGGTCAATGAATTGACCTATGTTTTACTGTTTATCTCTTATTTATTATTTGTAGGATTTATAAAAAAATTAGAAAAAATTGTGAAGCTTATAATCGCGGGAATCCTGCGTGTTTTTTACTTGAAACTGCCGTGAGGGATACTTATTCGAGTCAACATAGAATATTTTCGATTTCTATATATTGTATGTGGTATACTTGATAATGGAAGGTCTGAATGCAAAATACTTACTGAATGCAAAATACTTCAATCTCCCTTATGCTATTTAGTAGCTGCTTTACATCAACACGTCCATTTAATTTTTAAAAAAACTATTGAAGATGTTCGTCAAAATACCGATTCCAAAGTTGCTGAACTTTACAAGAACGCTCAGAATTTGCTCAGAACCGTAAACGAGGAAATCAAAATTCTGCAAATATCGTCACGCCAAAAGCATGGGCAAACTAAAACATAAATTATCCTGAAACTTATTTTAGAGTTACTGTCATGATTTCACTTTTGGATGATTCGATTGATCAGTTTCGTTCTAGATTCCAAAATCATAGATCTACATTATCATCTCTCAACATTTTAATTCCGTCTGTGTGTTGCAAAAACCAACTTAATTATCAAGAATACTACTTTGAGGTCTATGAAAATATTTGGAATGGGACTCTGTAAAAGCTGAATTATAAATGTGGAGGATAAAATGGCTGAAATAATCTGAACTAAATCGACCAACATGTGCTATTGCAGCTCTCGGAGAATGCAACCAGGCCTTATTTCCAAACATTCACAAACTTTTAAAAATCTTGGTGACACTGCCTGTTTCCTCGTGTACCCTTGAAAGGACTTTTTTTTCTCTGAAAGGCCTCAAAACTTATTTAAGAAATTCCACAGGCCAGGAAAGACAACGCAGAATTGACATTGACACCGACGAGGTAATTTTTTTTATTTTAATTTTTTTTTTTATTAGTGGCTAATTAGTTACAGGTTTTATGAGAATTACAAGATATATGATAAGGTATATAAATATTTCATCTGTTTGTTCTTAGTCCTCCTCACTAGGTGGTCCTGTGCTGAGGCGGACTGGTAGATTTCTTTGATTTTCCGTTATTTAGTTTCTATGATGTTTTTAATACATTCTCTAGTATGTCTGCATTAATTTCTTTCACCCATGTTTTGATTTTTTCCTTAAACTTATTTATCTTTTCTAACTTTTTCAGACTTGGAGGAAGGATGTTGTAAAGTTTAGTTGCCAGATATATGTGGTTTCTTTGGCCAAAACTTGTCTTGAATTTTGGAACATCTCGTATATCTTTTTTTGAGGCTCTTGTGTCATGTACCCGAGTTTCATTAGGAGATTTTCTGTTTTTAAAACGATGTACAAGAATATTCTTGGCATATATTTGTTTTAAATTTAGAATGTCAAAACACTTAAAAATATCTTTTGAGGGGGTTCTGATGGGTAATAATTTTAGTATGGTTTTTATAATGCTCTTCTGAGCAATATCTAAATGGTTAATATGATTTGCTGTAGCAGATCCCCATACTAAAATTCCGTACTCAAGACGGGAATGACATAAGGCATAAAATGCTTTTTTGATGTCTTTCCTAGGTAGTATGTTTCTTAGGTTTTTGAAGAAATATACAAGTCTCGTAAGCTTTTTAGTGATTCTCTTTATGTGTATGTACCATCTAAGGTTTTCGTCTATTTCCACTCCTAGATATTTAATACTTTTTGCCTTTATTATAATAGGGCAAGAGCAATGTGACTTATTGTTTTGACACTCGTGCAATTTGAGAGTGTATTTTTTACCCGGTTGACCTCTTGAGTTTATTGAAAAGGCTAGATAATTAGTTTTAATTACATTGAGCGTAAGAGAGTTCATCCGAAGCCAATTTTGAAGTACAGTTAGTCCATGTTCATCCTCTTTATAAGTGTCCATCCAGTCCTTTTCGTGGAATCACAGTATCATCGGCAAAACTAATTATTTTTCCGAAGTTTGGTAATTTCATTTATGTAGATGAGAAATAAGATTGGTTCCAAGACACTTCCTTGAGGAACGCCGTAATTTATTGGAAGAAGATTGCTTTTTTGTTGGCCTATTTGTACTTGTTGTGTTCGTCCTGTCAAGTACGTCATCAGTAAATTTAGTGGAGTGCCAGATATGCCAATTTTTTTAAGTTTTGTGAAAAGAATTTTATGATCTATTGTGTCAAAGGCTTTTTTTAGGTCTATAAAAACATCCAGACATTTTTTTCCATCGTCTAAACTTTTTATAGCTGCAATTGATTTGTTCGTTGCAAAGAAAAGACTAAATTTAATTTAGTAATTATAAAAATATGTGGTAAGATTGATACAAAACACCATTTAATTTCTTTATTCAAAAAATATTTTAAAAAACTTAACGTATTTCCAGTGGCGGACTAAGCCTGTCAGAGGCCTGGGGCGCCAAAGTTGAATGAGCCACCCCCCCCCCCCCCCCCCCCCCCTTAGTTTAATTATTTTTATTTTATTTATTTTAGGGAAAGTTGACAGCAAATCTGAGATTACACAATAATACAATAGTAAAATAGTTAATTATGCCAATTATGAACTTTCCACTGATGATAGTGAATAAATGATAAAGTGTGATGTTATAAGTGTGTTTTCTTAATTAATTTATTTTTTTGTTACAATATATGAAAGGGGAGGGGGAGGTGGAAAATAGAATTATAAATATGAAAATAAAATGGAATATATAGAACTTTTTAATTTGAGTCATGTTGCTTAGTGAGTTTTCGTTTTATGTCACGCAAAGTCGAGTTAAAAAGTAAGCAACTGCCTGGTGTTGCGATTTGGAAAATGGAATGATAGGCGTTGAAGAAGATCAGGACTATCAATTAAGTAATGTGTAATTTTAAATAACATTACCGAATCTGCTATATTTCTTCCGCAAGTTAACGTCTGTATATTGAAGAACTTTGAAGAGTCTTCATTACTAACATGAGATCGAAAAAGGCGGAAGTTAGGGTACCTTAAAAATAATCTATTTTGAACACTTTCAATTCAATTTTTGTGTATTGCATAGCCTGGGTTCCACACTTGAGATGCGAATTCAAGGATACTACGAACGTATGAGAAGTAAAGTATTTTGAAAGTAAGAAGATCTTTGATTTGTTTACAGGTCGATACGTTTATTGAAATTCAGTTTACTATCAATTATATTCCCAAGGTCCTTGATTTCTGACTTGATGGATAATGGTTGATAATTAATTGAGTATTCGTGGATAAATATGTTTTTATTTCTGATGAAGCGCAAGACGAACCACTTAGATATACTTATTTCCAGACAATGGGCATTACAATACGCGCTCAAACGTTGCAAATCATCTTGCAGCTTCTGACAGTAATTTGTTAATAATGCTAACACCAGATGTTATAAGGTGCCTTAAAGCCTTGTTTAGGATTAGATCAAGGTAACATGGAGGCATTTGGGGGCCCCCCAGGACCAGGGGCCCGGGGCGAACCACCCCCTCTGCCCCCCCCCCCCCCCCCCCCCCCCCCCCTTAGTCCGCCAGTGCGCATTTCTATAAACACTGTTCCACCAAACAAAACCCCCCCCGAAATTTTTCTCTGGCTACGGCCTTGACTAACAAACACCCATATTTCCGTTAAATTCTTAATTTAAACATTGTTTATGTATGACAAATATAGACATTCAAAGAATATGTGTGTATGAATGAAAGAGATATAGAGTCAGTCGGTGTTTTCGTATATAAAAGTTGCGGCGAATACTACAATCTACATCACGGGTGTGATTGAGATGACAAGATATGCTTACTCACTTACACTAAGACATTTGGGAATGTTGTGTGAGATGACCTACCGCCAGTAGGATGTCCTTTTTACACTTATGTGTTGCTATGTTCGCCATCATTCTCTATTTTTTTATGTGACACTACACAAGAGCGCTACTGTCTGTACAGTGTAAACACAGGGAACTATGTCACCAGCCATTGTGATGCGTGTTAAGGTAGGCGCTGTAGGAAGGGATTTATTAATGCAAGTCTTGAAGAGGCCTGGATTATATGAAGGAGGAAACCCAGATGCCGGTAGCTCGTTTCATACAAAAGCTGACTTCCACAAAAACATGTCGAAGAAACGACTCATTCTCATGAAGCCAACATCAACTGTGAACGGGTGTTCCGCTCGTGTCTGTCCAGTTTCACGCGCATGTACCGGTGCACTGGAGATCAATGCTACTACCTCCTTAAAGCAGGCTCCATTAAAATACATGTAAAACAGATTCAGCCTGTCTACATTGCGTCTGTGCATTAAAGATGGCAACTGATTATTGTTAATCAGACGGACCCCAATCCTTTGCACAACATCAGGTAAGTTTATCAAGTATTGTGAGGCTCCAGCCGAGGTGGCTCCCAAATTCAATTTTCGGGCATACTTGAGAGTTGTAATTTTGGAAATTTATACTATGTTTCACCTTAATTACTAAAGAAACAACAAATTAAATTCGGATAGTTGGTAAAAGGTGCATTAATTACATTTTTATTTAACCAAAGTTCAAAATTTCTAATATAAAATGATACCTTTGCCGCCATTTGCGATTTTTTTCTTTTATGAATCGACATTCACGAAGTTTCGTTTCAATCTAAATACGCATGAATTACTTTGTTAACCCAAACTAATAAAAACCTATTCTGTGCACTGAATAGTTTTCTTGTAATTGTTGAAATGAAGTGTAATTTCCGTATTCTATACCTAAAAGTGTGGCCGTTAGGGGAATTATTAATACACTTTTAGGTATAGAATATGGAAATTACACTTCATTTCAACAATTACAAGAAAACTATTCAGTGCACAGAATAGGTTTTTATTAGTTAGAGTTAACAAAGTAATTCATGCGTATTTAGATTGAAACGGCAAACGGCATTTACAGACATGGCGCATGATTTGATGATTGAATATAAAATACCTGGTTGGTGATCCGGTCGTGCATGGTGATGCGGAACTTGTCCTCTGTGTGGCAGTGCGCACTGGAGGGCTGCGAGTAACGTAGCGCCACGTCCACGCAGCTAAGAGGAGGAATGGCCCCCTCAGGGTCCGTCACCGTGAACTTGTGCGGGGACGTGCACATCACTGCACAACAACATACATGGCATCAACATACATCCAAAATAAAACAATAACATATCTAATGTAAACATAACACCACATACCTTGAAAATTTACAGGAAAATCACATGGATTGTAGATCGTTAATAACTGTTTATGCGTGTGCCTCGCAGCCAGATAAAACTCTAAAGATATCGGAAACACAAAAACGGGAAGTTTCTTTATCATTTTGATTACTTGAATAGCGTTTTAAATAACAATCTTTTGTTAAAAAAAAATAACAACACTATAAAGAAATAGGTACGTCAAAACACGCTGTTCTGTCAACTGACAGGAGGACTTTGTTTTCGTTGGCGTTGCCCATAGATTTGCCACTTGCCAGTATATTGGTATTGACCATGGATATTAATTTATTATCGTGTATTTTTGTTGTGTCTATAAGTAGTGTCGTTTTGAAAATAGAATAATAATCGCTGCAAGGTGGTTTATTTTTCTGATATTTGATATTTTTTATGAAAAGAGAAAGATTACAATTTTTTTTGTTAATTCCACAGAATTTTTTATAAGCTTAGTAGCAAGTTTATGGGTTAATGATAAATACAGCGAGAGCCATAAATATACTAACACGCGAGAGCGATCGCGATAAATGTCGGGCATGGATGTCCATAATTAAAGTTGGAGTTGGAACCTAACTTACCCGACCCCGACAATCGACATAGATTATAGTTGGAAAAGATGCTTTTATTTGTTATTCTAAACGTCAAACTTATCGTAGAGGTTTTCTCAAAAGAATAATTTTTGTAAAGAGACATGCGTAATTAATATAATATATTATGTAATTATGTATAAATATATATTATTATTTAATATCTGTAAACGGTTTCATTGCTAACGAATGTGGTGTTTTGTCTCTAGTATAAAATAAATAACTTATGATGACGGCATTTGAAAAAAAATGCCGTGTTTGCTTAAAACCAGGAGACTTTATGATATCGATATTCGAATACGAGGATACTTTCAAATACACTGATAAAATTAAGCATTGCACTAACATTACCATCTCCGAGCTGGACAACTTTCCTTCCTTCATTTGTACTAATTGTCGAAGGGATTTGACTATAGCTTATGATTTCGTAATTACGTGCCAAAATTCAGATAAATTATTGCGCACCTCCAGTGTGGAAGTTAAGGTTAAGACAGAGCTCGATCTGAGCATCTCCGATAGAAGTTGCAGTCCATACCACATCGGGGAAGAAGATATAAATTTATTACAACACATTAAAAGTGAAAATGAAATAAAAAGAAAGACGCTCAAGAAGCGCCGATCAAAAGGCAAGATTAAAATAATCAAGATAAAGAAAGAAGCGAACGAACTTCAGTGTGCCACTTGCGGCTTGCTGGTGACGAGCCGCTCGGCCATGGCTATTCATGTGCGTCGTCACACTGGAGAAAGGCCGTTTCAGTGTGGGGAGTGCGGAGCGCGCTTCTCGCAGGCCGGCACGCTGAAGGTGCACACCGCCCGGCGCCACTCCGGGCCCCCGCCGCCTGAAGGACGGCCGCGCCCCTTCGAGTGCGCACACTGCGGACACTGTTTCTTCAGTCGCCGAGACCTCACGGTGCACACGCGTATCCACACGGGGGAGCTCCCGCACGGCTGCGCAACGTGCGGGCGCCGCTTCTCGCAACTCAGTTCGCTCATCCGCCACCGCCGCACCCACACGGGCGAGCGGCCCTACTGCTGCGGCGAGCCCCGCTGCGGAAAGACATTCACCGACCGATCCATGCTGCAACAACACCGCTCGGTACACAGCGAAGAGAAGCGCTATCGGTGTGCCGAGTGCGGCAAGGCGGTCAAGTCGCGTAACACGCTCAACAAGCATATGAGCCTGCATCGCGAGGCGAAGCCCGTCATGTGCGAGCGTTGCGGGGCGGCCTTTAGCACCAAGGGCAACCTCGTGTCGCACATTCGGCGCCAGCACGGGGCGCGTTCGGGGCAATGCGGGCAGTGCGGGCGTCAGTGCCCCGACCTGGCAGAGCACCTACGCAAGCACTCGGGTGAGGCTGCCTACGTGTGTAACGTGTGCGACAAGCGCTTCCCCTTGCGCCGCAGCTTATCCGTCCACATGCACAAGCACAACAATGCCGGCAAGCACAAGTGCCAAGAACAGAACTGCCTAAAATCCTTCTCCCTAAAATACCTGTTGGACTTCCACCGCCTGAAATATCACTCCAGTGAAACGCCTCATGCCTGTAGAATTTGTACTAAAGGTTTCTTGAGAATTGGTGATTTAAAAAGACATATGAAAATTCATCACCCAAACTTTGTGTTGGTCTGATTTGTTGATATTATTTATTTGTGATTTTGTTGATTGTGATAAGTAAAACCCAGATTCGCCATCGCAAGATTGGTGCAGAGGTGCTCTTTAATAATTTATTTTTTTAGTTGAAAAACGATTATAAAGAGTGGAGGTGGGAGAGGGAGAACTGAATGAAACAGATCGGAAAAATACTCAAAATAAAGTGGTTTTATTACCAAGCGAAATTCTTTTAATTTTATAATAAATAACCAAGTTTTTTAAATGAGTATGGGTACCGCCACCCTGGGAACCATTTATTGGATAACCAAAACACCCCTGTGACTTATCATGGGGTAAGCTTTGTCTAGGTCTTGGTGGCAGATGCGTTTGCCCGCCTACTGCGTGGCAGGCCGGATCGGAAGAAACTGGTTGAGGGGAGATCTTTTGACCTCTCTGGCTGGGCTCTTGATCCATCGCCTTGGACCGCAGTGGGAGGAATGGATTCATACTTCCGTCCCCCTGGACACACTGACCCCCACAGTTCCCAGAACTTCCTTTCCCCTAGCACAGTCATTCGATAAGGATGTATCGATAACTTGTCATCATTCCCTAGCACAAATGCAAATCGCCAACGAGTAAATAACAGTTCACAATGATTAAGTGTTCTTAATATATTTAAAGTCAACTGTTGTTTGTACGTTAGCGATCTGCAATTGTCCTAGGGAAAGATGAGAAGTTACCGAAAGTTATCAATACAATTCTTATCGATCGACCGTGCTAGGGGTCCTGGCATAATATAAGATCATCATAAAAATATTATTTATTTATTTACTCTTAGGTTTCAAAAAATAATTTCTACAGTGGTTTACAATTGGTTACATTCAAAAAAAATAAAATAATAACAATAATGAACTGAAATTATCAAAAATAATAATATTATGTTGACAAACAAAATTGTTTTAAACATCATCATCAAACAGTATTAATAGCCTTGCGTCTGTCGCACATACTCGATTCACAAATAGATTCATTGACCGGTCAGTGGTTGAGTGGGCATAGCGCTTGGGTCCCACCCGGGCGTCGCGTGTTCGATTCCTCGGCTGGCTAAGTCCTCCATTACAACACAAGCAACATTTTCGGCTTTCTGTGGTGGTAGTAGGAGATTTTCAAACATTTTTGGGTTATTCGTAACCCGGGAATGTTTGTCTTTCTTTAAAAAAAAAAAAAAAAAAAAAGATACAAAACAGAAGTGCTGCCATCTATATTGCTAAAAAAGCTACTTTTGTAATTCGGTTTCGTATTCAAGAATTTGTCAAAAGATGGCGCCACTTACGTTAGCAGGTCGCATGAGGACGTGCTCCCCTAGATATAAGAACTACTGATTTGTAAAATTTGTGTATCCCTCCGGATATGGAAAGATTGACGGTAATAATCGACCACCACAACACAGGCATGTGCCTAGCATGGTGATCGAAAATTCGTGAAACAAACAATTTAATGAATAAAGAAAACTTTTAAAAAAAAATACTTAGAGTTGTGAACAATAATACCACGTAGCTATATATTGCACATGACGTCATTGCCTGTCGCGGTTACTTTGTCTCGGTGTCTAGCTGTCACCGGATCACAGTGGATCCGAGGAACCGGCTATTTTTGGAACCAGTTCCTATCTAATTTATAACATGATCACCAATACTCAAACTGGGCGAAGCCGAACCAAAAGCTGCCTGCAGGGCCTAGCAGCAGGTTAGTAGTTTATGAGTAACTCGTCACTTGCAAAAAGCATTCACATTCACCGGACGGCCATCGGTTTCAGATGAAAAAATTGTCCAAGTGGAAAAAACAATGATTGCAGATCGACGGGTGACGGTTCGGGAGCTCGGTGACAGTGGCTCATTTGGGAGACCACAAGTTCTGCCCAAGGTGGGTCCCAAAATGCTCACCGAAGATCACAAACAACGAGTTGAAGCAGCCCACGAATTCCTCGAGTGCTACTACATCGATAGCAAAGAATTCTTGGAATCAATTGTGACTGGGGACGAGACCCAGATACACTACACGACACCAGAGACAAAGGAACAATCCCAGTGGCGTCATTCAGATTCGCCAAAGCAAAGTTTAAAAATGAATTACAGAGCGTAACTTGTTTACACAGATCGCATCAGCATAAAATATATTGATAATTTGCTTATCTTGTTCTAGAACTCATAGATATTTTTAATACTATGAACTTAGAATAAAGAAGAAGTTTTGGTACTTCCGCCTCACTTACACTTGCCTGACACCGTATATCACCATCCCATTTGAATTTTATAATGATGTTGAAACACAATTCTACTTATGAAATTTGAGTGGAGAATCCTTAAGACTATTGGATCACGAAATGGCTTTTCTAGCATGGCATTTCTTCTTTATTCTATGCCTATGAAGATTAGATGATATTCTTGATTTGGGAATAATTCAAATTAAATCTATTAGTGACATATATTTTAAAGTTTTCAATGTATAATTTTGAAAGAACAGTATTCATGATTTGAATGAGGTGCAATCTTCTGGTGCCGTTGTAGGAATTATTCAGCGGAACACTTCTAGTACTCACATAGGTTTCCAAACCGCCTAGTGCCACGTCTTCCTCTTCTCCCAAGCCTCCCTTGGATTTTTAATTAGAACATAGCTTTTGAATTTGTCGCTTGCGCAAGGATTTTATTACGAGGTAATAAAGTAAGAGTGTATTTGAATAATTAATATTCCTTATAATATATAAACAATTATACTATTTATTAATTGATGTTTTTCCTATGTCATAATTATACAATAATATATAAACTTGTTGAATGAATAAGTTAAATGGCTAGAGGAATTCTGTCATTGGGATGAACCGTGTTTAAGTGTCTGGAGAGATCGCTCTTTCGGAAGAACCCGTTAGAGCACAGTTTACAAGTGTAGGGCGTCTCGTTGGAGTGCACTTTGCGCGTATGGAAGTCGAGCATGCTCTGTTTAGGAAAAGCCTGAGAACACTTGTCCATGTCGCACTTGTATTTGCGGTCGTTGTCATGTCTGGTAGTGACGTGGAAGGAGAGGTTGCCCGGGGTGCGGAAGGATCGGGGACAGAGCTGACAGCGGAAGGAGCACTGGTCGGAATGCAGCAGCATGTGGCGCGTGAGGTCGGAGCAGGGCTTGGCGCACACGGAGCATACCCCCGCCTCTGAGCGGTGCATCTTTTTACAGTGCTTGTCCAGGTTGGCCTTGACAAAGAACTTTTTACCGCAGCACTCGCACACGAAGCTCTTGTCACCATGCGTAAGTAGGTGGTTGCGCAGCGCCATGCGTGACTTAAGGCTGCGGCCGCAGGTGGCACACGCGTACGGGCGCTCCTCCGAGTGCACAGCAGCATGCTGGCGCAGACAGCTCGGTTGTGCAAAGGTTGCCCCGCAGCGCTCACAGGCGAAGGGTCGCTCCCCGGAGTGCGTGCGCGAATGGCGCCGCAGCGAAGAGTGGCAGGAGAAGAGGCGCGGACAGGCGGCGCAGCGGAAGGGCGTCTCTCCGGTGTGACGCCGCGTGTGCAGAATGAGTGTGCCCGACTGTGAGAAGCGCTGCGGACAATATGCGCATGCAAAGGGCCGCTCTCCGGAGTGTGAGCGTGTGTGAACCACGCGGTCGCTTTTCCTCTTGAAGGTCTTGCTGCAGAAAGAGCACGGGAAAGTCTCCTCTCCCAACTCGGGATGGTTGCGCCTTATGTGTTTCTTCAATCCGCATTCGGTGACGGCGATATAGAAGCAGGAGACGCATTTCCATTCTGTCTTCTTTGATGATTTCTTTTTCCTTATTTTCTTATTCTTTCGAAGCCTTGTAGCCTCCCGGGATTCGTGGACCTCTGGAGGGAATGAACGGTCTTCTCTATCGCTCGATGAGTCACATTCGACTGAAGGATCGAATTCTTCTTTAATTTCAAGTTTTACATCTAAAATATCCGAAATATTGGAGAATTTGTCTTCTTTGAAACGCTTTTGTAAGTATTCGTTGGAAGCTTTACACATTTCTATAAACTTCCAAGCGGAAGGAAGCTCGAAGGCGCAAGATTTACAAATAACCTTCGGATGATCATCCTCTTCGGATAGATTGAGACCGGCGCAAGAAGAAAGCATTTCGCAAAATTTCAATCCATTGCATTCTGTAATGTCAAATAACGATACACCATAGATGGTGTTTTGCAGACAAGTTCTGCAAGTGGAGTCGATTGTTTGTTTGTCCATTATGATCAGGGATTGTCTTTATTTCTTTAAAATATCACTCGCAACGAAACCATTAGAAATATACAAACAACACGAATATAATTTTGACGTTTATGTCAAATCTGACATAATGGTGGTACACAAAGCTTAGATAAAAGTTTTTTTAAGAAGGTAACTAAGTTATAAGACTTACGTTTCGAAAACAGTCATGTTGATTATATCCATAAATTGGTATTTTAAATAAATTGAAAGTGCATGAAAACTTTACGCTGGCTCCAATTTTATGTGAGTTGATTTATTTTTTTATCTTTTGGAAACATTTATGAACTCCTTATTGTAGTGAATTCTTTAATAATAATTATTCTTTAATACGTTCTCGCGAGGCTCTTAGAAGGCCGGCAGGCAATCATTCCCTACTCTGCTAAGGTAATTGATATATTAATTGTTAAGGTTAATTCGGCACTACATACGGAGCAGAGTACGACTAACGCTATGTATTTTCATACAACACAAAAACCCGGAGGACGGAGAAATCATCAAAAATAATTATTTTACATATAGTCGCGCATTTTTTTTTTTTTTTACATTAGCTCCACACAGGAGGCCCTGAGGAAAATAATTTCCCTCAGGGCCTATGTCATCTTTGAAGATGCTGTGTGGAGGGTCTTTTTGAGGAAAGGAAGGAATTAACATGGGTCTTGAAGAGACTCATGTTGTAGGAGGGAGGAAACACAGAGGCCGGTAAATCGTTCCACAGCCGACTAATATCAACTGTGTACAAATGTTGGGCGCGTGTTTGGCGTGTTTCCCGACTATGCACCGGTGCCGAAGGGATCAATGACGCTAGTTCCTCGGAGCATCTTCCATTGTAATACCGGTAGAACAAGGACAGCATTCCCACCTGACGACTATGCTCTAAAGATTGCAATCCATCTGTTAAGATGGGAGAATCTATCAAACGGACCGCCCGTTTCTGCACAGAGTCAAGGGTTTTTTTTAGGTATTTTGGAGCTCTAGACCAGAGGTGGCTACCAAATTCAACCGTGGGGCCCACTTGCGATTTGTACAGGGTTAGCAGTTGAGTACTATTAAAGTATCTGCGGGCCCTGTACAGTACGCCCAGTTTCTGAGAGGCTAACTTAACTCTGGTTTCGATGGAGCCCCCATACCTGAGCTGGTCACTTAGAGTTACACCAAGCATATCAATGGAGGTCCTATTCGGAAGAATGCTTCCGTTGAAGGAGACTAGATTATCATTTCGATCCCTTTTAGACGTTATCAAACATGATTGGGTCTTTGAAACATTAAATTCGACGAGGTTATTCTTACCCCAAGAGAAAACACTCTCGAGGTAACCGTCCATTCTTTGCTTCAAAGCCCTCCGAGCTATTGGGGTTTGTGTGCTCTTTGGAGGCTTGTCAAACAAAAAGCTATCATGGACTGTACTGTCATCCACGTAACAATGAATCGGTGCACATGACAAGAGGTCGTTGATGTGCAACAGAAACAAAGTCGGAGACAGAACCGATCCCTGTGGGACGCCAGCATTTATTGAATGTGAGGAAGAGGTGAAACCGTCAGCAACCGCCTGAATCGACCTCCCCCTCAAAAAGTCGGCAATCCACGCACACAAGGATACGGGAAGTCCGTAAGAACGCAGTTTGTTGACAAGCGCTCGATGCCAAACCCGGTCAAAGGCCTTGGAAATGTCCAGTGAAACCGTTTGGGTCTCACCAAAACATTCCAGGCACCGTCCCCAAACATGCGTCACATACGCGAGAAGATCACCGCACGAGCGGTTCCGCCGGAATCCGTATTGACGGTCTTTATTAATTTTGTTCTTCTCGAGGTATGTGAGCAGTTTGTCATTGATCACACGTTCCATCACTTTTGACAGAACAGATGTGATCGCTATGGGGCGGTAGTTGGCTGGGTTGGAGTGGTCACCCTTCTTTGGAATGGGGTGAATGATCGCTTTTTTTCAACCAGAGGGCACAGAGTCAGACTTCAGGGACATTTTGAAAAGCTTCGTCAAAATTGGAGCTATTTCTACAGCGCACCTCTGCAATACCAGGGCAGGTATTCCGTCAGGCCCGCTAGATTTATTAACATCAAGCCCTCGTAAGACTTGGAGTACATCCCGATGCCGGATCCTCAGCTTTTTCATACGAAAACTGCAATGAGGACCCGACGGCGGGGTAGCACCTTGATCATCGAGGGTCAAGTTTTCCGCGAACATTTTGCCTAATAAGTTAGCCTTTTCGGCGGCGGTATTTGCTAGAGAGCCATCAGGTCTGGTAAGAGGTGGCAGACTGGATTTGCAGAAATTGCGACCTATTGAGCCCGCAAGCGACCAGAACGCTCTGCTGCCGTGCGGGCAGGCAGCCAGCTTACTGCTGATCTGCAGGTCGTGCTCGAATTTTGACCTGTTAATGATCCTCCTGCATTCCTTTGCCATTTTGTTATATACTATTCTGTTTTCAGACGTTCGAGATGTGTTGTAGGCTCGGTAAGCCGCGTTTTTTCGTCGCACTGCTTCGGAGCATTGTCGACTGAACCACGGCTTTGAGCCCACACCAGTTTCTTTAACAGTGGATTGGATGAAGCCATCCATCGCGGATGTGATGACTTCATCAATTTCCTGGGCACATCTTGAGGGATCCGAAGTCTGAAAACAGACAGCTGACCACGGGAAGGCATTGAAATGAGCCCGCAGACCAAACCAATCTGCTGATCTATAGTGCCACACTTTTCTCTTCAGCCGCTCGTTTGGCGGTCTGAAGGTTACGGGGATTGATGTTGTCACCAGGCAGTGGTCGGACGATCCTAGAGGCGCTGTGACTTCAATCTTGTAGCCGTGTGGCACAGTGGTTAAAAACAGATCTAACAGATTGGAGCGGTGAGTCTGGACATCAGGAACCCTTGTAGGCTCCTGAACCATTTGGTCCAGTCCATAGCAGAGGGTAAAGGATTCCGCCTCTCATCCAGCCGAGTCCGTTGGTCCTGAGAACTTTAACCAAGGTTCGTTATGAACATTGAAGTCCCCCAGGACCACAAACTCTGCTGTAGGGAAGCGGGGCAAGAGGTCATCAACAGTATTGCTTAGATGTTTGAAGAGTTCGGATGTATCTGAAACGCCAATTTTCGGTGAGCGGTATAAGCACGCGTAAAATCTTACCGTACTGGCAAGATTGACGCGCATTGGTTGATTGTAAAATTAAAAGAGTAATTTTTTTATATTCCCCTTACAGACTTTTTGATTAGGAGCAAATGAAAAGAACTGTTACAACTTCACCGGTGTAAATTGGGTGTATCAGTGTGAAAATTATTTTCTCGCGATATGAAAGGCATTTGATCATCTAAAATTTGACATTGTTTTTCGTTATAATATGAGGGATTTAGAAACCCAATTTTAGGTATATTTGGCAGAGGGCAAAAGCTTGAACAAGTTGATATCACGTTCATCGGGGATCAAAAAATTGGGGATTTTAATCATTATGTGGTACCTAACCTATATTGTTTCCTAAACGACATTATTATTGAAAACTCCCCATCTGGCTAGTGTTCTTTATCGTAGTATATCTAATATCTATGGCTTTACCTGTCAAAAAATGACCACTATTTGTTTGGCTCCGGTACGAAAGCCCAAAACATAATAATAAGTGAAAACTTTGATAATGTAACTATTAGATTAAATTTACCAAACTCAAAAAAGTATGGAAAGTTATGCAATACCGCAATTTCGACCAGCGTCGTATTCGTAATACTTTTATCGTAAAATTATGTAATTTTAGTTGCCAAAGCTTATTTTTATATTCCTGAAATAGTAGGATCAAAGTTGTTAAAATGAAGTTAGAACTGGACAGCTTGGAAGAAATTTGTAGAGTTTGTCTATCCGATAAAGATAACTTGATTTCCTTATTTGAAATCGGCTCGATAAAAAGTATTTGTGAAAAAATCGAACACTGTTCAGGAATCAAAATAATACGAACAGAAGGGCATCCGTCCTCCATATGTAAGGGATGTGCTGAAGAACTGGCAATTTGTTATAAATTTCTCGAAAAATGTTGCGATTCTGATAAAGAATTGAGAAATCTTTTAAAATTCGATAACTCTACTAAATGTATTAGCGTCAGCCCTGAAGAAAAACTAACTGAGGAATCTAAAAGTTGCGACGATACTAATGGGAAAACTGAACGCATCAGTTGGGATTCTGAAAACCAATCGGCGGAGAGTTCTCCACTTCTGGTTAAGCGTATAAAGAAAGACAGATCTAAAACGAGACGTAAAAAAGTGACAAGCAATGTGACGAAGAGGGTGAGGAGAGAGGAGCTGCAGCACACTTGTGAGGTTTGCGGCAAGAGCCTGTCCAGCGCTTCCAACCTGCGTGTGCACCAACGCCTACACAGCGGGGAACTGCCCTTCCGTTGCGGGCAGTGTGGGCGGGGCTTCGCGCAGCAGGGCTCTCTGGCGGCACATGCGCGGCGTCACTCCGGCGAGCGCCCGTTCCGCTGCACCGCCTGCCCCGCCGCCTTCGCCGAGCGCACCCATCTGCGACGCCACGCCTCCGTGCATAGTCCGCAGCGGCCCTTCGTGTGCGCAGCCTGCGGCAAGGCCGTCAAGTCAGCCTTCGCGCTCAAGCAGCACGTGCGGCTACATGCGGCGGGACGCGACCACGTGTGTGAGTGCTGTGGGGCAGCCTTCAGCGTGAAGGGCAACCTGGCGGCGCACGTGCGTGCTCGCCACTCGGAGCGCTCGGGGCAGTGCGCCGTGTGTCGCCGGGCCGTGCCCGATTTGCGCGAGCACATGTCCTTGCACACGGGTGAGAAGCCACACGCGTGTGCACAGTGCGGGAAGCGCTTCTCACGGCGCCGCGGGCTGCAGGTGCACTCCCGACAGCACTCGGCGGAGCCAGAGTTCCCGTGTCCCGTGGAGGGATGCCCTCGCTCCTTCCGGGCCCGCTGGGTGCTCGACTGCCATGTGTTAAAGCACTCGGGGGCTACCCCTTTCACTTGCAGTTTTTGTTCGAAAGGATTTGTGCGTGTTTGTCATTTAACGAAACACTTGAAAATTAATCATCCCCAGGAAGATGAGAAATGCCATTTGAAAGCTTCCAATGCCATTTGAAAATAACTATTTTTATTACTTTGTGTTTTTAAGAACTAGTATCTTTTTCTTCCATTGGTGACAACTAGTTGTAATAAATTGATTATTTCATAATAATTTACTGACGTTTTTGTGAAAATTCACCTTAAGGATCTTAAAATTATTATACTATGGGAGTATTTCACCACACTTTTGATAGCTTATCCGTAACATAATTTATATTTTCGATTTATATATTTATAAAGTCCGAGTTTACTATTCGGTACTCGAACCTATGAATAACATCTATATATGTCGGATAATCTGATAACCTATTTTGAAAGAAGTAAATGTGCCTAACAAGTCTACTCGTGGGAGATCCCGTGCATTTTTTTATGGTCTGAAAGCGAGGACTTCTGTGTATCAGAACACGCCAATCAACAGAGTGACTTAACTGCTTAAGGATTCTGCGCTGACCATTAATATATTCAACATCACTTACAGGCAGTTCATCAGCTCTCTTTCGACACATTTCACAAAACAGTAAAACTACCCCCATGACCCTTTTATACTTAGATGTACCATGTGTATCTTCTCCGTAATATATCGGTATGTTATCTTTTTATGAAGAAATAAATACATAAAATAAGATAGCTGAGTTTTCTACCTATCGCAAGATTTTATTTGATAATTTTATTGATATACATTATCCTATGAATAAGCTATCAAAAAATGGTGACATACCCCCTAATACTGATGTACTGTTCTGATATCTATAATATAATATGGTCTCTTGGTGGTCATATTCTCCTAGACCTAGACTATTCCAGTATGAAATCTAAAATAAATGCAATCTCGTTGGGTAAAAAACCCTCCACACAGCATCCAGACATGACTTGAATACTTCAAATTTAATACGCTTAAAATCAGAAGGCAATTGACTGATCTATATGTTTCCATAAAATAATTCACTGCCATCTTGATACTTCATTGTGTCTTAGCGATATTGATATAAATGTTCCTAATTCCCATTGTTTAAGACACCATAATATGTTTCATCTGAACACATTTAAAAATAATATTGCCTATTTTAGCCCTCTGACCCAAATGTGTCGACTATATAATAAGATAGAGTGTGCTGAAGTAGATATTTTTGTCGATAATTTAAATGGATTAAAAAAAATGCTCTGCGATTGCTGAAAAATAATAAGTGCTAATTTATTATGTATCATTTGTGTCTTTAATTATGTCTCTTATATTGCCTCTCTTTAATTGTCATTTGAGTAAACTTTGTAATTTTCTATTTCTAACTGTTTTTTGTTTTTATTTTATCTCATTTTTATTTAAACTGTTTCAAAAGTTAACCTTTGTATAATTTGGCTGATTGATTTTATATAAATTTTTACCTATTTGTATAATTAACTGAGTTTTTATAACTGGATTTAGCCCTTGGGATTTTGAGGTTTCCTTTGCGATTGGGTTTGTGGTTTACAACCAGGAATTATTTGCTATAGGGTACACTTCTATTTCCCACAACTGGCATATCTCGTTTATACATACCATCAGCAATTGGCATGGCATTACAAACCTTCTCGTTTACGTCTTCTGCAATCAGCATTGACATCACAGACAATTTGCAAGTCTAGTTTATACCATCAACAATCAGCGTGGCATTACAAACTTACAGACAATTAGCACGTCTCGTTTTTACTATCAGCAATCTGTACGGCATTACAAACTTAGAGACAACTTGAACATTTCGTTTATGCCATCAGTAATCAGCATAGCATTACAAACTTACAGACAACTTGCACATCTCGTTTATACCATCAGCAACCAGCGTGGCATTACAAACTTACAGACAACTCTCGTTTATATCGTCAACAATCGGCATGACATTACAAACTTACAGGTATCAACTTGGTACATTATTTAAACAAAGCAGGATTTTTCATTTCAAAATGATTGATCATATCAATTTAGAAATATTTCTTTTATAATTGAAATTTATTAAAATAGTTCTAGTAAGTAAAATAGTTTTATTATGAAATTAAAAACTTTCTGTGTCATACATAGGAAAATCGCTAGAAAAAGGTAGATTTATTTATAGATATTTGACTAGAAGCCTCACGGTTCTCATTATTGACACGGTGTATTCTGGAATGTAAGGAAAAAAAGATTTCCAATAAATAAATAGTGAAAAAATTTATATTTTTGACTTTGCCAAAGAACTCTCATGGGGGTGTTGGGAGTTAAGGTGTCTAGACAGATCGCTGGTCCTAAAGTATCCTTTAGAACAATACGGACAGATGTGTGGAGTCTCGTTGGAGTGAACCTTGCGCGTGTGGAAGTCCAGCATGTTGCGCTTGGGAAAGGCCTTGCCGCACTCTTTCTCCGCGCAGGCGTACTTGTGAGCGTTGGTGTGCAGCGCCACGTGGAAGGACAGACTGTTCTTGAGGCGGAAGGAGCGTGCGCACACAGGGCAGGTGTAGGGCGTGAGACCCGAGTGCAGCAGCATGTGTTCCCGCAGGTTGGACGTGTCCTTGCGACACTGCACACACCGTCCCGCCGCCGCCGAGTGCATCTTGCGCACATGACTCTCCAGGTTGCTCTTCAGCGAGAATTTCTTGCCGCAGCGCTCGCACACGAAGGCCTTCTCCCCGTGCGTCAGCATGTGTTGGCGCATGGCATACAGGGACTTGGTGGAGCGGCCGCAGTGGTTACAGGAATGCGGGCGCTCGGCCGAGTGCACCAGCGCGTGGTGTTTGAGCGTGCTGGCGTGCGAGAAGGTGGCTCCACAGCGCTCACAGGCGTATGGCCGCTCGCCTGAGTGCACGCGCCGGTGCCGCCAGAAGGAAGAGCGTGAGGCGAACAGGCGCGGGCAGAGGGGGCAAGTGAAGGGCGTCTCGCCAGTGTGGCGGCGCCGGTGTTCGCTGAGCGTGCCCGACTGCGCGAAGCGGCGAGGACAGTGCGGGCAAGCGAAGGGCCGCTCTCCCGAGTGCGTGCGTGCATGCACCACCAGGTCGCTCTTCCTCTTGAATATCTTTCCGCAACTTCTGCACAAGAACTCATCAGCCCCGGGATGGTTTCGCACCCGATGTTTCTTGAGTCGACTGGATGTTTCTGTTACGTAACTACAGAACAGACAGGAGAAGCTGGCGCCTGCCTTGTGATGTTTGTTTGTTGTTCTCTTTCTACCTGTTGATTTTTTTGTATTTGCCATCGCTCTGAGAACACGTTTAACTTCTGCTTCTTCTTCGACTTTGTAGTCGGGGTCTGAATCTGCCATATTGTTATCTGACGAAATTTCGTTTTTAATGGACTGAAAATTATATTCTTCCTTAATTTCCAATTTTAAATCCTCGAGGTTGTCGATCTCTGTGAATATTTTTTGGTCTTGCGATTTCCCGTAACATTTCCGCAAAGAATCGTCGGATGACCGGCACATTTTCACAAATTTCCAAACATTCGATAGCTCGAGAATGCACGACTGGCAAATAGTCTTCGGATAACTATCTTCGACGGATACTAAAACCCCGCTACAACTGGTTAACATCTCACTAAACTTTAGATCATGTTGATGTATGTCGAAAATCGATGCACCCTCCGCTGAAGAATGCAAGCAAGCCCGGCATGCAGACTCAATGTTCATTATATTATCCATATTCTAAAAATGTTCCGATAAATGAATGTTCAATATTATCGACTGCGATTTTAAGAAACACCAATCTGTTGTGGAGAATATGTTCGATTTGGACTTAAAAATAAGAATCCATTGAAGTCTTAATCTGTAATCGAATAATAATTCTCTATATTTAAGTAAGATGTAAATATTTTTCACAATGTTAAATTATTCAATTTTTGACACTTTTGACAGCAACAAATTCAAAGACACAAAACACAAACCATAAATAAACCATAGCCAATACCATTCCTCCCGCTGAACTCCGAGCAACTCCGAGCGTTCGATTGATCTTCGATTATCTAAATGTCTCGATTTTGCCCATCACTAGGCGAATATTATTCAAGAAAACCATAGATGAAGAGGCAAGTGTTGTTAGTTGTGAGAAAAGTTGCCAATGCATGTGTTCAAATACCCACAATAGATGTTCAAATTTCCCAAACGTTCCTTTACCTCCAAAACAAAACAAAATTCTATCGAAATCAGGATTTTTTAACAATTATTTAGTCATTTTCGGATTTTCTTTTTCGTTCAGGCTTTAAAAATAGATTTTTTTTAAATTTGCTGCGAAAGAAAACGAAATTATAATAAATTCTCACAATTATGTAAATACTAGCTGGTTCCTGGCAAGCGTTGCAATTCCATATATTCAAAGAAATACATTGTTTCTCCCTGAATTACCTTTCCCGTACGTGCCTGTTCCCCTCTCGCTTCCCCTTCTTAGCTAGCTTTATACATTATAGGCTATATATTATTCTGATTTATGGGATATATTATTGTAAAGTTTCATTAAAATCCATTCAGTAGTTTTTGCGTGAAAGAGTAACAAACACACATACATCCATACAAACTTTGGCGTTTATAATTTTTACGGTGCTCCAGATTTTATGTCCAGGTTAAATCATTCCCAAATGAAAGTGTACTATATAAGTATAATAAATACAAAAAAATATAAGAACAATACGTCAATCCGCCAGAAACATAATGGGAAAATATTTCACCGACTCCAGATATTTTCATATCAGAGGGTTCGGCTCTGATGAAATCCTAACTCGACCGATAAATCCTACTGATCCCTCAAAATAAATATTAAAAAATCTTCCGTAATCCTCAAAGACATTAATACTGGACGCGGGGTAGAAATCTAAAAGTGGGAAGCCAAACACAATACGATTGTAGCTGTCTCTATTTTTAGTACTTTAGTACTAAACTGCTACGCGCTACGCGTCGAGTGAGGTCGTGTCTTATCAGTAAGTAAATTGTATTGCAAAGCGCTCCTGCGTGATGAGAAAATGCTTCAATTAAACGGCAAATAGTCGAAAAGGAGACAGCGAAAATTGCATCACAAAGTGACATAAGCATAACAGGGACAACCTACTAACAGTAAGTCGGTTCACACAGCGTCCCGCATTCGTTTTATTCCATTGGGAAAGATGGGGTAAAACGTACAAAGGGTAACGCGTTCATTAATTTAATAATGTCGTTGATGAAAATTGTAAATAGTAACGGTCCTAGGTGTTATTAATCTGTATAGATTTGTATAATCATTTGAACCTATAACCTGTACTGTATAATAAAATATGCACTTAACAATACTACTATAATAATACCAATATTGTATTACTAATGAAAACTCATATAATAAATATAAAAATATTTGCCCGTGTGTCACGTGTTACCCGCCTTTACCCTTCCCCGACATATTGTGTAACCGAATAAGAGTATCTTGTTATCTCAGTCACACCCATAGGTCACACCCGTGATGTGACAGTAGTATTCGGCGAAGAAACTAATAAGCCGCCCTACTATGAATCTATGACATTCACTCACGTAAATTCTTTGATTGTCTGACTTTATCACACAGGAATGAACTTTTGAATTTAGAAATTATACTGAAAACCGCTGAAAACAAAAGAGTGTTGCTTGCTTTCCACATTATATTGTGAGACTGTGGCGAGTCTATTTATAATATAACGTCATTGGTAATCCTACATGTATTTAAAATGACTGACTTTTGCATTTTTATATATAAATTCTTTGACGAATCCAATACTAAGATTAAGATTTAGTAAGATTATTATTCAATACGTTTAGATAATCAAGAAATGGCCACAACACGGGCATGTGCCTAGCATGGTGGTTGAAAAACTCCCAATTTATGTAATAAAAAAGCCAATGAATAAAGAAAACTTTAAAAAAAAGCTCCTACATTTTCCCCGATTCTTGAAAAATCTTCGAAATCTCCCGTAATCTGGGGAATTTCCCACGAACTGGCACCCTTGTTGAGACTTGTGACAGCAGATTTGACATATGGTTTGACAGTTGACAGTAGGTATTGTGTATTTTAGGTTAGTTCCCGCGATGGCTATTTCGAGTGAGATACGCGCGAACTAATTACGAATAAAACAAAAATGTATGATTTGTACACTGAAAACAGTTCACATAAGAGATCACACTTAAATTTCAAGATTTACCGTAAAACTATATACATAAAATAATATTATTTTGGAGGTTATCTGAATCCTTCAAAAAGTTTGCACAGTTCGGAAGAAAAGAAACATAAAAATGCCGTTAGTTGTTATGTGCGGAATTCCCAATAGCGGGAAAAGCACAAAAGCATTAAAAATTAAAGAATATATCGAGAGGGAGCATAAAAAGAATGCCTACATTGTGTCAGAAATGACTGAACTAAAAAAGGCTGGTTACCAAAAAAATGCATGTTACGTCGACTCGCAGAAAGAAAAGCACATTCGTGGAGTTTTAAAATCCGAAGTTATGAGACTTTTAGATAAACAAGACGTTGTGATTTTGGATTCAGGCAACTACATTAAAGGTACATACAACTGGGCTTATACAACCCAACTCTAATATAAGTATACCAATTTAACATTGTTTAAAAAGGCTGATATTACTGTTTTAAAGCTGATATTTTTGCGCTTCCTGGGGCAGCCGTGGTCAGGGGGTGAGACTCTCGACTAGCAATCCGGAGGTCACAGGTTCAAATCCCGGCTTGCACAAATAAATTTTATTTGATTAATTTGTGTTATTTTAAAAATTCTCATTTAATAGTAAATTTGCTGAACATTCCAGAGTGGAAAATACTCTTAGTATTGCCCCGGGGTAAGACCACCATTTAGAATTGAAATGTTTTTGGCTGTGTTTGGTGACCAGATCTGAATAGCAGGGTACTTCCCCCATCTTCCTCTTCCCCTCCCCACTACCTTCAGCCTCACTAAATACCTCAATTGGGGATGTCATGGTCATACTGGCTCCGGACGATTGAGAGCAGTTGTAACTCTTGTGTGGTTTGGCTGTGAGAATCGTATTATCTTGTGTATTATTATCTTAATAATAATAATATTTGGATGACTTGTATAGCGCCGTTTTTGTGAAAGATCACCTCAAGGGCACTGTACAAATTTATAATAAGTTTATACAATCTTATTTCTAACTTTATACTAGACAAACCACTACAACAACTTATGGCTAAAAATTGCATCCACCGGTTCATCGATCACCGATACGAAACTATATGTGCAATTATTTGACCAATGAACGCGATGCTGCTGTAAAAATGCACTGTACAGGCAGAAAATATATACAAGACCATACTTACCTGGAGAGTCACTAGAGATTAACACTGTTATTGTTTATTTAGAGAAATTAAGACACACTTCGCGCGCAGAGGACATAATTGGGAACTATAATATAAGATATGTTCTGTAATGAGCGTATTTTGAAAACAAAAGCAAAATTTTATGATACTCTCCGGCAGGTATTTTTATTTAAGGGTATGAGAGCCCAAAAAGGTAGGTTTTTGATTTGGACCTAAATTCTGTTGGGCTTGTTATGCATCTAAGTTCCGGGGGGAGTTTATTCCAAGCCTTAGGTCCAGGCACTCCGAAAGCGCGATCTCCAAATTTAGTATTCGGCTTGCGTTTAGGTTTCATTAGTCTGCCTATAGATGATGTTGCTGATCTAAGGGTTGACTGCCTCGGACCAGTATTTTCTGGGACACATAGTTCAGAGGTGTAAGATGGGGCCATTTCATTAATTGATTTAAACACCATCCAGCACAATTTGTACTGGATTCTTTCAGGGCACTTGAGCCAGTGAAGATTACGAAAGTGTTCTGAAATGTGCGAATATTTAGAGACTCCGGTTCATGAGTCGAGCCGCTGCATTAAACACGGATTGAAGTTTGTCTTGAGTACTATTATCTTGTGTATTATTATCTTCTGTACTATTATCTTATGTACTATTATCTTGTTTATTATTATCTTAAGTACTATGTATTAACTTGTGTAATTTGCAGGATTCCGCTATGAGCTGAGTATTATCTTGTGTATTATTATTACAGAGTACTATTATCTTGTGTTTTATTATCTTGTTTATTATTATCTTAAGTACTATTATCTTGTGTAATTTGCAGGATTCCGCTATGAGCTGTACTGCGCGTCCAAGGCTGTGAAGACAACACAGTGCACCGTGTTTTGCATCGCCAACATCGCTACGGCACGCGCCCGGGCCCCCACGGGGGAGGAGCCCTATGAGATCGAGGTGTTTGATGCTCTCGTCGGCAGGTCGGTCCATCCACAATCCATCCCCGCACTGACCCCTTTTCTCCTATTTTTACTTTACACTTTGCTCTATACCATAAATCTTGAAACGGGGTTTATTGCATTTTATAAGGACATATCTAAAAGAATTCTTAGTCCGCTCTTTCATAGTTGCGCTAATTTAATGATTTTAGGAAAAAATACTTTTTGCAAATATTAGGATGAATTATTTGTTTGCACCTGTACATACGCAATATGAATGGGAATAAATAGTGTTGTCCATGTACAAGCTCAATTCTTTACTCAAGATTGTATAGGTTAGTAATTCAATCCAATTCAATAATTTGTATGTTTTTACAAACAAAACTCTTCATATTGCATATGTACAGGCGTAAATATACAATTCATCTTAATATTTTACAGCATAACTTGCAAAGTGTCTTTTTCTAACTAACTAACCATCACGCCGTTTCCCCGCAGGGGTAGGCAGAGAGGACGGACCGCCACACAACTCGATCTTGGCACACACTCTTTGCCTCGTTCACATTCATACATGCTCTTCTATTATTCCGACTCTTCACATGGCCTGACTCAAGTAACTGATTCACTTGGTCGTGCCATGTCTTCCTCGGGCGTCCCCGACTTCTTCTACCATTCACATTTGCATCATATATTCTCCTTACACTCCTTTCCTCGTTCATTCGCTCTACATGCCCAAACCATCGGAGAGTCCCTTTCTTAATCTTACACATCACGCTTACATCAGCCTTGCATTTTCTTTGCGGATATCCACGTTTCTCTCACGATCGTACATGGTTTTACCACACATTCGCCTCAGGGATCTCATTTTTCTAAAATAATTAAATTAGCACCATCTTTAAAATAGTAGATCATAAATTCTTTTAAGATCACCCTTAATTAAAAAACCTAAAGATGTTTAGTCTTTCACAAACTCAAAACACTAATCTAAGATAATAGTGTTGTACAGCTCAGCAGTGGCGACTCATGACTTTTGGGTGTGGTAATTTAAAAAAAAGTGACATTTTTGGAGTTGTAGCCGAAAATGTTTTTTTTTTTTTTCAAAAATCGGGTTTTGTGTGAAGATTTTCAGGAAATCCTGTGCAATGCATTGCCAAATTGAAACTTCCTGAAAATCTTGATACAAAAACCCTTTTTTCGAAAAAAATAAGCTTTTTTCGGCTACAACAATATCTACTAGCACTCTAGCATAACCAAGTCACTAGCCGCCACTGCACTCAGGCATGAATTTGCAAAGAAAAATCTGGGTCCTACTTATGACATGATTGGAGACTTTACATATAGTGATGGTGTGGTTGTTTGTAACAGGTTTGAAGAGCCAATGTCGCACAACCGATGGGACCAGCCGCTGGTGATGTGGGGGGAAGAAGAGGGAGAGGAACGCGAGGCAGAGGCCCTGATGGAGGTGTACGGAGCTCTTTTCCAGCGAGCCCCTCCACCTCCCAACCTCAGCACGCAGAATGCCCCCCTGACAGCCACTACCTTCCTGCAGCGGGTGGACAAGCAGACGCGAGAGGTGTGTGAGCGTGCGGCATCTGGTCTGGTGCCCGGTCTGCCCGCCACCCCGCCGCCCGCCCCGGCCCAGCTGGCCCGTCTCCGCAGACAATTCCTGACCTACACAAAGCAGATGTTGTCGGCCGTTGATCCCGATACTATTTCCCCTTTGTTCGTGCAGTATTTAATGACCAATCTGAATGAATGAATGACCTGTGTAGAGGCCTTCAAACATTATATCGAAGCTGGAAAGGAAAAATGGCTAAAGCACCATACAGCTGTTAAGGATGAACATACAAAATACGCTATATTGTTTGTTTGTGTTCATTAAATCGAGTTTTCTAAAGTTTCCCAAATGTTCTGGAAAACTAGAGTGGTGTAAATAACTCATTGCGTTAATGAATGTGAATTTTGTTAACGCAACGATGATATACTCATTACAGACAAATTAAATGTTTAACAGCCCATATCTCAGAACTCACTTTTTCATATACAGTGGAACCCTCTTAAGAAGTTCCCACTTCAAAAGTTTTGTGGCTTAAGTTTGGTTTTTTCGGCCCCTCGGCCCAAAATTGGCCCAATTTTTCCCACTTATAAGGTTTTCCCGCTTAAGAAGTTGGTTTTTTCCGGTCCCTTGGAAAACTTCTTAAGAGGGTTTCACTGTAATGCTGTTGCAATTATGGTATAAATCAATAGATTTTTTTTAATTCTAAAAAAATAAAAACAATTGAAACAAATTTTAGTCATTCTTAAAAAAAATATATTTTTGTACAGAATATTATAAGTCAAGATTCTAGCGAAATATGGAGGCACCCTATTATAATCGCCTGATCTATCTCACAACATGTTTATTAACTAATAAACTTTCAGTGGAGCAACTCTTATACTGTTCCAATTACAAAACAGCCCAAAACTTTCATTTCTTTTTGTTGGCAAGTGATTTTTCACTCTATGGTAATCTCAGGCACTCGTCTTAGGGCCACCCTTAGTCAAACAGCACCTTGGCAAGTTGGCGCTTGGAGTGCTCCAATTGCGCCCGCACAGGGCCGGCCCTCCATGTCATAAATATGTGATGTGTTCTGCAGGCATTCGATGAAGGAAATCCTAAATACTAATGAAATAATAATACATAATTGTCACAGTTTGCTTTATCATCGCGTTGCAGAACCAGACCTGGCATTGTAAAGTATCTACCTACTATAATTACAGACACAATCAATTAATTCACTCAGAATTTTTTGAATCTTGGGCATTAACTGGGTAACAATTTCTAGATATTTTGGTTGGAAGAGGTTTAATTTCACATGTACATTTGTTATTTAATTTTTGTTTATCTGCTACCAGTTTAGATATATAGTGTCATTTACAATTTGGGAGGCGGGTACGGGACCATTTATTGGATAACCAACACCTCTGCCATAGGTCATCCCAAGTGGTTCGCTACCCTTGGTGACTTGGCAGGGGTGCCCGGGTTCATGGGGTGAGGTTTGTCCAAGTCTTGGCGGCAGATGCGTCTACCTGCTGCGTGTCAGGCCGGATGGCGAGAGACTGGTTGAGGGAGGCCTTTTGACCCATCCAGCTGGACTCTCTTAATCCATCACCTTGCTCCGCATTTGGAGGGATGGATTCATATGTCCGTCACTCCTGGACATACTGACTGCCAGATTTCTACCCACCCCTCATACCCTTTCCCTTCCCAGAACTTTCTATCCTTCCCTTCCTTAAAAAGACCCTCCAAGCATCCCCTAAGATGACATAGGCCCTAAGGGAAATTATTTTCCTCAGGGCCTCCTGCGTGGAACTAATGGGAAAAAAAATCATTAGCAATCTTAAAATAGTAACACATTAATAAAAATTAAATAAAAATGTGCATGTGAAATAAAAACCATTTCAAAAAAATTCTGTCAGATTTAGCATGTTAAGTGCATTCATCGATTTGATAAATCACTCATTTTGTTAATTGGTTTAACAATTTGCATGATTATGGCCGAAGATAGCCAAATCCCGTCTGATTCAACAATTGATTCAGTCAATTCATTCAGTCTGCTTTGCCCATGTCTACTTGTACAGGAGTAGTAATGGTACTGAGCTACTGGCTTGACGTAGAGGTAACTTATGGCTATTTGTGGTAATGGGGATGCAGTCAGAGGTCTGTGTCTGTATCTGTGTGCGTGTCGGAATGAGTATGTGAGTGTGCGAAGGGCTTGCGACACACCAGGAATACAGAGTCATACTCGTGCTGCAGCATGGAACAAGGGTTGTGGAAGTATTTGGTCTTCACTCCAGTCTCTGATTTCTGCAATCACAACAAACAGTTCATTGAGAATTCTATCCTTCAAATTCAATTTATTCATTTTAAAAACATGAAATTAACATTTCAAAGCATTTTTAAAAGAGAGAAAATATTTAAGAATGGATAACCAGATTTAAACTAACAATAACAAAGCTGTGCCTCATTGATGTTAAAATTATCAATACATATTCGGAGTGATTCTATTTAACAAGACAGCTTTCCCGATCCCATAGAAACTAATGCTCTCCATGATAGTTGAGTATTCGAACCATCCACGAATCTGAAGAAATGTGTTACATTGAACATATTCCTTCTGACCCGTAGATGGTTCATACCGAGCATGCCCAAGAGAAAGTCGGTAGGGTAGAGCCGCGGATAGTAACCATACTCCCTCAGGTAGAGAAATCTCAGAAATTATTATTTAAATCAGTGTTAGCATGGTATTCCCTAGCAAAAGTAAGCTTTATAGACCATGCAAAAATTATTTTTTTTTTTTATTTTTTTTTTTTTAACTTACGGAGACGGTTTACAGTTAGTTCCCGTGAGTACTTAGGCCATAGGCCCATTATACTATCTCCCATTTTACCTCAGTCCTTTAACAATAACCCAGTCCCTTTAATGAAGTTCACCAGAGTTGTCATTGGATATGTGGCTAAGTCTTCTGGTTCCACGATGTGTCTCCCCAGGTATCTGAGCCTAGTTCCCACCAGGGCAGGACATTGGCACCACAAGTGAATTGGAGTCTCTTCATCCTCTTCACATTTTCTACATCTATTGGTGCTTTCCACTCCCAATAGCTGCATGTGTCTCCTGAGATGGCAGTGTCCCGTAAGTAGTCCTACCAGTTCCCTCAGCGAGTTTCTATCCATATCGAGTAGTTTCCTAGTCCGTCTGGGGTCCGGTCCGTTTATGAGTACTTTGGATTGCCTCATTCCGGGTGCCCTCTCCCATTCCTTCCAGTGCTGGGATTTGACCCACCTCTCAATATGTAATTTCGTGTGGCAAGCTGCTACTCCTACGGCCGGCTCGGATCCCGCAAGTGGTGCTTTCGCCCCTTTCCTTGCTAGTTCGTCAGCCCGCTCGTTGCCCTCAATACCCTTATGTCCTGGTACCCATATCAGTGTTATTTTATTAATGGTAGCGAGTTCTGTAATAAAAATTATAACATACTAGCTGATACCCGGCATGCATTGCTATGCCATTTAATAAAGAAATTGTTTCGTCCTGTGTGTCCTTTCCCATTCCTCCCGTTCCCCTTCCGCCTTCTCTTTCTCTACCACGTCCCCTTCCCCTCTCGCATTCCCACTCCGCCTCCTCCACCTTCCCTCTCCCCACTCCACTCTTCTCCCGTCCTGTGAAGCCCCCCTCCTGAGTTCCCCTCCCCCCTCCTGCGAAACCCCTACCCGAGTTCCCCTCCCGCATTCCATACATTCAGTTTTCAAACAGCTCGCGTGCTACCTATTGCAATTTTTTTATACAAGTTTTCTAATGCCAGAGCTCACCAGTTGTTTTATACAAACCTTGTCTTGACAATAACGAACACAACAAAAAAAGAATTATCCAATTTGGTGCAGTCGTTCGGAAGTTATGCGTGTACATACATTTCGGCGATTAATTTTTATTTATATAGATAGATAGAAGAAGAAGAAGATAGAAGATGTAATAGCATTTTATCAGCTATAATATGTCATCTGTGGCTGAAGCTATCCGCAAGCAAAAATCGTGCAATGTTTTATGGCTCTCGTTCGCAAATTGCTGAAATATATTCTCCTTCTTGAGATTAACTCGTTCAGTGCCGACCATTCCCATGGGAAAACCAAGCCAAATTACTAAAAAGTTGACATGTTAATCTCACTCAGTACTAAGCCAGCGGCAAACTTGTATGTTATCCAAGTAGATAACTATATGAACATGTTCATATTAATTATGATTAATGGATTTAAAAAAAACAGCGAAAAAGCCAACACCGAACAAGTTAAGGGTCGAAATATTACACGATTTTTGAGTAGACAGTACACGATGGATTCAAGAGATATTATTATTATTGGGCTAGTGCAAAGATATTGAAATATAAGAAATGTGCTGTCTGCAGTTTTTACTTGGTGGGACTGTTTCCTAGCTTCGCCGATATTGTTAACCAATACTACTGCACACCTTAAAAAATCAACTAAATGAACAAATTCTTTCCGTATTCGAACTATATTGTTAACCAATACTACTTACCTTACAAATATCTCTTGTATTTCAATATCTTTGGGCTTGTAACATAAGAGAGTAAGTACACACCTCAATAGTGAAGCCCACGTCCTTAATGATGTCGCACAAGATGTCGAAGGGAGGTTCGATGCTCCCCTCCGTGTCTGTGTCGCTGCAGAAAGGACATAGCATAAACATTATATTAACATCCTGGGTCATCTAGTTTCTAATGTTTGATTAATTTTCAATTTTACATCTAAAAATAATCAAAACAGTAGTTCAAATTTATTCAAAATATTTAAGTTTTTCTTTTACATTTAAGTTTTGCATTTTAATAATTTAGATTATTACATGTGACGTCACAGAGCTGATGACAGTGATGACCCCCCCCCATACCCCTTGTCACACTTCTCTACTCCCCTCCCCCCTCCCTTATGGCCCCTTACTGCCGCGGTAATAATTAAGAAGACAGTACTTAAGATTCTCAAGGAGAACATTGTGTTTTTACTTACCATGGTAAAATACATAACAATTTTTTTTGTTCTTTTTTAATTTCAATTAGCTTTACACAGGAGGCCCTGAGGAAAATAATTTCCCTCAGGGCCTACGTGATCTGTTTGGGGATGTTGTGTGGTTTTTGAAGGAAAGGAAGAGAAGAAACGGCGTGATGGTTAGTTTGGAAGAAGATAAGTTCTGCGAAGGAAAAAGATATGAGGGGTGGGTAGGAATCTGGGATTCATTGTGTTCAGATCATGCGCCGCCAAGGCCTAGACAAACCTCACCCCACCTCTACCATAGGCCACCCCAAGTGGTTCGTTATGTTTGGTGACTTTACAGAGGTGGCCGGGCTTAAGGTGAGGTTTGTTCGGGTTTTGGCAGCGGATGTGTCTGCCCACCAGCCGCGTGGCAGCCCGGATAGGGAGAGACTGATTGAGTGAGACCTTGCGATCTATCAAGCAGAACTCTTTTGGAACATCGCCTTGCACCGCAGTGGGAGGGATGGATTCATACGTCCTTCACTCTTGGATCTACTGACCCCCAGATTCCTACCCATCCTTCCCAGAACGTCTTCTCCTTCCTTTCCTTTAAAAGACCCTCCACACAGCATCCCCAAAGATGACATAGGCCCTGAAGGAAAGTATTTTTCTCAGGGCTTCCTGTGTGGAGCTATTGTAAAAAAAAGAACCCGGGCATCCCTGCTAAGTCACCAAATGTAGCGAACCACTTGGGGTAACCTATGGCTGAGATGTTGGTTATCCAACAGATGGTGTTACCCATTCCCGTCTCCCAAATTGAAATGTGCGATCAGATTGTATATTGCTTACCAGAAATGATAGAGCAAAGGTCCTATGTTGACCCAAACGCCCCCGGGCTTGAGGATGTGGTAGATGGTCTCTATGAAGTCTATAACGTTGGGGGCGCAGTCTATGAAGAAGCACGTTGCTACACAATCCCACTCTGCTTCCTTGGTGTACACCTGAAATGGGCAGAAGGAGAGACTTACATGGTTTGTCCATCATTACCTAAAGTATGAAATGCATAGTCCGTCAATTAAGAGTAGAAAATATTAAAAATGAAACTACAAAATTTCTAGGCTGGCAACACCAATTTAACTGACAAATATTATTTTAAAGCGCAATGACACTAAAAATATAGAACACTGTAAATTACATTTAAAAAAACATTTTTTTTTTATTGAAGAAACATATTAAAATCGAAGAAGCACTGTTGTTACGGTACCTACTTAATGACATTCATTTGATTAAATGGTATTTTACAAAGTGATTTGCTTTCATGTAATCTTAATATACATAATATAAAACAAAGTCAGGTTAGTTACACCATTTATAACTCAAGAACGGCTGGACCGAATTTTATGATCTTTGATTTGTTTGAATAGCTATTAAAACATCGGAAAAATTTACAAAAAAAAAAAATATTTTTGTCATACATACTGTATGAGGAAAATAATTTTTCGGAACGACTTCTCATCTTTTGAAAGAGCTGCAGCTATGTTGTGATAAGTATAATATTGAGTAGTGAGTGAATTCCAAAAATTCAAAAACGTCAAATGTCAATGCGCTGGTTGTTTTGCTTTTGTTCTTAAACATATAATGATGCCCTTCTTTCTTACACACTAAATGTCAACAGTCGAAAATAAGACAAACGGTGAACATAATATGTCTTCACCCCTCCAAAGGAAAATTTTATTTATTTATTTATTATTTTTATACGCCCATAGGGGCTTTTACATAGATTATAAATAAGATTTACATAAGTTATCGAGTTAGAATTTATACCAAAAGTTATAAAAGTGAAAAATTAAAAAAAAATACACAAGTAGTTTTTGAAGAATATGGCGTAAAGAAATATTTTAAACAATATGTATAATATTTGCAAATAACATAATATAAAACATTACAATAACACATCAAATCGTTAAATATATTATACCCACATTACAATAATTTGTAGGATTCCACAAAGTGTTGGTTTAATTTGCATTTAAGATTATAAAGGGAATCAGCGAATATATCTATAATACCACCAAACTTGTTGCCCAAATCATGCATCCTATTGGTAAGTGAGTGAGATTGATAGTTGGATTTGTATGTGTCGCAAAAGAATGTTGTATTTTGTCTAGTATTCCTTGTCGGTACATATAGTTTAATAGCAGCAACGATGGCAGGGCTGTCAATAAGGTTGTTCATGACTCTGTATAATAAAATTAGGTCTGAAATGGTTCTTCTGTCAGACAGCGTAATTAAATTAAGTTGATTCATCAAATTTACATAATTAATGTTTTCTATTGGAATTTTGAGCTTGAAATTTAAGTACCTAAGAAATTTGTGTTGAACCAGTTCTAATTTGTTGGAGTAAAAGGAGACCAAATAGGTGAATTATATTCCACTTGGCTTCTAACTAGTGAAATGTAGAGTGTTTTCATGCAATCCAAGGACTTAAAATCAGTTAGGGTTCTATAAAGGAAGCCAAGAATCTTTAAAGCCTTATTAGTTATATCATCTATACGTGCTGTGAATGTTAAGTTTGATTCGAATATAACTCCCAAGTCACGAATTTGTGATACTGGTGTTAATTTAACATTATTTAAATTATATTCATGTAAGATATGAGAATGAGTTCTGGAAAATCGTAATACAACTAACTAACTAACCATCACGCCGTTTTCCGCAGGGGTAGGCAGAGAGGACGGACCGCCAAACAACTCGGTCTTGGCACACACTCTTTGCCTCACTCACATTCATACATCGTCTCATCGTAATACAATAATAATAATAAATCTCCCTCACACGTGTAAAGAAAATGAAATGCAATTCCAGTAAGTAAGTGGAAAAGTAAGAAAATCACAAAAAATATAAATCTGTACACAACTCCATTTCTGATACTGACAAAAACAAAACACAAACAGTTGCGCATCGATAATTACTTCATTGGGTAATTTTTAATTTAATAAACAAACTGAATTTAATTCAGCTAATAAGTTAAAATAACAGGCGGCATGAAGTTTCCCGGGTCAGCTAGTTTAACATAAATTTGAATTTAACAATAGGTAGAAAGTAAGTAATCACTAATGGTGTGTTTAGTTACACTACTTTTAGATCTGAACGAGTTAAATATATTCAGATCTAAAATTAGAGACATGATCTAAAGCCCGGGCAACGCTAGGTACTAACTAATGTGAGTAATTTCTAAACTGTGCTTTATGTTTAATTACAATATTGTTACTCTTCATTATGTTAAGGTGAAACAGAAGCGACAATTTTCATACAATCTTTTTTTCAGCCGCATTCGTAAACTACAGATAATACTGTATTTATTTTAGTACAGAAAAATAATACTAATAATTAAATTAGCGCTAACGAAAATTTCACTGTAATATGACTTATAATAACCAAGTAATTACATTAACAAAAGTAATTATTTTTCATCAGATTTACGTTCGACACGGGTAGCTAAATTCCGCTACACCACCGGGCGCAAGGCGCGGGGCGCGGGCGCGGGAATAGGAATCCGTATGTTAGAAGGCGACAAACTGTGCGAGCGGTCCCGATATGCTCGTCTCGTGCACGCTTTCGGCACATTCCTATGGTGTAGTATTATTTGTCGAAAAAATGTCAAGTTGCTATTCTGATTTTATTGTTTCTGGGCGCAGGGAATATTTGCGGTCGAGGCACGCAGTAAAAGAGGCGAAATTAACTACATAATGATAATAAGGGCCACTGTAATAATTTAGAACTTTCATAAAACTGTAAATATCACTAGAGACTTGCTTAGTTATTTTGTTGTTGCGACTTACTAAACAATAAAATGAATAGATCAAGCTGCATGGGTTTTTACATTCTGTCACATTGTCGCATATACACGATCTATCAGTCTTCATATATCTCTTCTGTTATTCTGACTGACCGTTTTCAAATAATTGATTCACTTGGTTGCGCGCCGTTTTTTGGGAAAAATTACCTCAAGACACAGAGATATAGTTAGAGGTGCTGAGCTTTACATAAATCCGATCGGGAGGAACTTGTTGAGGGAGACTATTTGAGCCTTCCTGCACTCTTCTCTTGACCCATCGCCTTGCTCCGCAGTGGGAGGGACGGATTCATTCGTCCGTCACTCCTGAACCCACTGACCCCAGATTCGTAGCCACGCCTCATGCCTTTTTCCTTCTCAGAACATCATCTCCTTCCTTTACTTTAAATTACCATCCACCCAGCATCCCCAAAGATGACATAGGCCCTGGAGGAAATTATTTTCCTATTGTAGCTATTGTAAAAATAAATAAATAACATTATTTTCTCAGAAAACAGTTTAGCGTTATTCTATAACATTAGGCTTGCATTTTATAAACAAATATTCTGGGAAGAAACGAATCCCAGAATGGGTGAAACACTTACATATTATTTCTACAAACATTTGCTATGTAGGTAGGTAGGTAGGAAGGTACTGTAATTATCATCTAATTTATTTATTTACTGTGTAACCATCACGTTTCGCGCCCTTTCCCGGGAACCCCTGCTAAGTCATCAAACATAATGAACCACTTGGGGTGACGTATGTTGGTTTTTCAATAAATGGTTCCCGGGGCGGCGGTACCATAACCCGCCACTCAAATTGAAATGTCTTCCTCGGGCGTCTCCGACTTCTTTTACCCTTCACTATCGTGTCATATTCACATTCCTACATCGTCTCATAATAATATTATTATGAGACGATGTAGGAAATTACCAAATTAGCAAACTCCTAAATACAAACTTATTTTTTATTACGTATAATGAAGTTGTAAATAATGTACACTTGCCGTGGATTGAGCACACGAGAAACCATTTCTCAGATATAGTAATAATCACCAATTTGTTTATTTGATAAATTTGATGCATACAAATATAGGAACAGGTCCTTTTGACAAATAGGTGTCACTCATTTATTGCTTTTTGACAAACATAAATCTCCTCACGGCGAAAAGCAAGCAGATACGAGGGTGCCTACATACAGCTTGCGTCCTTGGCGAAAGAGCCCGTCAAACACGATAAAGCATTTATGTTTTTATTAAAATTAAACTGAAAACTTGTCAGCAAAATGAGGCCTGGTATTAGAAAAAAAACAGCGCTTGCAATCATGTTTGAGTTTAGATGTAAGTCACTAGTTATAATTGTAAATCTTAGTTGTAAGCCAGTAATATTAATTCTTTTATATATTTATTTGTACAGTGCCCTTGAGGTGATTTTTCACAAAAACGGTGCTATATAAATTAGCCAAATATTATTATTATTGGCTATTTGAAGCTAGTAGCAATGTGAATGGTCGAAGAAGTAGGGGACGCCCGAGGAAGACATGGCACGATCAAGTGAATCAGATACTTGAGTCGGGCCATGTTAAGAGTCAGAATAATAGAAGAGTGTGTATGAGACCAAGTATGTGTGAATATGAATGAGGTACAGAGTATGTGCCAAGACCCGAGTTGTTTGGCGGTCCGTCCTCTCTGCCTACCCCTGCGGGGAAACGGCGTGATGTTTAGTTAGTTAGTTACTAGCGATTTCAGCACATTTTATCCTGCGAATTTGGGGGATTTTCATGTGCGGGTTTTGGGGGAAAAACTTATTTTAATTACCGTTCTATTCTGATTCAGAGTAATATCACAATAAAACTACGTTGAATTTACCCAATACTTATAATAACCCAATTACAAGTTCCCGATTCTACTAAGCCAAAACTAAGGTTCAAAACTACTTAAACATCACTTAATCTAGACTAAGTGATGCTTAAGCAGTTTCGAACTTTAGTTTCGGCTTAGCAGAATTGGGAACAGCGGCTGTTAGTGTAACTAACATCACTTAAACACGAATAAAAAATATATGAATTTTAAGTTGTTTAATTTCATGTAATATAACACTTAAAGCGGTACCAATTCGGACAATCAATTCCAAGCGGACATCAATTCCAGAGTGTTTGGAATGTTCCACAATGATGTTCACTATTCCCTATTCCCCAAAATTACACCACATACTCCGCGACTCCTTCCAGAACTTTCTAGAGTTCTATGGAACCTACTCGAACTTTCTGGAAGACTGTTCTAGAAATTACAAGAGGACGAAACTTCCAGCCCTTATTTCTTTAAAAACACGCCCTTTAGGTAAAAGCGGGAACCGTCATCCTGGAGGGGGGGATAGAGATCTACCACACCATATAACTCACTAGATCGTACCGGGACTCGTTTCTAAGTTTTTGCGAGCCGCACGTGTTTTTAGACTTTCTATTGTAATATATGTATATATATAATCTCTCTTATACTAACTCTTCGCGATCTCATTAAACACTATTATAGTATCTAAAATATTTAAAACTGATTAAAATTACTCCAGTTACTTGGAGGCCCTTAAGTGGGTAAGCACTTTAAATTATTTAAAAAAAAGAGTATGCTTTAGATCACACTACTAAAGTAAAACTTCACTAACTTATAAAAGAACATTTGACATTGGGGTGACATTAACATTGACATTCCAGACAATATGGTTTGTTGCTTTTTGCAAAGTAGTACACACTCATGCATTTTTTTTCTTTTTGGGCAAAAGTTGCACTTCGTTTTCCTTTTTTAATGACATTGATCACCGTTCGCATCGATTACCGTTCGCATGTCATTTTTCACAACAATAACCACTTTTCGTAACGCATTCACCAGTTTACCCCCAAGTGTCGATCGTGCGTAAAGAAGTTTTACTTCAAAAAATATAATTTCAACGTTCTTCATTGAGCAAATGAAGCTTATTTTACGTGAAGGGAAGACAAAAAAAATTATGAGAGGTGGTGCATTATTTTGAAGTATAAACAACTTCCACCAAGAAAAGATACTGTTGACGATTTTTCTACAGAAGCGATAGGTATCTACGTTGAAATTCATTAATTTTGCAGCTAAAGAGGGTTCTAAAATTACAGGTGGCGTTGAAGGAGTGGGAAATTTTCGGCAGCAGCACATATTATTTACGGACACCTCCATAAAACTTGGAACTTTTCGATGGAAAAAATATAATTCACTAGAAAAAAATACAATACAGTTTTCTGGAACCATGTAATACGGACTTCGCTGTTGCCCGAATATCGTACACAGCGAAGTAAGTCTTGCAAGCGGTCTTTAAAAAAAAGGTCCAGTTGACGCCAGCAACCGCAAGATATGCTCTTGTAACCTAGCCGGCCCTTTTTATAAATTATTCTATCTACCCGGGTGTTGATTTAATTTACTGAATCCAACAAACCTTTTGTATTCCGTCTCTTTCGAACTCGTGAGTTTTACCGTTAAATTTATGAAACGCACCTGTTTCGCAAATATGTTTCGGTTGGGTAAAATAAAATTTTGTATGAGCGCGCGCGGGATTGTAGCAAATGTATTTTTTACGTGTTAATTTTGTAATAAAATTGTGCTTTTTTCAGCCGCATTTTAACATTATAAAAGTATAGGTATGCAAAACTATTTAAGCAGATTACTATATCTTATGTACGTTCGCAAACCAATCATTCATCCCAATATTAAAAAGCATAACGTGTTAAAAGCGTTTTATTCGACAATATTGAAAATAACGCCATCTATCGGTGTGAAGTTTCTAAATATATTTTGAGAATACCCTTAACACAAAATTACAAAGGTAAAACATACCTACATGCAATTCTAATTTTGAGATCAGTGGGTATTGTATTGTAATGAAAAAATAATTTCACTTTTATGCCTTTTTAATTTCTTACAAAATGTAGGTTTCACAGCTTTACATTTCCACCATGAGTTATATTTTTAGTATTGCAATTTGAACAACAGTGGCGCCCTCCTATGTTTTCTACTCTTATTTGACAAACTGTATGTGGTCAGGTCGTACCTCAACAAAGTCCCCGGCCACCATAGAGAACTCCTGCCCCTGCAGAGAGGCCGGACTCGTGTCCGGGAACGAGACACTCCTCAGCTGTTCTTCGCAAGTCAGGTTGTTCACCAGCTGGTGGGCCCACGGATGGACGCTGTACTGGTTTACCTAATTTAAACAATTATTATGTGTTATTCAAGGCTCAGTAGTAAGAGTTCAAAAAGAAGCAGAAGATGGTTTGAAAGGGAGATATGTAAATACGATTTTTTCAGGGAGCTAGTCATTTTAAAAAACGATTATAATTAAGCAAAAATGGTGAAAATATTATTATTAAACGGCTCATTTAAAATAGAGCAAAAATCTTTCGACAAATGTCTAAAGTAGCATTAAAGATACACTGTGAATTTTTTCATAATTTTAACCACTCAAACCGGTAAGCTTGTTTTAAAGCTATGTATCTACAACATTACCAGACATATGTAATGTCGTATGAGGCGTACCTGACTTATTGAATTTCATACAATTATCGTTTCGGTTCGGCAAATGTATCATATTTTCTTAAAAAGTAACATCTATTTTTTTAGAAACTTAAAGAGTCTTAAACAAAAACCATAGACGCTGCATTACTGGTTTAACTAATTTAAATATTCTTTATCTGTTATTTAAACATTAACAATAGAATGCTGACATTGTTTAAATACAGCTAGGCTGTACTGGCATACCTAATTTAAACAACTGTTACATGTTATTTAAACAATGACCACAGACGCTATAATGGTTTATCTATTTTAAATAATCATTATGTGTTATTTAAACACTTACCATAGACACTGTAGTACTAGTTTACCTAATTTAAATATTCTTTATCTGTTATTTAAATAATGACAACAGACGCTGTACCGGTTTATCTAATTTAACCTCATGGGTTTAGACAAAAATATCATGTCAAATATTCCCATATCAATATTCAATTTCAAATATATTTGCTGTTTTTTTTTTAATGTATTGCAAAATGAAATATCATTGTTAAACAAGTGAGAGATTTTCAGATTTGAATATTACAAATGGACATAATTATGCAATTTACAAAAATTACGCAAACGTAACTAAGAGGTTATAAAATCGCTTACCAATGGATTTTTCCTTGTAAAATTTATTTAGCACTTTACAAAAAACTAAAAAACACATTTACTTTGACAAACATATTAAAAACGTTTTTTTAACCCGCTGAACGTTAGATGGTATTTTGAAAAACTGCCTGCAAATTTCATAAAAAAATCTTTTTAATAATTCAGAGTAGCTACAATAATCCAATATTACCTAGGTCCTAGATTGATATTGGCACAAGCGATTCTGACTTGTCCATCATACAGTTTCTTTATACATAAGGGTTAAAATCGCATTTGCAAAAAAAAACAAATATTCTTTCTGGCCCGCCGTTATAGAATTAGCGACAGATGAGAGGTTGAAGGGAGACAAATATTCCTGGGTCACGAATAACCCGTCAATATTTGTAAGCGGAAAATGTTGCTTGTGTCATGATGGAGGACTTAGCCAGCCGAGGAATTGAACTCACGACTCCTGGGTGGGACCCAGACTCGAATCCAACTCAACCAGAGACCGGTCAACCGTTATTCTTATTTACCTTTGTTATTTTATATAAAAATTAATATTTAAAAAAAATTGGAAAACTTTTAAATGCAAAGAGAAAGATTGGTGTTCTCTATTTCTAAATCTGCAATTATAAATATATGTCTGACCGTGATAAAAGAGGAAACAGAATGAATTTTATAAGGATGTACCATTTGGTGACATACGAGGGGGACCCAAAAGTAACAGGAATTGTACTGTGGTGGAGAGGAAGAGTGGAGAAACCCATTGTTTGACCAGGTATCCGTTAGGGTAACTCTTCCTGGGTCAGTGTGCGAGGTTGTGTCGCTGTGAGTGCATCGGTTCGCCCGTGAGATTTTTTTTAGTAAAAACAACTTTTTCCATTTCAGCGAAAACGTGACGGCAGATTGTCGAGAGCAACGCGCGGCTGTGAAATTTTGTGTCCTGTTGGGGAATCGGAAACTATTGTAATGCTTAAGTCATGGTCAATGTCAATGTCATGGAGTTCAATTCAAAGGATTTTAACCCAAGATTTGCACATGAGAAGGGTTGCAGCCAAATTTGTCCCTCGCCTTCTCAGAGACGAGCAAAGGGAGCGTCGACTTCAGGCATGTTTTGAGCTTCAAAATCAGCTCGAAGAGGACCCTGAATTTTTTTCCAAGGTGATCTAGCCCCCTGTGACTTCTCTTTGTTCCCTACACTGAAAAGGGACATGAAAGGAAACCGTTTTGCCACTATGAAGGAGGTAAAAATCGCTGGAAGGCCTAAAGGACATCCCGAGAAATGGAATTAAAAACTGTTTTGAACAATTAAATAAGCGTTTGGAGAAATGCATTGTAGTCAGTGGAGAATACTTTCAAGGTGATCAAAATTTGATGTAAAAATATTGAGAAATAAAGAAGTTATGATGAAATTCCCGTTACTTTTGGGTCCCCCCTGGTATATAGCACTAAATTTCACAAGAGATTAACAATAATTGATTGAACGATGGTCACTTAGATTAGTTCTATATTTTATGTATTTTTTTGAGGTGGAATTGAATTGTAATAATATTAAGATTAAAAAAACCTTATTCCAGTTACTTAACCGATAAGATCATTATAGAATTATAATTAATTGAGCTGATGAATTTTGTTTCTATTGTCATCTTTTTTAAACCTTGTCACGAACATAAAAAAAAAAATAAGGCAATACCTCGTGACATTTGTTCAGAACAAAATTACTGGCGAAGATCATGAAGAAGGAGAATTCATTTCCTTGGCAGATGTATCCGAGCACCGCAATCTCGTACGCCAGCCGACCCAGCCCCGCTCCCGGCACCAGCACGCTCACTCCGCTGCGACAAACACACTCATTCCATATCATCGCTTACATTATAACACCGCGTATCTCATTTTACACAGGTTTTCAGGATCACTTAAATAAAAAAAAAAATAGCACAACTTTGAAAAAAAGGGACATCTAATATTTAGGGATCCGTTATTTGGAGATATCATCTTTTTTATTAACCCTTCGGGCTCTGGCCATATTTTGTCAGAGGGTCAAAATATTTCTGCTTAGCAATAAAATCCAAATAAATAGAATATTTCTGAATGTATCCGAAAACAAAAAACTGTTTTTGAAAGATGACAAAATACGCTTCCAAATTTTAGAATTAGAAATAAACATATAATTTTGAAATATAAAAATTTTGCATGCAAACGTAAAAAAGTTTTAAAAATTGCTCACCTTACATTTTTTCTAACTAAAATTACTGATAACAAAAAATAAATAAAAACACAAATATTTTATTAAGGTTATCGTCACCTCACTTTTTTGTCATTTCATGTAAAAATAATGAATAAAAAATTACCAAAGTTTCAAATTGCGATCCGTTACTTTGGTTTCATAAAGGTGTAAATATTACTTCTTTGTGATTTATTTTTAGATTTGAATATAAAGCGTGGTGTTTTTTCTTTCTAACAACGTTTAGATCATACTTTTCACTATGATAGTAAGGAAGGCACAACGATTTCTACGAGACCGAATGGGTTGTTCCGAAAAACGAACAAATTACCCTGACAGGTTAAAAACATATTGTTAGGTATTTTAAATAAAATTCGCAGTGTAATACCCAAAAAAAGGCTGGGAAATAATGAGATATGCATTGTTCTTATGCAAGAAATATATAATATTCTATTTAACTTTCTTCAAATAACAAAAAAAAAATATTATAAGAGTGTTACAATGTGAACGACAATATACATAGTCCTGACCAGCGCTGTTCTTACTCTATGTTGCTGTATAAAATGTTCATCAAATACTTACGGAATTTCATCATAAATAATAATTCTCACAAGCACAAGGCCAATAATGCCGCCATAAGCAAAAATGCAGCTAGAAATTTGTGAAAAGTCACATTCTGGTAAACTTTTTATTGGTGACCCGAATTGAAATTTTTTGTGTACTTTTTACCAATTTTAAATCTAAAATCGACTTCAAGAATACCTTTAATAATAAGTCAGCATGGATATCAAATTAATTTATTTACAATATTGATTTTTTGTACTTATAAGTAGTTATATACAGTATATGGACAAAAAGTTTTTATTTCATGCATTTGAATGAAAACATGTTAATACTTTTGCTATTCGGCAGTACATCCTCTCTGCTTATCCCTTCGGAGACGCTTAGTTATATGTTGTGTAAGTAGGTACACAGTATTTTCCCTAAATCGACTGCATATTGAATATAAGTACTCCAGGGGGCCAAGTGTCGGGGGTCAGCTGTCATGGCACCCTTTTCATTATAATATATGTAAGGTCTCATATATCAGAGTGTGACATTTGCAAATTTCCAGCTGCTTTTTTGCTTACGACGGCAGAATAATTGAGTCTTGTTCTAAAATTTAGTGGCATTACCTGGGATCGGGGAACTCTCGCTGAATCTGCTGGATGATGGGGGAGTAACACTGCAAGCGCTCCAGGGCCCCCGCAGCGCTCCAGTCACGCACCACCTGCTTCAGCACATAGTGCACCTAACAACACACATAAGACCGTCATCATTCCTTACTATTCTTACAAGTCCAGTGAAGTAATGGGAACTATACAACTATGAACTACTTATATAAAATGAAATAATAAATTACGTAACGAATCTTGGTCATCAATACTAAATTGTCAAAATCCAGACACATGGTTTTTTGAAAAAACATTAAATGCTCATGTCGCAGACTGTACAACCCATATAAATAATCAACCTAGTTCTAAATTAAGGAAAATTAAACCATGGATTACGCAAGGATTACTTATATCTATCTGGAAAAAGGAAAAAAACTTCATTCAAACAAAAAAAATCCTAACTATAGTTATATCAAAAAGGAATACAAAATATTCCGGAACAAAAATTATCAAAGATACAAAAGAAAAATATTACAGGGAGAAAATAATCCTTACAAAGGAAAACACTAAAAAAACATGGAACACTGTAAATGAAATAATGAATGAAAATAAGACAATAATAAATGTTACAAACACAATAATGGAACTTCAGTAGTTTTTTCGTAACCCTCCAACAAAAACTTGCATATAAAGTGACCAAAATTATCAACCAGATGACAAACATGAAGATAAAATAACAATCTTTCAATTTTTAAACTAACTAAGGAGAAAACTATTGAAAATAGCTGCACCTGGATATGAGTCCTTCAATTTCTATATCCACTATATCAACTTTCAATGATTCGGACAAAACCGCAAAAATCTGTCACATCTCTAGCGTAAATAAATAATTGCATTTTAATTTTTTATATAAGTAATGAATTGGAGTAATATCATTTAATTTATAATAGATAACTTTGTAAAAACCACTTTTTTATTAAACAATATCGACATGTTTCAATAACAATGTTATTTTCTTTGTTTAATAAAAAAGTGGTTTTTACAAAGTAATCTATTATAAATTAAATAATAAATAATGCCACAAAGTTACTTTGCTAAGATTGAAGAAGGAGTAATATCAATTTGAACAATTTGAAGTGTACATTTTTGAAGGTATGTCTAGCAATATTTAAGTAATTTCGATGAATAAAATGGATATAGCTGATTTTGATACTCACTTTGAGATTTACTTACGATATAGAGGCTTTTGAAACTCAACTGTCCTGGCGTGCGAGTTTCTAAACTCGCCATCTTGGCAAAATAACTGCTCGTGATTAGTTGAATTCCGATACAGCGGGTTTTGATAGTAATTTCTTGAATGATATAGCGGGTTTTGTTTCTCATTCGCAGTTTTAACATGGTTTTTGGTCGTGATGTGGGAGGTTTAGAAACTCAATTTTAGGTTCATCTTGTTCCTTGCAAAATGTGAACAAGATGTCATACTCAGATCAATTTGGCAATAAATCGGATATAGCTGATATTAAAATTATAGGACTCATATGAAGGTATAACTACAGAAATCTTGAAAAAATAATGTAATTCTCTTTTTCATTGTTTCAGTCAGGTTTTACATAACTTGTGCGTGATTAGTGAGATTCTACAGTGTTTTAACCTTTTCAATATCATGAGGTTTGGGCATTGGCGCACCGGGGTCACCGGGAAGGTGCTGCTGGAGCAACTCCTGACTAGGCACATTCTCGAAGATGGTCTGTGCGCCCTCCACCAGGAGGCAGATGAGCTGGTGGTTGTGGAGGATGGCATCACGCATGTCCTGCAGCGCGCGACGGTAGCGAGGCAGACGGGCCTGGTGGCGTAAAGGCAGAGCCTCCACAAACTGTTCTCGCCGCTCCACCCGATTCAGGGCTGCGGTCCTGCACACAACATAACATGGATTTAACTCACTAGTATTCGGCGTACTGAAGTCGAATTTCATTTTCCTCAATATTACAAAAAATTTTTTTTTTACATTTGCTCCATACAGGAGGCCCCAAGGAGAAGAGATGGTGTGTGGAGGGTCTTTTTAGGGAAAGGAAGAAGAGGAAGTTCGGGGAAGGAAAAAGGTATGAAGGGTGGGCAGAATTCTGGGGACAATGGGTCCAGGAGTGACAGACGCATGAATCCATCCACTGCGTTGCAAGACGATGGGTGGAGAGAATCTGACTGGAGAGTTCAAAAGTTCTCCCTCAACCAGTCTCTACCGATCCGGCCCGCCACGCAGTACGTGGCCAAACACATCCGCCACTAAGACTTAGACAAACCTTACTCCTGTTAACCCTTTGATTAGTGAGTTATTTTTTTTATCATTTATGTACTTATATTTTGTTATAAGTAATACGTAAAAATGTTTGACATATATATATTTGTATTACCTAAAAATCATAATTTAATCGAAATTACAATATGACAACAAATATGACAATAGAAAAATACTCTAAATGGATCTTTCGAATGCCGCCGCATAAGTGCGGCCACACTGCTCAAAGGGTTAAGTCACCAAACATATCAACCACTTGATTAGAAACGTATCAATGTATTCCAGATTTAAAACATATTTTTTTAATTCATCAACAGCCATACAAGGAACAGTGAAGTTCTGTCAAAACATTCTGTACTGTCGAACGAGTTGCACAAATCTGTACTTCACTTCTCCAAAGGAACGTACAAAACCAGTCGGGACCAGAGCGTGCGTCCTCTGGATCCAGAGCTACTCGTTCCACTATGGTGGTCGTCACTTGCTTCTGCACTTCAAGCACCATTGCACAAATTTGTGTGTCACATACAAATGGAATGAATCTTATAATACTTTGCTTTTATTAAAATCCAAATAGGTACATACTTGTAATATTTAAAAGCAGCTAAAATGGAATAGAAGTGCTGCTTTTCCACCTCGTCATTAAAGGGATTTTCAGGCGGAACACTATTACAATTATGTTTCATAGAGTGTTTGAGATTTAAATCCATAGCTATAAGATTTTGATAAAAACGAGAAAACAACGATAAAAACCTAACCCCCTTTACATTTACACATATAATACACTTTAATATATTTATAATGCAAGAACAAACAGCAGATAACAAAGACGAACCAAACAATTAAATATCTAGGTTATGAACGAGTATCACGTATTGTTAATTAAAAAAATAATATTATGTAACATTATTATGCAAAATACACTTTGCATTTGGAAAACATAGATCCATTAGTAATATTTTTAATTAGAGCATTGTTTTAGTATTTCCTTGGTAAAGCTAACTTTTCTAATTTGTAAAACTATCAACCGCGGCTACGAACTACAACTACTGTCATTGTCATTTTTCATTTTCTGTCGTACTTAACCAGAGATAAAAGTTTAGTAGCGATGTGCATAATAATCGAATCGAAATATCTAATTCGAAATAACTATTTTATTTATTACCCCGTCGAACTGCGATTCGCCTTGATAATATATCCTTAGGTATTTTTATGCCAAGAATTCACAAAATCTAAAAAGATGTGCAACCTTTTCAATAATGACTTCGCTAGCGCAGGCATTTCTCTGAAGGACACAAAAGATCTTAGAGCTAGAATGGGCAGGGTGAAGGTTCGTCATAAGATTTTAGAAAGTGGACAGGATATAATATTAAAATTTTGTAGATAGCGACGAAATACAGAACGTCAAAGCAACGGAGGACCGTAATAATTTTTTACTAATAAAACTTAGCAATTTAAGGAAATTTTGTCGGCAGTAACAAACAACAAACGTGACCTTATGCTTTAACATTGCCAAGCTAATAAAATGCAAACCCAGACCATTGCGGACAAAAAATCAATAAACCTTTTGCTTTGAACCACGGGCCCACCACGACCGTAGGAATATTCCAGGGATTAACGATTGTGTTGTGATACTTTGTTGTCAAAGCGAAACTAGCCTGCAGTGACCATTTGCAGCCCGAACAGGTCTGACCCTCTTCGCCCTTTAGGAGTGGGTTCCAAACCGCTCACGAAACTGCGCTAACCGACTCCCGACCAGGGAGCTTCACAGATTCACTGCCAAAATTCCTCCCAGGAAGCTGTCCCTCCACCCGATGGAGTGACCATCGTACCATCGAGACTCTCCGACGAGAGTCACAGTTTTCCGTTCGACCGGGACGTTGGCCTTCTTTGTCCATCGAAGTGGATTCCGAACGTCCGCCAACTGCGCAAACTTCCGCCCAGGAATTTGTGCAAATTTCAACTTGCACAGATTTTCAACAACAAAGAAAATTTGCAAACTTCGACCCGTGCAAGTGGTGCAATTCAAATTAAAGTGTACAAAATAAATAAATTTAAAGTGCCAGTGGTCCAAATAGGACGATCAGTTGTACGTGGAGTCTCCAGACGGTCGTCAAACCAGTGAAGTGATTTTATTATTAACCGTCGAAGTGGTCAGACTTTGTACAAAAACTTTTACGTGGGATTAAGCAAAAAGACATTCTAATTTTAAGAATTTATTGATTAAGTAGATATAAGACTAGAGGTTAATAATTAACACCTACCCTTTTATATGAATAGAATAAATGTGTTATTTCTTAAATAAGTAGATCTTTTAATTGTTCCCTCCTTAATTTTAATTAGTTTAAGTTTGAACTCGCCATAAGGCGCAAGCATGTCAGCCTCACACAAGCTAGAAGGTACTAATTTAATAACTTTGGAATTTTTGAACGATGACGTCATGGGTGTGTCAGATAGATGGTGTGATAAAACTGACAAACGGGTTATTTAAATTTCTTGCATATTACCAAAAAAATAGAATATATGAAAAGTTTTGTAAAACATTTGTATTATAAAATGTCATTTACATTGTTTATCACAAATTTATCATATTAACTCATATGTAACCCACCTCTGGACCCAACAGGTGGGTTACAAGTGCTTGATTGGTGTGTTAGAGTTTTTACCGTCTAACTTGTATGAAACAAAATCATCCGATTATTTTGATGTTCCGTCCATTTTTTACGAATATCCACGAATATCTGTTCCGAGTTCCCATCACTAAAGTGGAGATCGTAAATCATCGTAATATCGCGTATCTATGGTCAAGTGTCAATGGATGTCAAAATATAACAATAATATCATAATATCATATTGTGATTGTTTTATAGTAATACGTTTGCCGATCTTTTGATTATTCGGTCATGCCTTCTCCCATAGTAGAAAGTGCAGCTTTTGAGTTGGATGGTATTTATAAAATGATTTTGTAAAGATGTTTATTTTTGGCTTACATAACCTGTAATATGTCATTTCTATAAATGATTCTAGTACGAATCCAATATTTGATGATTCTTATGATTCTTGTCATATCTACGAAGATTATTAACTCTAAAGAGGAGGTTCATTTGAAGGAAGGGAAGGAGTGAATTCAGAGAACTTGCGGGAGGAAACACGAAAACCGGCAAATCAGGCAGTAGGAATTTTATTATGTTATTGCAGGTCGAGAGCCGTGGCCGGAAGACGCGCAGCTGTTCCAGCCGTACGAGGTGGAGCAGATCCTGCTGCCCGACAACGCTAACTGCCTGGCGGTGCAGGCCTTTCTGCGCATGCTGGGTCTGCCCTTCAGCGTGGAGATGCGCTGGAACGCAGAGTGGATGTCCCCGGGTGGGAGGGTGCCCTTCGTTCGCGCGGGGGCCTTCCTGGCCGCGGAGCTAGAGGGGGTGGCGGGGCTGCTGAGCGAGCGCGGCTTGTTGCCCCCGGCGCCCCCCGCGCAGAAGGCCGACACGCGCGCCTTCAGCAGTACGTTGCACAGCGTGCTGTACCACGCCGAGCTGTACGCCTGCTGGCTGCATGAGCCTACCTTTCGCCAAGTCACGGCGCCGCGCTACTCGTCTGTGTTCCCGTGGCCGTTGGGCTGGCTGCAGGCGCGCTCTAAACGCCGCCAAATCCTCCAGCGATTGCGCCTTTTCGGCTGGGCCGAGCGCTCCATGGACCAGGTGGTGGATGAGGTAAGACCACTGCATTCTGCATTTGAATTATGTCGACCTACAACTTTTGTTATGAAAATGAGTGCAGTTTTTTTAAGTTTTTTTTTTTTTTTAATTTAAATTGCTGTAACTCTGGTTTGTCTCACAACTCTTTGAATAAAACTCCGAGTTAACATAACGCTCTGGAATTTATTGTGATAGATTAACAATGAGCTATAATATTTTATTTATCAGGCGGTAGGAATAATCTGTACCATGACCTTCAGGTTATTATACTTCAGTATTTGTTATACTCTCGATCCCTGCATTACCGACAGCTATCAGCCGTCTACGGGTAACGTAATAAACTAATATCTGGTGGCGACCAAAAATGGTTACCTAGTTATTATTTTTTGTATTAAAAAAAGATGATATTGGTACATGGTAGTGTATAATATAGTATACAATGTAATCTGACACCTTCTTTTGCAGGTAGATAAATGCTGCCGGGCTTTGACGGAACGCCTAGGAGACAAGGAATACTTCTTTGGAAATAAGTGAGTTCAATTACTGATATTATATTCCATTCACTTGCATCTAGAAATCAGCTCAATATACACCGACTTTAGACTAAAGTGTTTGATAAACTGCTACACACCATCCTCAAAAAAAATATACATATATTAAAAGCAATCTACCAAAATAGATGATGTATAGTATAATTTGAATTCGCAAATGGGAGGCGGGAATGGGTACCGCTGCCTCAGGAACTATTTATTGAATAACCAACACCCTTGTCATAGGGTACCCCAAGTGGTTCACTATGCTTGGTGACTTAAGAGCGTAATACACGAGCCCGATTTTCAGCCCGTTTCCAATTGGAGACAAAAGTCAACATTTTTCGATTTGCGCGATCGCTATTTTCACCTCTATTTTCATATCTAGGATTTTAATTGTCATCACTGCAAACAACACACGAACCATACTGTTTGTTGTGATGCCTACTGAAATCGTAGATATGAAAATAGAGATAAAAACAGCGGTCGCGTAAAGCGAAAAATGTTGACTTTTGTCTCCAATTGGAAACGGGCTGAAAATCGGGCTCGTGTATAACGGCCTTTAGCAAGGGTGCCCGGGTTCATGGGGTGAGGTTTGTCTACCTCTTGGCGGCACTTGCCTTTGCCCACCTACTGCGTGGCGGGCCGGATCGGGAGAGAATGGTTGGTGGATATTTTTTACCTCTCCAGCCGGACTATTTCGACCCATTGCCGTGTACCACAGTGAGAGGGATAGAATCATAATCCTTTATTCATGGACACATTGACCCCCAAATTCCTACCCACTTATCATTTTCCTTCCCAGAACTTCCCCTCCTTCATTTCTCTAAAAAGACCCTCCACACAGCATCCTCTTGTTTTCCTTAGGGCCTCCTGTGTGGAGCTAATGTATAAAAAAAACTGTCCCATCTAGGACCAACTAACCCGAGTGACTAGTAACTAGTTGTTTGTGTGTGTTACAGGCCGTGTGAACTGGACGCGCTGGTATTTGGGCACGTGTTTGCACTGGTCACCACGGAGCTGCCGTGCGATCGTCTCGCCGCCACCGTGAAGGCGTACCCCGAGCTGCTGGCGCTTGCCGCACGGGTCGAGAACAATTACTTCAAGAAGAAGCCCGACGCTCGCCTCAAGAATGCCTAATTAGCTCCTGCAACAAACATTCTGCTGTGCTCCCTCTTCGCTCTTTAACATACTTGTCCGCCATAATACTTTGTCATTATGAGACTGTGAAGCTGTGCATTCTCCTAGAAATTAAGAAAGAAAATAAATTACAATGAATTTTTTGAAAAGAGTGTTAATTTATGGAAAAAGACGCTTTTTGATATAGACTTTTATTTTTATTCTCTTTTTTTAAGACATGCACAGCTTCATAACCCTTACGAACCTCACAACCCTGCCGTATTGGATGGGATTATAAGTCGCATGTTTTTGAAGTGGAAACTTCTTTAGCACCATTGTGATTTTAAACTCGATGAAACTAAAAACAGACAAACTTATACATCCATAGGATTTAGCCTGTGAGAGAATGAGATAGTATAATCGGTCTCCTCTTTGTGCGGTGCTTCGTAGCCCATCGGTCTCCTCTTGGTGCGGTGCTTTCGTAGCCTCCCCACTCTTGTCTACTTTAGTTTTCTGAAGGTTGACACCTTCTACCGCATGTAAATTGCACACTCTGAATTTTTTTTAATCTGATTTTGACTATTTTTTATTTGAAACATTGGATGAAATGCGATTCAGAAAAATCATAAACTGAATTTGAAATCGATTCAGTTTTTACCTTCTAATATGTTGATATTTCGGATGAGAGTTCATACATAAATTATATTATTGCTAACCTCATTGTGTGACTGTCATCTTCGTAGTTAACTAGTAATAATACTAGTCTGAAGTTGGCTATGATAGGCTGTTATGGCTTAAAAGTTATCACTAACGTAAAAGTTATCATCCTATATTATTTGTGTACAGGAAAACCTTATATTACTTATTTTTATTGTGAAGAACGCTTATTTAGCTTGAAAATACAATAAAACTCAAGAATATTTTCATAATGTTATGTCTTTATTATATTATATTTTTTTATAACATTAGACAGTTTTTTTGTCTGAATAGAAGGGGGCATACATTAATTACGTGAGCAGTTTTTCTTCCAATATAGACCCCTCCCCCCCCCCTTTGGTGAGATAAATTTGGGCCACTTCGTATATTCTTTTCAAGTAGATGTGAGATTTTGCTGGACCCCACCCCCCCCTTGTTGTGCTCACATAATTAATGTATGCCCCCTAAGTACATAGCTATCCTGGGGAAACTACAAAGGATAAATTACATACAATTTTTATAACACATTATCTGGTAAGACGGTACAATTCACAAAATAATCATTTTGCAAAAAAAACAAGTTACTTATTACTTACCTAACTTCTATGAGAAGGAGCGAGAGGTGTACTTTTAATTTATATGAGAAAGAGCAAGAGGTGTCCCTGTAACTTATTTGAGAAAGAGCGAGAGATGTACCTTTAACTTATATGAGAAAGAGGTGTCCCTTCTCATATAAGTTGTGTATTTGAGAGAGAGCGAGAGGTTTACTTTTAACTTATATGAGAAAGAGCAAGAGATTTACCTTTAACTTAAGTGTGGATTAGTTGCTTGTTCATTTATTGAATAAATAGTATGTTATTTTTAAATATACCTAACAGCACATACTCGAAGGATTTTAACGAGCGATTCCTGAAAACATTTGGAGTAAGCAATGTAGATGTCATTTTACTGTCCGATGATATTTTTAAAATTTAATAATGAAATAATGTTTTTCCATCACACCTCACAAATGAGGAGTTGTGATCGCATATCACGTGATCCCATACCCACGCGTAGCATTGTGATCGATGGCAACATGGGATGGTTTTTAATTGAAAAAAATTAACATCTTACCGCCAAATGACATCTCCGTTTTTTACTTCAAATATGCCCGGGAATCACTGGTTAAAATCCTTGGGGTACGTGCTGTTGCACCCTGTATTGTAATTATGGTTTGTAGGGTAATTTTACTAGGAAAATTACAAAAACTTGTTTTTAAATCAATTAATTTTGGTTTCATGTTGTGCTTTATTAGTAGTATGGCTAAAGAGATGGGACAGAGGAAGGTTGGGTAGTACCTGGCTTTTCATATTGGTTCATTAAGCATGAGCGAAGTGCAAATTTAATGTGAATATACTTAGTCGAAGTACGTAGCGTATTATATATAGCAACAGATATATGAGAAAGAGGAGAGGAAATATTTGCAGTTTGCTCACATATTCATTCTCAAGAGTGACGATCCTTGTTGGTACTAACTTATACAGGGTGTCCAGGGTAAGTACAACTAAAAAATATAAATAACTTTTTGTCGAAATTCTCAAAGTTTACAAGTAAAAAAGTTGATTTATTTGTATGGAAAATAAACAATGGAATTTCGTAATAAGTTATTAATTTGTACTTCTACCATCATAAGAATCACTTCCCGAAGTTGTACACTTTACCCCCGGACACCTCATATATGTAATTTTATTTGTGTTAAATGATGAAGCATTTATTTTTAAAATTAATATGGATATTAAATATTGTTATATCACATCAACAACTGCTTTTAATTTAATTTCTTGTTCCAAGAAAAATCTTGTGAAAAAAACTTAAAAAAGAGTCTGTATTAAATTAATCTGAGATGCCACCGCCCATCGCCACCCCAAGCTTTACTTGTTGTTGAGAATTTGAAGTGAAATTCCTTTACTGATAGTTTTATATGTATTAATATTAAGTGGAATGTTTGCGCGGCGCATTTCAGCCCGTTTCATACAAATCTTAAATTTGGACTTGAGATCAAAATTCCCAACCAAACTGAAAAATTATTTTTGTAATCAAAAGGTATTTTAAATATCTAGTACGGATGTGAGCTATTTTTGTTGTTAGTTTTTGGGGTGTTATGCCGTGTTGCGCTACACGGCATAACACCCCAAAAACTAACAACAAAAATGCTTTTGGCCGTGAAAATCTAAAAACTTATCGGATGTGAGCTACTTTATTTATTTTTGCTGTAAATTATAAGATATGGGACATTAAAGATTTTGAGTGTTTTATGATTTTGGAGGCAACTTGGACAATTATTTATGAGTGAATGAAAAACATAAGAAATTTTTTTTTAACATATTTATTTTAAACGTACAATGAAAAAAAAATAAAAAAAAACATAGTTAAAAATGCATTTTATGGGTAGTAATTTTAATATCTAAAGGACTATTTTTTATTCCGCCGTAAATAGGTAATTTGTACCAAATTTACACCCATCAAAATGGTTTTATTTATAATTTCTTATCTTATATTTCATCATATTTATATGATAAATATAGTAAAATAATTTTTTTATTGTTTTTAATTTAAGTACTCACAAATAATTACCCAAATCGTCTCTATAATCCCTAAACATTAAAATCTTTAAGATGAAGCCATACTAAATAATGCAAAATCATACGTTTTTGTTTTGAAAATTTGATCGCTTAGAAGTATTATAGATCCTTCAATTAAATACTGCGTCTAGATCATATATTGGCCCTTAAAAATATCAGTCATTTAATTCTCAAGTCTTTTAATAAGCCTAGAAAAAAATAAATTATAAGGTCTATAAAAAAAAACACTTTGAAGTCCAAACTCTCCTATTTATAAACCTCATTTTGGATATGGTTTTATGTGGCAAATTTAGTTTCTTTTATGATAATCGCAAAAAAAAAAGAAATTTACACCCGAACCTCACAAAATAAAATATGCATTTTCGCGTTGGTATTTTTGACATCACGGCGACAATACGGCAGTCAACGAATTTGTAATATCAAAGTGAACCTTATACTGTCCACCGAAGAACGACTGGCAGCGGCCCCTATTTTCGGTCACTACTCCTCCGGACGGAGCGGCGAAACGACGTGTTACGCTGCGCGCCGCTTTTTTTCGTGAAATCAATTTAAAAATTCCGTTTTATTACAATAAACAATGCATAAAAAAGGAATTAATGTTTTTTACAGGCCTTTACGAAATCAACATGTAAAAAAAAATCTCAATTATCTTTTCCAACTTTTCCAAAAGCTTTTTCTCAACTATTTTTAAACTCCTCCCATAAAAGGGAGTGAATTCCGATTTCAATTTTTTCATGTACTAGTGGATCGCCTTAATGGTCTATATCTTTTAATTTAAAGCAAACATAAATAAAGTAGCTACCGTACTAGATATTTGATATACCTTGTGATTACAAAAATAATTTTTCAGTTTGGTTGGGTATGTTGATCTCAAATCCAAATTTAAGATTTGTATGTAACGGGCCGAAATGGGTCGCACATACGTTCCTTTTAATCATGCTGATTTTTTTCTGATACTCTTGAATTTAAAAATTACCTGTTCATGCAGTATTATATCAACATTTTGATAATGTCTTTGGAAGGTGAAACAGCTGTCACACGTGATAATAAATACACAGCAGAACTTTTTTTTAACAGTAACCAATTGCAGAGGGCCTATGCAAATCGTTAAACAGCCGAGCTGTTAAACTCAAGGATGAGACAAATGTCAATCATTTACAAATATTGTCTGCACCGTTGCCGAAGGGATCAATGACTCTAGTTCCTGAGAGTATCTTCCATTGTAATACTGGTAGAACAAGGACATCATTCCTAACTGACATTCGTACTGTAAAGATTGCAATCCATTTGTTCAGACGGGGGAATCTATCAAACGGACCGCCCGTTTCTGCACAGAGTAAGTATTCAGGGAGCACTTGCGAATTGTACAGTGTCAGCAGTTGTGTTCTAACTGCAGTATCTTTGGGCCCTGTACTCCTGTACAGTACAGTAAGCCCAGCTTCTGAGAGACTAACTTGACTCTGACCTCGATGGTGCTCCCGTGCCCGAGCCTCGTACACCAGAACTTGTTTTTAATAAACTTAAAAAAATAAAATTATATTATTATTGAAAATAAAGCTTGTATCCATAAATAGAACGCTCATAAATCTAAATGCCTGTATCTATCTGTCTTTATGTCTCTTTATACAAAATATATTATACCATGGTGGATGGAATGAACATATTATGCTTTTGTACATAATATATTTATAATATGGCAGTGGCGGACTAAGGGGGGGGGGGGGAAGGTTACGGCCCGCCATGGGCCCCCGGTCCTGGGGGCCCCCAAACGCCTCCATGTTCCCTTGATCAAATCCTAAATAAGGCTTTAAGGCACCAGGACGCGGGGGGAAGGGGGGGGGGGGCGCCCCGGGCCTCTGACGGGTTGGTCCGCCACAGCTGATAGGCCAACTCATAACATGACTTTAAAAAGTTTAATTAGTTTACTAGATATTGGCACTTCTACGACATTCGTGAAAATCAACACTTTAAATTAGTTTTTAGAGTGCCACAACTGTAAAATGCCATAATCCAAGATTCTAATTTTTATTACGCAACTAATACCCCTGCTGTTGATCACAGTCCAAAATAAAATAAAAAAGTACCTCTTTGTCCTCTATGCCTTTGGAATAAAGAAGCATTTTTCCCGATTGTAGTCAAGGGCGGCTGGTTGCACGGTGTGTTCGTGTGCAGCACTGGTAAATTATAATACCCAAAATTACTATATAATTTCTTACTGAAGACCGTAAAATCTATGAATCTCATTAAAAAATATTTCACATCAATATACGGCCATGTGAATATTATTAGGGAGAGCGATTTCTCAACACAAGTTTGGCGGGCTTAGGCTGGGCCCACATATCAGGTTTATCCATCCGATTGTCTGATCAGAAAATCGGATGGAAAAAACTGATGAGTGCGCCCAGCCTTAGCCGTGTGCAATCCGATAACAAGCGTAATAAAATTATGTTTTCACTAATATCTCAAACATTGCTTGCTGGCGCGTCGCGCCGGCCATTTGTAGGTACTAAATTTTGGTCTATCCCCGTGTGTCACACGAACGGAATGGTTACACGGCCTTTATCTTACAAAACTTAAATTTGGATTTGAGACCTAAATACTTGACCAAACTAAATAATTTGGATTTTAATCAAACAGTATAGCGAATACCTAGTACAGGTATCTACGTGCTATTTTATTTATTTGTGTTTTAAATTATAAATAAATAATATCATTAAAGAATAAAAAAAAAATTTAAAAAAATTGACAATTTTGCCCAATTTTTTGTGTGATATTATAAAGAAATATAATATCTATTTAAAAAATTAACATCGTAAAAAAATTTTTTGGATCGAAATTTTAAATTTATATGCGGCCAATTAGTGTTGAGAAGTAAAAAGAAAAGATTTTTTCTCTTTGTTATGAAAAAAAGATACGTACATATAAACAATTTAAAATTATAATGAAAAAGTGCCCTTCGAAAATTGCTTAGAGTAAACCTTCTCTACAAATAAAGTTGGTGGAATTATTTTTAAATAATGTTGCTTAGTAATTTTTTTGTCATAAGTACGGATTATCAGTGAACCACCGCCGCGACTACAATTTGTAGTCGCGGCACTCGAAAAACTGATCTAAGGTGATGATTTTCATAAAATGCCATTATCTCGAAGACCATAAAGTCATGTTATGATATTCTGGTCCGTTATGAGTTGGCCTTTCAGCTCTGTAAGAGATAAAGTTGAGTTTTTGGACCAGAATATTGAATTAATTGAATTAATAATTAATTAAGAATTAATTAATTCGCACCCTTGACTCCCCAGATTGTACATTCTGTGGTCTAGATGTGGGAACTTTAGATCACATATTTTTTGGTTGTCCCTCCCTAAATAAATATTCGCTCTTCTATCAAGCGTTATCTAAAATTGCTTCCCCTCCATTCAACATTTCATCTCTTCTAAGTCTGAACTCGACTCCAATCTTCCACATAATTCTGAAATTTGCTCATTTAAATAAAGTTAATATATAATTTCACCTTTCCTTTCTCTGTAATTTTAAATGATGGCATAGAACACTCTCGAAGGGTGAAAGCCAGAAATAATAAAAAAATAATTCATTGCATATGAATAAATTCACGGCTCTTTGTACCAAATCGTAATTCAGTAAACTTAAAAAATCTCGAAAAAATATTTTTTTATGTCACAACCACATCTTCTGGTTTATCTTCTGGTGTATCCAAGGCAGCATAGTCAAATTGTGGATTCGTGGGAATGAGTCCTTTCCGTCGTTTAGGGGGTAAGATTTCCACTGCGCTTGGGGTATAAAGCACCCCGTAGTCAAAAAGTGCATTCCTGCGAAGAATGTCTTTACGGCAGGTTGAGACGATTACTATGAAGAAAAATGATACTCCTGAAAAAAAGTTTCGAAAATTAATACGAATGAAAATTTTGACATTTTGCAAGTTTCAGCGCGAAGGGCAATAACCTTTCGACTGACGTCTAGTATGAAAGGAATGGCACGAGAGAGCAAGAAGTACATACTATTAACAAAAAATCGAATATTTCCACAAACACCATACAAAGTCGAAAGAAAATATTGGACCGAAAAGATTGAAAGTATCACAAAATTGCTTCAGGGTTACCAGGTTTTTTCCAAATATATACCGAACAGTGAGCAAACTGCTTACATTGAAACAATGCATGCAGTTAAATTATTCGAATAATCACATTTACGCAAGTATGTAGTCACCTGATGTGTAACACTAACCCGCGAATAATAGTACGCAACATCGATTGCCGATTGCGTCAAATCTGACGGTAGAATCGTTTATTAGGGTGAAAAATTAATCAGAAAAAAATACCGAACCGCCCATACTTCGGTATTTTTGTCATACCGAACACCGAACACGGTGCTAAAATACCGAACGGTTCGGTAGAATACCGAACACCTGGCAACCTTGGTTTATAGGCATTCAAAGGTCCTGGGTCCTAACTTACACAGTGAAATAACTCATCCAGTCTCTCCCGATACGGCCCGCCACGCAATATGTAGGCAGACCCATCCGCCGCCAAGACCTAGGCAAAAATCACCCAATGAACCCGGGTACCCCTGCTAAGTCCCCAAACGTAGCGAACCATTTGGGGTAACTTATGGCAGAGGTGTTAGTTATCCAATAAATGTTTTGAGGTTTCCGGGGCGGCGGCACCCATTCCCGCTCACTAATTGAAACATCACATAAATCATTAATTGTTTTTGTGATTAATTCGTAGAACTCCGTTAATTTGCCCTGAAAGTATTTAAATTTTTATTGTTGTGACAGCTATTTCGACTTCGAAGATCGATTTCAAACTGTGTTTAAACCACTTTGAGACGACTTACTTATAGGATTCTAAATTTTAATTTTGGAGGTGTCTAAATTAATTTATTTCCTGTTAAACCAATTTGGTGAGAAAATAATTGTAACAATACCTTCATTCTCTAGCATGTGGGACACTTTGAAACCTGTTTTCCCCGCACTAAATGTTAATGCTTTTTTTTTTTAGTTAAAAGAAGGACAAATATTCCCGGATTACGAATAACGCAACAATATTTGAAAATCTCCTACCACCACCACAGAAAGCCGAACATGTTGCTTGTGTTGTGATGGAGGACTTAACCAGCCGAGGATTCGAACACGGGACGCCCTGGTGAGACCTAAACGCGGTGCCCACTCAATCACTGTGTTATGAATTGTTTAATAATGAAGTTTTTGCTGTGACTTTACCATTTGAATGTGTTATATTGTTTAGGTTTTGTAAACATATTAAGAAGTGTGAAATAATTTTTTTCCTCAGGTACTTTAATAATTAGTGTTATATTAGTTTAATGATTTCTAAGTGTTCGAGTAAATTTAATATAAAACCTTAATCTTTAATCTACACCCTTACTTTCTATATGAAATGGTTATAAAAAAAACAAATCATAATTTAACCAATGACTCCAAAACCTCTATCTTCAGATAATATGAATAATGGATATGTTCATTCATCCATGTCTAAACTCAGAGGTGCTCAACATTACTAAGTGCTACTAATGCGGATATTTTTTTATATTTTGCTGGTTTAAAAAAAAAAAATTATATTTGAAAAGACGTTTAAGGTATATTTTACCACATAAAAAATGGACTTCACGTATTTGAGTCAAATTTACCTATTTGAATTCCGCCAATGTAGATTAAGGCAGCTGCAATTAGAAGGCCACCAAAAATCGAAACAATAATGGCGTACAAAAGTAGCAGAAGACTGGATACAAATATCTCAAATATAAAGGCCAGAATTAACCAAATAAAGAGAATGCTAGCCCTTTTCTGAAACAAACAGAATACACTTCATCAACACAACATACATAGTTCACTAATTTTGTAATCAATTCTCAAAAACATCGGAAGAATTGGACTAATAATAATAGGTGGAAAATATTATGTACCTTTTTAATTCCAATAAAAAGTAGTGTTCCTTGCATTATTGGATACAAACTTAATGCCAAATTTATCGTTGTGTGTGCATGGATATATCCTGTACTAAGATGTTCCGTGAATAAGACCTCAATAACAGATTCAATGCAGTAAGCAAAAAACAGTCCACCAGTGATCTGAAAGCAACAAACTCATGATTAGTGGTCGATTTTCAGAACAGTTATTTCCCAAAGAACCACAAATTCTAGATAATTCAAACGAATCCATAGGGGCGATTCGGTTTTTTTTTTAAATTATCATAATTAAATAATTTCCCTCAGGGCCTATGTTGTCTGAAATGCTGTGTGGAGGGTATTTTTGAGGAGAGGAAGGAATGAACAGTGGTCTTGAAGAGACTCATCTTCTAGGAAGGAGGAAACACAAAGGCCGGAAAATCGTTCCTCAGCCGAGCTGTTTAACACAAGACCGAGTCGAAGAAGTGGCCCGTGCTCATGTGACAAATGTCAACATTTGGATAAGAAATTTAAATAAGGTTCCGCTTGGTTAAGAAATTGCCCTTTACCTCAAAATTATTAACGAATTTTTCGTTAACCGCGATTCTCTCTCAAATGATGTTTTAAAATTTTTACGCTGGTGTACAGTGTATGTATGTAGGTAGGGTTAGTTCTATTACTTGAAATAGCTTTAGCCGTGTTTTGTGACTAGATCTGAATAGCCAAGTATATTTTCCACATCTCCTTCCTCTCCTCACTACCTTCAGCATCACACCATACCAAACTTGGGGATGCCATAATCTCACTGGCTCCAGACGGTTGGGACTCTTGTGTTAAATTCAGATAAAAAAGTTATATTATATGCAAGTAGGAATCTTTAACGGTTTTTGCTAAGCCGACTGCACATACAAGTATGTCGTATTTTGTTATTGCCGCATGCTTCTTCGGGGAGAAATGATTGTTAGTAAAAATATTTTTACAGCGGATTTTCACTCAAGATGCCTTCAGATATAAGTATATCGACTTTGGTTGTACGGCCGTATATCCTCTTTGCATACTTACTTGAAGAAAAAATCTTCTAAAGGATCATCTGTCAAAAGGATCAATTGTCTGGGAGGATCAACTGTCGGCCGGACCAACTGACGAAAGGATCAACTGTCGGAAGGATCAACTGTCGGAAGGATCAACTGTCGGAAGGATCAACTGTCGGAAGGATCAACTGTCGGAAGGATCAACTGTCGGAAGAACCAACTGTCGGAAGGATCAACTGTTGCAGGATCAATTGTCGCCGGACCAACTGTCATGGAACCATGTTTTACACCCGTCTGCTTGTGGCTCAAATAAATTGATTGCAAGGGTCTAAAAAGGAAGGTGGTTAATAATTCGGTGTCTTTCACATTAGCAGTACACGAAAGGACACAGTCGTCCACCATTCGCATCCATTGTTCGATGATGGCCTCTCTTAGATTCTCAGGTAATATTATCCTTTATGGTTTCAATTTTTTCGTTGTCACGCGGTTCCATTGATTAAAATATAAATCGATCTAAAATACAATTAAAAGGTCATTACCAGTTGAACCCAAGCGATGACTTGAGCTCCCACTTCAATAGAAAAGCACCCGCAGCAGGATCTCACATCGGGTAATCCCATCATATTGTGTTTTAGAAGGTTCAGCCACTAGATACTAAAAAACGATCATCGAGGAAGACAAAATAAAAATCTTCACATATCAAGAAATCCTTAAAGTATTACAATTCCGTTCTGTTCGTTTATTTCTTTTCCTTGACGGTCTTCACCCATCCTTTCTTCTAATCTCGCCTTATACGACATTAACGTAAAAAAACTTGACTTAAATTACTTACCTAAAATAATGCGCCTACTGAAATGTCTGTGATGAAATGTGGTCAAAACGTTTCCCGTCAAAATGTTCCTAGTTAAAAGTCGTACATTGAGTAGGTTAGATTAGGTTAGGACTTTCTCAGTTTGCTGACTGTGCTAATATAATGACACGTATACATTTTATTACTGTGTTATTTCACTATTAATTCATTAAACATAATATGTAGTATATTTGCGGCGAGTTCCAGAGTGGAAAATACTCTCAGTATCGCCCTGGTGTTTGACCACCATTCAGAATTGAAACGTTGCTTGAAATGGCTTTAACCGTGTTTGGTGACCAGATCTAAATACCAAGGTACTTGCCTGCCTTCCTCCTCCCCATCTCCTTTCCCTCCCCACTACCTTCAGCCTCACAACGTACCCCTATTGGGGATGCCATAGTATCGCTGGTTCTAGAGAGAAGCAGCCGGGACTCTTGTGAGGTATTCACATAAAAAAAAAATACTGCGAACATTTTAACTGGGGACATTTTTACTGGAAACATTTTGACAGGGAACATTGATATTTATGTAGAACCCTAAAATAAATGTTTTCGAGCGATGTATCACGTAAAGCCTTGTGCATTCTCGTATTAAAATACATACAAAATCTCAATGAAGCTACACCTGCTTATTGCGTTATTTTAGGCGCATACACAGAATATTAATAATATTGCAATACGTTCAATGTTCCAAGAATAATAATTTAATTGCTGTTATTTAGGCACTTTCCCACATTTCTATTTCCCATCTCCTTCTCTTTCCTTACTCTTTAACCCCCAGGAATTAGGGGATTCCAATGCCTTACGGGCTCTGGTTAGCAGGGAGCAGTTGGGACTCTCGTGCAGTATTCACATTTAAAAATATCGAAAAAAGTGCACGAAATACTGTAAAAAGGATTCCACACAATTCATAAATACATCTTGGAAAATGTCAAGTCGCTACAAGGTGAACTAATTCTGATCTCTGCAGTAGGTTATTTATATTTATAACTAGCTGGGCATGCGTTGCAATGCCATATTCAAAGATACAATAAATTGTTTCTCCCTGCATGTACTTTCGCGTGCATTCCCGTTCCCGTCCCGCGACCTCTTCCCTCCCGCGTTCCTCTTCCACTTTCCCCACCATCCCTCTCCCCCTCCCGCTTTCCATACATTCATTCCCAGTACATTCACTTTTCAGACAGCTCGCGTGCAACCTATTACAATTTTTTTAATTAAAATTTTCATTTTTCATATATTACAAATATTAATTTTTGTATATTATATAAGAACTATCAAATATTATAAGAACAATCAATAAAATTTGGTACCTAACATAGGTACCTTTTTAAAATATTTATAATTCTTGATTCGATTCAAATTATTATGTAAGAGTTTTGAAAATAATTAATTCTAATTTTTTTGATGATTGCAAAACTTTTCAGATGTATTTTCATGTGGCTGAAATAATCTTTTACTTTTGCAATGGTATTAAGAAGGTAATGTGAGATTCAAGGAGACCAACATAAAAATCATAAAATACGTTTATCGTTATTCAGTAGATGAAATGTTGATGACGTCACAAAATGCATAATAGATATGGTGTTTTTCAAGGAACCTTGAAAAATTAAAACTTTGAAAATTATTTTAACTATTAAAACTAACTCTAAAAAAAAAAAAATGCAGTTATTTAAGTTAGAAGGTGCAGTTATTTAAGTTAGAATTCATAAAAAAAATAAAAAAATTGGACTTGACTTCTCTATTCCCAAACACATTTTGATTTTTAAATATTATATTTACCTAATAATATCGACTGTGTTTTGGTAAAACCCTTTTTTGGATGTTACTTGTCAGTGGATTCTTATAGAATGGTGGTCGAGGTACGTGCAACATGGTAAAATATTTTTTTATCAATTATAACATTTTTAATAATAAAAATTAAATTAACGTTTTTTCTTCAATCATCGCGAATTCACTTTGTGGTGTAATTTTAATGATATGAAATCAAATCACTAATTATTTAATCTAATTATCTACACGTTGAATAATAATAATAAATTTAATCTTATCCTGACGAAGAAACCATTGGTTTTGAAACATGTAGATTTTGATTAAATTAATGTTTTTTTTATTATTATCTTTTTTTTAATTAACTTATTTTATATTATTTCTTTTACATAATCGATAATATTATTATTCAATTTATAAAAACAGTTTATTTATAAACAAGTTCTGCTACGTATGAATTAAACTTAATAACAGTAAATAAATAAGTGGTATTTAAAAAAGTGATTTTTTGAATTTATGTTATAATTTTTAGGTTATTTAAAAAAAAACATAGATTAAATTACTTAACCTTCAAATCTTTCGCAATTGTAAATAAAATTGACATTTTTTATATCAAAAATTTTGAAAACACAAATGCATGAAATTTACACTTTCTAAATTAAAATTTATAATTTAAACTTCTCTACACTTTCGTGTTAATTTCATGATTTTTAATTTGTTTTACGAATTTCTGATTATTCGTTTTCCTTGTCTCCTATAAACTTTTCATTTTGTGGTTTGAAGCGTTTTATCAAACCGCAGCCGATGTTTAACTTATTTCATTTCATTATTATTTACCTATAATACGTTTTTTTGGTATTCGTGTTTTTATTAATAACGATTAACCGTACAAAATTCAGACGAAGTAAAATATAAACAAACCGTAGAATGTTAATGTTTTTTTTTTACTATCTGACTAAGAAGTGTCGATACTGATAACCTTAGGTTCTTGAGTTGAAGATACTTTATAAATCGCTCTGGGAAAGACCACTATAATACACGACACTGATTAACCTTGCTTAAGAAAATAAATATTCTTTACTGAGGGAAGTCAAAATGTTATTAGTTTTGGACAAGCGATACTAGATATCCAGACACATCACCTTAGATCATCGGACACCTTTTCACTAAAAGCGCTGAACATCCTGACACTGTCAATTATGGCCATTTTAGTTTTGCTACAGTAATGTGAAGATATATATTCAAATAAAACTAGTAATTATGATAGAATGTTTTTATTACATATGAAAAAGTTTCAGCAAGGGATAGAGACGTGAAAAAGTTATCACAAGTGATATTTCTTCCTTTTTTTAGGTATGACTGCACCTTTTTTTCACTGCGTAATCTCCAAGACGTTCATCATTTGACCTGACGTCGTCCTTGCCTAGGTACGGAAATGCGTTAACTATATATTTAGAGTCCTTATCTACAGTCAACCAGAACTTTTGTCCGTATTTATCGGGTATTTTGATTAACTTAGAATAAGTTAAACTCTGATATCCATGACTGGGTCTAAATTGACCCAACCGTATTTAGAGGTGAATTTGGATAAAAAATATATGTATATTGCGTTTACGTGGTTCAAGTTCCGTATAAAAAATAATCACCATATTTCATGAAAAGTCATAAAAAATTACGATAATACACATAATAAAATATTGACTAGAGCAGGAAGAACATCGAAATGGGTCAAATTTAGGCCACACGCGCTTCTAGTGTTAAGACATATTTAAATTGGGTAAAATATCTTGACGTAAAATTCAACAACTCATCGCCACTTTTCGCAATTGTTAACTTTGTTTGATTAAAATGCCCTACACAATAATATTCCTTTACCTTCAGTTGGGTTTAGCTTTCCAATGCTCTCTTTGTACTTAACACATTTATTCACTAGTAACCAAAACTCCTCAGTAAATAGCGGTTTCAATGATAAAGGATAGAAACACGAAGTACGTACATCGGATCACAGAAGAATGCACAAAAACCCAATAAAAATGTTTATCAACTCATTTCACTGAATAGTAGCAAAACACAACAACAAAACTATCTACTTCGCGAACGGAGAGTTTCCATAACTGTGATAATATTTCTAATGAAATGATTTGATAGTAACACAGTTGTTATGTTCCGAGGTCAAATGTGCATGTGCAACGTAATTTCAATCGGGAATTGCCAGGAACGATATTGCCACGTTGCCGGACTAACAACTATTTTATTATTGTTATGATTTATCTGATATGAAATGCAGGAGCGGATTTAACAACTCGACTCACCAATTTATTAAATAAAATTTGGTGGCATCCCCCTATGTACGATAATTTTAGCAGGGAAAGGTATCCAAATAATTCAATTTTCTGCACGTTCCTTCAACCATATGTTTTTTTGGAAACTTATATCGATTGGGACTTTATCCATTTAGACATTATTTATCCTAATTAATGAAGATAATATTAGCGAAACTCAATCGAAAATTTGAAACAGAAAAATCAGAAAAAGATTTTCTGATTTTTCTGGTTCGAATTTTCGATTGAGTTTCGATAATATTGTGTTTATTAATTAAAATATTAAAATTTGACGTTTTTACTCATTAATGGAATTACAGCCTGAGGACTTTCCTGTAAAACAAATGTAAATCATGTTCAATCAGTTCAAATTTCATTAGTTAAATTATTAGCGCATAAAGTTTATACGAAAAAAGGCATAATTTTCCGTACAACGAACAAAGGCATAATCTCAAAATTCTCTCAGTAAGCGCAATTCTGTGGTATAAAATTATATTTCAGCATATGAATAGCCCTACATATATACATAAACTGGACCACATTTACAAATGAAGGACTGATTGTACCTAAGCATTTAAACAAATATGGACAAAGAACGCTGAACTACATGATCCCAAATTGCTTAAATATGTTACCTGGTGAAATTAAATATGTACAGATGGTAAAACAAATATTATGTTGAAGATAATTGGCTCGTCGAAAGAAATAATTTGTATTATACTTTAAAACAAAAAAAGTCTAACTGCAAATAAAGTACAATAAGTTTTTTATATCTTCAAAGTAAAAGCACCCATTGACAAACTACTAAAAAGTAGTTTAGTGGGACTTTCCTTTTTTCTGTAAAATATTTTTATCTTTTTCTGTCATATTGTATTACTTTGTCTTTATAATAAATAAATAAAAAAAGTTTAAAAATAGTAACAAAAATTATATATCCATTTGGCCCGTCCATTTGGCCGTTATTGTCCATTTGGACTTGGTCCAATTGATCAATATCCGTTGTTGGACTTCATTTTAGATATTAAAATAAATTGACGCCGAAAATGAGCATTTTTTATGTATGTATTTATGTATCGAGATCAGCTCCAACCTAACCCTCCCTTTACCGTTTTTAAAGTAAGAGAACTCTACAATTTAAAGATAACTGATTTGATTCAGAGTCCTGGCCTAGCTTGAGGTGGGTTTGGTTGAGCTCCTCATTACCAATTTTAAAAAAAGAACATAATCATGTGGAAGAGGAGTCATAATCTCACAAAACGTGCACATACTAAAATACTTTGAGATAACTTTGAACAGCTCGCTTTGAAAAGTATAGATGGCAGCACTTCTGCTTGTATCTACCAATGTAGCTAGTGTTTATGACAGACGCTAGAGTATTACTAGTACAGATATCAAAATATTCCATTTAATTTCAAACTCCTTTTCAAAATTTTCAGCTAAGAGCTTTGGAACAATTGAATCTCACCAAATACATCATAAAAATTTACGCGGAGCATTTCATTCTCCTTTCTGGCTCTCCATTCCTTTCCTCGTATTTATTCTAATGATCCTGAGTTTTATTTGAACTCCTCCTGAGCCTCTAAATAGCCCTGCTCTCTAGCCTAAAAATAAGTTTAATCGGAGTTCTCATAGTCTCTAGACAGCCCAGCTCTCTAGCCCACAACTGTGTTTTATTTGAGTTCTGAAAGCCTCTAAACCTAAACAAAGGTCTGAAAAAACTCAAACATTTACTTGAATTCCTGGATGTGTTGACAATTTAGCAAACAATATTGCCTCAGTAATTAATAACTACCTCACTGATGCTCTAGGATTTAGTCTGTTATGCAGGAGAAGCACGTTACAAAATGAAAACTTCATTTCGTAACTTATTTCTCTTCATTTTATTTGTTTTTTTGAATGATGTCAATTTTAGGAAATTCCAAATTTTTGTAGTTACCTACGTTTTGTGCGTTACAACTGCATCGCGTAGTCCTAAGCTTATACTCGTAAATGATTCCGCTAATGCGTTTATGTTACTGTTCCTATAATGTATAATTTTTTTAAGATGGTGAAATTTCCCAAGCACGGAAAACTAGTGTATTGCATAAAATATTGTCATTTATGGTTTGATCAGTTCATCGAAAAAAGCTGCACCCAGATTATTTCGGGAAATTTATTCCATCTTTAATAAATACAATCGACTGGTCATTTTAACTTAAATTTATAAATTAACGCTATTTAATTGGTTTTGCTCTTGTATTTTATTCCTATAAGCATTAAAAAAATACATTTGAAGAGCTCGGTACGATATATTGTTACGTTACAACTTCAACTTCTTGTTTAACTTCTGGTGAGTCCAGAGTCACATAGTCAAATTGTGGATTCGTAGTAGTGAGTCCTTTACGTTGTTTAGGGGTTAAGATCTCCACTGCGTCTGGGGTATAAAGCACCCCGTAATCAAATAAAGCATTCCTGCGGAGGATGTTTTTACGGCAGGTTGAGACGATCACTATGAAGAAAAAGGATATCCCTGGAAAAAAAACATGTGATTACAATATAAATTTGATATTCCATGGGGTACGTTTTTGGCTGAAATATTTGGTAAATAAAATAAAAGTGGTAATAAGTAATAAATTATTTTCCTTACTTTATTAATTGGTGTTATATAGGGTCATTCGTTCGTTTATTGATTTCTAATTGTTCGAGTTAATTTAATCTAAGACCCTTTCTTTCTTTATGTAATGGTTTTAAAACAAAACGAAATCATCATTAACCATTGACTTCAAAACCAACATCTTTAGATAATATGGAAGGAACAAATATGTCAAGTAGTAAACAAAATTAGAAAATTAATATACATATTTTTAAGAATTAGAAATTTTCTGTCGATAAAAAATCTATATTGAGGGGGTTTCTCACCATCTTTTCAACAAGCTCCCAGTAGCACTACCAATAGGATAAACTATTTTTTCGCTTTCACCATCCCTTAAATACGCTTATGTGGGTAGATAAAGTTTGCCTTCACTAATGGGTACTCTGACCAGCCAGTAACGTTTACTGGACACATTAAAGCAAAGTTTAATACCTTATTAGTTAAGTTTTCAACCATCGGTTCAATATTATCTGACAGCTCCTGTCAAAACGTATTTGCATCGCTCGATTTTTCACGATTTTACTTACGAAAATTGTCGTTTTTGTAATCCATGACCAGATTAAAGACAAAAACTCTCAAAGGACCACCTGGTATGTTATTTTAATATAAATATTGAAGAATAATACAGAATTGTAGTATTTAAATCATATTTTAACAAAAATAACAACAGTGTATTGGGTTTTATGTCATTGTATAAATAATACCAAAATAGATGTACCATAATAATTTCATAGTTATCAGGAATAATGCTGTACCTGATGTCTTCCTTGTTGGTGTCTGCTTGCAGATTTATAAAGGGATGGTCGGAGGCTATTGAATATCACTGTACAATATATATTTGCTTCCCTCAGGACCTGGCTCTTTTAAAAGGTTTTTATAATTTGACCCGGTCCCCTAGGGTCTTTGGGACTATGGACTCATGTTGCAATGTGACCAAGTAAGTACCTCTGAATATCATACTACTATAATGGATAGTTGTTATAATGAATAATTGTACTATTAATGAGTTTATAGGGACAAGGAAGGTATATAATTTATACCTACAGTTTTCATTTCCATATTCAAACAGTATTCGATTTCCCTAACTGAATAAATCAAGTACTGAAATGACTTTCTTCTTTCAGACGGAGAAAAAGCCTTCTTCTGTCTTCTTCGGGTGGACGTGCAAGTGAGCCTGTGTAAACCCTCGTAGAGTATTATATTATTATATACCTGGACGTTAATGTGAAAAACACATATTTAGCTTTATGGAACCTATAATAAAACTACAGAATATTTTGGTATTTCTTTACAATATATTTTTTTAATAACATGCGAGAGAAAAACATTTCTCTTTGTAAGTACATACCTACTACGGTAGATTATATTTTGATTTTATAAATAAATGAAAACATTATACGTTATAATTGTGCAATTTACAAAATCATTTTGCATCAAAAAAGTAAGTTATTACAAAAATAGAATCTGAATTAAGAAGAAAAGTCGGCAAATAGTCAGAAAGAGTAAGAATACGCTTACATCAACCTTGCATGCTTTGTGAATCTCCACGTTTCCCACACGATCATGGATAGTTTTACCACATATTCGCCTCAATGGTACATACACGTAAATGAATATTATTTATAATTCCCCTGCAAGGGCATTTAGTAGATGTTCAACTACAGTAAACATTACAAAAATGACAATGCTCCAGAGGTTAAATATAAAAAACATAATATGCTTCGCGTTGAACATCTTACTTAAATGAATATTCCGGATTATAAAGTAAACCATGCATTCTGTTTTGTATTGTCATTATGTTAGTAGAAGCTCTGGGGGCTCTGGAGGGCTGATGGCTATCCAAGTAGTCTTTCCACAACTCCTAGCCATGTACTCCTCATTTGCATTCAATTTACCTGAAAGAAATAATAACACAAAATGAAACATTCATGAAATACTTGATGGTATTGACACACATATGCTAATAAATTAGCACGCTCATTACCCCTTTCAACTGCCGATCAATGAGCATGCTCATTTGGGCAGGACAGCGTTACTAGGTAGCATTTGCTCAGTAGTAATAGAGAATGCGACTAATGGGCGTGTGTTTCTGTAGCTTATTAGATGTATACATACATTTATTTCAGTGCACTAATTCTGCGACTAAGAACTACCACATTTATGTATTTCTCATTGCCCAGAATACTAGAATGGAGGGAAATAATAATGTCGAGTCTTCAATTTATGCTGGGGTGTTCCGACGCTTTGTAGGGAACCCGTTTGCACAACATGGGTTGCGTACAATCCTAAGTTTATGTTTAGACTTACGGAATATAATGCTTCTTTGTGTGAAAGCACTATGAAACCATGCATGATTTTAATTCAATGGAAAGCCAGAATTGAACACTACCTAAACAAATACAAAATATTGTTACTGAAGTAGTTCGTTGTACATAATATTGTATATTTTTTACTATTCCTGTGTAAAAGTCCCTAAAAAGGGCGTTAATGAATAATAGGAAATATATAGGTTGCATTAGGCAAATTAGATTAGAGAAAGAAAGAGTAAAACATTTTGTGACATTTTTCAAACTTGATTATAATATCTAATACCTGACGCACAAGAATTGAATTTATCTGCAACATTCCAGGCCTCGTTCTTGCTGGTTTGTTCTCGAATAGCTTGTCAATAAATATGTTCACCAGAATTTCGTAATCTTCTTTGCCAAAATTCGCGCACCGATTTCGCTTATTCATCCTGAAAAACAAGACAAATCTATAAATTCAACTAAAACCTTTAGTAAAAATCACTCAATAATAAAAAAAAAGCCTGTTAAACTTACCTTATAATTTCGTAAACAACAAAAAGAACGCTGTCATAAATATACTAACCCCAACGCTGTCAAATACTCGTTTTGACATTTGTGATTCCATAGAAACGACGGCATTTTAGATGGGCGAACGACAGGCGTGGCTCTAGATCGCAATAGCTACTTGACACCGTTTTTTGTGTGGTGATATGCTGGCGGATACTGACTGGTTTACAGGCAGGATTCTCCTGCCTATAAATTTATGTGACCCGTGGCTACAGGTCACATTTTGAGAGATAGGTGAGAAACCCCCTTAATCTACTATGCCTTTGTTCAATCCACTTTACAATACGCTATTATTAGTTGGGGATCTGCGTATAAATGTAACCTTCTTCCAATAGAAATTGTACAAAGAACTATTATTAAAATTATATTAAAAAAATCCTTGGACTACCCAACAGAACGCCTATTTGATGAATTCCAAGTACCTAAATTTAAAGATTTATATATTAAAAATTAATAAATTCAAATTATAAAAGAAAAAGATAAATATCAATTTTTAAATGAAAACAGAACGCGACTTAAACATGTTTTTCTATGCCCAAAACTAAATATGTCTTTTGCACAACATCATTACACTTACCAGGGAAGAACTTTTTTCAATCGTCTACCAGAAGAAATCAGAAGCATTAATGATAAACCCGAATACTACACTCTGTCAAGAGACATTTAAAAAATATTCCGAAGAAAAAAACTACTGCCACTTAATTAATTTTACAAATATCCTTAGTTTTCCATAATATTCTTTCTTTTCTTTAAATACATACTATTATCAAAATAAATACTACAGCACACATTTATTTATGTAAATGAATTATTTAAGTGCTAAGCAATAACCACATTTATGTACACTCCCTTTCCATACACAAGCAAATGCTTTCAATGGAAAAGTAGTAAAAAACCTAAGATGTAAAATTATCATTATGTAACATGTAAAACATATTATTAAAAATAAAAACTAATAAAAAAAATTTATATATATGAATAATGAATAGACCCATGTCTAAAATCAGAAATGCTTCATCATTAGGTACTAAGTAAAACCTGTGCTACTATTGCGGATATTTTGTACAAGCTGTTTTTGTTTTATTTTTTTACATTTCAAAAGATATTTGAAACTTCGTTACATTGAGGTATTTTCCACCACACAAAAAAAGGACCTCAAGTATTTGAGAGACGTTTACCTATTTGAATTCCGCCAATGTAGATAACGGCAGCTGCAAGTAGAAGGCCATGAAAAAACGTAAAAGCAATGGCGTACAAAAGTAGCAGAAGACAGGAAACAAATATCTCAAATATAAAGGCCAGAATTAACCAAATCAAGAGAATGCTAGCCCTTTTCTGAAACAAACAGAATACACTCAACATCAACTCAACACAGTCACTTATTTTGTAATCAACTCTCAAAGACATCGAAAGAACTGGACTAATAATAATAGGTGGAACATATGATGTACCTTTTTAATTCCAACAAAAAGTAGTGTTCCTTGCATTATTGGATACAAACATAATGCCAAATTTACCGTTGTGTGTATATACACATGGCTTCTATAAATATTTTCCCAGAGTATTACCTCAATTACAGAATTAATGCAGTAAGCAAAGTACAGCACACCAGCCATCTGAAAGCAACAACTCATCATTAGTGGTCGATTTTCAGAAGAGTTATATTCCAAAGAACCACAGAAAATAATAACTGATTCCAGATAATCCAAACATATCCATAGGGGCGATTCCGGTTCCACTTGAATAAGGAATTGTCCTTAACCTTAAAATTATTAACGAAATTTTCGTTAATCGCGATTCCCGTTCTCTCGGATGACGGCAGAATTGTCCTTATCCTTAATATTAATGACCTTTTCGATAAGTGCGATTCCAGTTCTTTCGGATGACAGCATAATCGGAATCGCCCCTGATGAGTTCATTCGTAAAGACGAAAACGGGCCGCTCAAGGCACGTGATCAGCTGCCAATTAGCAAATAAATAATTAAACAGAAAAAAGATGAAATGAAGTGTATGCAATATATTGTGTCTAGAATGGTCTATTCGAGTCTTCCCAGCAAAGTTCAAGAATTTATTAACTCACTTGCTAGTTGAGAGCGGCTCGCGTACATTATGGGGATTATGGCAGTTTATACGAAACCAATAAACGACACAAATTTTAAGTTTTAATAGGCTCCTACAAAGTGATTTATTTCTACGAAAATACTTTTAACTATGCTACTTGAAATTTGCTAAGTACTCGAGTATTATGTATTTACTGACAGGACCCCATGTTTTACACCCGTCTGCTTGTGGCTTAAAATTAATTGATTGCAAGGGTCTAAAAAGGTAGGTGGTTAAAATGTGGTGTCTTTCAAATTAGCAGTGCACGAATGACATAGTCGTCGACCATTTGTATTAATTTTTTTTATTTTTATTTATTTATTATAAAGACAAAGTAATACAATATGACAGGAAAAAAAATAAAAATATTTTACAGAAAAAAGAAAAGTCCCAATAAACTACTTTTTAATAGTTTGTCAATGGGTGCTTTTACTTTGAAGATATATTTAAAAAAAAACTTATTTTGCAGTTAGACTTTTTTGTGTTATAGTCTAATACAAATTATTTCTTTCGGCGAGCCAATTTTTCAACATAATTTTTTTCTTACCATTTGAACATTTTTTAATTTCAGCAGGTAAAATATTTAAGCAATTTGGTATCATGTAGTCCGGCGTTCTTTGCCCATATTTGTTTAAGTACTTAGGTACAATTAGTTATTCATTTAGCGTAAAACGAGTATTGTAAATGTGGTCCAGTTTATTTATTTATATAGGGCTATTCATATGCTGAAATATAATTTAATACCACAGAATTGCTTTCACTGAGAGAATTTTGAGATTTTGGTAAAAGTACGGAACATTATGCCTTTGTTCGTATAAACTTTTATGCGCTAATAATTTAACTAATGAATTTTGAACTGATTGAACATGATTTACATTTGTTTTACAGGAAAGTCCCCAGGCTGTAATTCCATACCTTATGATAAATAAATTATTCGAAGTGTGCATATTAGAACATAGAATTTTTGTTTATATAATATGCTAACAATAGATCTGAGTCGTTCACAGACTTTATTTATTTGTAAATCCCATTTGAAAAAACAATCAATAATAACTCCTAAATAAACATATTCTTTAACCAGTTCAATATTTTCACATGTACACAATGTAGATATACCGACATGTAAGCAATCTGAAATGTGTGTTTTAATTTCAGATGTAATAATATTTGCCTTGGCATTGGGTGATCTAATATGTATCAATTAGTTTTTTTTGCATTTATGATTAAACCAGAGTCATGAGACCATTTCAAAAGTTCAATGTAATCTTGTTGTTAGAGTTTAATACATAATTGCAGATCACTGCATGAAATTGCCAATGCAGTATCACCCGCATACACGAAGTGTTTTACATGTTTAAAAATGTACTTAATAAAGACACATAAATGATATATAAAAGTGGACCTACATAATATGGAACCTTGAAAAACGCCTGCTAAAATTCTTCTTTTTTTACTTAAGGTGTTTAATAGGTTTTTTTCATGCACCGGTTGTTCAAGTAATTTTCAAAGAGTTTTAGAGGTCTGCCTCTTATTCCTATGATTTCTAGTATATGTGTAATAATTTTGTCAAATGCCTTGGAATAATCTATAAATAAAATTAATACATGATTTTTACTATTTAATTCATTATTTATTAAGTTGGAAAATTTTTGAAGTAGCATTTCAGTGCCTTTTTCGGGAGCCATATTGATTGGTATCAATAAGAGAAAAATCTTATAAATATTTTTTTAATTTCAGCTGAATGTATTTTTCAAGAATTTTTTCAAGTGATGGCAAAATACTAATCGGTCTATAATTACCCAGTAGAGTGTGATCACCCCCTTTATAAATAGGTCTGATAATACTACATTTTAAGTCATCTGGAATTTTTGCTTCAAGTAAAATTCTATTTACAAAATAGGTTATAATTGGAGCTAAGATTGTTATGTGTTTTTTAATATCGCACATTCTGATATTATCAATTCCGGGAGAAAAGTTTTTAAGTTGCCTCACAATGCTTTCTATATCAGCAGTTTTAGCCTTTGGTAGGTACATGCTTTGAGGCATCTTCTCTGGTTCAAAAACAGTTGCCTTGTAATCACATTTGTGTAACATATTGCAGACACTATCAGAGAAATAATTTACAAACTCATTAGTTACATTTTCTTTGGTCCGATCTTTCATCAGATATTTGGAGGCAATTTGGTCACAATTATTTTTACATTTCTTTCATAAAATTTGAATACACTAGTCCCAAGTCTTTTTTGAGTCTTGAAATAGATTTTTGAATTTGTCATTATAGTATGAGGTTTGTAATTTAAGTAACAATTTATTTAAAACATTTCTATAACTTTTGTATTATTTTAAGTATTTATCCAACGCTTATATAAATAATCTCGTTTTTAAAGTTTATGTAGTGTATCAGTAGATATCCAATCGCTTATTGCATAAGGTCGGTTTTTAGATTTTTTTGCTTATTTTAATTGTGCTGTTTTTATACAAGTAGTAAAAATAACTTTTAATTTTTAAATAAATAACAGAACATTCGGTTTCCTTTCGTTATTCCATAATTCGATTTTGGCCACTCTTAGATTCTCAAATATTATTACTCATTTTGGTTTCAATTTTTTCGTTGTCATGCGTTTCCATTCGTCGATCTGAAATATAATTAGAAGGTCATTACCAGTTGAACCCAAGCGATGATTTTAGTTCCTACTTCAATAGAAAAGCACCCGCAGCAGGATCTCACATCAGGTAATCCCATCATCTTTTGATTTAGAAGTTTCAGCAACTAGATTCTAAAAGACGTTCAGTTCGACTACCATAATACGGGCCACGGGCTTGTCCCTTGTGTGGTAATCGAAAAACCTGTGAAAACTGTATACAAAAGTTATTTTATGAATAAAGAAAAAAAAGGACAAAATAAAAATGTTCACATATCAAGAAATCCTTAAAGTACCTACCTAATAGGTGTTTTTCTAACGATTAAATTCCGTTCTGTTCGTTTAATTATTGTTCTTAAAGGCCTTCACCCATCCCTTCTCCTAATCTCCCCTTGTACGACGCTAATGTAAAAAAAACTTATGATTAGTTGTTGCCTTAACTTTTGACTTGACGAAGAAAGGGTACTTCCGAAAATGGTTCACTAACTAACTAACTAACTAACCATCACGCCGTTTCCCCGCAGGGGTAGGCAGAGAGGACGGACCGCCAAACAACTCGGTCTTGGCACACACTCCTTGCCTCGTTCACATTAATACATCGTCTCATACATGCTCTTCTATTATTCTGACTCTTGACATGGCCCGACTCAAGTATCTGATTCACTTGGTCGTACCATTTCTTTCTCGGGCGTCCCCGACTTCTTCTACCATTCACATTTGCGTCATATATTCTCCATACACTCCTTACACTCCTTTCCTCGTTCATTCGCTCTACATGCCCAAACCATCGGAGAGTTCCTTTCTTGATCTTACTCATTACGCTTACATCAGCCTTGCATTCTTTGCGGATCTCCGCGTTTCTCACACGATCATACATGGTTTTACCACACACACGCCTTAGGGATCTCATTTATACAGCATTCAGTCTAATTTCATCCTTCCTCTGCCAGTTCCATGCCATACATCAGGGTAGGTACCAGTACTCCATTATGGACGGCTAGTTTCGCGTCTTTGGACAGTTTTTTGTTGGTACCAACGGCGTTCGGTCCTCCATTAATAGAGTTACCTGCATTCACCCTTCTTTCAATATCTCTTTCAGCCTTCACAATTTAAATATACACAAATTACTTATTACGGTTAACTTAATTTAATTAAAATAATGTTTAAACAAATCCTGTGTTCTTAAAGTAATGCGGCCGGTAATAATGTCCCTGTCAAAAGATTCCCGGTAAAATGTCCCCTACCGAAATGTCTCTTGTCAAATCGTTCCCTACCAAAATGTTCCTAGTTAATAGTCGTAGGTTAGATTAAGACATTCCCAGTCTACTGACTGATTGTGCTTATATAATGAAATTTTATTACTGGGAATATTTAGACCGCGAGCACTTTAACCGGGGATATTTTTACTGGAAACATTTTGACAAGGAATATTGTAATCTTGGACCCTAAAATAAATGTTTTTGAGCGTGGTGTACATTCTCGTATCAACATGCACACAATTACTCAACGAAGCTACACCTACGTAGTGTGTGATTTTAGGTGCATAAACAGAATATTAATAATATTGGAATACGTTTGATGTTCGATAGCATGAGAATATACATTTATTTGTTGTTATCGAACTGAATCGCATATACTTCGTAATATTACGCATTGTTTAGGTGACTTATCCAATAAATTTAATTAGGTTCTCTATTACTTTGCACACAGTTTTCTTTTTAGGTTATTTTTTATTTGATCTTATGGTGCACATCTCTATTATTGAGATGTTTGAAAAACGTTATTTTCTTACCTTTGTTTTCCGCGTTCCACAATAAAATCTCTGCTTTGGGTTATATCTATACATCTTATAAATTAAAGTCCCCCGCCGCGTCTGTGTGTTCGCGATAAACTCAAAAACTACCTTACGCATTTTCATGCGGTTTTTACCAATAGTGATTCGTGAGGAAGGTTGAGGTATATAATAAGGTTTTGTGTAAATTGGTTGAAATATATAAACTGTATGTGGTGGACTAGCGGGCTGGCAAGCGGGCGGTGTGGATTTGATTTGTAGGCAAATTAACAGATCGCGGTGTGAGTTGATTTATCGTGGTAATAAATGTTGGGTAACCATCCAGTAGACGGCGTTGTGTTTCGTTAGCTACAGCAACGCGTGGCTGGGTCAGCTAGTTTATAATAATATCGGCTATATTTTGGTAAAACCCGTTTTTGGGAATGCTACTTTTCGATAGTTTCTAATAATGGACTAAGTGCATGCAACATGGTAAAAAAAATTTTGTCCATATTTTTAATTGGTAAACTAATGTTTAAGACAAGATTTTTATGCATAGCACAAAGGGTAACAATTATTATGAGCAATAATTATTTGCCTGAAACACTCATCAACATTGAAAAAATCTCCCGAGAAAAGATAAATGCCGCCGACGGGACTTGAACCCGCGTCCTTCTGATATCGGAGAGTTCCTTTCTTGATCTTACTCATTACGCTTACATCAGCCTTGCATTCTTTGCGGATCTCCGCGTTTCTCACACGATCATACATGGTTTTACCACACACACGCCTTAGGGATCTCATTTATACAGCATTCAGTCTAATTTCATCCTTCCTCTGCCAGTTCCATGCCATACATCAGGGTAGGTACCAGTACTCCATTATGGACGGCTAGTTTCAACTGCTCTCCCAACTGAGCTACGTTGGCTTATCTCCCACCCGCCAAATAATTTCCAAAGTATTGCCACGGGTATTCTCCATGAGCTCTCTCTCTTCAGGGTCCTTTGTGGGATAAAAAGAAGGCTCCCATCTGGATGTATGGCCTCTCCGTCTTGTGTACAAAATGGAGCAATCAGGATTGCTAGTTTCGACAGGTTGACTGCCGCACCAAGCGTCAGTCAATGATTCTTCAGGGAACGATTGCAGACACATTTACTTGGCTTCTCCGTCTTGTGAACCAAGCACTCGGTTTATATAAAGCAATTATCCTGTTACGAGGAAGAACAACTGCCATGACTGACGGAGAAAACTTCCACCATCTTTGAGCAAACCATTCACAAGTTAAACTCCCGAAATTGATTCACATGCCTTTTATTGCATTAATAAGACAATCATTTTGTAATGTTATTTGGCTTTACTATTAGTTTTTACCACACACAAAAGTATTTTAACAATACACAGGGCTGGTAGGCTGTACAGGTGCAATTGGAGCATTGAGTACCGGACTCTAATAATACTTAATGCAGCACCCTTGAGGTTTTAACTAGCGCCTCATTTATAATGGTCCACACACAGTTCTTTTTCAAAACTCTGGGGAAGCGTAAAGGCAACTTGAATTTATCAAATACGTTTTAGTAAATAATCTCCACGCGTCACCTCTCCATTGTCCGTCCTGATCCCAGCCCAAAAATACGTCCGCCGCCATCTTGCTTTCTTTTTTTTTTTTCTTCCCCGCCCGCGTTGCCAACCTCCCGACACTGAAGTGTCAAACTTAACGGATAGTAAAAGAAAAAAAAAACAGTACCTACTCGCCTTGTTAAATTAATACGTTACAATATTTCACCAAAAATGTAGACATAATTTGTCTCGACGCCATCTAGTGGGAGAGGTAGCACTTATAATGCATTTCTCACAAAAAATAAAGTTGGTTGTTTTCAGGTGAAAAATGTAATAAGCAGTAATTGTTGAATGAAACACTAGTATATATTGAATTATTTGGCGGGTGGGAGATAAGCCGACGTAGCTCAGTTGGTAGATCAGTTGACCGGATATCAGAAGGACGCGGGTTCAAGTCCCGTCGGCGGCATTTATCTTTTCTCGGGAGATTTTTTCAATGTCGATGAGTGTTTCAGGCTAATAATTATTGCTTATAATAATTGTTATTTTTTGTCGATTGCGATATTTTTAATACTAAAAATTAAACTTCAATCATCGCAAATTCACCTTGTGGCATCATTTTAACAAAATGAAAACAATTCACTTTGTAAAACACCACTTATTTAATCAAAATTAATCTACAAGTTGAATAACAATAAATTTTTTAATCTTATCCTGACGAAGAAACTATTGGTTTTGAAACATGTAAATAATTGTAGGCTTTTACAAAGTGATTTGTTTTCATTAAACTAAATTTATGCTTTAATTTTTAGGTTATTTCACTATACTCAACCTTCAAATCTTCCATAATTATAAACAGAATTGCAATATTTGGCATCAAAATTAAAAAAAAACCTAATGGAGAAATTTTTTAATTAGTTTGACGATTTTTTCGTAATTCGTTTTCCTTGTCTCCTGTAAAGTTTTCAATTTGTGGTTTGAAGGGTTTTAGCAAACCGTAGTCGATATTTAACTTGTTTAATTATTTACCTACAATATTAAACTTTTTTTCTGGTATTTGTGTTTTTATTAACAGCAATTAACCGCACGAAATTCAGACAAAGTAAAATATAAACAGACCACAGAACATTTCTTCTCACTAACAGTGAGAATAAATCTTTGGTTTTGGTTGTTTACACCGAGTTGAAGATACCTTCAGAATCGGCATGGAAAAGAAGACCACTGTACTCGTATACTGGACACTGATTTTCCTTGCTTAAAAAATAAATATACCTACTGTATTGGGGGAAGTCAAAATGTCATTAGTTTTGGAAAAGCGATACCATATCTAGACAAATTACCTTTTGGACACCTTTTAAGACATGTTTAACTTGGGTGAAATATCATCAATTTATTTATGGCAAATCATATACTTCGCAGCTATTATAGAAAACAAACAAAACCTACCACATGACGGTAAATTCAACAACTCACATCACCAATTTTCGCGATTGTTTACTTTGGTTGATTAAAATGCCCTAGAAAATAATATTCCTTTACCTTCAGTTGGGGTTAGCTTTCCAATGCTCTCTGTGTACTTTACACATTTATTCACTAGTAACCAAAACTCCGCAGGAGATAAACGTTTAAATGATGAATGATGGAAACACGAAATAGTACGTATCACATCGGATCACAGACGAATGCACAATCATTTATATAGTAAAAATGTTTATCAATTCATTTCTGCGAATATTAGTTAAACCACAACAACGAAACTGTGTACTTCGCGAACTAGGAATTTCCATAACTGTGATAATATTTGTAATGAAGTGATTTGATAGTAACTCAGTTGTTATGTTCCGAGGTCGACTGTCTGTGCAATTCTTTCAATCGGGAATTGCCAGGAAAGATATTGCTGCGTTGCCGGACTAACAACTATTTTATTATTGTTATGAATGTTATGATTTATCTGATATAAAATGTAGGAGCGGATTTAAAAACCCGACTCATCAATTTTGTCATTCAAAATTTACGCGCAACATTTTAGAATTATTGAATCTCACAAAATACATCATTAAACTTTACGCGGAAGATGTCTTTCTTCTCTGTGACTCTCTGTTCCTTTCCTCTTATTTATTCTAATGATTCCGAGTTTTATTTGAGTTCCTCCTGAACCACTAAGTAGCCATGCTCTCTAGCCCAAAATAAGTTTAATCTGAGTTCTGATAGTCTTTAAATAGACCAGCTCTCTAGCCCACAGCTATGTTTTATTTGAGTTCTAAAAGCCTCTAAAACTAAACGAAAGTCTGTAAAGACAAACTGTAATATTCATTTGAATTCCTGGATGTGCTGACATCTTAGCAAACGATATTGCCTCAGTAATTAATAACAACTCTTACTGATGTTCCAGTCTGCTATGTAAGAGAAGCACGTTACAAAATGAGAACTTCATTTTGTAACGTGTTTTTCTTTATTTTCTTTGTTTTTTAAATAATTTTAGGAAACGAAGTCCAATTTTATGTAGTTACCTAAGTTTTGAATGTTACAATGTTATGGATATAAAACAGCTCTACGCAAAATTCATCTTAGTTAATTTACACGAAACAATAAAACGCTATACAAAGCAACACAAACGGTACACAATACCCGATCCAAAACAAAGAACTTCTCCAAACTCCCTTTTCTGAAACCACCTTTGGACAAAGACACTTTAAATACACAGCTTGCAAACTATACAAATTATACAATACACTACTAGCTACGATTAAACAAACTGAATCAATGACCAAATTCAAATAACATTTAAAGAAATGGATTGTGAGTATTGGACGTCACACTACTGACAACATTTGTGAATTAAATTACACATAGACAGAAACATCAATTTACATACGTCCTTACCCATATAAAACAAATGAAAATAATAGCATTCTGTATAACCTAACTCCATAAATAGATTTGACAGGATTTACTACTTTACTTCGTCTTTTCCTAAATTTATAAGATAACTCTGTTTATGGGATTTACCCACATTTTCAATCTTTTTTTTTAAAAATTGTATTTAAATTAATATGAATTAAACCTTAAATATTCTTGTAACTATGATATTCATTTATGTACCGCTACGCCTGTCTCGACACAGGTATATCCTAGTGAGCCAGGCATCGAAAAACCTAACTTAACCATACTTTTTATAGATAAATAAATAAATAATAATAAAAAATAAAACTGCATTGTTTAGTCCTTAGCCTGCAAATGCTTCTGCTAATGTGTGATTGTTACAGTACGTAAAAAAAGGTTTTTTTAAAAGATGTTATAATTTCCCAAACATGGAAAACTTAGTAAATTGCATATAATTGCATATCTATTCAGTTTCCGGTATTCTTCCAATCACAGTCCTTCCTAAATATGAAATCACAACCATCCTACAAATTACTCAACAATCAACTCACACTAACATCAAGCCACTTTACAATCAAGACATTCACACTCACAATACTCGAAATAGCAATAAAATCCGCATACCTCAAACACACACTATAAAATATGGGATAAAATCTCTGAACTATGTTGCCTATACACTATATAATTCGCTTCCAGATATGTACAAGGGAATCCAGCAAAATAAAAAGTTCAGAATAATGCTTTAAAAGAATATTTTTTAAATACGTTTAAGGATGAAACTATGTAAATTTTCTTGTCATGTCTCAATTGTCTTGTTTCCTTTTCTCTTCTTTTCTTTTCCATTTATTTGTAATCATAATCATTCACATTTGTATAACCTTGTTCCTTGTTTCTTTAATTAATTTCTATTGTTGTTTACTCACTCAACCTATTTTTTTTTAGTCTATGTTGTATGTGAAACTTATATTTTTAATATCCATTTTCCAAGTAAAACTGTAACTATTTCCTCACACCCATGAATTTTCCTCCTGTCCTAAAATGAGTTCTGTAACTCATCGGGATTGCTCTAGCAAGTAATAAAAACAATAAAAAAAATAAAATAATAATATTGTCATTTATGGTTTGATCAGTTGAAATTGACATCTACTGTGAGACTTGTAATGTGGGTATGTTATTTGGGTACTTTATAAATATATATATATTCTCTCTTACTACGTATTATGTATAATAATTATGCTACTTAATACTTGTTAATTAAGGCAATCTGTAAAAAGGTACAACCCGCAGACAAGCGGCCATATGTGGCAGTATTGCCATACACCATTATTTTTATTTTATGGAGTTCTAGCCAATCTAAAAGAACCAAGAGTGCATCGAAAAAAACCGCACCCAGGTTGTTTTAGGGAAATTTATCCTGTCTTTTTTCATCGAAAGGTTTTATCAATCGACTGGTATTATTAAATTAAATTGGGAAAATAATGTTATTTCAATCGTCCGCATTATAAAATGTATTCCTATAGACATTAAAAAATATATTTAAAAAGTTCGGTAGGATATTTTTGTCACGTTACAACAACAACTTCTTGTTCAACTTCTCGTGACTCCAGAGTCGTGTAGTCAAATAGTGAATTCGTAGCATTGAGCCCTGTACGTCGTTTAGGAGTTAAGATTTCCACTGCGTATGGGGTATAAAGCACCCCATAATCAAACAATGCATTCCTGCGGAGGATGTTTTTACGGCAGGTTGAGACGATCACTATTAAGAAGAACGATATTCCTGGAAAAAAAACTTACGTAATTACAATGTAAAAAGAGTTAGCAGTGTATGGGCGCACGTTTTTGAAAGATATTATAAATAAAATAAAATTGTATTAAGTATTAATAAATATAAAGTTAGTCAAAAGTAGTCATGAATTGGTTCACTAGTGACAGTAAGAGAAAACGAGGTAGACGATTTAGACTGTGGGTTGACGACATCAAAGCCATAGCAGGTGGTACATGGAAAAGAGTAGCTAATGATTAATTAATTATTATTGAGAGAAATGGCGACAGTTGGAGGAGGCCTTTGTCAACTAGTGACATACAGACAGGGAGTTGAAGAATTATTGTAAGTGTTATAAATAATGTAATGTGGTTTACTGTCTGAATAAAGGCTATTATTATTAATAAAGTTAAAGAGTTTTATACTTGTCCCAGGGAGAGATTTATGGACGTCATCGATGATCCTACAGACATTTTACGAACGTAAGTTTCTTTCGAATGCTCCATGATGACGAGGATACGACCTCTGCTTGGTTTTACTTTTTGAGTATTTTTCAACAGTTCAGAAAGATTATTAAAATCAAAATTAAAATTTTCACACAAACTATCTCACACCTCATCTTTTAACACCTGCGTTGTTTTATCACGTGCTAAGACTTTTTCAATGTTTAGTATTGTCTAATATTTTGCTGGTTTGTTTTGAAAGTCCACTTTTAAAAGTAGGTTTTAAGTATTTGTAGATTCCCTTGTCACGCCAGACGTTGAAATTTATTAATTTCGTGCAAGATGTTAAATTTCCACTCATTTACTGGCCCTCTACGGTCCCCCATGTTAATGACATAATTCTGAAGAGAATCTCGAATTGTACTATTTAAAGAAAAGTTTTGTACTATAAATAGCAAAAAAACTAAGAAGATATCTTTCATTAAACACTTAGGTATTTAATTTTGAGAAGAATTCTGTGATAATTTTTTTAAAAAGAAATGCACTGGATAATGGGAAAATTCTAACAAGAACTGATATATGGATCATGGTATTCGAAAACCGTGTAAAACAGAATAATAATTGTTGTAAAACATTGCAGAAACGGAAAAATAATGTAAGAGAAAAAAAAGAGAAAGATTTTACCCATTTGAATTCCACTCAGGTAGATTACGGTGGCTGCGTTATAGAATCGACCAGCAATTATCGTGAACGCAACGGCCAAGTAAAGTTCGAGACCAGTGACAACAAACATCTCACATATAAAGGCGAGAATCAACCAAACTAAGAGGAAGCTAGCCCTTTTCTGGAATTAAAAATAAAACATAGAAACAACATTAACTCAACCCTTAATAAATAGATTGTTAACTTTGGAATCAACTGATTAAAACAAGTCAAACAACTTTTCATGTTTTACAGGATCAACATAATGAACAATCAACAAAAACACACAAACGATAATGTTGTAGGAATCGAATGTTTATTGAGCCATGGTCTTATTTTACAGGGGGAATAGCAAGCTTTAATTATGGATGGAATCGCATATGGCAGTAGGACAAATAATAGCATAATACTATCACCTCAGGAGATAGGTTCTGCTGTAGGGATCGGAAACCACCGATAGCTATAGCTAATGTGAAGAGGATGAAGAAAGACGTCTCATGTTTTTTTATGGTTACAATGTCTTTTCTTGAAGGGAAGAAGATACCTGGTGAACCATGTTGTAGGACCAGGTGACTTTGCCAAATACTCAAAGACCTCTGGTGAACCTGATTATCAAATTCTATAATTGCTACCCTGCCCTCAAGGATTGCTCCCCTCCACGTAATAATACTCGTTTATTCTAGAATGTATGCAGGGGTAGTGCAATGCAATACATTCCAAATTTCGAAAAAGTACAAAAGTGGCCTAAATAACATTACATACATAAATATCATAAAATAGAAACAGAAAGAAGTGAAAAACATAAGTTCTATTATAAATACAAAAAAAAACAAAGAGTCGTTTATAGGGGTCGTCTCCCGTCCACCGTATCCCGTCTCCAGAGGGCTATCAGTGGGGACTCCATCCAGGCAGCCATGATAGTGATGATGGTCGATTGGCGTAGTCTGAGCTATAAGCTTCTTAAGCAACCATGCGATGGCGGAGAAGTGCATCTAAAGAGTGCATACGTCCCTTCTGGAACTTTTCCGTGGCGCTGCAGTATCTCGGTAGGCGAATAGTTGGCGATAAGCATCATTGCAATTAACTTTTAACTAATGCTCTTGGGATGCAGGTTCCCTCTACCCACAGTTCTAACGAATAAAGCGATGTGCAGAATGCTTTGAATAGTATCATTTTGACGTTTGTACCGCAAAAGTGAAAACGTCTTGACAGCATACTTGCTCTAATATATACCAATTTTTTTTTAAAGAAAGACAAACATTCTCGGGTTACGAGTAACCCGACAATATTTGAATTTGTTCATCATTATACATTAAAGAAAACTGTAGACAAAAGTTAGGCATGGGAGAAAGCACAATGGGCCTGTAGCACTTTTAAGATGTAAGCAGATTGCCTCCATTATCAATACACATATCTATTATACTTGATGCAGATAGAAAATATGTACCTTTTTAATTCCAAGTAAAAGAAGTGATCCCTGCAATATTGGATAGATACCGATTGTCAATATTAACGTTATGTTTATATAAACAAAAACTCTGTCAATATGTTCTAAAAGATATATGACAACCAGCGATTCAACATTGTACAAGAGAAACAGCGCTCCAGCTATATGAAAGTAAGAAACTTATTATTATTATTTTTTTATTTTTTATTTAGGAGAAAATACAGATATGGATATCAATTGACAAGAATATACAAAACAATAACTAGAGAACTCACCTGCACCCAAACTATTTCTCACGAATTAACATTAACAGCAGATAAATTTAAAAAAATATACAAAATTTTTTACTAATAAATATGGAAAAGACGTATGTAAATATGATAATATTATTTTACAAATAGAGAGATGAAAAAAGTGCGCAATAACCCTATAAAAGTTTACAAATTATCTTTGGAAAATTTTTGATAGTAAGTCCAAAAACATATATATTGATAAAAAATAAATTGTTTAGTTTTAGTAGGTATTTTATTCGGGGATGTTTCGTACGTAAGATATTTTGTCGAAGGATATTTTGTCAGGGATATTTTGCCGCGGGATGAAAACGCGCATTACCGTGTGTTTGATAACTTGTGTTCATAATGAAGTATTTTTTTCTGTTTGGCCATTTGCTTTATTTTGATTACGATTTATGTTGCTTTTGGTTGGTAATGTATATTGAATCTCCAGGGACGAGACTTGACACCGCAATTCACAGTGGGACGGTGGGTACGCCCCTGCAATAGATGTTAAATGGGTTCCAGACAGATAGATTTACTCCTGCAATTTTTACCAGTTGAATCCAAGCGATGATTTTAGCGCCTACTTCCACAGAACAGCATCCGCAGCAGGATCTCACGTCAGGCAATCCCATCATTTTGTATGTTCGAAATTGCAGCAACTTAAAACTAAAAATAAAATCGAAAATCAGTGATCATCTTAAAATCCTTAATGATTACAGCATAATGAAAACCAAAAATTTATTTATAAAATGAAAATGAAAAACTGCATCACAAAATGAAATCACTTCGAAGTGGTCGAAGAGTTTACCTACCTGGGCTCGATCATAACGCAGGACAACGAAGACTTAGTAGAAGTAAGAAAGCGCATCACAGCTGCTAAGAACACTAACTACGCGTTGCTGCCAGTGTTAAAATCCTGAAACATCCATAGAAAAACCAAAATAAACCAATAAAAAACTAGAACGGTCTAGGCCTATGGAATTATGGATATGAGGCGGGAACACTGACAGCAAAATCTTCGGAACAACTGGACACCTTCGAAAGAAAGGTACTTCGAAGAATCTTAGGAGCGGGGCGAGAGGGAGAGGCATGGATAATCCGCCACAACAATGAGCTCTATGATATCTATCAAGCTCCCAGACTCTCTACCCATTTAAGGCTCCAAAGACTAAGATGGATCGGACATGTGCACCGAGTGCCTAGCACACGAATACCTACCGAAGAAGGTTCTAACAGGGAGGTAAACGAATGGTGGACTGACCTAGGCTGAGATGGGAGGATGATGCTAGGAAGGATGCAAGAGGGCTACTCCATGTTGCAGATTGGAAGACGACGGCCGAGGATAGAGGGCGGGGGAGGCTTATCTTGAAGGAGGCCAAGGCTCGAAATGGGTAGTAGCGCCATTGAAGAAGAAGAAGAATGAAAAACTGAACTGCTTCTCTTCTCCGTTTTAACCCCCGCCCCAACTCTTATTGCCTTGCCACAACGTATTACCTTAACCTTTGATTTGACGAAAGGAAATTCTATAGCAAGTACCTAGTATTACATTGTTTTTTTTTTGTTTAACATGTAGCAATCACGCAGTTTTTTTTTTCAAAAATATATATTTATGATTTTGGGATAGCAGTTTTTTTTAGGAAGCTACAAGTATTTGCGGGCCTTATACAGTACGCCCAGCTTCCGAGAGGCTTATCTAACTCTGGCTTAGATGGGATTCCCGTACCCAAGCTGGTTACTAATGGCCGTTCGGACTAGGCTAGTGGTTTAGTCGAGTAGCGAGTAACTTAGTAACTAAACGTGTCCTTCAGTAGAGCAGTTAAACATTTTGGTCAGCCAATTGGCGAATTTACTCCCTACTCGACTAAACTACAAGCCTAATCCGAACAAGAATCCTTTAGAATTTCACCAAGCAATATCAATAGAAGGCCTGTTGGGAAGATTGCTTTCGTTGAAGAAGACTAGATTTTCATTTCGATCCCTTTAGATATGCATGATTGCGTTTTTGAAACATTATATTCGACGAGTTGTGTCATACCCTTCAAAATAAATTTACTGTCGGTGAAAACTGAAAGAGTTAACAAAGAAGACCCCAACTGCTTTACAGAACTGAAATAATAACAGAACTTGAATAAAACATTTCAAGATATTGAAAATTAACTTTGATATTTGTTCAAATTCTGTGAAACGAACTGGCCCTAAGTGCTTTAACAGTATTGTTAAAAACAATTATTAAAAAAATAAAATTCAGATGAAGTAAAATGTAAACAGACTACACGCTATTTACTAATGATTTTTTCTTACTATCTCGCTAAGAAGTATTAACTCTGATATGATAACCTTTGGTTTTTGTTATTTATGGCGAGTTGAAGACACCTCCACAATCGCTCTGGGAAAGACCACTGTATAAATGTATATTACTGTACACTGATTCATCTGAATTAGAAAAATAAATACAAAACTGTGAGAAGTCAAAATTTCATTAGTTTCAGACTGGCGATACGATAACTAGACAAATTACCTTAGATTATTGGACACTTTAACGGTACTGCGCGTTTTCATCTCGTGACAAAATATCCTCGACAAAATATCTTACATACAACATCCTCCAACAAAATATCTACTAAAACCTAACCTTATTTTACATTTTATTATTTTTGAACAATAATTTATTGACTTTGCAGGATGTCTGTATTATTTTTCGTCTTTATAGGATTTCTGTATTATTTTTGTCCCATTTTTTTTGTTGCGTTAGGTTAGGTTAGGTTAGGCTAGGTTAGGTTAGGTTAGGTTAAGTTAAGTTATGTTAGGTTAGGTTTTAGTAGATATTTTGTGGGGGGGGGGGGGGGATATTTTGTTGGGGATATTTTGTCGGCGCTATTTTGTCACGGGTTGAAAAGTCGCGGAACCCTTTTTAATGACATATTTACATTGGGTTAAATATCATCAATTTATTTATTGTAAATTATTACCTTTGTATCTATTTTGAAGAACAAACATAAAAATATCACATGACGTATAATTCAACAACTCGTCACCAGTACCTACACGCAATTGTTTATATTGTTTGATTAAAATGCCCCGGAAAATAAAATTCCTTTAACTTTAGTTAGAGTGAGCTTTATCCTCTTTTTGTGATTTGCACATTTATTCACTCGTTACAAAAACTCCACGAGAAATAAACCTTTTAATAATGATGGATAGAAACACGATGGATGGATCACAGACGAACGCACAATCATTTATCATTAAAACAAAGACCGAATAAAAGTATTTATCAACTCATTTCTGCGAATATTAGTTAAAACACCACAACAAAACTGTTAATTCAAGGTTGAACAAGGAATTTCCTTAACCGTGATAATAGTTGTAATGAAAGGATTTGATAGTAAGAGTGATTTTGATGTTCCGACGTCGACAGTCTGTGCATGTGCAATACTGCAATGCACAGCATTATCTAATCAGGAGTTATCAGGAAAGATCACGGAGGAACGGCAGGGTTGCCAAGGTGTGTGTTCTTTAAAACACCCGCAATGGCCACAATACATGTTAAAATTCCCCAAAAGTTGCTTTAAGAATAAAATTAATGAAATATTATAAAAAATAAACAGCCTTTATTTTTGTTATCTACTCATTGTCGGATTTTTTCTTTCTTTCAGTCTTTAAAAATAGAAAATTTTTTAACATTTTCTGTTATAGAAAACAAAATATGGTACATTATCATAATTATTATCTATAAATATTTTTTTATATTTTTTTTATATGATTACTGCATAAGAGCCCCAACTGCTCCCGTCTGAAGCCAGTGAGACTATGGCATCCCCAATTGGGGTATGTTGTGAGGCTGAGGGTAGTCGGGAGGGGAAGAAGATAGGGAAGAGGAAGGTGGGGAAGTACCTGGCTATTCAGATCTGGTCACCAAACACGGCTAGTGCCATTTCAAGCAACGTTTCAATTCTGAACGGTGGTCTTACACCTGGGCGATACGGCACATTCCACTCTGGAAGGTGCCGCAAATATACTATATATTATTTTAAATGAATAAATTGTGAAATAACACAAATTAATCAAATAAAATTTATTTTCCACGCCGGGATTCGATCCCGCGACCTTCGGTGTGCGAGTCGAGCGCCTTACCGCTGCGCTACGCCGGCCGTCAAATAGTATGGTTGAATAATAAAGAAATGCCCTGAATCTCCGCAACTTCCCCCAAAGATTTTCCACGTATTAAACCCATTCTTGAAAATGTTAGAAATTCCCCGCAAATTTGGGGAATGGGGTATTTCCACAAACGAGGGATTCTGTTGAAAATGTACGGAATATTTAAAGACCATTTTTCTGATTTTAATCATCCTACTATAAATGTTTGTTTTTCATGTTTTCATTCAATATTATTGATTTTAAAAACGCTCGAAAACTGACAAAATCAAAACGGCCCGTTTTTGCAAATGGGTTTGTGACGTCGCAGGCTACGCCCGGCTAAACCAGCACAAATAAGCACTGTCAGGGAACGTCCGCACTCACGACGTCATACGATAGCCACGCCCCAAAATATCGTTTTGGCGGTGATTCAAAAATGGTAAACTTCAACTCGCTCTAGAAAATTTATCCATCAACATAAAAATAAAATAAAAATGCTTTAATCATCGTAATTTTTTGCTTAATTTTTTTAAGCAATAAAAAAAATACGTGGAAATACCCCACGGATTGGCAACCCTAGTTATCGGACTAACAACAACTATTATTGTTATGATTTATCTGATATGAAATGCAGGAGCGGATTTAACAACTCGACTCACCAATTTATAATATAACATTTGGTCGCATCCCCTTCGGGGTTCTCGAAAATTTTAGTAGGTAAATACTAAAGGCGTCCATGTGAATTCCGATCGACCGCACTGATACTGATTTTTTAGACATCATTATCCATTTGAACTTTATCCAATTCAACCAATGTCACTTGTTGGACATCACTCTAGATATTAAAATAAATCGGTGCCGAAAATTTGCATTTTTATCGTATTTTTTAAATATTCAGATCAGCTCCATCCCAATCTTCGTTTTACCAATTTTGAAGTTAATCGATGTAGAACTCTATAATTTAAAGATAACCATTATTTTTAGCAATAATTATCAGCCTGAAACACTCTACATTGAAAAAATCTTCCGAGAAAAGATACTTGCCGCAAACGAATAATTGTTACCCTTTGTGCTATGCACAAAAATCTTGTCTTAAAAAAACGTTAGTTTATCAATTAAAAATAATAAATAAAGATAACCAGTTTGATTCAGAGTCCCAGCCTGGCTTGAGGTGTTTTTGCTTCAGCTCCTCACTACTTATTTTCAAACAAATCGACAAAAATTATATAAATCAAATCAAAATCAAAAAATATTTATTGTACAAATAAAAAATACAAAGGGTGTAGCTTATGGGTAGACCGCATTTCTTCCAGCTAACCACATACATGTTTTATTATAATGTTTATACAGACAATAAAATACAAATATACCAATAAAAATACAAAAATAGGTGTTTCATTTATGTGAGATATTCACTTAACGGTGTAATGACATTTGTTAACAAGGAAAGTGTTTAGTGACGATTTTGTGTGTATCTTGTATTTGATGAATGGCCATCATTAATTTAATGGCCATGTAGTATGGTCCTTTTTGGAATATTGTTTTGTTTGCTTTTAATATTATTAAATTTTCTGTGAACCTTGTAGCGTGAATTGATTTTTTTTCTGGGAATTTGTCTATAGATGATCGCACTAGCATGCATAACTCCATTTTATATATTTATTTAATCTTTTATATGCCCATGGGGCTTCTACATTGGGTGTATAGTATTATCTTTTATTACCCAAGGGTTAGTAATAAACAATATTAATTATAAACAAATAGGTAAAAAAAAGTTCTCTCATTACAGTGGTTTGCAATTGGATAAATTTTGCAAGCAAAATAATAATAATAAGCTGAAATTTTCAGAAATAGTATAATGACGTGTGAAAATTGTTAAGTATGTTTTAAACATCGAAATTGTTACTTTAAAATGTCAATATCGTTTGAATATTCGTTTGCTAAACTATGTAATTGGTGAGTTTGCTACATAATTTGTTAGTGTTGAAGTAGGTCTTTATGCCTAGTGAGTCGTATACGTACTCTTAAATTGATTACACTCAAGAGTTCGCAACACTCGAGATCCTGAGTGAAATATATGAAAGAGGAAAGTCGTACATACAATGAACGTGCAGCTACTAAAATTTTTCACAAAAAACTTGGACAGTTCTCTTTGAAAATTATAGATGGCAGCACTTTTGATTGTAACTAGCAAATGGAGCTAGAGTTTATGAAAGACGCTACCGTGTTACAACTACAGATACAAAATATCCCATTCAATTTCAAACCCTTTTTCAACATTTTCAGCTTTTTGGATTAATTGAATCTAACAAAATACATCATAAAACATTTCGTGGAACATTTAAAAAATTTAAAAAAATTAAGTCCTCATCCTTATTGTGAGAAAGGTACTCAGGATGCAAGAGCGAGACGGAAGATGAACGAGTATAAAAGAAGATGTTCGCCCTTGCTCTGTCTCCTTTATCACCGACAGCGCCGAAAGCTAGGATTAGCTGTAGAACTCATTATTGTGCAATTATAATTAATACTCGACACGCGCATTATTATTTCTAAACTATTCCCTGATCACGTAAAGATCCCATTGGAAATTAACAGTTTAACAGTTTAACAGTGGCGCAGCCAATACGGAATTAAATATAACGATTGCGAGAATCGACGCGCAAAATTGCACGCTAAGCACGCGAGTTCAATACGTGTTGTAACATTATTTTCGGGTCGGTAAAAAAGGCCGGACCGAAATTAAAAATCTTCACTGGAAGGAGTGAAGAAGAAGAAGGGGAACACTGGAGCCAGCCTAACTTCTCGGAAGGGGGAAGATTGCACGGGAGGGTCCAGGACTTCAAGAGCGGCAGCTGGGTGTCCAGGTCACTAGACGGGTCTGGAAGGAGCCATCGTCATCAAGGATCAAGAAGCGGTTTCCTGAGAGGGTCAACGGAGCAGTACAGATTGAGGAGGAATATCGTAGGGGAGTGTTTTTCTCTTTTTTTCTTTTCTCTCTCTTGTTGTATCATCTGGGTAGAGCAAACATGGAGTCAGGAGGATTGGGGTCCTTCAGTTTGCGTGACGGTAACTGGGAGAATTTCAAGGTCCGCCTCGAACAGTATCTCCTTGTGAATGATGACAAATACGCATCAGATGTGAAAAAAAGGGCTATTTTTCTTAATGCCTTGAAGGATGACTGTTTCTCACTTTTGGTAAATTTGTGTATTCCTAAAAAAGTAACCGATGTTAAATTAGAAGATTTAATTTCTAAACTCAATGAGTATTGTAGCATGACGAAATGTTTTTTTGAGGAGAGGTCACAGTTTTACACAGCTAAACAGAGGAGTGATGAGACAATTCGTGATTTCGCCGTTAGATTAAAGGCTCTTTCGGTTAATTGTAAATTCGGGAATAATTTGTCGGAGAAATTAAGAGATTTCTTTGTGCTAGGATGTAAGCCCGGGAAAGTCAGGGAAAAATTATTTCTTGAAAGTGAATCGTATACTTTCGAAAAGTGTGTTCAAGTAGCAGAGTGCATCGAACTCGTAGCTTCAACGCAAGCCCAAGGTCGGGAGTTTAACTCTGTTTTAGCAAATAACAGTGTCAGCAGTGGTCGTGTTTCACCTAGTTCATATGAAAAGAAAAGAGTAAGCAATAGATTCAACCGGATGAGTAGTCCACATAAGTCGCGATCGCCGTCGCCAAAGCGTAAATGTTTCGTTTGTGGAAACGATAATCATATTTCGGCGGATTGTAGATTCAAAGGCTATACATGTAGAATTTGTGGTAAAAAGGGTCATCTAGCAAAACAGTGTAAAAGTTTTTCAGTTCGTAAAAATGTGAATACCTTGTTTTCAGATACAAGTGTCGATAATATAAATAGTGTTGAACCATATTGTGTAGAGGTTTCTTTGGACGGCATTAGAAGTAAATTCATGTTAGATTCGGGTGCATCTTGTAGCGTGATTGGCAAGGATTGTTATTTCAATCAGTTTAATAGTAATAAGTTAGTGCATGAAAACATTAGTCTACGGGGTTTTGACAATACGCTCATCAAAGTAATAGGTGCATTTACTCCGCTGGTAGAGTATAACGGACAATGCCGCCAGTTAAAGATTATTGTTGTAGGTAGCTCTACGTTATCAATATTAGGACGAGACTTCATGGAACTGTTTAACTTAGGAATTACTGGAATCGTGAATTGTGTTAATCGAAATACATTAAAAGAGCGATTAGTAAAAAAATTTCCAGAAGTTTTTACGGATAAACTAGGCAAGTTTAATAAATATGAAGTTAATTTAAGGTTGAAAGATACCGCTGTTCCGGTGTTTCGAAATAATAGAATCATTCCATTCGCTTTAAAAGAAAAAGTCGAACGAGAGTTAAATACTTTAATCTCAGATGGAATAATAGAGCCGGTTCATTATAGTGAATTTGCGAGTCCTATCGTACCAGTGATTAAGAAAAATGGTAGTATTAGGTTATGTGGTGATTACAAGTCAACAGTGAATAATCAGCTGTTAATTGACAAGTACCCTTTACCTAGGATTGAAGAACTGTTAACCAAAGTCAATGGTGGGAAAGTTTTTGCAAAGATTGACCTCAAGTCGGCGTATAACCAGTTTGTTTTGAAAAAGGAATGTAGGCGTTTCACAACGATCAACACACATTTAGGGTTATTTCAGTATAAACGGTTAGTGTATGGGTTAGCTTCTGCACCGGCTATGTTTGCAAAAGCAATGGCAAATTGTTTGTCAGGATTACAGAAGATGACATTCTATTTGGATGACATTATTGTGATCGGTGAAGACGAAGAAGATTTAGAGAAAAACGTGTGTGACGTTTTAGAGAGGTTAAAAAGCTGTAATTTAACGGTGAATAGTGAAAAGTGCGAATTTAATTTAAAAGTTATTGAGTTTTTAGGTTATAAGATAAGTGAACAAGGGATTCAACCGAGTCAACGGAATAAGGAAGCTATTTTAAATGCACCGTCACCTAGTGATTTAAATCATTTGAGAAGTTTGTTAGGCATGATTAGCTATTATCGTAATTTTATCCCAAACATGGCAAATGTATTGTCACCGTTGTACGAGTTACTTAAAAAAGATATCAAATTCCAATGGGGTACAGAACAGGAGAATAGTTTTGCGATTATAAAAAAAATTTTAACTTCGGATAGGATTTTAACTCATTTCGACGAAAATATTCCTGTGAAACTTGTCACAGACGGTAGTCTCAATGGTGTTGGAGCGACACTTATACATGTATTTCAGAATGGGTTTGAAAGGCCAATAGGTTTCGCAAGCAGAACTTTAAGTAAAGCGGAAAAAAATTATTCAATTTTAGATATTGAAGCAACTGCTATTATTTTTGGAATTAAAAAGTTTTATCAATATTTGTACGGGAGAGAATTCACCTTAGCTGTGGATAACCAACCCTTAGTGAGAATCTTCGGTCAAAATAGAGAAATTCCTAAAATCGCAGCGTCTAGGTTACAACGTTATGCGGTTATGTTAGGGTCGTTCAATTTTAAGATTGAATATGTAAAGTCGAAAAACAATTGTTCAGACTTTCTGAGCAGGTGTCCGATTGAAAAGGGAAGCTGTGAGGATAAGATAGAGTCTGGTTACATTAATTACTTCGAAAATAACGGGTTTAATTTATCTCTAGACGTGATAAAAAGTGAGACCGAAAAGGACGATATTTTAAGTCAAGTTAAGAAATTTCTTATCGAGGGTTGGCCAGCATCAGTAAAAAAAAGTTCAAAATAGTAATTTTAATAGAATTTTCTGGGAAAAAAGGTTAGAATTATCATTGATAAATGGGTGTATTTTATATCAACATAGAGTTGTGGTTCCGGAGTCTTTAAGACAAGAGGTTTTAAAGATGTTACACAGATCTCATTTAGGGGTTTTTAAGACTAAAGGTATTGCGAAAAGTTTCGTTTGGTGGCCAAAAATTAATCAAGATTTAGAGAAAATAACTGAAAATTGTAAGGATTGTTTAGAAATTAAACCAGAATCTCAAAAGAGTTCACTAGCAGTCTGGCCATATGAACCTGAAGTATGGTTCAGGGTACATATTGACCATGGTAGCTTACATAACAAAAACTTTTTAGTTGTGGTAGACGCTTCTTCGAAGTGGATCGAATGCCTGGAAGTAAACAGTCTGTCTTCAAAAGAAAATATTGAGGTACTTCATAGCTTATTCTCACAATTTGGTTTTCCAGCAACTTTAGTTAGCGATAATGGTACGTGTTTTTGTTCTGAGGACTTTGAAATTTTCTGTAAAAAAAATGGTATGGTACATATAACTAGTCCAATTAATCACCCTAGCAGCAACGGTCAAGCAGAGAGTGCGGTTAAGATATGTAAAAATTTTCTTAAAAAAATTTGTAAACGTAATAGATTTCCATCAGACTATAAAGAGCAGCTTGGTAACTTTTTAACAGATTATAGGAATACCGTGCATGCAACTACAGGGTGTGAGCCATCGTTATTGTTAATGGGAAGGAAAATTAGGACTGTCTTTGACTCTCTGATCCCTAGGAAAGTGGAGGAAAGAACCAGTAATTCAGGTTCTTCTCGACAAAACAAAGTAATTCAAAAGGTTATTCAGAGCCAAGGCAATCAGAAAAGGCAATATAGGGGTAGAACTAAGACAGGTTTTGATGTAGGTCAGAAAGTGATGGCCAGAGATTTCAGATCTCAGGGTAATAGATTATGGGTCCCTGGGGTTGTGGTTGAGAAAAAAGGCAGCAAAGTATATTTCATTAAAATTAACAATTCTAATATGGTATGGAAAAGACATTTAGACCAGATAAGGAAATTACATGTTTCATGGCGGGAGGAAGATGGTCCTGAATTCATCGCGTCTGACACACTAGAACTGTCGACGGACGAATTAGATCTCTCCGGTATGTTGCGCAGTAGAAGCGACTCTAATTCTGTTTCTCCATGTTTCAGGTCTAAACCGTGGCATGGACGACTTCGCCCAAGATGAGACGGACGAACGAGAGAGAGAGAAGAAACGGAAGGGAAGAGGAGAAATTATACTTAATTTTAAGTTACTTGAATAATGTATATTATATTGTAAGAAAATGAAATATGTAGCCTAATATTATATTGTATGTAATGAAATTTGTAGCAACAGGAAATGAAGTATGTAGATAGGGAATTTTCAATTTTAAGTAGGGGAGGATGTGAGAAAGGTACTCAGGATGCAAGAGCGAGACGGAAGATGAACGAGTATAAAAGAAGATGTTCGCCCTTGCTCTGTCTCCTTTATCACCGACAGCGCCGAAAGCTAGGATTAGCTGTAGAACTCATTATTGTGCAATTATAATTAATACTCGACACGCGCATTATTATTTCTAAACTATTCCCTGATCACGTAAAGATCCCATTGGAAATTAACAGTTTAACAGTTTAACACTTATGATCAGATGTTTATGTCAGTTTGGGTAGCCTCTAAATACCCGAGCTCTCTAGTCCACAAGTGTATTGCATTAGAGTTCTGAGAGCCTCAGAAGATGCCAGCTCTAACCCATAATTATGTTTTATTATTGTGTCTGATAGCCTCTAAACATAAACAAAGGTATGGAAAAACTGTAACATTAATTTGAATTCCTGAAAATGTTGACATCTTAGCAAACTATAAGGCGGATTCCTTAGTAACTAACAACTGCTCCGATTGATGCTCTAGCCTGCTTTGCTGGGGAAGCATGTTTTTGAAAGCTTCATGTGATTTTTTGTACGATATCAATTTTAAGGAATGAAGATGTTTTTGCCCAATTTTATGTACTTTCTTACGTTTTGTGTGTTATAACTGCAATGTTTACTCCTCAGCCTGTAATTGATTGCACTTATACATTTTATATCATACAATATCTACAGTATATTTTTATTTACAAATATTTTAAGATAGTAAAATTTCCCAAACAGGGATCTCGCGGCCGTTATTCCCAATTATAGTGACCAATTATTGAGTTGAAATTTTGGCTCGCAACTCCTCAAATGCACAACTACCCTCTTTCCAACGCAACTCTCCGACCAAATTAGGGGAACCAAACAACTGGATTAACTTCTGACGTAGTAAAATGATTCGTTATAAAAAAGGAATCAACACAATGAAAAATTTCTAACGTCATTCGGTTCACGAACAATTTTTCGTATTGTGTATTGCCAATTTTACTATCATTTTCAGCATCAAATTAATATGGATAGAGATCATGAATATATTTATGATAATATTTATAATAGATACAGCGGAATAGGCTGACGTAATGGATGATAATAGTTACACAGGCGGCAACAACCAAAAATTGAATGACAAAGATTTCTTTAACCGTTTTCCAAAGTAAAAACGCCGTTTTGAATGATGGATGATATGGTAAAGTCCACAAAATTCATTTTCTTATCCTGGGTGATTGTTGTTTTGGTTTGTTTTTTTGTCTAAGTAGCTTAGTTTCGTATTAACCATGTGTTAACACACGACGGAGAAACGTAAACGCAAAATAATACAGGTACATACTAATTTATTATTATTAGCTCGTCAGTATTTATTTATCATTGAAGTTTTACTTTGATGTCATTTTATTGACTATAAAAGTAGGTGGGGCCACTTTCATCACCAGTGGCAATAGAGTGATATGTTAGGGCAGAATTAACTTTAACTGCAAGTTTTCAGAATGAGTTGGTACTTCATCAAACGCTTTGCCAAGGTCAATATTAAGTCAACTTGATTTCTAGTTACCAGTGACAGTTAGTAATTCCCATAAATATTTACAACAACAAAAAACATTAAAATCTCGATAGGATATCTTTTTCATGTTACAACCACAACTTCTTGTTTAACTTCTGGTGAGTCCAGAGTCACATAGTCAAACTGTGGATTCGTAGCACTGAGTCCTGTACGTTGTCTAGGAGTTAGGATTTCCACTGCATCTGGGGTATAAACCGCTCCGTAATCAAACTGTGCATTTCTGCGGAGGATGTTTTTACGGCAGGTTGAGACGATCACCATGCAGAAAAACGATATCCCTGAAAAAATACTTTTATGATTACAATATAAAAAGAGTTGATTATGAATGGGGTGCGTTTTTGGCTGAATCGAATAAAATAAAGTACAAGATTTTTATGGGCATTTTTCATCAGTAAAGCCAATTTAAAAATTATAAACCTTTTGAAAATCAACATTTTCACACCAATTATCTCACATATTGTCGTTATTCCTCCTCATTATTTTACGGTGCAACGGATGACCTGTACTATAAATCGCAAAAACGAAAAGTTTTTTGGACTCTTAACTGATTCTATTTTTACCATTGAGGTATGCCTTTGTTTCTAACCAGGTTTTTTATAATATATTTATTAAGAATATTGTGTTGAAGAAATGCAGTATAACGTGTATTGGAAAATGAGAGAATTCTAATAAGAACAGATACATGGACCATGTTGTTTGAAAACCGTGTAAAACAGAACAATTGTAATAAAACATTGGAGAAATATAGAAAATAGGAAAGGGATAAAATGAACAAAGAAGCGAGGGAAAAGAAGAGAAAGATTTTACCTATGTGGATTCCACCGAGGAGGATTATGGCAGCTCCATAATAGAAATGACCAGTAAACATCGTGTACATAACGGCAACGTAAAGTTCGAGACTGGTGGTTATAAATATCTCACATATAAAGGCGATATACAACCAAACTAAGAGGTAGCCAGTCTTTTTCTGGAATCAAAAATAAAACATAGAAACATCAACTCAACGCTAATTTCATAACTAGGTACCTATGGCATCAGTGATTAAAAAACATCGCGTTTGGTACCTAAATATAATTTCACAACCTGATGAGCTTTTTTACTATTTCTAGCCAATGTTCGTAGAAAAAGTATTGATAAGTCTGAAGTTACATTTGGGCACATTAAATAAGAGATATCATTACATTAATTTGTGGACCCATGTTTTACAGGATCATCACACTGAATAATCAAATCAATCATCTACGATAAATTCTAAATAACGTCAACAATTTTGAAATATATCATTGTTTTAATAGAACAAAATACAGAAATGGTGTGGGAATCGAATGTTTATTGAGTCATGGTATTATTTTACAGGGGGTATCACCAACTTTAAATATTGAAGGTAATGAACAAAAGGTGACAGTGGGATAAAGAATAACGTAACACTATCACTCCAGGAGACACAAATTGAAGAAATACGTCTCATATATTTTTTTTGCCACAGTGTCACTTCTTGATGGGAAGAAGGTGCAGATACCTGTAAACCATTTTGTGGAAACAGGAGATTTTGCCAAATACTCAAAGACCCCGGGCGAACCTGATTATAAGATTGGGCTCCCCTCAATGTAATGAGGGGAAACATGGGAGATAGCACATTGGTCCTCTTAGCCTGTAAGAAAATTGTCTCCATTATCAACATCCTTAACTATTGTATTTAATGCAGATAGAAAATATGAACCTTTTTAATTCCAATCCAAAGTAATGTGCCCTGCAATATTGGATAGATAACGATTGCCAATCTTGACGCCATATGTGTATAAACAAGGGCTCTATCAATATTTTCCATTAGATATATGTAAATAAGCGTTTCAATGTTTAAACAAAGAAACAGCACTCCAGCTATCTGAAAGTAAGAAACTCATTATTAATGGTAGATTGTCAGTTCAGTTATATTGCGAAGAATCACAGAAAATACAAACTGATTCCAGAGAAATCCAACGAATTTATGTGAATCATAATGTACATATGCGAATGCATGTCAATTGCAAGAATAACTACTTCATGGGTTTGTCTTGATTGCTAAATGATAAAGAATTACAAATGTGAATAAAAATGGATTGGCACCATGAAGACATTCAAGTTTATTGTGCCGATATTTCTGCGAAATATTCACAGGCTGTAAAAGAAGAAACAGCAATTATTATATAAAGATTTTTAAACCATAAACAACTTTTTAACGGGAAGATCCAAAATGGATCGAGTACGCCTAATTTCCGAGGCAATTGAAGTCCACAAAAAACCGATTTTTTTAGGGACAATGGGGCTAAGCCAGTTCTTGCTATCCGGTACTTGTCGGCTACACCAAAAATAAACACCAAAAACCGCATTAATTTAAATAATAATTATTGTATTGAAATATCGGCCCTAAGAGCTGCACTTTTACATACATAAACACACACTTCGTCACAAAACTCGGTCCTCTATTGCTCATACTCCATATTCTATATGGATGACATTTTAAAAATATTTAAAAATGCAAACTACGCAAGGAAATACAAATAGATGAAACTACGACTATTTACTGATGATAAATTAATATACCTACTATACATAATTGGAGATAACTATGAAGTACTAATGTAAATATTTTAAATAATGAACTAAATAATGTATCAAGATGGCTATAAATAAATATACCAAATTAAGATACGTTTTTAGATTTTCACGGCCAAAAATATTTTCGTTATTTGTTTTTGGGGTGTTATGCCGTGTTGCGCTACCTCCTTATTTAGCCAACGTTTCGGACAGCGTTGCAGTGTCCATCACCAGGGCAGATCCGACTGATGTGCAATATTAACTTTTAAAAAATAGATAAGCTACTCCTGTAATATTTACCAGTTGAAGAGAAGCGATGATTTTAGCGCCGACTTCCACAGGACAGCATCCGCAGCAGGATCTCACGTCGGGAAATCCTATCATTTTGTGTTTTAGAAAATTCAGGAACTGCAATAAAAAAAAATCATCTAAAAATCCTGTAATAAAAAAACGAACAATTTATTCTTAAAAACTGTACTTCTCTTGTTCTTCTCTAACGCTCACTCGAATTAATTAAATTCGGCTTAAATCCATTAAAGGTAATTTACATTACGCAATTAGTTGCGCACAAGTTGTTTCATGACATTAGTTCCACTGCTAGTTTAACGTGCTAATATTTGGTTTCATCCATGCATGATTATACATTGTAAAATTATAACAGCGCCAGCGCGAAATTAAAGCGCCACTAGTAGGATGCAACTAATTGCGCTGTGTAAAAACGTGATGCAACTAGTGTCGCGAATGCATTTCAGCTGAGCGGGTGTGAGTGTTGAAAATGACAAATCAGCGCTGGAATGCTGTAAAAATGTACATTGTTTTCATGAATTGAATTTCTCCGTGAACCGAAACAATGTCAGTACAAACATAACGCATTAGAATTAATGAATATAACGCATTAAACATAATTGTCATTATCATAAGAATAATTCGTATGATAATATTGATAATGACTGGATACTGTTTGCAGTTGCTAAATATTGTAGCGTAATTTGGAATTTCAATATTGGTGATAATGCTTCCCAACATTTCATATCCTGTTTAGATGTGTTGTCGTACATTTTGCTCAATAAACTATTAAAAAGAGATTCACTCATTCGAAATCCCCGAAAAAGGGCGTAAATAAATAAATAAAAAATAGTTTTTTATAGCTTTCAGAACCTTCATTAGCTAAATCAGAGGTTAACTGCATTGAACTTAGACCATATAACCACCCTCGAATCTAATGTCATTTTCTTTGGTGACAGTCTTTTCTTAAATGTGCGTACAACAAAATTGTGTTTTGGAGAAAAAAGCTTTGATGATGATCATCGACCACCGGCCGAGTTGTCAATCGATTTGGGTACCACCACAGATAAGAGAAATAAAGGGAGATATGCACAGCTAATATCTTTGGGTACCACCCATGCGTCGTGTGTTCAATTCCTCGGCTGGCTAAGTCCTTCGCATGCCACAAACAACATCTTCCGCTAATTGTGTATGATTTTCAATATTGTCAGGATATTTGTAACCCGGGAAAATTTGTATTTTATTTTTAAAAAATGATGCTGATGGTTGCCATGATATTTTTTATTTATTTGTAAGAAACAAACAGCTTTTACATAATCCATATACAGTGATAAATATATAACTGAACTGGAGTCAAGCCACAGAAGTTTCTTATGCTAAAGTACATCGGAAATGAAGTTTTATTATATTATAATTAATTTTGGGTTTTAGGAAGGGGAGAGGCAGAGGAATATAGAAAAAGGATAGGAGATGCTCATGGTATATTTTATATTCTCATATTAATAATCGATCGTACGCGTTACTTCATATCGATATTTCTTTAGGTTGTTACTAAAAATGTCAATGCTGTGAAATTTTGTATTATATTGTGCACATACACGAGGAATCGGGGCGTTTTTTCTAATGTTTGTTCTACAAGAGGGTAAATAAAATAAATCGGATTGCCGGGTTGATCTTGACGGAAAATGAAAATGTATTAAATTGGTAAGTTTTGGTGAGTCCAGGCAATTATTTAGAATTTTAAACAATAGGATTTGATCAAAAATTTTACATCGTGTTTGGAGGGATTTAAAATTGTGAAATTTAATGGATTCGGTATAATTTGAGAAGTGTAATTTGAATTTACAATTTATGTGTTTAAAATTTTTTCTTTGAATTCTTTCAATATGGTCTTGGTATAAAGGAGTCCAGATCGGTCTACACGTCTACAGTATTCCAAGTGTAGGCGAATATATGAGGTGTAAAGGGAATATAGAGTGTTTATGTTGTGGAAGGGTTTTGCTATACAAATTATAAATCCCAGCATTTTTTTGGCTTTGTTAATTACTTCATCAGTGTGTTGGATAAAGTTTAATTTGACATCCATTGTTACCCCAAGGTCCCTGATATATTTTACTTCGTTGATATGTGTGCCGTTCAGTGTGTATACAAATGAAATTATATTTTTATTACGTGTAAATGTTAATTTATTGCATTTTGAGATGTTAATAACAAGTTTGTTTAATTCGCAATAGACAAAAAGACGATTGAGGTCTTCTTGGAGTTTAATGCAGTCATTGATTGATTTAATAACTAAATATATTTTTTTATCATCTGCATATGCTATATTGAAGGTTGCACGACACCAAATTAGCGTAATTTACACGAACTTTTTGGTGTCATGCAATTATTTTGAACGTGTATGCAAATAGTTGCGTAATATAAATTCGGCTTTTGGACGTATTACCTTTTGTTATGATTTGACAAAAGGAAATTCTCTGGCAAGTACCTTGTATAAAATAGACAGTTTTTTTACATGTAGCAAACAGTTTGTGGTTAGAACTATTTTTTTTCATAAATATATTGTTATGTTTTTCTGACGGCTGCTTTTTTACATTAACTCCCCGCAGAAGGCCCTGAGGAAAATAATTTCCCTCAGGGGTTAAAAATTTTTAAAAAGAAAGACAAACATTTCCGGGTTTCGAAAAATCTCCTACTACCACTACAATAAGCGGAAAATGTTGCTTGTGTCGTGATGCAGGTCTTAGCCAGTCGAGAAATTGACCACACGTTAGAAACGACCGACCCGTACAAATGTTGGATGCGGGTTTGACGTGTTTACCGACTGTCCACCTACGCCGTAGGAAACAACGACGCTAGTTCCTCGGAGCATCTTCCATTGAAATACCGGAAGAACAAGGATAGCTTTCCTGTGCTCTAAAGATTGCAATCCGTTAATAGGAGAATGTATCAAACGGACCGCCTTTTCTTCATAGAATTGAGGGTTTTTTCTTGTATTTTGAGACACCAGACCAGAGGTGGCTGCCAAATTCAACCGTGGGGCGATTTGTACAGGGTTAATAGTTGAGTGCTATTAAAGTATCCCGACCATCATAACACAGGCATGTGTCTGGCCTAGCATGGTGGTCGAAAAATAATGCACTGAATAAAGAAAAGAAAAAAAATCACTACAATTCAAATTCGGCATCTTAACACTGTATCTCCTTTTTGATTTAATAAAAACACTTTGAAAAATAATATTCTATTACCTTCAATTGTTGTTTATCCTTATGATTTCGCTCAAACCTTGCCACTTATGTTTTGTATGTTCACTAAAAGCAAAAACTTCATAAGAAAAAATGTTAGTTATCAACTCATTTCTGTAACATTAACTCAAACACAACACCAGAGAAAAACTTTGTTCGCCGCAAACAAGTAATTCCACAACACTGATATTAGTAATGAAACCATTTGATAGTAGCACAGCTCGTAGTTGTTATTCCGAGTTCCGAATCAGCTGTGGTGACGTCAGAGGTATTCCGTATAGTATAATTTTAGACAGGAGTTGCAGGAAACGATGATGCCAAACTTACCATTATTATTATTAGTAGATATCTGGTTTAATACGCAGGGGCAGATTAAACGAGTTTCTTGGGCCTTACAAAGTTAGTCGCATAAAATAAATTTTAATTTATAATCTGCCTAAAAATATTGTAAAATTATCAGCAAAACCACACTCCAAAATAGATTTTTTATTTTTTATAACAATTTACCTAAAGCTCCGAGTTGACCAACAAAAACTTTCGAGGTCGTTCATAATGCCTTGTTCTCATTGAACAAGTAGTAAGTCAAGTAGCGATTACACTTGCTACTTGACTCGCCGAAAACCGTTCGCATTACTTTCAAGTATAACACATTAGTGTCCGCCGCCCGATGCAAGATGACGGGCTGTCACACAGCTAAGTGAATAAGCCAATTAAGCTGATTTTAATGCTTATTATATGCTTATGAGGTAGAAGAATAAATTAGTGAGATGAAAATATATAAAACGAACCCCTCCCACGATCCCCTCCCCTCTCCCGCGTTCAATATATTCCGTCCCGGTACATTCAAATTTTTAAACAGCTCGCGTGCCACCCATTGTTATTTTTTATTGCAAATTTTCATTTTTAATATATTAAAAACATTCATTATTGTATATTATAAAGAACAATCAATAAAATTTTCCACCTAACATAGGTAACTATTTAAAATAAATATAATTTTTGATTATAGATTCAAAGTATCCGATTTTATTTAGTACCGTAGTAGAGTTTTTTTTATATACCTACATGAGCTCGACACAGGAGGCCCTGAGGAAAATAATTTCCTTTAGGGCCTATGTCATCTTAGAGATGCTGTGTGGAGGGTTTTTTTTTAAAGGAAAGTACGGAGAGGAAAATTCTAGGAAGGAAAAGGGTTTAAGGGTTGGGTAGGAATTTGCGGTTCAGTGTGTCCTGGTCATCCGCCTCCAAGACCTAGACAAACCTCACCCCATGTACCCGTTCACCCCTGCTAAATCACCAAACGTAGCGAACCACCTAAGGTGACCTAGGGCAGAGGTGTTGGTTATCCAATAAAGGTTCCCGTGGCGGCGGTACCAATATGTTCATTAATTTAAAGAGTTAATTTAAAATTAAAATCTGATTGAACAATCGACGTTTGCAAAATGTCATTCTCAATTGAGACATTAGTTTCTGATTAAATAAACTTTTCAGATGTATTGTCATTTGGTTGTAATAATCCAGAAACCTTTGCGAGGGTGAATATAAGGTATTTTCAAAATTTTAAACATTTCCTATGCTTAATATAGCAATGCATAGACAACCAAAATTCATAGAAATATTTTGATTTTTATATAAATAGATCATGGTTGTTTTACCAAATATTTTTGGAGAATAAATGAATAAACATACGTTGTTCGCGCTTGCAAAGAATTTCAATTACAATGATAATATTATAGGTACACAGATTACATTATAATACAAACGGTCAAAATATGCTTTTTTCTATGCATGACCTCGGAGAACGGCCAACAGTTCGATATAATAATTATTTAGTCGGGAATTGTCAGAAATTTACGTTGCCGACTAACAACTACCATTATCATAATTAACTAGATATATATATTTAGTTATATTTTTTTTTTACATGAGCTCCACACAGGAGGCCCTGAGGAAAATAATTTCCCTCATGGCTTATGTCAACTTTGGGGATGCTGTGTGGAGGTTTTTTTTTAAGGAAAGGAAGAAGAGGAGATTTATGGGAAGGAAAAGGGTTTGAGGGGTGGGTAGGAATCTGGGGTTATGATTCCCGATTACGCTACCGTGACGGCATAAAAAAGCCAATAAACATAATACCTCAATGCCTATAGTACTACCAGCCGTAACGATAATATAATTTTAAAAGTAAGGAATATAGTTACAAGGATAATATTGAAGTTTGAGTGAATTATGCTGCAGCTCTTTCTTACACACTAAATAACTAACTAACTAACTATACTGTTTACTTATAATCTCATGTAACACTTTAATGTAAAAGCCATTTTATGGCGTTTAAATAAATAAATAAATAAACTATCACGCCGTTTCCCCGCAGGGGTAGGCAGAGAGGACGGACCGCCACACAACTCGATCTCGGCACACACTCTTTGCCTCGTTCACATTCATACATCGTCTCACACATGCTCTTCTATTATTCCGACTCTTCACATGGCCCGACTCAAGTATCTGATTCACTTGATCGTGCCATGTCTTCCTCGGGCGTCCCCGACTTCTTCTACCATTCACATTTGCATCATATATTCTCCTTACACTCCTTTCCTCGTTCATTCGCTCTACATGCCCAAACCATCGGAGAGTTCCTTTCTTAATCTTACACATCACGCTTACATCAGCCTTGCATTCTTTGTGGATCTCCACGTTTGTCTCACGATCGTACATGGTTTTACCACACATTCGCATCAGGGATCTCATTTCTACAGCATTCAGTCTACTTTCATCCTTCCTCTGCCAGTTCCATGCCTCACTGCTATACATCAGGGTAGGTACCAGCAACTAAGGCAGAGAATGTTAAAATGTTATGTGTGGTCGGTCTTGCTGTATGGTTGTGAAACATGGACTTTGAAAATAAATACCATGAACAGGTTAGAGGCTTTCGAAATGTGGCTTCACCGGAGAATGTTTAAGGTCCCATGGACCGACATGATCACCAACATAGAAATTCTCAGGCGGGCTAGAGCAGATAGGGAACTGCTTACATTAATTAAAATCAAGAAAATTTCATATCTGGGTCATATACTTCGAGGGGAGAAGTATCACATGCTCCATTTAATATTGAAAGGCAAGATAGAGGGTCGCCGAGGGCCTGGTAGGAGACAAATGTCTTGGCTGCGAAATATACGAGAGTGGATCGGCATTAGAAGTGTGGAGGAGCTATTCCGGGCAGCGCAAGACAGAGAGACCTTTTCAATAGTGATCGCCAACGTCGGGGGGACCTAATAAGGCACATAAAGAAGAAGAAGAAGAAGGTACCAGCACTCCAATATGGACGGCTAGCTTCGCTTCTTTGGACAGTTTTTTGTTGGTGCCAACGGCGTTCAGTCCTCCATTAATAGAGTAACCTGCATTCACCCTCCTTTCAATATCTCTATCAGCCTTCCCATCTCTCGTAAATATACTTCCCAGATAAACAAACTCATCCACCTGCTCCAAGTATTCATCATTGACAACTATTTGACGACCTCCGTAGTCCAGTGGCTAAGACTCTTGACTCTGAATCCGGAGGTCACGGGTTCATAAATTTTATTTGATTAATTTGTGTTATTTCACAATTAATTCATTTAAAATAATATATAGCATATTTGCGGCACGTTCCATAGTGGAAGATACTATCAGTATCGCCCTGGTATAAGACCACCATTCAGAATTGAAACGTTGCTTGAAAATGGCTTTAGCCGTGTTTGGTGACCAGATCTGAATAGCCAGGTACTTCCCAACCTTCCTCCTCCCCACCTCCTTCCACTCCCCACTATCTTCAGCCTCACAACATTCCCCAATTGGGGATGCCATAGTCTCACTGGCTCCAGACGGGAGCAGTTGAGATTCTTGTGCGGTATTCTCTGTAAAAAAAACTATGTTGCACATTGTTTTCGTACTCTCTCTTTCAAATACCATGACTTTAGACTTACTTACATTCATCATTAACTCATTCTTCATACATACTTCGTACATCCTAGACATGAGAGACTGTAGATCTTCCATACTTTTAGAAATTAGCACCGCATCATCAGCATACAATAGGCAACATACTTCCAGATTACTCAATTTCGTGCCCAATCCCATCTCTTTCAATTCTTGCATACAATTATCCATGTATAGATTGAATAACCAGCCTTGTTTAACACCTTTTGTGATGTCAAACCACTCCGTAAAATCGCCGTTCACCCTAATACATGCAACGCTTCCCTCATATAGAGACGCAATTGCCTAAATGACCTTCGTATTCACTCCGTATTTGGACAACACCTTCCATAGCTTTTTCCTGTCAACTCGGTCGTACGCTTTTTGTAGATCTACAAAGGCCCAGAAGAGTTTCTGATTTTTTGCAAGAAACTTTTCAGTGAGCATACGCAGTGAGAAAATCTGGTCCATGCACCACCTTCCACTCATTTAAGCACCTTGCACATCCTATATTTTATCCTTTGTTTCCATTCTTACCCTTTCAATCAATATTCTACCATACAGCTTGCCCACTGAACTAAGAAGGCTAATAGCCCTATGATTCCCACAATCCATACGTGACCCTTTACCTTTGTATAATAGCACGATTACAGCCCTTCTCCAATCTAATGGCGTGTAACCCTCCTCTAAACATTGGTTAAAGAGTCTGAATAGCCATGTGAGAATAATACGTCTATCTCCTTTAAAGTATTCGGCAGCAATATTGTCGAAACCCACAGCCTTGCCATTCTTCATGCATTTAATTGATCTTTTTATTTCATCCATACTGATGTTGGTAACATTCACTCCATCATCGTTCATAACCGATTCACCGCTGGGATCACAGCCACTCTGGTTACTTTCGAAGACTTTCTCGAAATATTTCATCCATCTCTCTTTAATTTCATTCTCATTCGTCAACATTTGTCCATCTTTCGATTTTATCACTTTCATGCTTCCGTTCTCTGGTCCACTCCGGGATATTTTGACCTCCTTCCAAAACAGTTTTATGTTTTCTTGGAAGTGGTTGGTCATTTTGATTCCCTTTTCTTCTTCCAGGCGTTTCTTTCGTTCTTTCACCCCAACACTTACTCTTTTCTTGCATATCTTATACACTTCTTTCGCTCGATCTCTCTCTTCGCTTGGAACACTGCCAATCGCTATCAGACGTAACCATGCTTTCTTCTTCTCTGAGACCAGTGCTTTGATCTCATCATCCCACCATGCATCACCTTTTTTCCTACCTTGCTTACTTATTCCACACACATCTCTAGCAAATTCGCATAGACTCTCCTTAATGTGGTTCCATGTTTCCTCTATGCTTAGACCGTCCATTTCCTACTCATTCAATCTCATTTTTGCACAATTCTCATATTGACTTCTGACATAATCGTTTTGTAGTTTTTCTATTTTGACTCTTGTTGGAGCTGATACCGTTTTCCCCTTAGAGCGCCAGCCGCGAAAGAGGTTTACTTTTGACACCACCAAAAAGTGGTCGGTTTCAACCTCAGCCCTTCTGAAAACTCTTGTGTCCTCGGTAACGGCTCTCAACCTAGAGTCAATTACTACAAAATCGATTAACGATCTTTCAATTCCTCTTTCCCACGTATACTGATGGATACCCCTATGATCGAAGAAAGTATTCGACACAAAAAGGTTCCACTCCAAACATACTTCAAGTATTCTACTCCCATTGTCATTCGTTCTTTTATCCCCAAACATACCTAAAGCCGAATCAAATCCGTCACGTCTAATACCGTCCCACCCGTTCAAATTGCCCGCCATTATAATCCTTTCATTCAACTCTTTTAGTCTCATTACATCATTCACACCAGTGCAAAAATCATCTTTCACTTCGTCACTTTCAGAATTAACAGGGGCATAGCAAATAATAAGAAACAACAATCGAAAATGAGACAAACGGTGAACGTATGTCTGAACCCCCTTAAAGGAAACATACAATAATTTTCATACATCTCCCTCAAACTTATAAAGAGAATGAAACGCAATTGCCCTCGCCGTTTCTGAGTCCTATAATATATTATATCCGTTTCCTCCTAAGGAAGAAAGTAGTGCTTTGGAGAAAACAGACACACGTTGTCACGTTTGGCTCCATTATTTAATGTGTAAGGAAGAGCTGCAGCATATAGCGATAAGGAGCGTATGTTTATTGTGTTTTTGCCGTCACAGTACCGTAAACGTAAATCGTAATGCTAAAAATAAAAGCGCTCAAACACTGAACGAACCGCAAACTTCAACTGTTTATTTCAAATAAAATACTTTCGTAAACGACACGAGATGAAGCGCAATTTAAATTCTTAATTAACATTTTTTCTTCTGTACCGGGAAACCCTCTGCTGATTTGTTTGTCCGCCATAGCGTTATTATAAACTATAATAGGTACCTATTAAATTGAAAGTCTGGTAATGTCAGTTCCTAAATGCGTGATACACAATTATAAATACGATTGATTAAAAGACCCGCACATCATCAATTTGGTGAATACGTATTACTCAATGTAATTTGTGAATGCTTGCTTATCTGTGGTTAAAGAACCGCCTATAAAATCGCCTTCATATTTTTTATTTAATTTAAATTTCCTATTGCAACAAAGAAACCGTCAAATTTGTTTACGTCGTCAAATATAGTAGGTATAAAAGTTGAAGATTTCTTGGTAACGCTGTAGCGTGTGGTCTGCCGGCAATCGCAGTATCCATGATTTAGTGTGCGATTTGACTAAGTACATGTGAAGAAATTGGCCAGATAAGCTGGTTTATATTTTATCAAATAGCCTAAAAGTTTAAGATCTCTTGGGGACGCTTTAGCGTGCGGTCTACCTGCTATTTTTATGATTTAGTGTGGGATCTACCCAGGGCCGCGCCGTAGCCAGAGTTGAATTTAAGATAGGGCAGCGATAATTACAGGTAGGGCGCAGGTAAAAATGTAACTTGATCTGAACTACAACTTGCAGCGACTGGCAACACCGTCTGGGTCGAATTTTGTTTTGCGCTTGGTTTGTTTATGATAGTATTCAGTGAATATTCAGAGAGAGAGGTCCGTTGGCGATGCGCGACAATTCTACGAATGGATCATCATTCATCATATGATCCAATAGATCATCAAACCATCCACGTGTTCCAAGTACAAAAGTAAGAGGAAAACCATTTTCTTCTTCTGGGTGTAGTATCTGAGCTAAAGCTGAAGACTCCAGATAAAACCAGTTTCATGTTCCAAATGATCTGTCAAAATTCCAGTAGCGGATTAATCTGCTGACGCATTTCGACGAAAACCGTTCTAATATTTCGAGTGGAGTTAATTTTTTTGTTTCAAACCATTAATTCAATTCGTAATTCAAAATTCGTAATTCGTAGGGAAACAGTACTACGCATTATATATGAGAGTAATACTAATTAAAGCTGAGGACGCACAAGCAGATTCACCCTTAATTTAAAACCAGTTTTGTGATCAGAATGTAAATTCTCTTATTTGAACTGAAAAACTATTTTCATCTGAGTGTAGTTTTAATTCGCCGCATACAGATTTAACTTAAACCAGCTTTGGGTTCAGAATGTAATATTCCAGTTCTGGATTCACCTGCTGACACATTTCGAAGGAAAATATTCTCTTATTCGAAGTGCATTGGAGGTTATCCATCACATACCCGCTCCGATGTACGTAACAGATGGTTACTACTTCAGAACTCTCACGAGGACTACAATTTTTTATAGAACGACTCTACATTTATAATTAACCAAAACTAGATCCCCATTGTCCCTGCATACGTTGTTAGCGAGCAGTACGCAAGAGCTTATCTGATGACACTGATGATAAACCATTTAGTATGGAGAAGGCCCGAAGATAGGTTAGGTATACGCGGTAATTTATTTCGTTGGGTTACATCTTATATACTGAACAGATCACAGGCAGTAGCAATAAAGGGCCTTGAATCAAATTTCAATGAAATTTCCTCTGGGATACAACAGGGTTCTCATCTCGGGCCATTGTTTTTCATTTTATTTATTAATGATATGGTCAATGTTGTAAAATACTCTGAAATAGAATTATTTGCTGATGATGCTAAGCTATACAAGCCAATAAAAAGTCTAAACGATTGTGTCAATTTGCAACACGATTTAAGCAGTGTAGCTACCTATTGCCAACAAAATCAACTATTTCTTAAAATTAAGTCTTTTCCATAAATTAAAATAAAATATTATTTAATTATTCTTTAAATAACAACAACATTGCAACAGTCACAGATATTCATGATCTTGAAATAACCCTTGATAGTAAACTACAATATAACCTTCATATACAACAAATCACAAATAAAGCTGCTTAAATATTAGGCTTCATCATTAGAAAAACATTTTTTTTAATAGCATCAACGTCATTAAGCAACTCTATTTTGCCTACGTACGAAGTCATTTGTAGTTTGCATCAGTTGTTTGGTCTCCATTTTATAAAATCCATGTAAACAAAACCGAGGCAATTCAAAACAAATTCCTCAAATATCTTTGTTACAAGTCATACGTATGGTGGACATTTTCAATTCCGAACATACCAAATATATGGGGTACATAAAAGAGTATTTCTCTGATGTTTCACGAATATGTTATGTATCTATGTTTCTATAATAATATTTGTCTGATTTATATAGCGCCGTTTTCTTGAAAAATCACCCCAAGGGCGCTGTCTATCGTTTATACTTATAATTCTGTTACTATTTGATTTATATGTACAACCTGGCTTCTTACTGTTACCAATGTATTGATATTTTTATATTTTATTTAAATTTTAGTTTTATACATTTTTTGGTCTCATACTCATTTATTGTAAATTTTATTATTTAATTTTTTTATTATGCTACTTAATCAGAGGTAAAATCAGAAGGAGGAAATTAAATTTAAAAAAATTAATACATTTTATTACAAAAAATTAATCATAATTTGTATAATAGCCATTACGGTCAGTCCCGGACTGGCCAGGTCCGCAGGTCCGCGATCGCGGAAGGCCCCGGCGCAAGGGTACAAAAAAAAGTTTTTGTATTGTTAGTAGTTATTTTGTGTTCTTGGTAATGTTTGTTATTTTGTGTTCTTGGTAATTGACTCCAAAAAGTTTGACTTTATCTTGAAACTCCAAACATTTCCCACAGAAGCTCTGCACAGTGTTTCTAAACTGTGTAAAATTGAAAGAAGTCGGCTGTTGATAGAGCTGCGACAGTTTGCAGTTTGCACCACAATACAGCAACTTCATAGCAGCAGAGTCCACTGAGAACTACGGAGATAGATGCAGTGACGAAGAAGACGATTTGGACCCAACGGCGCGGCGGCGGAAACAAATGCTGACATTTACTTCTCTGAAAATAGACAATCTTTCCGGTGTTTGACATGTGCCTTTTCTGTTCTGTTTGAACTTACTCAATCTGGACTATTTACCAACCTGTATATTGTATATACATTTGTTCTTATCATACCTTGTACCCAAGTCACATGTGAAAGAGATTTTTCTAAACTTAAACGTCAAAAATCGACTTCGGTCGTCCTTAGGCCAAGACCTTATTTCCAGTCTGCTTTTTATTAACGTTGAGAGGGATTTATTTTATAATTTGGACAAAAATAAAATAATAGATGAAGTAGCTTTAACAAGTGAGTTGCTTACAAAGAAACTGTTACTTTAGGGCCAGGGGAGCAAATTGTCGAATCATTTCAGTTAAGTTAAGCCCCTTCTATTCTAGTATCCAACATTGTAAACTGTTAAACACACAGGATTTTTTTTAAATGTTAGTACTATTTTTCTAATCCCTAAAATCCGTTTGTCATTATTTTTTCTACACAAATAATTTTGAGACAATTCATTAATGCTTTGGTGTAAATAAAATCCTGCCCTTTATTTTGAACTCCGTTATAATTATTGGCAGTTCTACAGCATGTGTTTAGTAGTATTGTGGTATCCTAAAAATACCTTGAATTTCTTATTTCAATAATAAAGTCAACAAAAGTCGAAAATCATAATATTCGAATAAAAAACTATCTAAATTTCTTCTTTTTTATAGGTGCCAATACAGCGTAGAAACGCGTTTTCATTGTTTCAAGCACCTAATTTTCAAAAATTATCCGGGGGAGGCCCCCGGACCCCCGTTTTCTATAACCTCCCTCCCCCCTACCCCACGTTAAGGGGCCCCTTTACAGGTTTTAGCGGAGGGCCCCAAATGGTCCCAGTCCGGGCCTGATTACGGTAGAGTGTAAGTTGCAGGTAGACCGCACTCAAGCGGCACTAATTTATGTATATCAATGTCATTATTAATTCACAACTACGTGTAGTTAAGTTAACTTTTTCTGTATTTCTATAAAAGCCCAATAATTTTAAGTGATGGTTTTATTTGTCCTCCTGCTGAATAACATGAAGTTGATTTGATTACCTTAGCAAAGTTATCAACCATTCCTTCAAATATCACCTGCACTGAACAGGTAATGCGCGTTTTCATCCCCCGACAAAATATTCCCGACAAAATATCCTCCGACAAAATATCCCTCGACATAATATCCCAAGGATAAATTGTATCTCCACTACGCTAAATCTTATAACTATTTTTGAACAATAATTTATTGTCATTAACAAGATGTCTGTATTATTATTTTTGTCCCATTTTACTATTGTTGAACAATAATTTATTGTCTTTACAGGATGTCTGCATTATTTTTGTTCTATTTTTGTTAGGTTAGGTTAGTTTAGGTTTGATTACATTTTAGTAAATATTTTGTTGGGAGATGTTTTGTCCGTAGAAATTGTTTTCGGGGATATTTTATCGGGGGATGTTCTGTCGTGAACCCACAGAACACGCACACAGACTGCAGCAATCGCCGTCTTTTTTTCCAACAACTCCGGATAAGCATAACAAAATTGGTGTCAGAAGAGGAATTTAAAGGAACAATAATTGCAGCTAAATTCGTAACAGAAAGGTCAACTAAACCTTCGACCGCAACGTTGATGAAGGCATCGGACTTTTTGGACAGCTGGAGCTTGAAAACAACACTTCCTCTTCACAAACGGACATCCTCGTTTGGCATATGGCCTTCACGTCTGACTTCTCGAGACGATGTAACATGGAATAGGCTTTCACCGTCTTCAAGCATTGCTGCCCAACTGGAAATGATCTGCCATCGCCGTAGCAGCCTACAATGCGTTTATAGGACTGATCACCATAACTGAGCATTACAGCCGATTTTAACCATCACATGTCATTCGTATATTAAAATTGGTTGTGTTAACTTCTTCTGTATTTCTGCTTAGAATAAAAACCCCTCTCATAAGTGTTTATTTTATTTGTGGTTCTGCTGAACAACATCAAGTTGATTTACTTCCCTGCAAAGTTATTTATTTATTTATTTACGCCCTTTTTCGGGGCTTTTACATATACAATTTAAAAATTACACTTGATTAAATAAAATATAAATACTATATATTTCTTTTACCAATAAATATAAAAGGTATATATTTATTTTACTAAGAAATATACAGTATTTATTTTACATAACTGAACTGCCTCAGTAACAGCATTTTGTATTTGTCTAAAGATAAATTGAAGATGTCCACAGACTTGGTAAAATTATTTCCCTCCATTAGTATTCTGGGCAAAGAGGAATACATATGGTAGTTAGTTCCAGAATTTCTGCACTGAAATAAATCCTGACTTCTAGTATTACGTAGAGGAATCCGGAAGCTTATTAATTCAAGTAATAATGGACTATCAACTAAATCATTTAGAATTTTATAAAGAAATACCAAGTCTGTGAAAATTCTTCTGTCTGATAATTTGAGCATATTCATATCATTTAAAATAGTGTTGTAGTTCAACATAATTGCTGGAATACCCATTTTAAAATTTAGAAAACGTAAGAATTTATTTTGTATTCTTTCAACAGCTTGTACATGTGTATTATAATATGGGTTCCAGATGGGAGAATTGTACTCAAGTTGACTTCTAACAAATGCAAAATATAACAGTTTAATACACTTTATATTTTTAAAATTTCTAGTTAGCCTAGTTATAAATCCCAACATTTTTAAGCCCTTATTAGAAATTTCTGTTATGTGGTTAACAAATGAAAGATTTGATTGAAAAGTGATGCCTAAGTCTTTAATTTGTGTTAATGTCTCAAGAGTATTGTTATCAATGTTGTAATTAAAGATCACTGGATTTTTTATTCGAGAAAATCTAACTACTTGACATTTTGAGATATTTAAGTAGAGTCTATTTTCATTACACCAAATCAACAATTTGTTGATATTATCTTGAAGAATGAATTATCAACTATTCCTTCAAATATCTCCTGCGTCCGCAGTCGTTTCCCAACGTCTTTTCCGTGAAGACGTATTTTATTTCAAGGGGTAACAGGACAACAACCTCTTAGAGGTTAGGTCAGATTCAGTTGGGTTACATTATTTGACCTGTAAATGTTTTTATGATTTTTATACGGGGTTTAGTCCAGTCTAGGAATTCATTGTTCCAGAACCATTCCAAGGAAAACTAAAAAATGTTCTTCAAATGAATAATTACATTAAAACGTATGTAGTAGTATATAGGTATACTTTTGGTTTCAAATAACATTTATCAAATAGAAATCCTAATGTCCACATCTAACTATCGAAAATTGAAAGTTTGTTACCTAAATGAACAGATTCTTATTGGTAGGTCTTTATTTAAATTACTCTTTCACACTGAAAATATAATCACTTTTCCTATATTTTTAACTTCCAAGTATTTTGTCACGAAATGTAAAAAAAAAAAATGGAGGACAATGAATTTTGTGATACGATATATTTATATTGAGGAAATTATTATTCACTTATCACGAATTCACATAACACATTATTGTGTTAGATTTGTTAAAACTAAATGAGGTGGGTACTATGTACTGTCTAATAACGGCAATAAACGATTTCAATTAAAAACACAAATTAATTAATCAATTTTATTTTTTCAAAAAATATTTCGTTCAATGCAGAACGAATTATTCATAACATTTAATATAAATTGCCAACAAAATATCACAACAGTTATATAATATTGTATTAGCAAAATCAATATAAAAAATGTTGAGAAGAGATTATTTTGGGATAGTAAGGATTATTTGTAGTAAGGATTATTTTTACAAGTAAGGATTAATTTTCGTACAATAGGTCCAATTTCTTCAACAAGACACTATTCCAACCTTTGACCCTTCTGAAAGGAGACTTGGACTAACACTCCCAGGAGCTCTCACCAATCATGAGCGAATGCTGTGCAATTTTTTTATGTTTAATGAACGTTTGCGTACTTAAGAGGAATATAAACGCTAGAAATATTTCGATTCTCATGCATGCAAAATTTAAAATCGAGCGTTTTAATTGCGCGAGGCAAGTAGGCGAAAAAGCGGTTTTTATTTATTCTGTGCATAATTTTATAAGAATGAAAAAAAGTTAGAACATAGAAAACCTCAAAAATAGTCTTAGCCATAAAGGGGTATTTAAAAAAAAAAGTTTTTTGTATTAATTCATAGTAAAGTCTTGAAAAAACATTTTTTTTGTGGTTTACGCTTATATTTTTTGTTATGTAAATAATAATTTTATTGTAATTCCGATTCCGATACAAAGAAAAGCTAGTAAAAGCTTCAATTTATCCATGGCATATTTTTTGATGTTCATATTAATCTAAATAGGATTTCACGTATAACTTCACCTTATGCTAATATGACTGTAGCGTAAGTAAACAATGTGACTATCGAAACTTTATCTTAATGTACAGGATGTAACAGCAGGTATCCGAGGGTTTTTAACCAGCGATTCCTGTGCATATTTGGAGTAAAAAATGTACTTGTCATTTAGCTGTCAGATGATATATTTTTTCGCTATGGGATATATCCAGTCGTGATAACATTCGTGTATTAACATGCTGTTAGAACGAGACACAACGCTTATCAAATGACCGCTAGGCTATAAATGTGCCATTCTCCTAACTAGACAGGTGTGACGTGTAATGGAAAAATATTTTTAATGTTTTTAATAGAACAAAAAAAAATCGGACAGCAAAATGACATGTACATTTTTTACTCCAAATATTTATTTTAATTTTATTTGTATGTATAATACAGACTGTGTGTCCATTTACAATACACATGTGACACAAAATACACCTGGGTAAATAAAAAAAAACTTTAAATAGTAACACGAGATACATAATATTATAGCGGGTAGTGAGTGGCACGTAAATGCCGCTTAATTCTTCAAGGCTACAAAGATGCTCAGGAATCGCTGGTTATTTTGAGATTATTCCTTTTAAACATTTGTAAATAATGATTTTAACGCGAAAATGTAGTTACAATTTAGGCAAAGCCACATTGACAGAAAATACATATATTAATACAAATATTTTCACAAGTCCTATTAAATTTCGGAATGTATAATAAGTGCCATGTATTTACATTTTTTTAGAAAAATCAATTTAGAAGCCAGGTAAAATTATCTTTTGAAATAATATTAATAATTCCAAATAATAAAGTTTTATGATATTATTTTATTTTTATGATTAAAAAATTGTTTTTTAAAAAAAAAAAAATTTTTTTTTTTTTTTAAAGAAAGACAAACATTCCCGGGTTACGAATAACCCAACAATGTTTGAAGATCTCCTACTACCACCACAGAAAGCCGAAAATGTTGCTTGTGTTGTGATGGAGGACTTAGCCAGCCGAGGAATCGAACATGCGACGCCTGGGTGAGACCCAAGCGCTATGCCCACTCAACCACTGACCGGTCAAAATATTTAGAAATCATATATCTTTTACGTAGGAAATTAGTAACAAAACTGCTACATCACTTTTATGCCGTTTACACAACAACAACAAAAAAATAAAAATATTTTTTTACTTTCAAATGTCACCAAAAATTTCTCATCAATTTTTAATCATACATTTTGACAGTTTTTTGGATTTTTTTCCATGGAATCAAATATAAGTATTTGAGACGAGAAAAATAATGGTTTCTCATTCCAATAACAGACGAATTTCGTACATAATATGTAACACTATAGAAAAAAATATTAAAAACAAAAAATGTATGGACTCCCCGGTCAGAGGATGGAGGTGCTTCAGAGGCTCTAATACTCTAATAGAATATGATGCTGGCTAGTAATTTCGTTCCGAGGTTTGAGGGGTTAAGCGTGCACTTAAAATAGGTATATAACACTCTTCGGTAAAACTTAAATTATCATACATTTCACAAATATAACTTATAAAGCAATTTATAAATATTATTTCGATTTAATAAGGCACTTTTGACAATTTATTATACGCAATTAACGATGAGAAGTATGAATTCGTTGAAGAGACAGTCGTTTTTATTACAGAGTTTGGTATCATTCAGTGACTGTTACTCCAAGGTTTACGTAATTACTAATATACTTATTATTATATTGCTTGGCCAATGATGTACAAGTCACCGTTTGCTGAGATCGCTCTTATCATTTCTTTGCGGCAGGTGGCAACGACCACGATGAGATAAAACGATATACCTGAAAAAAAAAGTTGTTAGTTTCCTTGAGTTCACGTGAGGTTTAAGAAATTACACCTTTTTAAATTTTCAAAATTAACCCTTCATTAGGCGCATGGGGTCAAGACCATTTCAAATTGAAAACAAAATATTATATGTGTTTGGAATGCGACAGCGCTATTTCTAGCTTCCTACCTTCCCGCGGGGTACGCAAAACAATCAAATTTGTTTCTTGGTGTTAATTATAATCAAATATTTTTGTTAATACATACTTCGCTTTATTTATTTCTTCTTCTCAATTTTCATTTATTTTTTGGGGTCCGTAGTGACCCCATGGGACTAAATATGTGATTTTCTTAATGCGCCTAATTAAGGGTTAAAAGTCGTATTATGTTGTCGACACACTTGCGCTGTACTCTCGTGGCTTGGCCTGTTTCAGCATATCGCAAGCATATCGAGCGTCGGCGAATGATATACAGAAATTGTTAACAACATAAAGGTAAAAATGCTGCTGACAAACCATAATATGTTTGGTTTAGCAGGACCAGCATTAAATACAAATTTTGTAAAAAAATAATCATTGAAAAAACAACTAATAGACAAAATATCACTTGTTATTATTACATATAAAATTTGTATGTAGTTATTAAAAATTCATATTAAATATAAATTAATAAAATCCATATTTTTATAATATCCGATTCATCATAACTTTTGAAAATGTGAGTTTTTGTTTTAAAAAACGAGTACCTATTAGAAATTGTTATAAGGAATCGGTAATACAACAAAAATTGGTAATACAGCGCCCTTGAGGTGATTTTTCGCTAAAAAGGCACTATAAAAATCATGAAAATATTATTAACAGTGATCAAAACAATAAAACTAAGAAAGGGATTGTTTATAAAAATTGAATAATTCATAAAATATTTCAGCTCAATTTTCACGTTCTGTGAAAGTTCTGTGATTATTTCAGTTTTTAAAAAGCAACTGGCCTATAATGATATAATGCCAAAACTTGAACGGAACTTACACAGGACCTCAAATATTTGATGATTGTTCAAAATTTTTTAATTAAACCGTCCTTAGTTTTCATTATTATTTAATTAAAAATTGTGCCGGAAACAACTTTTTACAATGAAGAAATCTATGGTGTTTTAAAATGAATATATACCTATTTGAATTGCATTGCAATAAACGGCCACCGTCATCCAAAACCACATTTTCGAGTACGTGAAAATACTGGCAACATAAAATATCACACAGCTGGTAACACAAAACTCTACTATGAACGCTAGTACCATCCATGCCTGGAGACACCAAAGCTTTTTCTGAAATCAAACGGTTTGGGTTTATTATACAGAGCAGTTTCGATGTCCACTGCAACATTTTGAATAGCATTATTAAAGTCATTTTTATTATATTTTATGTTGTATTTAAGACCTTTAGCTAAGAGGTTGATTTCTTGATTGTTAAACTGTCCAGAAGAGAGATTTTTGACACGATCAAAAAACTGATGTGTATGTTTTATATGGTAACTATTATTTAATGTTTGGTAAGTAATGCATAAGTTTTTTAGTTTTTTGGGCTAAAGTTCGGTTTAGTGGCGAAATTCCTAAAAATACAAACTAGTTATTTTTATACTAACTATGGGCCGGGGAATACGAATCTGAAAGAATTAGGCGGCGGCAAGCAATATTAACTGAATTATACGACTTTAAAAATTTTTTTTCACACATAGGAAAATGGCCATTTCGGAAGCATTCTGATTCCTAGAAAATCAAACTAGTTATTTTTATACTAATTTTGGGCCGGGGAATCCGAATCAGAAAGAATTAGGCGGCGGCAAGCAATATTAAATGAATTATACGACTTTAAAACTTGCTATAAACAGACACAAAAAGAAGACATTTTGACATTATCGAATTCGCAAGAAAACATAGAAAAAGAATAAAGATGTTACATCACATAAAATTAAGTGTTGCCATTAAGCAGTAATATCAATAACGTAAAATAACATGTTTATAATTTAAGTACTTACTTTTTATAAATTTTACTCACTTTTGTATCACAAACCATGCTACCTAAACCTAGCGTAGCCGCTAAACTACTTGAAAACTGGGATGTTTTTTTAAATTGACGCGAGCAGGCGGTATAAAGGGGCACAAACCATGTTACACAAACCTAGCGTAGCAGCTAAACTACTTGAAAACTGGGATGTTTTTTTAAATTGACGCGAGCAGGCGGTATAAAGGGGCACAAACCATGTTGGGTTAGGTTAGGTTAGGTTAGGTTAGGTTTTATATAATAACATTGATATTGGTGACCGGTCTAGGTAACAACTTTTTAAGACTACGAATTTTCATACTTTTGGTTTAAGAATACGGCCGTTGAGATAGTCATAATTCATCAGGTTAATGTGTTATGTGATGAATTATCATGTGAAGAATTATCGTGTCGGAAAGTTTTACTTTACGAAGATGTGTTTGATTTATAAGGTATGTTCGATGATATTATTGTTTAATGGCCACACTTAAATTGTTGTTTTTCTATGGTTTCTATGGTTTTCATGTGTTAAAATGCTTTTAAGATGGCTGTTTTCGTTTGTGTTTATTGAAAATTTAAAAGTCGTGTAATTCAGTTAATATTGCTTGCCGCCGCCTAATTCTTTCAGATTCGGATTCCCCGGCCCAAAGTTAGTATAAAAATAACTAGTTTGATTTTCTAGGAATCAGAATGCTTCCAAAATGGCCATTTTCCTATGTGTGTAAAAAAAATTTTAAAGTCGTATAATTCAGTTAATATTGCTTGCCGCCGCCTAATTCTTTCGGATTCGTATTCCCCGGCCCATAGTTAGTATAAAAATAACTAGTTTGTATTTTTAGGAATTTCGCCACTAAACCGAATTTTTGTTTTTTGTTTAAGATAAAAAAAGCCGTCAATAACAAATCAAATATTATTAATAATCAAATCAATTTAACTGACAGTCCCATTTTTAATTTATTCCGTTAACCTCTTCTGAAACAGTCCCCTTTTCCTCCCCCTCCCCCCCCCAACCACCCATCCTGCAATAATTTTGTCTCCCTCTTATCTATTTGTATATCTTACTGGCGCAAATAGGGTGTCGTCTATTCTATTGCTATCTCTTTCATCCATTTTTTAAAATTTCTTATATATATATGTGTCTGTATGTAATTATATTTAGTTAATATAATAGCCCTGATGAAGCTTGAGCTAAGCGAAACCTGGTTGGCTGTTAAATAATTATTAATTCAAATAATTCTGTTAAATAATTATTAATTCAAATAAATTGTGTTTTACAAAGTGTGTTTTTTAATTTAATATATAATGTCAACACAAAGTAATTGCTTCCTTCGATAAAAATAATTACGTCTTTCGCACAACATCATTACACTTACCAGGGAAGAACTTTTTTCAATCGTCTACCAGAAGAAATCAGAAGCATTTGATAAAACCCGTATACCGCTCTCTGTCAAGAGACATTTAAAAAATATTCTTAAAAAAAAATAGTGTCACTTAATTAATCTTACAAATATCCTTAGTTTTCCATAATATTCTTTTTTTTAAACACACACTATTATCCAAATAAATACTACAGTAAACATATATTTATATACAATTAATTATTTACATAAGTACTAACTAATAAATAACAAAAATTATATACACTCCCCTTCCATACACAAGCAAATGCTTTCAATGGAAGAGTAGTAAAAACAAAACCTAAGATGTAAAATTATCATTGTGTACCATTTAAAACATATTATATAAAAAATAAAAATAAATTATTAAAAAAAAAAAAAGTTAAGGGGGACTTAGGAGTCAAAAGGAATTGAAACAAAAGGAGAAAAAAGGAATCAAATTATATAAATTAGCGAATACAGTTTTCTTTCAAATCGGTAAACATTATGTAGGTGACACACACAGCTATAAGAGCGCGAGCAGATATGTTGAACCGCGAACACTTATGTGTTGTACCGTCACGTGACGCTATGAGAGGTAGGAGAGGGGGCCAGTTGAATTACAGAGTTGCCACGAAATGCCATTTCTTTATACTGAATCTTTCGGCAGAGATGGAGTCGAATAACTTTTCTTAAATCCGCCTTAGGAGCGGTTACGGCGTTAGATCTGTATTGTCTATGGTTGATCTGCGCATAAACTGCTTAGGTGTGACAGGTCTGATGGGATTGTATGGAGAGCTAATTTGGGCGTGCGATGATCTTTTATCTTTTATAGCAGTGCCTGGCAGGGATTTTACACTTGAAGGTATTTTCTGTTCAACGGGTGGACGGATAACAGGGAAATTTAAGATAACGCAAAAATGAATACGAGAATACATAAATCATTTGAGTACAATGTGTTGAATAATAATAATAATCATACCTTATTAATTCCAATCATAAGTAATGTACCCTGTACTACAGGATATAGAGAAAGGCATAGTAGAATTGTGAATAAAACTATATCAGCAGTCCCGTAGTACTTGTAATCTCGTATAAATTCAATCATGTATTTAAAACAAAACAAACACAGCCCCAGTCCAAATATCTGAAACAAAATAATTTCAAGTTAACTTTTTCTCGATTTATAAAAGTGTGCGAAAGATCTTATGTTCAATCGATAAGTTATTTGAGTATTAAATTCCACCGTTCTTTTTTTTCTAAGTATCTACTATTTATTTATTCGTTGTCCCATTTTTTTCAAAGATCCATTTTGTCAGTGTTTTGATATTGAACTAATTGAAATACATAGATTAATGCTTGTATTTCAATACCTACTACAAACATTGAACCAAATGTTTATGAAATTTCAAAGCCAGGTCTCTTGCGACCTCCGCCATGAACATGAACTTTCTATTGAACATCACCATAAAATTTGTCAATGGGGGTGTGGCTTTGAACCATTCATGTTCGAAGACGCTCTGTTAAAGCTTTCCATGGGCGATGGAAAATATTCCCATCCCGAGTGAAGCGGGAAGATAGGCTAGGGGGACGGAGAGTAAATCGAATGAGTTTTGGGATTATGTCAACGGCGCGAACCTAATAATTATGAGTTTAAATTGTAAATAAATACTATCGTAATGGATGATTATTTCTATCATGAACTGACTTGTAAATAAAGTGTATTAATTTATATGTAGAGAACCCATCAACCTATGTAACAATTTATGATAATACTTGTTGTTTAACTGGTGAAAAGTTTCTTGTACATGTAGTATGAAACCCCAGTTTTTTTTAACACAGAAAGCCCTGAGGAAAATAATTCCCCTCAGGGCCTATGTCATCTTTGCGGATGCAGTGTAGATGGTTTTTAAAGGAAAGGAAGGAGAAGACTTTCTGGAAAGGAAAAGGGTATTAGTGGTGGGTAGGAATCTGGGAGTCAGTGCGTCCAGGAGAGACAGACGTATGAACCATTCAAGATGATGGGTCGAGAGATTCCGGCTGGAAAAAGGCCTCCCTCAACCAGTCTCTCGATCCGGCCCGCCACACAGCAGGCGGGCAGAAAAACCTTACCCCATGAATCCGGGCATCCCTGCTAAGTCACCGAACGTAGCGAACCACTTGGGGTGACCTATGGCGAAGGTGTTGGTTATCGAATACATGGTTCCCGGGGTAGCGGTATCCATACCCGCCTCCCAAGCTGAACATGCAAAATATGCAAAACAAAAAACCTTGTGAACTCGATCCAATGTTTTGTTTTTGGCCGATGTTTTGAAAACATTTGATCGCTGGAGACCCGGCTTAAAAGATAACTTTCTAATGTTAATAGAGATGTTTTGAGGATATTACCAGTTGAAGCCAAGCGATGATTTTAGCTCCCTTTTGTACTGAGAAGCAACAGCAGAAGGATCTTGCGTCTGGCAACCTCATCTTGCTTCTTACTTCAAACTACAGCTCCTGAAAAGTGTTGTTTAAAGTAGAACAATTTAAAAACTTTACAAACATTTAGTATCCCTGAGTGCATGTATAAATAGAAAAAATCAGAGTGTGCATTTCATACGCGGTAGAAGTGAAACTAGAAAGTCGCTAGATGTTGCTTTCTTTTCTTTTTCCTGTTTAATTCAAAGTGGTTTGAAGATTGGATATTGATTACACAAAAATAAAAATGTTTATTTTTTTGGATTTCGTATGATTCGAACCTCTGTTCGCTGGATGTCTCTCGCCGCTGAGATTTGTCACGCGCTTTGCGCCGCTATGCTATCGGAGGATCGCGCGGAGCCGCGTTTTTACCGCATTATATTAGAACCGAGGACCATCAAATAATAAATTTTAGTTACGCACTTCTGTTTCATCCGAATTTCAAATCACAATGGGGCTAAAGAAGTTTCACTTACAAAAATTAATACAAATATTTAGTAAAAAAAAAATTACAGGTATTGATTGGTAGCATATTTATATGACGCCTGTGCTCTAAAGATTGCAATCCACTTGTAAAGATATGGAAATCTAACAAACGGAGCGCCCGTTTCTGCAGAGGGTCAAGGTTTTTTATTCAGGTATTTTGGGAATCCAGAACGGTCAAATGCATACTTTTCATATCGAAAATCTGGTCAAAAAATATCTAGGGTATAAGTTATAAGTGTTGAGGTATACATGCTTTTATATTATTTTATAAATTTTACAAGACATCACTAATACACGGTGTCCAAAAACACGCAGTACAAGCGGGATACTAGTAAATCTATAACACAAAAAAACTATTTTTCGTAATTTTTTCAGCAACTAATAAATCAAAAAAAAAAACTTTAGGATGTGGGTTTAAGCTTAGATTAACAATGTTAAACCACTTTAAAATACTATAAAACAGCTGATATAAAACCCGGGGACGGATTTTTCAAATTGAACCTAAAAAATTTCAACTTCGGACTCAATTTACTCGAAAACGAAAGTTCATATCTTAAGAGTATTATCACAAAATTGACTCCAATGTGATATAAAATATATTCTTACCAGTTCCTGCTTGAAATACGAGTTTACGAACACCTAGAATAATGGATAAACTTCATACAAATATTAGTATTTTTAAATGTCTTCGAGGTAAATAATATAACATCTTTCTTATAGATATTATAAAGGCGAAAGTTTGTGTGGATGAGTGTTATTATTTCACGCAATAAACACCGAATATAATTTAAAAATTATTTCACTAATCGAAAGCTACATTATTTGCGAGTAACATAGGCTATATATATTGGTAAGCTCTGGCGTTATGAATAAGCTGTAGCGTTATGCAATTATTTTTAATACGTTTTCTATCCCTAACAAAATCGAGTTATTGCAAACGTCAAACAAATTGTTACCTTGGAAAAAATGTGTGTGTTTTTTTTAATTAGGCAATTCACCCTAAAAATAGTGCTTTGTTGGCGTCATAGTTAATATCTACCTATCCATAAATATACTAACCCCTAGATCGATATCTTCGGGCTTTCTCCATACTAGTGATGTGGTCGTCAAACTTAACTGTCAAAATGACTTGCGTGGCGCGAATTGACTAAAAGATAGAGGAAGTTTATTTGTCTACCATAGACAATATAATCGCTCTATCCTACTTCACGGATTCATTAGCCCAATAAATTATATAAAAAATAAAAACGCTTTAGAGCGGCAAAATTTGAAATTCTGCTTGCATTAGAAAAATGAAAACTCAGGGTACATGTTTAAATATTATTTTTATTTTAACAAATACAATGGATAAGTGTTCCAAAAACACAAAATGCTTTATACAAAAATATGAAATACCTTCCGTGGATATATTTCAGCCATCTCACAGCAAATCTGAAATAAATATGTCACATTAAACAAAGTTTGGGAACGGAACATAGAATACTTGTGATGAACAAAGTTTATATGCGACGGGCCACTTCAAGAGTCAGAATAGTATGTGTTAGTCAGTTTACATGAGTTCGGTTAGTTCAAATAAGTGAGAGGCTTATGGCGGAGAGCAAGTTGTTAATAATCGTCTGCAACAGGGCCTTTCTTTCTTTATGGTGGAGAACGACAGGTTAAACTAAAGCTCTACAAGCATTATTTGACCCTATGTATGTGCAAGTAATCATAGCAAATAGAGAAATAAACAGTCACCTTTCTTTGGAATCATGCGACGTGTCTTCAGCTGGGACGTTGAACTCTCCTCTGGTGTTCCTGTTATATCTGAAAATTTAAAACAGTTTTTACAATATTTGTATATCAAATATTACTTAAGATTTAGCATGACAACTGATAAAAAAACTGCAACATGTCTTCTTAAATAAATATGTCACATTAAACAAAGTTTGGGAACGGAACATAGAATACTTGTGATGAACAAAGTTTGTATGCGACGGGCTACTTCAAGAGTCAGAATAGTATGTGTTAGTCAGTTTACACGAGTTTGGTGAGTGCAAATAAGTGAGAGGCTTATGGCGGAGAGCAAGTTGTTAATAATCGTCTGCAACAGGGCCTTTCTTTCTTTATGGTGGAGGAACGAGAGGTTAAACTAAAGCTCTACGAGCATTATTTGACCCTATGTATGTGCAAGTAATCATAGCAAATAGAGAAATAAACTGTCACCTTTCTTTGGAATCATGCGACGTGTCTTCTGCTGGGACGTTGAACTCTCCTCTGGTGTTCCTGTTATATCTGAAAATTGAAAACAGTTTTTACAATATTTGTATCTCAAATATTACTTAAAGATTTAGCATGACAACTGATAAACTTATGTTCACTAAACAACATTTTGTATTGAATGCTACCATTTAAATACCCCATATACATTTAAAGTAAAATTGAACAAGGCAAGGAGTGTATGCCAAGACTGAGTTGTTTGGCGGTCCGTCCTCTCTGCCTATCCTGCGGGGAAACAGTGTAATGGTTTGTTTTAAAGCATTATCAATTTTACCTTGTACGAGATCTTGTATGAACTCTTGTATAAGATGGGCATTTTTAACGTTGACGTTTCAAGCCTCCGCCTATCTTCTAGGGTGAGAGACGATCGTCGGATGAGTCTTTCTCCTTCTGTACCGAGGGTTTTCGGGACTTCAAGCGGCATGCCAGGTGAGAGACGACATCATCGCATCCCCAGCCACAATGTATGATCTCACAATCATGGTCACAAATCTGACGTTAACAATGTTCCTAAAGTATAGGCTTCGATACGTTAACAACGTTTTTATGAGGTGGTAGAACATTTTCTGAAACGAAATATGGAAAAACATTAACCACTAGTACCCATAAGCTTGCCTTCACGATAAATTAAGTATTTCGTTCAATCATTCCATCTCTATATTTTAACCTCAAATATTGATTTACAGATAAATTAAGGTGAATGATAATGTTTTATGTAATTAATTACCTGATTTCTTGATCAACATTAAACACTTTTTTCACCTCTAGAATTCATGTAAGCATTTTTTGAATAAAATATGTTCATCGATTCATCGGCAAATTATCAAAACAACGTGCAACGGCGTCTGTAAAAACATGGCGGATGGCAAATCCATAGATGCGAGTCTATTTCCTGCAGATAGTGCGGTGTGCGGTTTCCTGCATTTGGTACCATAAATAATACATACATTTGGTACCTTTTTTTTTAGTGACGTAGGTGTATGAGCATCTCTTTCTGACACACGTAGAGAGCGAGAGATGGCGAAAATCAAAATTACAGACCTATCTAAAATTCAGCTTTGTCTGTGGTGTATGGCACTTTCGCTAGAGTAAGAGTTATTTATGGTCACAGGACACAAATTTTGACAGAGTTATACGCCCCGTACCTATCTCTAAAAGTGTTTATTGTCCGGACGAAAAGCATAGCGTTGCTATGTAATTATTTGACGTGGGCTGTAATTTAATTATTTGACGTGGGCTGTAATTTTGTTATTTCTTTAGGTTTTTCTCTGGATTCAAATATGAATAAAATACTAATTCCTACTTGAGGCGAAATCATCAGAATAAATTAGGGGAGTAGGTACTTAAAATAAATTTCTATAATTTAAATATTTTCTAAAATAGAATTTTTATTTGCGAATTGTCATTCTCAAATTTTGAAATTTTCTATTAAACAATAATTATTTTTTATTAGACAAAAAAGCAAGAATAATAACAATTATGCCAATAATTATGCCAGTATTTTCCCATTAATACCATGCGAGCGAAGCCGCGGGTAAAAGCTAGTTGTAAAATAAACAGAGAAGTGGAACACGGTACATTTTTGAAGTGATGTGTTCTTTTGCACCGCTGTGATTTGAAACTCGATGAAACGAAAAGAGAATGAGATAGAATAATCGGTCACGTCTTTATGAGGTCGTTTGTAGCCTCTCACTCTTGTTTACCTTCTATAGATTTTCTGAAGGTTGCACTTCTACCGCGTGTGAGTAGCACACACGATTTTTTTATTTTTTTTATTTAAAACCACTTTGTATCAGTTAGATAAGGGTGAGAAAAAGCCATTTTGAGAAAAAAAACGAGAAAATAATGCATATTCTATTAACCTAGTTTAAGCTCAAAGGTTTATAAGAGGAGACAAAACGTAACCTCAAAACTTTCACGCCAATAACAATGGCCGCCAAGTGAACAAGAGATATTAATTTAAACGAAATAACTAAACCCTTCCAAAATCGGGCGTATTTCGTCAGAAGGTAAAAATATTTCCGCTTTGCAATAAAATCCTAATAAATGGAATCCTAATAAATACCAAAAACTGTTTTTGAAAGGTAATGAAATAAGCTTTCAAATTTTATAATTAACTAGCTGAAGTCTCCGGCGATGCCCAGGATTCACACTGAGTTTTCGAAATTAAATGTAAACAGTGACCTTCCTCTTGCTTTGAAGGTTACATGTGCAAAATTTCATCAACCTCGGCATAAAACTGTAGATTTGCATACAAATCAAATCCACACCGCCCGCTTGTCAGCCCGTTCGTCCGCCATATACAGACATTCTCCTTACATGTATATATTATATGTATAATTCAACCAATTTACACAAAACCTTGACAAATTATATACCTTAACCTTTCTCATGAATCACTCTATCTATTGGTGAAAACCGCATGAAAATCCGTTCAGTAGTTGAGTTTATCGCGAACAGACAGACAGACGCGGTGGATGACTTATTATTAGATAATTTAAATGTTTTATTAAATAAAAATTAAAAATACGAACAAAAAAAAGTTTTAAGTTATGTTTCTTCTTAGTAAAATTAGCGATAATGAAAAAAAAAAAACAAATATTTTATTAGGAAAGTGAATTATAAACGTTATTGTAACATCATTTTTTTGTCGTTTCATGTAAAAATAATTCTTTAAAAATTCACAAAGATAATTTTTTTTTAAATTGCGGCCGGATATTTTGGTTTCATAAAAATGTACATTTTAATTATTTTGTGGTTAACTTTTAGATTTGAAAATATAGCGTGTTATTGTCTCTTTCCAATACCTTTTAGATCATATTTTTCATTAAGGTAGACACAACGATTTCCATGAGATCTGTGTGGGCTGAGACAAATATGGTCTCCTGTTGTTAAACAGGTTAGAAGGCATTATTTTTCAGTTCTGAATACTGAAATATTTACTTACTTCTCATTATTATCTAACTGATACAGAGTGTTATTTTTAATTACGTACTAACCGTACCCCACTTTATTTAACAAAACATGCATGTTAAGTGTATTGATTTTCTACTTTAAAATGTAAGTTTTTACTGTTATGTCAAGGTCTACTATAGAAAACAAACGTGAATAAACGGCGTAAGCTCTGAAGAAAGCGAATATTTACGTTATTTTGTTAAAAATACATCACTAAAGATAACCGTAACTTCATTAAATACAGCCATTACGAGAAAATTGCAAAATGAAAGCACAAAAACAATAAAACTATCCCAACTTTCTGCGTTGATATGTCAGCTGTCACTTGACTCGGGAAAAACTATGTGTTGCCAGTATGTGAAAAGGAAATTACTGGGAAACGTTGAAAAATTTACCCAAGATTTTTCTAGGTAACCACTTGAAGTAATGCGCGATCATATTAATTGTTCAAATAATAATTACATCGCTTCTTAATCATTGAAGTTGAAATTAAAAAAAATATCTTAAAATTAGTATCGTAATTTATGGATGGCGCCTAATATAAGGTAAGGTTATTTTAGGTAAAACGGTTTGAAACATTAATAAAGCGTTTTTCAACTATAAAACTATAAGTGTTCCTGGGGTCCTAGCACGATCGATCGATATAGGTTTTATCGAAAATGTCGGTAACTTGTCATCGCTCCCGAGCACGACTGCAGGCCGCTAACAAACAAACAACAGTTCGCAACGACTAAGGGTTCCTAATTTATTTGACGTTAACTATTATTTCTTCGTTAGCGGCCTGCAGTCGTGCTCGGGAGCGATGACAAGTTACCGAAATTTTCGATAATCGATCGACTATGCTAGGGGGCCTGAAAGCACCTAATATCTGACATTTTAGTAGTTTTTCAGACCAGCGTAGTCCAGCGGTAAGGTCTTGACTCACACACCGAAGGTCGCGGGATCGAATCCCGGCGTGGCAAATAAATTTAATTTGATTAATTTGTGTTATTTCACAATTTATTCGTTTAAAATAATATATAGTATGTTTGCGGCACGTTCCAGAGTGGAAGATACTCTCAGTATCGCCCTGGTGTAAGATCACCATTCAGAAATGAAACGTTGCTTGAAATGGCATTAGTCGTGTTTGGTGACCAAATCTGAATAGCCAGGTACTTCCCCACTTTCCTCTTCCATGTCTCCTTCCCCTCAATACTACCTTCAGCCTCACAACATACCCCATACATAAAAAAATGGTCCGTCCTGCGCCTGGCACCCCCCCGCCACCCTTGCTACGCCACTGGGTGGACGACCAACATGCCGGGCCGCGCGCCTTATATTTGTGTACAATTTAAGAGGCAAGTATGGGTACCGCGGCCCTGGGAACCATTTATTGGATAACCAATACCTCTGCCATAGGACACCCCAAGTGGTTTGCTACGTTTGGTGACTTAGCATTGGTGCCCGGGTTCATGAGCTGAGGTTTGTCCGGGTCTTGGCAGCGGATGCGTCTGCCCACCAACTGCGTGGCAGACCGGATCGAGAGAGAATGGTTAAGGGAATCCCTTTGACTCCTCCAGCCTTACTCTTTCGGAATATCTCGTTGCACCGCAGTGGGAGGGAAGGATTCATACGTCCGTCACTCCTAGATACACTGACCCCCAGATTCCTACCCACCTCTCAAACCCTTTTCTTACTGGTTACTGATTTATGTTTACTGGTTCTCCATAAAACAGTTACACACTAAAATATTATGGAGAAAATTTAAAAAAATTGGAAAAAAAGTGCATGGGGGGCAGTTTTACTATGTTGTGACGTTATGTCAAAAGATATTTACTGGATTTCAGTAAATATCTTTTGTAGGTGACATTGAAGATGTTGATGCTTAATGCAGAATCGAAGGCGATCCACTAGTACAGGAAAAAATCGAAATCGGAATTCACGCCCTTTTATGGGAGGAGTTTAAAAATACTTGAGAAAAAGCTTTTGGAAAGGTTGGAAAAGATATTTGAGAATTTTTTTTACATGTTGATTTCGTAAAGGCCTGTAAAAAACATTAATTCCCTTTTTATGCATTGTTTATTGTAATAAAACGGAATTTTTAAATTGATTTCACGAAAACAAGCAGCGCGGACCCTAACACGTTGTTTCTCCGCTCCGTCCGGAGGAGTAATGATGGAAGAATGGGGCGGCTGCCAGTCGTTCTTCGGTGGACGGTATAAGGTTCACATTGATATAACAAATTCGTCGACTGCCGTATTGTCGCCGTGATGTCAAAAATACCAACGCGAAAATGCATATTATATTTTATTTTGTGAGGTTCGGGCGTAAATTTCAATTTTTTTTGCGATAATTATATAAGAAACTGAATTTGCCACATTATGCAATAAAACCATATCCGAAAATGTGTTTATAAGTAGGAGAGTTTGCACTTAAAAATGTTTTTTATAGACCTAATACTTTATTTTTTTTCTAAACTTATTAAAAGACTCATTAAAAAAATGACCAATATTTTGAAGGGCCAAGGTATGTTCTACACGCAGTATTTAATTGAAGCATCTATAATACTTCTAAGCGGTCAAATTTTCAAAACAAAAACAAACGATTTTGTATGATTTTACATTATTTAGTATGGCTTCATCTTAAGCAGTCGAGTTGCTCTACTCAATGGCGCATTTTGATACGCAGAAGTTCTTGCTTTCGGAACATAAAAAAGTGCATGGGATATCCCACGAGTATATGCGTTAGGGCTTTATAAGTCAATCGCTTTTAATATGGGCGGATTTATTATAGTACCGGAGATTAACTTAAAAAAATGTTTGCCTAAAAATATTTTTCGGCGGGCTTAAAAAATATTATCGAGCATTCCTGAAGTACAACGATGGCTACAGGAATGGGTAGTATGTATATTCCCTCATATACAGGTAACGCATAAACCTTTTTTGTACTCTTTCTATTTCAAGGATATGGTTTTGTTCAGAAGGGGCCCAAATAATGGAGCTATATTCCAGGATGCTGCGGACAAGTGCTTCATATGTTCTCCGTATTGCAATTCCATTAGTCGATGATCTCGCATTATGAAGAACAAATCCAAGCATTTTTTTGGCGCGGGAGACAATGTCAGATATGTGGGATTTGAAAGAGAGATTTGCTTAAAAAATCACACCAAAATCTCGTTTTTGCGTGTTAATATAATTTTATTATTGTGGTATGGGAATAGAAATGTATCCTTGGATTTGTAAATGTAACGACATTCCATTTATGGATGCTAAATGGTAAGTTATTCAATCAAAAAGAATGGAATCAAAATGACTTTTGCTAGGGCTAATTCGACAGTAGGTGGTCCGTCCAATCCACCGGGTTCGTGCGTCACAAATTTGCGTACCTATACCTACGCCTTCTTCACTCACGGCGTTAAGATTATGACTATATTTAAGGCCCTAATTTTAGGGTATTGTGTCTCCTTAAGAGAAAACCTGGTCACCGAGAAATTTGAACAGTAATTATTTTACCAAAGTGATGCTGTCACCCTCGCACTTACAAATTATCCAATTATTATTATTACTCCCCCGAATACTGAGCGAAAGGGAAAACTGCACCTCAGGCTGATAATACCTAAATAAAGTCAACAAAATCGGGGTTTTGTATTCCTCATTTTTAAGATTTCTTTTTACTAACTGTATTAGAAGAAAATACTCGATGTGTGTTAGTTATGATTTTTTTAACTACATCGTCTAGTTTGTATACTGAACGTCTTTTGATGGCGTTCTAATCAGGTAAACGATTTTTGGAAGGAATTCCTAACTCTTATAAGAAATAACTTATCAAAAAAGCAAAAAGTACCGACACGCTAGTGGCAATCTACATATATTATATTTAAAAAAATATTGGCAGTAGTGCAAAAATCCAGAGAGGAAATTGGGGAATACGCTTGTATATAATAATAAAGTATAGATACATTTATAATATACATTTAGGCACAATCAAGTTTTAAAAATAATTCACCAAAGTTTGGTAATTAAACATAACTTGATTGACTGCCGTAATGTACCATGTTATGAATATGAACCAAATTCATTTTTATAAAATGAATTTTATAACATTTATTATGATAAAACTATTCTAACAGACAGAATAATTAGTCATAATAGACCCGATATAGTTTTACACGACAAAATTAAAAAAAAAACTTATGTCATTGATGTCGCTATTCCAAATTCTTGTCATATTCAGAAAACTGTTTGTGGAAAAATAAGAAAATATACAGATTTAGGAGATGAGATTAAAAGAATTTGGCATTCTCAGACTATAAAAATATTAACATTTGTTATTTCGGCTACTAATATGAATATGAACCAAATTCATTTTTACAAAATGAATTTTATAACATTTATTATGATAAAACTATTCTAACAGACAGAATAATTAGTCATAATAGACCCGATATAGTTTTACACGACAAAATTTAAAAAAAAAACTTATATCATTGATGTCGCTATTCCAAATTCTTGTCATATTCAGAAAACTGTTTGTGGAAAAATAAGAAAATATACAGATTTAGGAAATGAGATTAAAAGAATTTGGCATTCTCAGACTATAAAAATATTAACATTTGTTATTTCGGCTACTGGCATTATACCCAGCTCTCTCATTCAAAATTTAGGCGTATTAGATTTGTAAAAGAATTTATATATAAAAATGCTAAAGACAGTCATTTTAAATACATGTAGGATTACGAAAGATTTTTTAAATATTTATATTGAGGGATCAGTAGAATTTATCGGACCATTTAGGATTTCATCAGAGCCGAACCCTCTAATATGAAAATATCTGGAGTCGGTGAATTATTTTCCCATTATGTTTCTGGTGGATTGCCGAAGTGATCTTGTATTGTTTTGTATTTATTATACTTATATAGTGCACTTACATTGCGTGAATTTACTAGATGATCATTTGTGGAAAAGTGTGTGGAAGGGTTTAGTCTTTCATTTGGGAAAGATTTAACCCGGTCGAAAATCTGGAGCACCGTTTTTATTTGTATAGCGCAGTTTTGTGTCATTTCACTTCAAGTGCGCTTCTAGAATACATTTTTAAAAAATAATCCTACAGTGCTCCTTAACTGGAGGGATTTTGGTCGAAAAATGAACCACTCTTATTTTTCTGCGATTGATAGCGGTCCAAAAATGTACCACGTTTTTGATCAGCTGTTTACGGATAAAATTAAGTCCTTTTTCCATTATTATCAAGTATACCACAGCCAAAAAACAGAAATCGAAAATATTCTATTTTGACTCGAATAAGTATCCCTCACGGCAGTTTCAAGTAAAATACACACAGGATTCGCACGATTATTAACTTTCCATTTTTTTTATAAATCCTACAAATATGAGAAAAACGTTAAATATATTATTATATAGTATACTATTATATTACTAATATACTATTTAAAGTAGATATAGAATTTCTCTTCGTCACTCTCTAGTTCTTTAACAAGACGATGAAATTCACCTTTGTTCTGTCTTTCTCTGTTTATAGGGTGAATCTCGAATCTTCTTTCCTTTTTTGCCCTCAAGAAGTTTCATTGCTAAGAGAAATTGAAGATCTTCATCAAAATCACTACCCTAATCAGAAGAAAACATTATGCACATTTAAACGCTGCAATGATTTGATATCTACTGTTCAGAAAGAACGCCAGAGCACGCCACGACACGACACATAAGTGTGCACACTTACCGTCACGACAGTAAGCACCACGACACGCCACGACATGCAAGTATGTTTTCGCCTTGCTGTTGTGTGATGCAAAATCTAGGTACGAATGAAGCAATGAACTCATACACCGGTTAAACAACATGGTTAAACGCCGGCGTATCGTATCCGTATCACAGCAATACAGTAATATAGCATTCAAATCTCTCGCCACCTCGCCAGTGCCAGTCGCCAGTTATATTATCAAGCGCTCTCGAGAGTGGTCGTCTTTGCGATTAAGAATCTCAAATAAATCTGTTTGCTCAGTGATTTGATAAGAAAATTATACAATTTGATATTACTATTACTCAACACTATGGCCGACAATATCAAGGTAATCAAAATGTTATATATACAAATGTTGCAACTATAAAATTAAATATTTTATCATAAATGTATTTTATAGTCGCTATTATTTTAATTCCATTCGAAAATGTAAATTGCAAAATAATATTATAACAACTGATTTGATGTTCCATGTCGCTTATAATAAGAAGATAAGATTATTATTTAATCATCGCAAATAGACTAAGTGGTAGGTAGGTAGGTACCAAAATAAACCATTTTTAGTTTATCGCGCAAACAAACAAAAGAGTAAACAAATAACTTAATTTTCTTAGATGAATCAAAAAGTAATGTCATTGATATTGTTATGGATATTTTTCTTCCAACAGTTTGAGCAACTCAACATTTCGAATGGTAGAATCCTGTGTTTATTTTTCTCCTTTTTGATGCGGCTAGGTGGTTGCCTTGTGCTTTCGTTGTTATTTTATTATTATTTTGCTTCACCTCACAGTTTGTTTTCAATTTGTTTGTTTTGCCTCAGCACAGGTGAGCTACCCAGTGAGGCCGACGTTTTTGATTATATTTTTAGAAATCTAAGATATTATGTCAATCAAATGAATAAATAAATAGCATTTTTAAAGTCACAAATGTAGATTTTTTTTTTAAATATTCATCTTTACTTAATAGTACCTACTATCGATTGGACAATGCCACCCACCCATTTAAAATATTGTTTCATTTTTTTTTTAATTACTCCACTCAATAGATCCCGAGGGAAGTTATTTCCATCAGAACCTACGCCATCTTTGGGGGTGCTGTGTCTCGTCTCAAAGATCTCGCCCGTATGACGAATGTGTACGGGCAAAATTCTAAAAAGGCCAAACTAATCCTCCCGAAACATCGGTGATGTTTTACCCCACATTTATTTTTTTAAATTCACAACCTGCACTAAATTTACTACTAAAAACATATATTTTTAACTAGTAGCAGGACTTATGGCCACATCCCTGTGGCTTGGTACCATAGGTATACCACTCACCTTGATGCTCTACATTATTTCGTATGAACCAATGCCATTTTTTTGGCAAAAAGTCGTAAAGTAACCAAAAACAAAAAGAGGAAATCCCCGGGCTGCAACTCCCGTCGACGGATTTCATGTACTACTAAATCAGAAAGGTGTAATCGCTGGTAGCCAAAGGCTGCGTATACATATGTGAGCCGAACCTGAGAGCCTAGCCACGAATTATGGGAAAGGAACGAACGAGAGCGGCTCGCGTTTTTATTCTCAAATGCAGTATGATTTCGTTGAGTACTACATATTTATTGAAGCAAAACTTCTTTACTACTAAACTGGTGAATGCGTTACGAAAAGTGTAATGCGAACGGTAATTGATGCGAACGGTGATCAATGTCATTAAAAAAGGAAACGGAGCATGTGCAACTTTTGCCCAGCGAAAAAAGGACGAATGAGTGTCTGTGCGAAATGCAACAAACCATATTGTCTGGAATGTCAATGCCAATGTCACCCCAATGTCATATGTTCTTTTATAAGTTAGTGTAGTTTTACTTCAGTCGTGTGGTCTAAAGCACACTCGTTTTTCTTAGTATGTTGTATGCTTGATGTAGAACACACATTTGGTGAACTTTGAATTTTTCTGTTTTTAGTTATGAAAAAATATCGTCGATTCCACCTTGTTCTTCAATAAGGCGTGTAACTGTTATTATCTTTTATATTGATTTATAACGTGCTATTTTTTAATCGCCGTCAAACCGTTTTCGTTCGAAAATATGGAATTGTTGACGTCACGCCAGCCCACGTCGGACGGAATCGTGCGCATCGGACAGATCGCATCAAACCGATTTCAGAATTCTTTGTATAGTTGTCACACAAGTTTGTGTCCACTGGGCACTGATCCTCCCCGAACGGACGCACGCATCGGACCGTCACGTCGCGCGCCGGTGAGGCCGACACCAACGTTGACGGCCGGCTTAGTCCAGCAGTCCAGCAGTAAGGCTCTTGACACGCACGCCGAAGGTCGCGGGATTGAATCCCGGCGTGGCAATTTTTTTTTATTTGATTAGTTTGTGTTATTTCACAATTTATTCATTTAAAATAATATATAGTATATTCGCGGCACGTTTCAGAGTGCAAGATACTCTCAGTATCGCCCTGGTGTAAGAACACCATTCAGAATTGAAACGTTTCTTGAAATGGCATTAGCCGTGTTTGGTGACCAGATCTGAATAGCCAGGTACTTCCCCACCTTCCTCTTCCCTATCTCTTTCGCCTTCCCACTACCTTCAGTCTCACAACATACCCCAATTGGGGATGCCATAGCCTCACTGGCTTCTGACGGGAGCAGTTAGGACTCTTGTGCGGTATTCATATAAAAAAAAATCTCTGGGAGGCATCTATTCCGATGCGTGCCGATACGTCATACGGATTGCCGATCCAGTGAACGCATCTACTGAAGACTTTTCAGTGTGGGGTGACAGCAAAAAATATTATTTCAGCTACAATGTTACATGTTACCGTTCTAGCATGCTGAAAACTCACGGACCGCTACTGCATGTTTCATTTCCTCAAATTGAAGGGACAGTTTGATCAATTGATTTTTTGTTAATTATTTTTATTTTTATGTTAATATATTATCATTAAAAACTGGGCTTTATTTTTAAGCATGGTTTATTTTAAAAATCATGAAAGTAATCATTTGATTCTTCTGAACTTTTACTTGTGTGTACTTGAAAATTAGTTTCACAGCCCTCCGCTTTTGAAATTCACGATTTAAAAAAAAAAAAGGTACATTAACTCCACACAGGAGGGTCTGAGGAAAATAACTCCCCTTAAGGCCTATGTCGTCTTTGGGGATGCTGTGTGGAGGGTATTTTCATGAAAAGAAGGTGAGGAAGTTCTGGGAAGGAAAAGGGTATTAGGGGTGGGTAGAATCTGGGGGTCAGTGTGTCCAGGAGTGGCGGACGTATGAATCCATCCATCCCACTGCGGTGCAAGGCCATGTTCCAAGAGACTAAAGCTGGAAAAGTCAAAGGGACTCTTTCAACCATTCTCTCCCGGTCCGGCCTGCCATGCGGCTGGTGGGCAAACGCATCCGCCGCCAAGACCCAGACTAACATCACCCCATGATTCTTGCTGTTTTTATTACGGATATTACGAATTTAAAAAAATAATTTTTGTAATGAAATAATTAAAAACACTTTGTTTTTACCACAATAATCTTTATTTAAAAAATCAACATATTTCGAGAACGATGTTCTCTTCATCATGACGTTATATATATTATAGTACATATTATAATGTCCTGATGAAGAGAACATCGCTCTCGAAACATGTTGATTTTTTAAATAAAGATTATCGTGGTAAACAAAAAGTGTTTTAAATTTGATTAACGATGTTCTCTTCATCATGACATTATATGTTGATTTTTTAAATTATTATCGTGGTAAAAACAAAGCGTTTTTAATTATTTCATTAATAAAATGGTGCCACAAAGTGAATTTGCAAAATTTTAAGAAATAATTTAAGTGTTTATTTTATTTATACTTATTATGACCTTGGCCATTTTTATAATATGACCTTGGCCATGGCTGGATGTTATTGCATACCTGCCTAGGTAGGTACTTACTCTTCATCAAGCAAGTTTTACTGTTGATTATTTTTTTAATTTTTGGTTATTAGTTATTATCTTTGTTTGTACCATGCAAATACTTAAAAATAATAATGGTTCCCAATTCGTCCAAATGTTTATAAACGGCTATCTTATCCGATATACTTACACATTTCCTATGCTGTGCACGCAAAGGTATTGAAATACAAAAGAGACAGTGCTATGATGTCCGCCCGATTGTCGGCGGACCACTACCTAATAGGAATAGATTATATACGGAAAGAATTTGTTAATTCCGTTGAATTTTTGTAGGTGTGCAGTAGTATTGGTTAACAATATAGTTTGAATACGGAAAGAATTCGTTAATTTAGTATATAACGTTCGTTTAGTTTATTCGTTAATTGTTCGTTCATTTAGTTAATGCGTTAATTGGATAACAATATTGGCGACCCCAGGAAGTACAGTCCTACCCAGTAAAAACTGCAGATAGCACATCTCTTATATTTCAATATCTTTGTACGCACCCATGCCCGTTTGTTCAATGGTTTCACGCTCATTCGAACATGTCTCAACGTGTATATCCTTTCACTTATACCTTTTTGTTCGATATCGAGTGAACAGCTTGATGCAAAAGAGATTCAAGGTCCGTAATTCTTGTTGATGTTCGAAAGAAATTCTGTCGACAACGCATCGAACATGTTAGTCGCCTGTCTTATGTCCGAAGCGCTTGTTGTCCTGGTTATTGGAGAACAACAATGGATATTCAGAGTTATCCTCACGATTTATTTTTTAATTTTTATTTTTTAATTATTTATTATTATTGTACAACAGAATAATTCCAATTAAAGAATAATTTAGTTACCCTATCAGCATTTAGGCAAGTGACTCTTCAAAAATATTTTTAAGGCATATAAAGAACAGTTACTTACATCCAAATGGTTTTCAATTTCATTTAACAGCACTATTCCCCTCGTCATGCTATGCTTTGCCAAGACGTCTGTTCTGCCGTTCGGTATTTTAAATAAGTAATGATGTCGACTTCGGCTGTAGTGGTCTGGTACATATGAATCATGGCATCCCAAGAGAAATGGGCTATCGATGAAATTGTTACAAATTTTGAAAGACAGAATAGCAAGACTTGCTTTCCGCCTAGTTTCTAGACTCACAGAATCAGTTTCCTCAAGTAAATCAATATGGTGCATGAACCTTGGATAGGTTCCGTGCTTCCGCATATCAAAATACCTGAGGAATTTCTTCTGGATTTGCTCTAACATATCAATGTACTTTTGGTGATACGGTGCCCAAAAATCGCTCGCGTACTCCAGCATGCTTCTCAGTATGCCAACGAATAACGCTAGCATAGCTTCTTGGTTATCAACCTGCTTACAAATCCTGATGATGAACCCAAGAAGTTTGTAGCAAGACTAATTGAGCTGCGATATATGGCTAGAGAATGTCAGTTCGGGATCAAAGACGACACCGAGATCCTTCACGGATTTGACATATATTTACAACAAACCACTAACATTTGACCATAGATATGTGAGGTGACGCTTGAGCGTGTGGATGCAACAATAAAGCATAGTTCCAAGTCATCATGTTCGAACGAGCCAAACCATCGAACATGAACGGGCGTGAGTACAAGGCCTTAGGTTCCAGTACCGAATAGTAAACTGAAACTTTATAAATAAATGATTAGTAAATCGTAAATCATAATTATATGTTAAAATGTGGATTAGCTATCAAAATATCTGAAATTTCCTCTAAATGCCCTAAACATCTTTTTATTTGGTACTTTTTCAGTAAGAGGACGTATACAACTTCGCATCGGAATTAAACGATAAATATTATTATGGAAGTTAGGTATTTCAGCATCTGTTGTGAACTGTTGATTAGCTCTTCTCGACGAGCAACGTACCTATACGTATTATACATTTCGACATCGCTGATTATCACTTTATTACTCAACAGTTTACTCAGAGGTAGTGAATTATCCCCTAAGTATAATAAATGAATAATCGGTTTTACTCTTCACTCAACAGTCAAAAACGGGAATCAGGAAAGAGTCTGATACCTTTGGAGAGCTGGAAGTGGAGGCGGACAAGTATTATGGAGCCCAAACACTTCGCTCCGTCATGAACTTCCCCATCGGGGGGGATTCCGAGAGAATGCCTGTAAGTATTTTCTTACATATAAATAATTATAAACAGTATCTGCATTTCTAGAATTCTGCAAATTTAGCCGGATGCAAGTTCCTTTCAATATTCAAGATATATTTGCAGTACGGCATAATCGCATGGGGAAGCATATATAAGAATAATCTGTATCCGATAGTAACAACACAAAAAATGATCACTTAAGTTATTATTAAAAAACCAAGAATTTTTCCAACTAACGAACTTCTTGAAAAATTTAAGGTCCTACCGGTTTCAAAACTATTTCAAAGAAATGCTATTTTAAAAGTTTTTAAAGAATCTGAAATGTCCTTAACACGAAGTAAGACCTAGAACATCTGGAAACATAATATATGTACCTAGATGCAACACGATAGCTGCACAACACCATTATGAATATGTAGGCCCAAAGCTATTTAACGATTTACCGGATAAAATAAAAAGTGAGAAAAACTATTTTAAATTAAAAAAAAAACTAACGTTGTACTTTTACAGAAAGCAACATTGACTTACTTTTTTCGATGATTTTCAGATATATTCTGTTGCTAATATTTTTGTTGATTTTTTTTGATATTATGTTTCTATAATTATATGTAATTTTCTTTCCATTTTTGTAACTATATATATTATATATAAGCAGTTCTAAATATATAATTACATAGACTATCCCCCCAGTTAGACCCGAGAACATTTCTCTACTAATTGGGTAACCAAAAAAACTGATGTTATTATTATTTATTGTGAATATTTACTATTTTTGTAAAAAAAAATGTATAACACTCATAACTTCTGAAATAATATTTTTTAATTATTCAAACAATATAATAAAAAAGATAAAATCACATATTATCTTAATTACTCACAATTCAAAGAAGAAAATTCAGATGGGTTTTGATACTTAACATATTATCAAAATATTATAGATGGCCACATTGAGCATAAAAACTAATGAAAAGAAATATGTATTTTTTTATTTGTTACTACTATCAATCAGGATACGGCACATACATGTTTTTACACCTGTGTCCTAACCTCATCCCAACACTTAATCATGCATAAATTCATTTGATATTTCTATATTTTCAGTATCCAGTCATTGTTGCTATGGGAATACTAAAAAAAGCAGCTGCCGAAGTCAACATTGAGTTTGGACTAGACGAGAAAATAGGTACGAGCTAAATTCGAAGATGATTTAATAAAGCAATATTTTTCCTAAATAACAAAAGATCATTTTTATCATAACCTTCTAGAACTTGATGGGAATTTAAAAGTGACATCATGCACAAATATTTTAGCAATCTTTCGATCTTGGTTCATGGGAGGTTAATATAGTGATTACTTCAGCTCTGGAACAACACAAGGTCATGTAAAATTGATAGAATATGCATAAATCTTTGTTTCACCCTTTGACCTATGATGGTGTAGTACTTGTAGTAAAATGTTGAAAAACAGGTTTAATATGTATCTGCTTTGTTTGGGGCAATTAAATATTAATAAATAACAGATTGTCTAGATTAAAAATAATTTTCAGCCCGTGCAATTTCCACTGCTGCCGATGATGTAATATCAGGAAAGCTGTACAAGGATCACTTCCCCCTGGTCATCTGGCAAACTGGGTCTGGTACTCAGACCAACATGAACACCAATGAGGTAAGCCCACCAAACAGGCTTCTTTGTGACAAGCCTGTGGGATGAAGGAGAGTTGGGAGACTCAACACTCCACTGTTAGGTTAGAAATGCAAGACGTCAACAACATCTGCTTTTGAACATGGCGCTCAGTCCTTTGTCTTAATAATAATAATTGGATAATTTGTAGAGCGCCATTTTCGTGAGAAATCACCACAAGGGCGCTGTAAAATTTATTATGAATTCTTAGACTCTATCTAATATTATTATTTTCAAATAGATACCGAAAACCAAAGATATTCAAATACAAAAGAGATATTCTACGATGACTACCTAATCGGAGTAGTTTGCGTACGAAAAGAATTTGTTAATTTCGTTGATTTTTTGAAGGTGTGCATTAGTATTGGTTAACAATATAGTTTGAATACGAAGAGAATTCGTTCCTTTAGTTTAACGTTTGTTTAGTTTATTCGTTCATTTAGTTTATTCGTTAATTGGTAAACAATATCGGTAACAGCCGGAAGCTTAGTCCCACCTAGTAATAACTGCGGATAGGACATCTCTTATATTTCAATTTCTTTGCCGAAAACATACTTACCTGGCAGATCACTTCCAATAAACACACTTTAATTAGAAAGTTTATGTTTGGAGAAGATACAACTTTGCACGCAGAGAACATTATATTTAAAACACTGGACATTGCACGACTTTAAATTTGCTACCGATATTACACTAATAAGAAGATTGGTTGCTAAAGTTGTGTTAAAATTTATTTTGAAAGACTGGAGAATTTATGACTCTTTAGGACAGGAGAATTTTTATGAAATGACTTTTACAAAAGCTTACAAATAAGAACTTGCTTACATTTTTACACAATTAGTTATTTACAATGTCGGTCGCGGGCTGTGATGGCGATGGTGAAAGGTTGACTTTAGGGATATGATTGTCTGAAAAGATGAGTTTAAATTCCACTGAGGCAGTGATCTTTCTTAAATCATGTGGCAGTTTACTCCAGGCTTTAGGTCCTGACACTCCGAAGGCATACAGACTGTTTATTTCCTTTGGTAAGCAGTAAAAGTAAACTTGGTCATCAGCATAGCAGTGAGATAGAAGATCAAATGATTAGATAATTAGCGATATCCTTTGTGAAGAGGATGAAGAGAAGTGGGCCCAGAATAGACCCCTGGGGTAAAATGAAAAGGTTTTATTTTATTTATTTATTTACGCCCTACTGGGCTTTTACAAGATATACATATACATAAGTAATACAGTTGTGTTAGCAAATACATAGTATTCAATATATATTGATTTATGATACATTTAAGACAAATTAAATGTATAGGTATGGAAAGCGAAATTTGTAAAAAAAATTATAAAAACTAAAAAAAAATAGAAATATAGAGTGTATTCACTACGGAGTCGTGAAATCATACATTTTACTAAAATAATTATAAAGACTTCGTTTTGTGACTAATACGGAATCTTTAAATATGTCTACAGTATTCCCAAATTTATTGCCCAGATGATGCATTCTATTAATAGGTGTATGAGCCTCATAATTCGTTCTGAAATTGTCACAGAAAAAGGTAGCACTTTGTCTCGTATTTCTGGTCGGTATGTAAAATTTTATTTTGGAGAGAATTTCAGGGTTGTTAATGCAATTATTAATAATTTTATTTAATAGTACAAGGTCAAAGATGATCCGCCTATCTGACAGCGTAATTATGTTGAGTTGTTTCATCAAAAGGACATAGTTAATATTTTGAATTGGAATATTTAGCTTAAAGTTAATAAATCTTAGAAATTTGTGCTGTACCCTTTCTATATTTTTGGAATGGATTTTATACATTGGGGACCAAACTGGCGAATTGTACTCTACCTGGCTTCTTACTAAAGAAGTGTACAATGTTTTCAAACATTCTAGTGACTTGAAACCACTTGCTGTTCTGCATATGAACCCGAGCATTTTTAAAGCTCTATTTGTTATTTTATTTACGTGCAGAGTAAATGTTACCTTTTCATCAAATATAACACCTAAGTCCCTGATCTGAGCGACTGGTGTTAATTTTACATTATTTAAAGAGTATTCGTAGATAACATGACTTTGGATTCTACGAAAACGAATAACTTGGCATTTTTGAATATTAAGAAATAAAGAGTTGATCACACACCAATGATACAATTTATCTAAATTTGATTGTAAAACATGACAATCCTCTATACTACGTATCATTTTATACATTTTCAAATCATCAGCGAAGAGAAGGACTTGTACGTCTTTAAATACACTAACAATGTCATTTATAAATAATAAAAAAATAATTGGTACTAGGTAAGATTCTTGGGGAACCCCACTTGTGGCTTCGAAGATGTAAGATTCTACAGAATTTATTTTAACACAGAGCTTTCTTTTACTAAGATAACTGTTAATCCAGATCAATAGGGTTCCTTTAAAGCCCAACATACTTAATTTATGTACTGGAATATGTTGTCTAACTTTATCAAAAGCTTTGGAAAAATCTGTGTATATCGCATCTACCTGATGCTTAAGGACAAAGGAATCAGTTATATAATTTTCATAAATGAGTAAGTTACTTAAAGTATTTCTACCTGTGATAAAGCCATGCTGATTGGGCACTATTATATTATTGATTTGTTTTGTAATGACATCTAGGACTAATGATTCAAAGAGTTTGGGAATAGCGGACAATATACATATTGGTCTGTAATTTGATACATCGCTTTTATCTCCCTTTTTGTGAATAGGCGTTAAAAAGCTTTTTTTCCACTGATCTGGAAAACACCCTGACGACAAAGACTTGTAAAATAGTATAAATAATGGATAAGTCAAACTGGCCATACAAGATTTTAAAAATATTGGAGGAAAACCATCTGGTCCAGCAGATTTATTAGAATCTAATGATTTTATACCCTTTTCTATTGCAGCTATTTCAATGAAACAATGGCTTACGTTGAGTGATTCTTCAAGTGATATATCATTAGGAGTCTCACTATCAGGAATATCCTTGTCATAAACACTTTTAAAGGAATCTGCAAAAATATTGACTATGCTTTCGGCACTATCAGCACATTTGTTATTAAGATACATAGTATTGGGTAAACTACAGTCATTCTTTCGCTGTGCATTAGAAAAATTCCACAATCTTTTTACATTATGTTGAACCTCTTTTTCCATTAAACTAACATAATCATTATAACATTTTCTGGATAATTCTTTGCATTGCCTTCTTAAGTTAGTAAAGTTTGTATAATCGTTTATGTTTCTAGATAACTTATATAATTTGTGCATTTGTTTTTTATTGTAAATTAATTCTTTTAATTCTTTTGTAAATCATATGGGATATAGAGAAGCCTTAACCTAAATTTTAGGAACATAAAGTTCTCTTGAAGTGTTTAATAATGAATAAAATTGTTCTAATTGATCAGTTATATTGTTACCAGCCTCTAAAAATGACCAATCTAAATGGTCAAGATAATCAACAATATTTGGGTAGTCAGCTTTAGTAAAATTGTACGTTGAAGTTTTTGAGTTCTGCAAATTTCTAGACTTATTTGTAATAATAATGTCTAACGCCGGGTGATGTTGATCAAGAGGTAATAACAGTTTTATATTTTGATTGGTTTTTCTCCACCTTTGCGGTTTGTAAACGGTTGCAGTTCAAACCAAGGAATTCTTCTGATCGTTTAAAAAGAAAGTCATGGTCATTCATGTCAAAAGCGACACTCATGTCCAAAACTGAAAGGAGTGCCAGTTTACCTGACTCGTCCTTTTCTATCACATGTTTCAATTGAATTTAAATAACCTGTTAATGCCATATGAATGTGAACGAGGCAAAGAGTGTGTGCCAAGATCGAGTTGTGTGGCGGTCCGTCCTCTCTGCCTACCCCTGCGGGGAAACGGCGTGATGGTTAGTTAGTTAGTTAATGCCAGCAGATTAAAATCATCTTTTGGATCTTTCCAGGTAATTGCAAACAGGGCTATCGAGGCCCTCGGTGGTGAACTGGGATCCAAGAAGCCAGTCCACCCAAATGACCACGTGAACAAGTCCCAGAGCTCAAACGACACGTTCCCCACGGCCATGCACATTGCTGTGGCCATGGAGATCAATCAGCTGCTGCTCCCGGCACTGAAGTCGCTGATGGCCTCTCTTGACAAAAAGTCCAAGGATTTCAGCAAGATTATTAAGATTGGCAGGTAAAATAGTTCAATTGTATTAATTATTTAGTAGACATGGCCTTCTTGAGCCCCAAAATACTTGATTAGTTCACTTGACTCTTGGCAAAGGAGGGTGGTTGATCTGATTAACAATTCTTTGCAGAACTCACACCCAGGATGCCGTCCCCCTGACTCTGGGCCAGGAGTTTAGCGGCTACACACGACAGATAGAGCTGGGCATCGAGCGCATCAATGCCACTCTGCCCCGCCTCTACCAGCTGGCCCTAGGCGGCACGGCCGTGGGTACCGGTCTCAACACTAGGATTGGCTTTGCCGAGAAGTGCGCCCACAGAATTTCACAATTGACAGGTAATATCGTGGGTCGTCAAACATCGTTATATTAAAAAAATTCTAGTTCTTAAGTCAAACAAATTTTCAACTGATAATTCAAAATACATTATACATAATATTTTTGTTTTGTAAATTTAAATAATATAGGACTTTAGCAAAGATATTGAAGTATAACAGATGTGCTATTCGCAATTTTTACTGGGTACCTACACCTTAAAAAAATCAACTTAATGAAGAAATTCTTTTCGTATTCAAACTATATTGTTAATCAATACTACTGCACACCTTAAAAAATCAACTAAATGAACGAATTCTTTCCATATTCAAACTATGCCCATTAGGTAGTAGTCCGCCGATGGTCAGGCGGTCATCATAGCATATCTCTTGTATTTCAATATCTTCGATAATTTAAAAAATAAAATCTTATTTCTTTTTGTAGGAATTCCTTTCATCACGGCCCCCAACAAGTTTGAAGCTCTGGCGTGCCACGACGCCATGGTGGAGGTGTCCGGAGCCATGAACGTCCTGGCCTGCTCCCTCATGAAGATTGCCAACGACATCAGATTCCTGGCTTCTGGACCCCGCTGCGGCCTGGGAGAGCTGAGTTTGCCAGAGAATGAACCTGGATCATCTATAATGCCTGGAAAGGTGAACCCCACCCAGTGTGAAGCCATTACTATGGTGGCTGCCCAGGTAATGGGAAACCATGTGGCTTGCACAATAGGAGGGTCTAACGGACACTTTGAGCTGAACGTCTTCAAACCCATGATAGTCGCCAATGTTCTGCGCTCCATCAGATTACTCGGTAACTCACCTGTTTCTAATTGTTCACAAAACTTATAGTCCGCTCAAAATAGACATTGCAATATAACAATTGTCAATTAGACGCCAAATTAGATCCGACTGTGGCAGCCTTTTTATTATTTGTACCTTCAACTAGGTAGGTAATTTACATAACGGCTTGTTTATATAATAATCTATAAGTATGATAACCTAATAAATAATCTATAACCGCTGCCTCAGGTTTTTTGCTGCTAGGGTTGTTTGGTGACCGGACAACTCAGAATCATGCAACTTCAATTTGAAAAGTTAATAAGTAATAAAAAATAAAACTTCTACATAATAATTCTTCCTCCAAAATGAAACAAAATTTATTGAAATTAGCATTTTATTTTTATTTTGATAAGACAACATTTTACAGTTCATAGTACAATTCAATACTGTTGGCCACACTGGGTGACATTTGGGCGATCCATATTTGATTTTGGAAAACATTATTTTTCGTTAGATTTTATTTTTTTCTTGAAGTTTGGGATAATTTTCATGGTGAGAATTTTTGATACAGGAAAAATTTATTTTTCTGAAAAAACTTCTTTGTAGAATCGGAAAATTGATTGGAAAAGATGAAGGATTTTTTTTTATACATTTATTTTTTATTTTTAGTTTGGAAATTATTGAGAAATTTTTATTTTTCTAAAAAAAATTCTTGCGAAAAAATTGGAAAATTTGTTTCTAGGAAAATTGGTAGGAAAATGAGTCGGTAAGTTTTTACAAAAACAAAGTTTTTGATTTAGTTTTTGGGAAGAAATTGGAATATGGGAAAAAAATTGTATTAAAGTTTTTGAAACTGAGACATTCAAAGTTTTGATAATTTTCTTTTTGAGATTTTGTCTTCTGGGGTGCTGTTTGAAAATTCGATGGTTCTTTTTGAAAATAACAGAGGGTGCCACTTCCGTTTACAACAATCGCAAACGTACAGTGCTTCAGATAATAATAATATGAGATTATGTGTGTTTACAGGTGACAGTTGCAATGCATTCACCACAAACTGCGTTGACGGGATAGTTGCCAATGAAGCCAATATTGCTAAGATCATGCACGAATCTCTGATGTTGGTGACTGCTCTCAACCCTCACATCGGCTATGACAAGGTAATTATTATTAAAAAAACACATAACTTGCACAATATTACGATCGGAAATTAAAAATTTAACATAATAATTGGCTTGACAACATAAAATCAATGCAGGACAGAAAACCAAGCATTTACACTGTATACAGAACGTTTTTAAATGTGTATTTATTAAGTAATTAACTTATTAATTGATAAATAAACTAGTGTGATCTATATCTAACAACTCCTCAAATTTTTCATTTTCTAAGAATTCTCTAACTTCTTCATCTTCTTCTTGTAACCCAATCTAACTATATGTCATTTACTTATAGAAGATCTGTGTGCATAGCATTAAGAGCAAGCATAACATGATATATTTTTACATATATTATTTTTATTTACTATCTAAGCAGCTTTGTGTGTATGTATAAGACTGATTACTGTGACTTATATACCAATAATTCCTTAATATATTAATAATAACTTCTCTTTTCCAATAACTCTTTAACTTCTTTACCTTATTCTTATAATCCAAAATAACAACATAAACTCTCTTATTGTAGAAGAATCTGTGTGCATAGTATTAATTAGCGAATATTTTCAACCAATACTAATTAATGTAATCCGAAAACTGTAAAGTTCACCCGCCATAACACAGGGTCATCCCTAGCATGGAGGGTGAAATATCATTAAAAAAATTAGATTTGAAAATAGCAAAATAGCAATATTTTATTAGCGTCATGAGGGTATCAAACAAATACAGATCACACTAGAAATTTCAGAAAACAATACAGAGGAATTTGCTATATATTCTGTATCCTCCAGGAACTGGGAACCACCACAAAGAGAAACAGTACATACTAGCGCATCAATAATATATGGATCATGAGATTTTGTATGTGACTGCTACAAACGTGGCTGTTAAAAAAGTGTTGAAGAAAGGCTAAAGGATCTAGAATAAAGAAGTACATAGATAAAGTAAATTTACAGGATTAGTAAAGTGCCATTCTACTAAGTTGTCCTGAATGGCTGTCCAATGTGAAAATCGCTTCGATGGAAGTATTTTTTATTCTTTATTAGCTATTTATACTTTTCCTATGAATTGACCCTAAAAAACGATAAAATTAAACCTTTATCATTCCAGTCCGCCAAGATCGCCAAGACTGCCCACAAGGACGGCTCCACCCTGAAGGAGGCAGCTCTGAAGCTGCAATACGTGACTTCGGAAGACTTTGACAAGTGGGTCAAACCTGAAGATATGCTGGGCCCCAAGTAAACAACATCGGCCTAATGATTTCAAAACAATATGTCATCTATTCAATGACCGACTATTTTTTCCGTATATGTATTTTCATTGCTTTCCTTTTAATCAAACTAACTATTAACCATTAAACAAAACTTGTTGGATGGTTCGATTTTTGAAAAGTCTAACAACATCCATGCTACTGGAGAAAAAAATGATTATACCTTTAACATAATTATGACTATTTTATCATCTAACTCTTTTATTGATAGAGTTAATCTGTAAAGTCTTCAAAGGCAGAGCTCGCAACTATATCATCATGGACAGGGTCGGCCCTTCTCTGGCACAATTGTAGCAGTCCGCTCCGGGTGCCGAATTGCCAAGGCGCTGATAAAACCTAAATCCTGAAACATCGCCCTTGGGTTATTTTTCTTAAAAACGGCGCTACACAAAAAAAACAAATCATCCAAATATTATTGATCATAGTGATCACCTATTTGGGAGTCTATTGGTTTTGGCAAAGGGCCCCAAAATTTTACTGGCATTGAAAAATTTAATCATTTAAAATAATATAAGGCATGTATGTTTTGGGCACGGTCCAGAGTGGAAGATACTCCCAGTATCGCTCTGATGTAAGAACGCAATTAAATAATTGCAGCGGAAAAATTCTATAGCAACGTCCCAGAGACGAAAGCTGAACCAGCGTTGTGTCTCGTCTATATCCCTACTATTGGGGTGGATTGTGACCCCGTCTCTGCATGCGGACACTGGAGAGAGGCCGACCCGGAGCGCTGTCTCATGGATCGCCCGCGCCTCCCCTGGGGAGAGGTGTGGGTCGTAAGGGTGTCTTGCGCGAGTAAGGGGACCCTCCGCCCTGCCTCCGACAACCCGACGCTGTCCTTCCTAGAGTCTTTAGGCGTTCTGTCACCCACTTCCAAATAGCCGTGTCGTCAATGCATCACCGGGAAGTCGGCTTAGGGGCGCGGAAACCGATCTCAAGCATGGCTTTCCTGAAAACATGCACCTCTCAACAGGACTGCCGGGTGTATCTGTAACACACTCGCTCCCTACCAGCAACCACATGAAAATTGAGTGATATCTTTTATGTACAATAAACTGGCAGGGTAGGCATACCGCCTACACTTGAAAATTTTGTTTCTCCGCTCTGCTTTTCCCCAAAGAAAGAGGTAATGTATATATTTATTTAATTATTTAATACTAACCTGTACATATAAAGCACTTGCATACTGCTCGTTAACACCGTATGCGGGGACATTGGGGGTCTAGTTTTGTTGAATTAAATGTAGATATGGGGTATGAGGTGGATAACCCCCAGTGATGTAAGACCACCATGTAGGATTGAAAAGTTCCTTGAAATGGCTATAGCCGTGTTTGGTGACTAGATCTGAATAGACAGGTACTTCCCCGCCTTCCTCTTCTAGTACCATGACGATTCACGGTTACAGTATCGAGACGGCATAAAAAGAGGAATAAAAAAGCAATATATGAAATACACAATGTACGTACAAAAAAAGTAATCATTCCTCCGAAGGAAAAAAGTCATCATTTTCTTGCATCTCTCTCACACACCGCTCGGTGACGACAATTTTGGAAGTATGTAATATAGTAGGTATAATGATAATATTATTGAAGTGTGAGTAATTTAAAAAAATTAAAAAATTTTAAATGTTAATGCCTTGATGGTTTTGCTCTTGTTCTTAAACATAAAATGATGCAGCTCTTTCTTACACACTACAAAACAACAGTTGAAAATGAGACGAAAGGTCTCAAAAAGGTCTGTCCCAAAAAAGCAGTAGGAGGAAGAGTCAAACGTATTTTGTGTGTCTCATTTTTTGTCTCACCATTATTTAATTGGTAAGAAAAAGCTGCAGCACTACAGCGATATGGAACATTTGTGTTTGTGTTTGCCGTCATGGTACCGTAAACGTGGATCTTCATGGTAATAATAAAAGCGTCCAATTGGGGATGCCACAGTCTCACTGGCTCCAGGCAGTTGGGAGCATTGGAGGGGACCTACCACTTTCTGGTTTTCGGAAAATAGTCAAGGAGTTGTTTTCAAGTTATGTGTGTGTTCTTAAAATTCTTGGAAAACATCTTCATCTACTTTAAAATTTAATTCATTCAAATATTAGGGCTTAGGGCTCGTACACATAAACACGATACGACGTCGCATCGTGCTACGACGCGGCATCGTTTAACGATGCGACGTCGTATCGTGGGAATCTACGACGAGCAAACGACACGACATCGCAACGTGCCAGGTTGCACGGTACGACGTCGTTGAAACTGTTGAAAGCCGTTATATTTCTTCTTAAAATGACTCTCATTATTCATAATTGAAATAAATGGATGAAGTATCTTCTGTGTATCTGTTTCTTCGTTATTCGTCTTCTTAATATCAGCATGAGGAGAACACGTCTAGTGCGGCCCATTTTTCGAGATAACTGCGACCGACCACACGACGAAACCGTGGCACGTTGCGATGTAGTGTCGCTTGCTCGTAGTAGATTCCCATGACACGACGTCGCATCGTGAAACGATGCCGCGTCGTAGCACGATGCGACGTCGTATCATGTTTATGTGTACGAGCCCTAAGTGAAAAATCACCTCGAGGGCGCTGTACAAATGATTTTTTTTGCGATCTTGTTAATAAATCCGGGATCCATTTATTGAATAATCTACACCTCTGCCATAGGTAACTTTGGTGCCCGGGTTCATGCAGTGGGGTTTGTCCGGATTTTGGCGGCGGAAACATCTGCCCACCAACTGCATGGCGGGCCGGATCGAGAGAGACTGGTTGAGGAGGTTTTTCGACCTCTCCAGCTAGAATTCCTTGATCCATCGCCTTACACCGCAGTTGAAGGGATGGATTCATACGTCCGTCATTCCTGGATTCACTGACCCCCAAGATTCCTACCCATCCCTCATACCTATTTCCTTCCCAGAACTTCCTCTTCTTCCTTTCCTTAAAAAAACCCTCCACTCAGCAGCCCCCAAGATTACATAGGCCATGAGGAAATTTTTTTTCATCAGGGCCTCCTGTGGGGAGCTACTGGGTTTGAATTATTTTGCATATAAATTATTTGTTTTTTAAAACTTATTTACTGTTATTTAAAATATTAAAATCCAAATTGGACAGTTCCGAACTCAAGTTACAGGAGGTCCCATCGATACAGCGGTTTGACACTATGCGAAACAATTATTTAGGTGTTATTAGACATGGTTAATGTTGCAATTTTGTAAAACTTTGATCACCTTACTTTTTAATTTTTGTTGTTTGTATTTTTATATTATGTATGTATTTTTTTATCGTAAATTATCGTTATTATTACTGTACTTAAAATTTTTGTTGCTTATATTTTTTTATTTTATTCCTGAACTTTTCATTTCTATCATAACTTTGTTATTTCTTTCTCCTGTTAAAGATGTACTGCCTTTATTATTTATGTAAAAACAGCGGTAAAGTGTGTCACCACAACGTACATAAATACCTACTTTCAGATATAAAAAAATCATATAAAGTTTCTTAAAACCATTACATCTCAATATGTAAAACGAAATAAAATGGCTAATTTATTATGATCACATATAATCAAAATTGATAGGGAAACTTCACATCTGTACAGTCAGTGTAAAATGTTACATAAAAAGTTTAAAACTAGTTTAAATGTATTGCCAATAGATGGCGATGCAGGTATCGAAGAGATTAAAATGAACTGCGCCGTTTGTTTTTCACTCTAAAATTCTAAGATTTGACGGATTTGACCATTTCTTCTCGAAGGCTCGATACCACTATGATGAAATGCACGTACAGGGCTGAAAGAAAGATTAATTACACAAAATGAAATCGGAGTTACGTACCACACTAATCATAATCATAAAATCGATTATTTCACAGGAAAATGGAATTTTCAAACACAAAACATACTTGATTATTTCACAGGCAAATGTGTTCTACTCGCATTGAATAAAACATATGAAATATTTGCTCCATAATTATTCCTAAGCGATCTAATTTAAACCAAAATCACATCATTTATCATTGCTTAGGGGTTCACCACGAGGAACGATTGCGCGGCCCGTTTCATACAAATTTTAATTTTGAATTTGATGTTAAGATACCTAACGAAACAAAAAAATTATGTTTGTAATAAAAAATTATATCAAATATGTAATAAAAGGATCTGAGCTACTTTATTTATTTTTGCTTTAAATTTTAAAATAAAGGACATTAGAGATTATAATGTTTCATGATTTTAGAGCCAACTTGGGCAATTGTTTGTGAGTAAATGAAAAACATATAAAAAGAAAAATTAGTATATTTATTATGAAAATATGATGAAATATAAATTAAACAATAAAAATGAATAAAATAAATATATTTGATGGGTGTAAATTATGTATGAAATAGACCGAAGCGGGCCACGCAAACGTTCAGCTATATGAAATCATAACTATCGTAAGTTTCATGGGTGTATGATAATATTAAAAAAAAAACAAGCGCCATATAATAAAGAATATTCTACGACTATTGTAGACCCATTAAATATCAGGGGATGTATTTTTTTAACAGGAGATACTATCTTTGAAAATAAAAATAAATAAAAAAATGAAGAAAAATCAAAAATAAATTTCCACGGTCGAGAATCGAACCCCGATCAACTGCTTTAAATGCAACTATTGTGATTATCACACCACCAACTAATGTAGGAGTGGCGACATAAATTCATTATGTTATGTACTGAAAATAATAAGAATTGTTTTTTATTTAAATTTTAGAATATTTGCAATAACAACCGAAATTATAAAATTGTTTAATAATAAAAAATTTTGAAATTTTATGGAAAATTTAAAAAATAAAAGGTATAATTTATTTACCAGTTAACAGAATAAAGAAGACAATAATCAATAGTCCCACCAGAACAGCACCATTCATCAAGATCAGTATGCCAATTAAAGTATATCCAATAACGCTGACGATTGTACAAATAATACTTATTAATATCCAGACTTGAAGGCACTCTTGACGTTTCTGAAAAGTTAAATCAAGAAAGTTCCAAAAGAACGCACTAGCCTATTTTAGCCCAGCGTTCTGCTTCCCGCGTAAATTATTAGGTGCAAAATATTTTTAATACAAAGAAAATATCAATGCTTTACTATTTTAGGTAAACATTAATAGGTTAAATAGTTAATAGATAAAACATTTAGGTAATAATAAAAATAATATGTTACATATTAATATTCAAATATTTTCGGGATTAAACAACATGTGTGCATAATTATGTCCTCTGCGTGCGAACTCTATCTAAATTTCTTTAAATAGACAATAAACAGTGATAATTTCAAGCGACCTCCCAGGTAAGTATGGTCCTGTATTAATTCATTTTTAGGCAGCATCGCGTTCATTGGTCAAAATATTGTACATATATTTTCGTATCGGTGATCAATGAACCGGTGTATGCAATTTTTAGCCATAAGTTGTTTTTAATTGTTTGTCTGTGATTGTAGTCTTTCTAGATTTTAGGCATGTATGGTAAGTTTGTACAGCGCCCTTGAGGTGATTTTTAACAAAAACGGTGCTATATAAATCGTCCAAATATTATTATTATTATTATTAAATTAATATGTGCGGGGTTCTATACAACGGGAAGTGATTTTAATTATACTTATATTTAGGGCTCGTTCATTTATTGACGAAGGGCAGTTACTGGTTAGTTTTAGTACAGACAGTGTTTAGACGTGACTCAACCGCTACAAACCTCCCTTCCTAGTCAAATAGTCATATAATAATTTTAATAAAATGTAAAATTAAAAAAAAACACACACATTAAAATTATCAGAGTGTCTCAAAATCGTCAAGAAAAAAACACTTTTTAAAAATATCAAGTTCTTCAATGAAATACATTGAGTTTTCTGACAAGGCACAAAAATATCACGTTGCACACGCGGTAGATATTACTTGATATTTTGATGGAATTGTGATGGAAATTGTGAAAATTGACAATTTAGGCGAAGCGTATAGGTTTTTTTTTTATTATTCGCCCAGAATATAAATTAATAATAAAATGTTAATTATTTATGCATTCACTCCACACGGGAGGACCAGAAGAAAATTATTTACCATAGGGCCAAGTTTATCTTTGGGGAAGATTTTTTTAATCACAGGAAAGGATTACGAAAGTATAGTTTAGAAAATCAATGGCTGAAAATTATCAATCTTAAACCAACATCTCGAAAACACTGATTATTTCGAACCCAACATCTCATAAACTTGGAAAAGGTTGATAAGATAAAGTACGTGGAAGTAATTCTAGACTTAAAAAAATAACTCTTGTAGAAAATGCTCATTTTGTTGTAAAGTTAAAAGAATTAAAAAAATATAGTTTAAAAAATCTGAGTGGGACGGAAGGCCTGAAGACCGGAGTAGTGGGGTTTTGGCGCCGTGATGATGACATTTCTAATTTCTACTCTACTTTGAGTCCTTACCTTATATACTCCCACCAGCAGTATAACCCCTAACACAATTGCAAAGATTCCGGTTGCAAACTCAGTAATAGCCATGAATTTTCCAAAGTTCTTAGTGCTCTTCGGAGTGTCGTTGTCATCATCAGCGACGAGGATCAGGATCCCTGAGAGGATGCTGAATAATCCCATCATCTGGAAACATAATCCTTCTACTATCTACCAGAGGCAACATTCCGATTGTATTTGGGTAAGAAATTGTCCTTAACATGATTGTTTTTATACACTCTCTCCCTATATTCTAAGTTTTAGGGTTTCTTAACCATTTTCTGATAGCCATGCACGCATAAAGTAATCATGTATGTAAGTATCCTGTGTCACAGACATATTGACAAACTATATGGGAATGTTACTTTTCTGCATAGTTAAGCCCTTCACCATTGCACAAGCAAGGTTTCCGCCTATTGTGAGAATAATCATTGAGGATAGCAAGATGAACTCAGATAAAACTGTTTTGTTTTTTTTTTTACATAAAAATAAACTTTACAATTTGCAAGCAGGCGATGGACACTGCTCCAGTTTCCAAGGACCAGCAACAACAACACTCTTTCACCACTGGAAGTTGCATTTGACCCATGATAGCCGATTTACAAAACAGTAAATGATCTATCTGCAAGCAGTGAAAAAAGTTCTCGCGTAGACTTTTTATATAAAAAATTAAACGTCAAAATTTGTAAGATATTTTTATTAAAAACAATGTGTTTTGGAAAAACATTCCAGTTTCAAAATAAGAAAGATGTGCCAAAACTATTTTTGGTAGGAACTCAGTTCCCACCAATCTTGTATATAAAAATCAATAGTTGTTTTTTCGTATTTTACGCGCGGCCACACCGTTCATCCGATTGCTATGAAACTTTGGTGATTTGTCGTGCGCACGCCAAGGTTGTTGGTTATATAATATATAATGGCAAGCAAATTTAAATAAATGAAAATGTGTGTATTTCATATATTTTAGTAGCAGGAGGAAAGGCAGGAAGGGGGGGGGGGGGGGGGGAGTTGGGGTTCGCGGGAGGGGCAAGGAAGGACAAATAAGACGGGGAAGGTGGAAGGGAAATGCGGGAGGAGAAGGTAAGTCGGGAGGTGATCGGGGACGCACGGGAAAGACAAGCAGGTGGAATCAATTATTTTTCATTTCATGCTGGGTACCAGCTAGTGACTAAATAGAGATTGCTGCGTCGGGCGCCAATGCTGCGTCTGGCCCCACAAGGAGGCGCCCGGGCTATGCCACGCCAGAGTGCCAGGGCTACGCGCTGGGCCTTGCACAAGTGGCTTGGGCGTTAGTGCAATGTTACATGACAGGCAGAATTACATCAGGTACTTGGAGAACAATTGAGAGGGCGGTTATACTACCCTTGGGGCCAAGGACTAGCACTTGGCCCCTTCATCTTTCCTTTGCCGTTGCTAGCTCACCATGCGGCAGAGGAGTCTGTATTCTCTTGGGTCAATGAGCCGGCTAAAGCCTCATCTCGTCAGCGCTACACGACAGGTAAATGTATCGGGCCATATCTATCTATCTGTCTTCTTCTATATAAATAAAAAGCAACTGGTGTTCGTTTGTCTCGCTAAAACTCGAGAACGGCTGGGCCGATTTAGCTGATTTTGGTTTTTAAATGTTTGTCGTAGTCCAGGGAAGCTTTAAAAGGTGTAAAAATAGGTAAGAAAATATGTAAAAATTGCGAGGAAGATGATAAAAAGAACAATTTAATTTTCCAATATAAACTGTTCAGAATATTTCAAACGTCAGAAGAAAGCTAACAAATTGTTGCCTTGGAAACGATGTTTTTTTATTTTTAAATTAGGCTATTCACCCTAAAAAGAGTGCTTTGTTGGCGTCGTAGTTAATACTTATCTCTAAAAATGAATCGCCGAATAGTATGTAGGCACTTAACTTCCGAACGACTGCACCAAATTGGATAATTGTTTATGTATAAAAATAATGTTGAGCTTTGAATTAAAAAAATTGTAATAGCTGGCACTTGAGCAGTTAGAAAACTGAATGGAGCGGGAATGAATGTGGGGAATGTTGAAATGGGAAGGGGAATGGGGTGGGTGTGGGGAAGGGGAGGAAGGTGGGGTGGAGGGGTTGTGGGAGTGAAAGGGGGGAGGGAAGGAAGGGGGGAGGGGTGTAGGAGGGGGGGTGGGGTAGGGTTGGGGTAGGAGTGGGGGAGGGGGGAGGGTGTGGGGAAGGGTAGGAGGGTGGGGTGGAGGGGTTGGGGGATTGAGAGGGGGGAGGGAAGGAAGTGGCGACGGGTGTAGGAGGGGGTGGGGTAGAGTTGGGGGAAGGGTGGGGGAAGGGGATGGTGGAAGGGGTAAGGGGTGGGGGGAGTTGAGGGAAGGTGAAAAGGAACTATGTATAGAAAGAAAAAAAAATATGTATAGAAAGAGGAACTAGAGCAAAAAGACAAGCCTCCGAACAAGCACCAAGAGATGCTAACCATTTAATTAAAAGAAAGAAGAGATTGTATTTTAACAACATATTGTTGAAAATGGAAAATGACTTTGCAAATAACAATCCACGTGAGGCATATAAAGGCGTCAATGTATTTAAAAAGGGTTTCAAACCCAACACATCTCTCTGCAGAGATAGTAATGGAGACATAATAGGAGATAAGGAAAAGATCAAGACTAGGTGGAAAGAATATTTCCAACAGCTCTTAAATCCCAATAACAACCTGACAGTCGAACCAACTCACATTCCGGATGAGCTAAATAGTGATGAAACAACGAGAGCACCAACAATGGCAGAATTAAGGGCTGCACTAAAGAAACTGAAAAACAATAAAACTCCGGGAGGAGATAATATCCCTGCAGAGCTCTATAAATATGGAAATGAACAACTGAAGAACCTGCTACACAATCTTATTGTGAAAATATGGACCGCCGAAAGAGTACCAGAAGAATGGCAAACTAGCATAATATGCCCCATACATAAAAAGGGAGACAAATTGAAGTGTGAAAATCACAGAGGAATATCGTTACTTTGCACAGCGTATAAAATTTTCACAATGATTTTGAAAGAAAGACTAGAATATTACTCGGAGAACTTACTAGGAGAATATCAGGCAGGTTTCAGGAGGGGGAGATCCACCACTGATCAACTCTTCATTACTCGACAAATCCTGACAAAATGCTGGGAATTCGATATAGATATATATCAACTATTTGTTGACTTCAAACAGGCGTATGACAGCATAGATAGGGAGAAGATTTATGAAATACTCCTAAATTTTGGAATACCGCCCAAAATAGTCAAGCTTGTAAAAGCAACAATGGTCGGCTCACGGTGTCGAGTAAGGATAGGAGGTGAAACAACGGAGGATTTTAACGTCTCCCAGGGGCTGAAACAAGGTGATGGCTTAGCACCTACCCTTTTCAATATTGTACTGGAGCACGTCGTTAGGAAGACAATGATCAGTACCGATTCAAACATCTGCTACAGAAGCAATCAAATAGTTGGCTACGCAGATGACCTTAACATTGTCGGAAGATCCCTACAGGCTGTAAGAGATGTGTTTGACCCTTTGGAGACTGCGGCAAAAGAGGTGGGGTTGCAAATCAATGAAAATAAAACAAAAATCATGATGCAAACCAGAACCCCTCACCGCAGAATAAAAGATAAAGTGAAATTTAAAGACAATTATAATTTCAAAGTGGTCGAAGAGTTTACCTACCTGGGCTCCATCATAACGCAGGACAATGAAGACCCAGTAGAAGTAAGAAAGCGCATTACAGCCGCTAACAACACTTACTTCGCGTTGCTGCCAGTGTTCAAATCACGAAACGTCCATAGGAAAACCAAAATAACCTTATATAAAACAATTATCAGAACGGTCTTGGCCTATGGATGTGAGGCGGGAACACTGACAGCAAAGTCAGCAGAACAGCTGGACATCTTCGAAAGAAAGGTACTGCGAAGAATCTTAGGAGCGGTGCGAGAGGGAGAGGCATGGAGAATCCGCCACAACAGTGAGCTCTATGAAATTTATCAAGCTCCCAGACTCTCCACCCATTTAAGGCTTCAAAGATTAAGATGGGCCGGACATGTGCACCGAATGCCAAGCACACGAGTACCGAAGAAGGTTCTGACAGGACACCCGGGAGGTAAACGAAAGGCGGGCAGACCTAGACTGAGATGGGAGGATGATGTCAGGAAGGATGCAAGAGGATTACTCCATGTTGCAGATTGGAAGACGACGGCCGAGGACAGAGGGCGGTGGAGGCTTATTTTGAAGGAGGCCAAGGCTCGAAATGGGCTGTAGCGCCATTGAAGAAGAAGAAAAGGAACTCGAAAGATAATACGAGGGGGGGGAAGGGGAACTCGGGAGGGGGTTTGCGGGACAGGGGAAGGTGGGGGGGGGGAGCTGTTTTAAAAATTAATGTGTCGGGAATGAATGTATGGAATGCAGGAGGGCGGAGGGGAACCCGGGAGGGCAAAGGGGAACTCGGGTGGGGGGAGGAAAACTCGGGAATGGAATACGCGGGAGGGGGGAAGCGACCACGAGAGGAGGAGGAGGGGAACACGGGAGGGGGGATCGGAGGACAAGGGGAAGGGGGGTGGGGAGTAGAGTGAGGAGAGGGAAGGTGGAGGAGTCGGAACGCGAGAGGGGAAGGGGACACGGAGGAGGAAGGGGAGGAGGAAGGTGAACGGGACGATTGGGAAAGGACGCGTAGGTAGAAACAATTTTATTTATTAAATGGCATAGCAACGCATGCCGGGTACCAGCTAGTTTTAAATAAAAGCGAGAGTTCTAAAACAGGTAAGTTTATTACTAGCAAAACATATCTCGAACATCAAACAAAAAGGGTTCCCTACGGGTAAATTCACAACCTAATCTGGACAGGAATTGTTCTCTCTCTCTCCCTGGGCCTAGCAACGCGTCTCCATTCCTCATTAATCGATTAATTTAAACAGCACAAAGGGGTTAACATGAGCAACGCTTACATGTAGTATGTAGCAGCGGGGCCATGTCGGCGTCTTCCAGCGGACCTCGGGTCTTGCCGATGGGCGGCCCTTTTGGATAGGGCCCCTCGAAAGGAGTCCATCATAGGTCTCCTCCCGTTTACCACGGGAAGGCAGAAGCAGAAAACATGAACACGTAATTCAAATTAACGACCACGAGGCTCAAAATGGCTGGCGGGCCGAGAGCGGCGGCGGGTCTCTCCCGACAGCCTCCGAGCGTCTTTGTGCATGGTTGGTTTGTCGATGTCACGTGGCTCTGCGCGGCTGCTTGCGCCGCGCGCCATTGACAAAGGGCCTGAAGTAAATAAAAGTACCACTTCGAGATCGGTGGCAGACTAAACCGCAACTGCAGACCGCAGACTTGATACTAAATGTAATAATAATTATTAGATTTTCTAACTAAGGGCATTACTTATATGTTGCCTAAAAGCGAACATATTAATAATCCCTCTCAGTATAGACCCATTACATGTTTACCGACAATATATAAAATTTTAACCTCTGGCTTGACAGATTTAATATACACTCATTTAGATGAAAAAAATGTTTTATCTGAACAACAAAAAGGTTGTCGCAGAAAACATATGGGATGTAAAGAACAATTAGTTTTTTTTTTCATAGGAAGCAATTACTTTGTGGTTAGACATTATATTATAGAAATAAAACACAAACACTTTGTATTTAACCACGAATTTATTATTGCATATATCGACCGGTTTCACTTCGACCAAGCTTCTTCAGGATATAAATAATAATTTAATTATTATTTATATCCTGAAGAAGCTTAATTATTATTTATATCCTGAAGAAGCTTGGTCGAAGTGAAACCGGTCGATATATGCAATAATAAATTCGTGGTTAAATACAAAGTGTTTGTGTTTTATTTCTAGAACAATTAGTTATTGATTCTGTAATTCTAAAACAGATTCAAACCCAAAAACGTAATTTACATATTTGTTATATAGATTACCAAAAGGCTTATGATAGTGTCCCGCAGTCGTGGCTGATAAAAGTTTTAAATATATACAAAATTAACCCAATTATTATTAGCTTTTTGGAAAAAATTATGGCATTTTGGAATACCGATTTGCTTTTGAATTTGAAAGATAAGAAAATTATAGTACCGGGCATTTCAATAAAAAGAGGGATTTTTCAAGGAGACTCATTGAGTCCTCTTTGGTTTTGCTTAGCATTAAATCCTCTATCTAAAATGTTAATTAAAAGCAAGTTTGGAATAAAAATTAAAGGTAATACTAGAGAGAGAAATATAATTTCTCATTTATTATTTATGAATGATATAAAATTATATTCGAATTCTGAACCAAATTTAGAGAAAATGATTAAAGTAGTTAAAATTTTTTCAGATGATATTAAAATGACTTTTGGTTTAGATAAATGTAGAACGATCCATATAGAGAAAGGTAAAATTGTAGATGGAGACGAGGGTATATTTAGAAATTTCAAAATTGAAAGTATGAAAGGGGGTGAGGTTTATAAATATTTAGGATATCCGCAATCAAATAGATTAGATCATACTAGTATTAAAAATGATATTAGGATTAAATTTAAAACTAGGATCAGAAAAATTTTGAAATGCAATCCTGCTAAAAATTTAGTAAAGGCGATAAATACTTGGGCAATACCTCTATTAACTTACTCATTTGGCATAATTAAATGGTCTAATACAGATTTAGATAGCTTAGAACGATTGATTAGAACTACATTAACAAAATTTCATTGCCATCATCCAAATTCAGCTGCAGAACGAATTAATTTACCCAGAAATTTAGGAGGTAGAGGTATAGTCAAAATAACATCTTTAAAACATAATCAGGTTGAAATGCTAAGAAATTTTTTCCATAGGAAAGCTGATAGTTCAGAAATGCACAAAATTATTTGCAAGGCAGATAGAAATATTTCACCATTAAACACGACGAGAATGCCAGCATTCTTATAAATACCAACCAGGAATTATTAGATTCCTGGTCAAATAAAATTCTTCACGCAAAACACTTCAATTATCTCAACCAAACATATGTTGACAAATTTTCGTCAAACAAATGGTTGAGTATTGGAGAGTTGAGCGCAGAAATAGAAGGCTTTATGCTTGCCATACAAGATAGAGTCATTAATACTAAAAATTATAGGAAGCATATCATCAAAGATGCAAATCAAATTGATGATTTATGTAGAAAATGTTTGGCTTTTCCGGAAACTATAGAACATATTATATCGGGATGTTCTGTATTAGCGCCGTCCGAGTATACATTTAGGCACAATCAAGTTTTAAAAATAATTCACCAAAGTTTGGTAATTAAACATAACTTGATTGACTGCCGTAATGTACTATATTATGAATATGAACCAAATTCATTTTTAGAAAATGAATTTTATAAAATTTATTATGATAAAACTATTCTGACAGACAGAACAATTAGTCATGATCAGAGATGTGCAAAATGGGTACCCAAAACCATTTGAAATGCAAAATGGAAATGGGTCAAAACTTTTCCATTTGAAAATGCAAAATGCAAAATGGTTTTTAGAAAAGCATTTCAAATGCAAAATGCAAAATACCTATTTTCAAAATGCATTGAAAATGCAAAATGGTTTCTCAGGTCAAACGAGAGTAAAAACTAACAGCCTTCTACCTTCTATTAAAACAATTATTGAATTTTAAAACAACTTTATTATTTAATAATGGCCATCAACTTGTGGAATAAAAAAAATCATAGATACTGATACGTACTGTGTAAAATACCTGAATAATGTCATTTTGCCAATTCTGGTAACATCTTTGAAGCAAATATTTAATATTTGTGGTAATGTATTGACATCCCTGAAAGAAAAAATATGCAGTATTTGGTTAAAATTCAGTTCGTATATATATTTATATAATGAGATAAGACAAGCAATGCCATACAAATTTTCGATCGAAACTGTCCTCATATTGGTCTTCACTTGTATCATCGGCCGGCGATTGTATTTAAGGCGATCCACTAGTACAGGAAAAAATCGAAATCGGAATTCACGCCCTTTTATGGGAGGAGTTTAAAAATACTTGAGAAAAAGCTTTTGGAAAGGTTGGAAAAGATATTTGAGATTTTTTTTCACATGTTGATTTCGTAAAGGCCTGTAAAAACATTAATTCCTTTTTTATGCATTGTTTATTGCAATAAAACGGAATTTTTAAATTGATTTCACGAAAATAAGCGGCGCGGAGCATAACACGACTGCTCTCCGCTCCGTTCGGAGGAGTAATGACGGAAGACAGGGGGGCGGCTGCCAGTCGTTCTTCGGTGGACGGTATAAGGTTCACTTTGATATAACAAATTCGTCGACTGCCGTATTGTCGCCGTGATGTCAAAAATACCAATTTTGTGAGGTTGGGGCGTAAATATCATTTTTTTTCGCGATAATTATATAAGAAACTGAATTTGCCACGTTATGCAATAAAACCATATCCGAAAAAGTGTTTATAAGTAGGAGAGTTTTCAGTTAAAAATGTTTTTTATAGACCTAATACTTTATTTTTTTCTAAGCTTATTAAAAGACTTATTAAAAAAAAATGACCGATATTTTTAAGGGCCAAAGTATGTTCTACACGCAGTATTTAATTGAAGCATCTATAATAGTTCTAAGCGGTCAAATTTTCAAAACTAAAACATACGATTTTGTATGATTTTGCATTATTTAGTATGGCTTCATCTTAAATTCTAATCTTAGACAATATATAAAGAGGTGAGATTTGTTTGTATGTTTGTTTGTTTGTTTGCATTGAATAGGCTCCGAAACTACTAAACCGATTTGAAAAATTCTTTCGCTCTTGGGAAGCTACACTATCGATACTTACTTAAACTTCAATAATGTAACCCAAGGTGTAAAAAAATTACCTAAAATATTATTTACATCGCGTGCGCTGCGAAAACTATTGATGATAGAATAAAATAATGTACTACGATTTTGTAGAACACACCATTATTTAAAGGTTGCAACAACATAATTCTAACTATTATAGTTATGCCACAATAAGTATTCTTTTATTTTTAAAATTTAATTAAAATGTCGCTGCTTGAAAAGGCTCTTTATTTGTATCTTGGTTTTAATCCTTATCAAAATAAATTACTTCATATTCAAGACAGCTTCAATACCTTTATTTAACTTTTTGAATTATTCAATTCGGATATTTGATTCGAAAGATATCACGAGTTTAAAAATGTTAGTATTAGAAAAAAGTTTAGGCTACAGGCCGGGCGGGAGAGGAGTCAAGAAATGAAGTGCAGCGCGTCCAGGCGGGTATAACTCCGATCAAAAAAGTCAACCGAATCTTTGGTGATATCATAAGTCCCCTTCGATTTGTTTATGGTCCCCGGCTACGGTACGGTACGGTAGGTACAGTATGGCGTACGGCTATGGTACCCGGCTAGGTCTGAATATTTGGAACGCGGAAGGGGGGTTGGCGGGACGGGGGAGCGGGAGAGCTGTGGCGGGGAAGGTGGAAGTGGAACACTGGAGGGGAACGCACGGGAAAGGACAAGCAAGGAGAAACATTTTATTTCTTTGAATATGGCATTGCAACGCATGCCGGGAAACAGCTATACTGAATAAACTAACATAGCATTATACAATATTCTAACATTTTGATTTTCTTTGAAGCGTGCATACCTAGACAGTTTAATATAATAATATTAATTACAGTACTTACATGATTAATGAAAAACCAAAAACACCACGACCACGCAATAAATGAAGACGCGAAAAAGAAACAAGTCGAAACAAGCTACAGCAGTGTTCCCGAACTCAAAATTTCAAAATCGGGAGAATTTTCGCCTAAAAATCGGGAGAAAACGTGAGAATTTTGATGAAATCGGGAGATTACTAGAATTATTATAATAAAATTCTTCCCTTGTCAATATTCCGAATCCCTTTTATTATTCCGAAGCAGAACCTTAACAACAAATCAAAAAACCCATAAGCAGCGGCATTAATACGATTATTGTAGACGTTGCCCGTTGAATAACGCAATTTTCCCTAACGTTCAACGGGGATTTACTTTACGTTTGGAAACTCAGCACAGATTTTTGTGAAACTTCGACCTTGAGGGCCGTCCAAGAATTAGGTACGTAACGCAATTTAGGGGAGGGGTCTTGTTTAACATTACTGTGTGTTATCGGTGCGGGAGGAGGATTCGAAAAACGCGTTACGTAACATGTTTTTTAATTTAAATAAAAACTATGGAATGCCCAAGTTGGCAAGCCTTTTTGTGTATGTTTTACAGGGAATCCGTAAATGAAGATTTTCAGTCAGGGCATGAAAAAGGTTTCTCTCCACTGAGATTCAGCGAGTGCTTTCTCAGACGTCCCTTTTGAGAACATGAACAGTTGCAGTCGGGACACGAAAAAGGTTTTGTCCACCATGGGTTAATATGTGATATTTTAGATATTCCTTGCGATAACATGAATAGTGTCAATCAGGACATGAAAAAGATTTTTCTCCACTATGGGAAAACTTGCGATTTTTTAGATTTATCTTCGTAGTACATGCATAGTTTCACTCAGAACATGAAAATGGCTTTTTCCACTATGAATCGCGCTGTGGATTTTAATAACTGCAAAAAAAAATCCTTTCGTGATCTTTAATAACATTCGGGACAAGAAAATGGTTTTTGTCCACTGTGGATAAACATTTTTGGTGCCTCTTTGTAAAACATTAATATAATAATACATAAATAGTCGCAGTAGAAACATGTTATAGGTTTTATGTCACTGTGAGTCGGCAAATGAATTCTAAGAAGTTATTTTGTACAACATGAATAATTGCAGTCGGGACATGAAAAGCTTTTTCTCGATTATGGGTAAACATGTGATTTTTAGATCTCTAAATAGTACAAGAATAGTTGCAGCCGGAACATGAAAAAGGTTTTTCTCTACATGAGTCGGCAAGTGACTTCTTAGATATCCCTTTTGAGAACACTTATAGTTGCAATCAGGACATGAAAAAGGTTTTTCTCTTCCGTGAATTATTCTGTGGATTTTTAAATCTTCATTTTGAGAAATTGTATAACTACATTTGGGACAAGAAAATGGTTTTTGTCCACTGTGGGTAAATATGGAATTTTTTGGTGCCTCTTTGTAGAACATGTATAATCGCAGTTGAAACATGTAAACGGTTTTATGTCACTGTGAGTCAGCAAATGATTTTTAAGAAGTTCCTTTGTACAACATGAATAATTGCAGTCGGGACATGAAAAATCGGGAGATTTTGATGCCACTCCGGTAGATCGGGAGATGAAGTGAAAAATCGGGAGATCTCCCGAAAAATCGGGAGCTTCGGTAACACTGAGCTACAGTTTAAAAGTTTGACAGATTACGAACCGCAAAAAATTTACGCGGGACTAATGTTGCCAGCGTAAAAAAATAGTAACTTCTATCAAAAATTTTATATTACAGCGTCTGCTTGGCAGGGCTCATACCAGGGAGCAACTTGACAGACGTAAATATTTCTCATATCGAGGTTAAGGACCAATGGACTGACAGAGTGAATATAGTAGGAATAATGTTGCAAAAATGCATTTAAAATGGAAAATGCATTGAGAAAAGCATTTAAAATGAAAATGGAAATGGGTGAAAACAAAAACCATTTAAAATGCAAAATGGAAAATACCCATTTTGCATTTTGCATTTCCATTTGAAATGGATTTATTTGAAATAAAGCACATCTCTGGTCATGATAGACCCGATATAGTTTTACATGACAAAATTAAGAAAATAACTTATATCATTGATGTCGCTATTCCAAATTCTTGTAATATTCAGAAAACTGTTTCTGAAAAAATAAGAAAATATACAGATTTAGGAAATGAAATTAAAAGAATTTGGCATTCTCAGATTATAAAAATATTACCATTTGTTATTTCGGCTACTGGCATTATACCTAGCTTTCTCATTCAAAATTTAGGCGCATTAGATTTGTCAAAAAATTTGTACATAAAAATGCAAAAGTCGGTCATTTTAAATACATGTAGGATTACGAAAGGGGGGTGAGGGAAGGAAGACAAGGACGGGTAAGGGACGGGGGGAGGGAGGGGAGGGAGGGAAGGCAGGGACAGGGGGGGAGGGGGGTAGGGAAGGCCGTGACAGGAGGGGGGGGAGGGTAGGCAGTGACGGGGGGGGGGGGGGGGGGGAGAAGGGAGAAGGCAGAAAGGGTAGCAAGGCAGGGCGGCGGGGAGGGAGGGAAAGCAGGGTCGGGAAGAAGGGGAGGAGGGGATGGGGGGGGGGGGGAGGAAGGGACGGGGGGGGGGGCGGAGGCAGGGACGGGGGGGGAGGGGAGGCGGGGACGGGGACGGGGGAGGAGAGGAGGCAGGGACGGGGAGGAGAGGAGGCAGGGACGGGGAGGAGAGGAGGCAGGGACGGGGAGGAGAGGAGGCAGGGACGGGGAGGAGAGGAGGCAGGGACGGGGAGGACAGGAGGCAGGGACGGGGAGAGGAGGCAGGGACGGGGAGGAGAGGAGGCAGGGACGGGGAGGAAAGGAGGCAGGGACGGGGAGGAGTGGAGGCAGGGACGGGGAAGGGGTTGACAGGGATGGGGGACAGCACGGTCGGGGGGGCGGCATGGACAACGGAGGCTTGAACCGGGGAGGGGGCGGCAGGAATGGGGGGAGGGGGCGACAGGAACGGTGGGAGTGGGCTGCAGGAATAGGATGGAGGGGGTGGCAGCAATGGGGGGAGGAAACGGCAGCAACGGGGGGAGTGGGCGGCAGGAATGGGTGGGAGGGGGCGGCAAGAACGGTTAGGGGGGCGCGGCTGGGACGGGGCAGGTGGCGGGTGGCAGAGACAACGGAGGGAGCGGCAGGAGGGGCGGCAGGAATGGGGGAGGGGGGGGCGGCAGGAACGGGTGACGGGGGCGGCAGAAACGGGTGACGGAGGCGGCAGGAACGGGGGAGGGGGCGGCTGGGACGAGGGGAGCAGGCGGCTGGGACGAGGGGAGCAGGCGGCTGGGACGAGGGGAGCAGGCGGCTGGGACGGAGGGGAGCGGGCGGCAGGGACCGGGAGAGAGGTCGGCAGGGATAGCGTGAGGGGCTGGCAGGGACGGAGGGAGGGGGTGGCAGGGACATGGGGAGGGGGCGGCAGGGACATGGGGAGGGGGCGGCAGGGACATGGGGAGGGGGCGGCAGGGACATGGGGAGGCGGCGGCAGGGATGGGCAGGGATGGGGGGTAGTAGTAATGGGTGCGGTTGGAACGAGGGCGGGAGCTTAAGTAGGCACGGGACGAGAAGGGGAGGGGGCGTTGGGTCAGAAGAGTGAGGGGCGGAGGGGAAGGGGCGCAGGGATGGTAGGGAGGGAAGACTCAGGGGATGGAACAGTCGTCAGGACCAGTTTCACATTGGAGACCGGCCTTAACGCTTGCTTTATAATCCCTCGCATTAGTTTTCGCACTAATTCGTCGATTCGAAACTCGACAAAATAACGTGATAACAAAAAGGCGAAGAATGTTATGAAAGGTAGAATAAATAAAAAACCGCGATCACAAATATCTATTGGAGACAACGACATAATAAAATAAGAAACGTAAGACTGCTAAAGAAGGGTTTTGTTTCACAGAATTTAAACTTTTCATTAAATTTCAAAGTGGAATTTCTTGTCCTCAAAAACCCGCTCAAGTGTTCAAACTCTATGAAAAAACCCATCCTAAATATTTCAAAAGTCCCAATGAAACAGATTTTCTTCTTCTTATTATTCCTCTTCTTAAACAGTGCCCGCACAACTCTCAAGGAAGAAAGCTGAGATGCTGGAAGATTAGGCGAGGCTCTCAGACGGAAGGTCAGCTGAAAGATTAAAAAAAAAGATATATTCAAACAGCGGTTGTATCGGAAAATATCCCATCGCAATGTTAAATAAAGATTAAAGAAATATTACATGAATTGCCAATATTACGAAAAAAAATACATATATCTACATTTTGCTACAGTTACCTAATATATTTAATTCGTAGTTCATAGGTTTCGGTTAAACCCACGGGGGAAGGAATGGAGGTTAAACCTCTTTGCCGACAAAATCAAGCGGCTCATAGGTCACCTATTGAATTTATTAAAAAAATGGAAACTATTCCTGGCGAAAAATCACGGGTCCATGCGGTGAACTACATAACACAAAGAATCAAAAAAAAAAAAAAAACTTTTTTATCTATGTATCTGTCGATTTTTTTCATTTTTTCCGACATCTGAAAAAAATGGTGTGCCGTTTGTAGACACTGTAGATGCATATCATCTGATAACGCCCTTTTCAATCTATAAATTCCGATCAATATAAAAAAAAAAGATTTGTCGGAATAATGATAATATTAACGACTCTCGATCGAAAATTTGAAAAGAAAAATCATAAAAAGATGCAGTCACTTCTAGGAAGCCCAGTCAAGGCGATGGTCCCCAGGGTTCAACTCCTAGATGTGACCGGTTTTTTGTTTCAAATTTTCGGTCGAGAGTAGCTAATATTGTCTTTTGATTAAATGTAAAAATACCTTTTTTCTATTGCAAATTCTATCAACTCTTTTTTTATATGAATACCGGAAGAATCCTAACTGATCCCAACCGCCTGGAGCCAGAGAGACTATGGCATACCCGATTGGGATATGCTGTGAGCCCGAAGGTAAGTAGAGCAAGGATGGAGATGTGGACGAGGAAGGTAGGGGAGGATCTGGCTATTCAGATCCAGTCATCAAACACGGCTAAAACCATTTCAAGCAACATTTCTATTCTGAATGTTGGTCACGCCTATTTGCGTTTTGAATTTTATTATTTTTATTTATTTTTTTATTGTGTATTTTATTTAGATATAAAATTTGACATCTTATATCTAATGTTTTCTTTTCTATGACTACTACAATTTTAACTTATTTGGAGAGGGAAGGTGGAGGAAGAGGAGTCAAAAACAAACGTGTTTCGTAAGCGCTTAACCAGAAAATCACAAAAAAATATAAATCCGTACACAACGCCACTTTTTAAGCGGCGACATTTAAATTAAATTTTCGCGCGTCGTTCGTATTTCAAATAGAACGAAATTGTTTGACAGAATATAAACATGTAGCAATAATCGCTTATTTTATTCATGAATATAGTCTATCCCCCATCGCCAATGTAGACATATTTTCGTACTTATCGATTTAGTTATTTTCAAGTAAGAATCATGGTCTGTACCCGAATCAATCAATCATATTGCTCAGAAGACATATATCTCCGCTCCACTTGTAAAGTTTTGGCGGGTATGGTTACCGCCGCCCAAAACCATTTATTGGATATTAAATAAAATAAGTGGTAATGATATAGCTGCCATAGTCTCACTGGCTTCAGACAGGAGCAGTTGGGACTCTTGTGCGGTATTTATATAAAAAAATGGCAACCGGCATCCTATTGTACACGGGTTTGTAACACCAAACGTCCGTCACTCCTGGACACACTGACCCCCAGACTCCTACCGACCCCTCACAACTATTTCCTTTTATATATTTAATTGATTTATAATAACTGATTACGATGAAAATCAATATTTTTTTAATGTTGTCTGTTTATAAGCCGAGAAAAATAAAGTGTGGGGTTTATAAAACTACTAAAAATCTTCAACCGTACAACCGTCGTTCGCCGTACATTCCCAATGGGAATATACCTATAGCGGACGATGTGCTGAAGTAGGACAAACCACATCTTTTATAGCTGTGTGTGGCACCTGTTGGTTTTATTGCAAAATGTGGAAAATTATATTCTTCAGAAAATTATATTCTTCAGAAAATTATATTCTTCAGAAAATTATATTCTTCAGAAAATTATATTCTTCAGAAATTTATATACTTCAGAAATTTATGGTAAAACATTAAAATGTTTGTCTGAACTTCGTAAAATGGAATACATTTTTGGCAATATTAAATTTAAATCGCAACACGCGGCTGGTGTTTAAAGGAAATTTAATAAAATATGAATACTTGCTTAAGTTTTTAATTTTTTTATTGGGAGACATTTAGCTAAGTATCCAATCCAAATAACATGAAATAAAAAAATTAAAAAGAACTTGGTTTAAATGGTTTTATTCGTGTTTGGTGACCTACAAACACTCCCTTCAGAATTACAACATATCGTAATTGGGATACCATAGTTCCACGGTTTCCGAACACTTGGGAGCATTCGTGACTCGCGGTATTCACATAAAAAACCACTATCTGAAAAATTCAAATACCACACATAATACGTATGTCACCGAAAACGTTTTTTTTTTTGAGAGACCCAAACTAAGAACCTAAAAATTTATTTTCTCAAAATAGGTTCTTAGTATGGGTTCAATTAGAAAGATAAGGCATACGAATCAATTTTGTTAATATGTATAGGTTAACACGACGATGGCCACCATGATATTAAAAACAAAAAAAAAAAAATTTTGGTGTGAACGAAAATAGCTCTCTGCTTGTTTAAATAATAAACATACCTAACATACGTAATATTAGTTAAAATTTTACGTCTCCATGAAAGTTGATTCCCCGACAGTTGATGCCCCGGCATACATGGGGTGAGGTTCGTCCAGATCTTGGCGGCGGATGCGCATGCCCACCAGCTGCATGGCAAGCCGAATCGGGAGAGACTGGTTGAGGGAGATCTTTTGACCTCTCCAGACGCACTCTCTCAGAACCTTGCCTTGCACCGCAGTGGTAAGGATAGATTCATACGTCCGTCACTCTTGGATACACCGACTCCTTATGCCTACCAACCCCTCATACCTTTTTTTCCTTCCCAGAACTTCCTCTCTTTCCTTTTCCTAAAAAGACCCGCCACACAGCATCGTCAAAGATGACATAGGCCCTGAGGGGAATTATTTTCTTCGGGGCCTTCTGTGTGGAACTAATATTAAAAAAAACTTATAGTTTACAACGATTTACAGAAAATACAAGTATTCCTACAAACTCAAATGTATAACTGAATGTGCCGAATGGGTGTGCAGAGTACATACCGCCGTAATTTTAATTGAAATGCGTCAAGGAAAAACAAAATATTTAACAAAACAAAAAATACTTTAAAAAATGCACTAAAAAGTAAATAAATAATTTGGTACGATTGTTATTTTTGGAGTCGGTGTCAGCCAAGGTAGCTACATACATAGGTAGTTATAGGCGAGATGTGGAGATCTTGGCTCACACCGACTCCAAAAATAACAATCGTAAGAATTTTTTTTTTTGCTTTTTAGTGTATTTTTTGAAGTCGTTTTTTGTTTTGTTAAAATTTTTGTTTATTTTTTGATTTTTAGTGACGAGCGTGCGTAAAGAAGTTTACTTAAAAAGAAGAATCATCGAAATCTGCTGGCGTAATATTGAGTTATTCGTCCATTTGTCGCGCACATACTTATTGCAAATTTAAGACATACATATATAAAAAAAAAAAAAAAAAAAACGTTGAATTGACACTTCACCAAACAAATCTGTCACATTTTTTGTAATTTTAATAGATGAACAATTTCGTATTCATAACTTTTTTAAATATAGTGTCAACGCGAAGAATTTACAAACACTTAAACATACATTGTACAAATCGCAAGTGTGCATCACGGTTGAATTTGGCAGCCACCTCTGGTCTGGAGCTCCAAAATACCTAAAAAAAACCCTTGACTCTGTGCAGAAACGGGCGGTCCGTTTGATAGATTCTCCCATTTTAACAGACGGATTGCAATCTTTAGAGCACAGGCGTCAGGTGGCAATGCTGTCCTTGTTCTACCGGTATTACAATGGAAGATGCTCCGAGGAACTTGCGTCATTGATCCCCTTGGGACCTGTGGATAGTCGGGAAACACGCCAAACACGCGCCCAACATTTGTAGACGGTTGACATTAGTCACACGAGAACGGGTCGTTGTTAGGGTTCGTTCTTAAGTTCAACAACTCGGCTGTGGAACGAATTACCGGCCTCTGTGTTTCCTCCCTCCTTCCATGTTCACTCCTGCCTTTCCTCAAAAAGACCATCCACACAGCATCCTCAAAGATGATATAGGCCATGAGGGAAGTTATTTTCCTCAGGGTTAATATAAAAAAAAGACATCCGCAGACATCCGCCGACTCCCTACACGCTCCCCCTGCAGTTCGCCCCAGCCCGTCCCAGGAAACACCACCCCAACAAATCCCCCCCTTACCTCCCCTCGAAGCTCCCCCCAAATTCCCCCAATCCCCCCAAACCACCCCCCTACCGCCCCCCAAATCGACCGCCCCCCCTACCGCCCCTTCAACCGACCGCCCCCTTAAGGTCCCTAAACCGACCGCCCCCTTTACCGCCCCCCTTTCGCCCCCCCCAACCGATGGCCCCCATATCACCCCTCCAACCGACCACCCCCTTACCGCCCCTAAAAATGATCGCCCCCCCACCGCCCCCAAACCTCCCCTCGCAGCTCGCTCTCGCCCAACACCTCCGGTCTAACCTTCCCCCCAACCCCCCAACCCCCCAACCCCCCAACCAGGGGGCAAAGGTACCACTCCATCTCCTCACGTCCCAGCGACAACCCTAATACCGCTGACTCCGAGTACTCGGAGTCCGTCCAACCAACTTCCGACATCCCAAGCCCCGAGGAAATGGCCTGGGAATCCATCAAACTATCCCGCAAACGAGTCCGTCTAAAGAAACCACCCCCCGTTCCCCCTCCAAAACACCAAACAGTCCCCCCAAACAACAAACGACCTCTCCTCAACACCTCCGTCAAGCCCAACGCAACCCCCACCCCTCAGACTACCACCCCTCCCACCCACCGATCTGCCACCCCCTCCCCCTTAAGCTCCCCTATCCCCCCCAAGCCCCCTATCTGTCTTTCTACGCCCCTCTTCCTACCGCCCCATCTCTCTCCTATCCCCCCCAAGCCCCTCCATCACCCTCCCCCCCAAACTCCCCAAAAATTAATTACATAATTAAATTATAAACTCATGATGTAAGAGAAAGGGGCTTTTTTTGGCCCGGAGCTCTGTATGCCAGCAATTCAAAAGTCAAAAGTCGAACAAAAAGACAAACTTTCACATTTGTTATATTATTATATATAGTCTACTTTTAGGTAATTATTAAAAACCAATTTAAAATTAACTACGCATTCTTAGGGAAAATTTAATTTAAAGAACAGGCAACACTGCAAACATGGCGTCAAATGCTTGTCAAATGGCGTTGTCCTAAGACCAAATTTCACTATTAAAACTGAATTGTTTCTTTAACTAAATGGTTATTTAAAGGTAACTTACCAATGGTAGGTAACATTTTTAGTTGTTTTCAATCGTCCTTTGTAATGCCTGCACACTGTTATAGCGCAAGCCGCAATTTTAAAATGTCACACAACACGTGTTTACCGCACAACGATAGTGTCGCCACTGAGCGGACAGGACGAGTTTATCAGTGAACAGTTCACTGATATTTTTTTTGGCGTTTCGTCGCTCAAGCGCTCTATCTAGACATTATATAATCAAAGCAAAAAACTAATCCCAGCGAGAGCTCGTCCGGACCTCATCGATATTCGTTCTCTCCCTTCTCACGCGCATTATCAAACACCGAAAATACTAGAACAATGACGTCACCTGTTGGGACTAGTACGCTCGGGTCGAGAATTTCAATCTTAAGAAATGTATTTATCAAAGAGCGCTTGGCAGCAAAATTATGGTAAAATCGTTAAAACACGAAAGCAAATTTTTAAAATGAATTAATTAAATTAAAAACATTATTTAAGTACCACAATACTTCAAAATTAGGTTATTGATAGCACAACAAATTATTGCGTAACCCCTAAACCCCTTTCATGTGATTCATTCCTTTCCCGTAATTCGTTGTTCAGTTGGCGTAAATACCTGCGTGTCAAAACGCCACATAAAGTTAATAACGTTATAAAATAAATGAAAAATAATTCTTCGAAATTTGATGAGAATCCCGAAACCCTCAAAAAGTTTTACAAACTCACTAACATTTTAAAATATCAAAACAAATTATTGCGCAACATTTTGAAATATCACAACAAATTATTGCGCAACATTTTGATATATCACAACAAATTATTGCGCAACATTTTGAAATATCACAACAAATTATTGCGCAACATTTTGAAATATCAGAACAAATTATTGCGCAACAACTTGATATACCACAACAAATTATTGCGCAACATTTTGAAATATCACAACAAATTATTGCGCAACATTTTGAAATATCACAACAAATTATTGCGCAACATTTTGAAATATCACAACAAATTATTGCGCAACATTTTGAAATATCAGAACAAATTATTGCGCAACAACTTGATATACCACAACAAATTATTGCGCAACATTTTGAAATATCACAACAAATTATTGCGCAACATTTTGAAATATCAGAACAAATTATTGCGCAACATCTTGATATACCACAACAAATTATTGCGCAACATTTTGAAATATCACAACAAATTATTGCGCAACATTTTTAAATATCCCCTAATAATACCCCAGACGCTACAATAACATTGTACAATATATTTTATTCTTCAATAAGATTGAAAGGCGCTTAGAATTCAAACGATCAATTATATCGCACAATAAACAATAAGAAATATTGTTCAATTATATTGCGCAATGTTTTAGAGTATTTTTATTTAGTATTTTCGAGTAAATATTGCGCAATACTGACCCTACACAGCGCAATGGAAAAATATTTAGCAATAAAATTAATCTCACTCAAATTTTTGTTCAATTATTGCGCAATCTTCAATATTACACCAAACGGTCAATCGTCTAGGGGCCGCATAATAATTAAATTGTTATGAAATAATCATTTTTACATTACCTCAGGGCCTATGTCATCTTAGGGGATGCAGTGTGGAGGGTTTTCATGAATGGAAGGAGAGGAAGTTCCGGGAAGGAAATAGGAATGAGGGGTGGGTAGGAATCTGGGGGTCTGTGTGTCCAGGAGTGACGGAGGTCTGAGAATGCATCCCTCCAATTGCGGTGCAAAGCAACGGTCGAGGGATTCTGGCTGGAGAGGTCAAAAGACCTCCCTCAACCAGTCTCTCTCGATCCGGCCTGCCACGCAGCTGTTGGGCAGACGCATCGGTCACTAAGACCTGGAAGTCACTAAACGTAGCGAACCACTTGGGGTAACCTGTGGCGGAGGTGTTGGTTGTCCAATAAATTGTTCCAGGGGCGGCGGTACCCTTACCCGCCTCCCAAATCATTTAATCAATTGCAAAAATATTGAGATGAATAGCAAACTATTGTGTTGCATAACATTTTAGATAGGTACGTAAAATATTGTGAAATCATATAAACTCACCTGAAATGGCCTTAGCCGTGATTTGTGACCAGATCTAAATAGTTAGAATTCCCAACCTTCCTCTTAACCATCTCCTTCCATTCACAAAGTATTGCGCAACATTTTGAAATGCTGAAAATAAAACAAAAAAATTAAATACAATAAGAAATAAAATTAAATTGTTTTTGAAATAATCATTTAACCAATTGCAACAATATTGAGATGATTGTTTTTAACATAGTATGCGCGCAAAACACCAAACTTTTGTATTGCATAACATTTTAGATAGTTACTTAAAATATTGTGAAATAAAACAAACTCACCTGAAGTGGCTTTAGCCGTGTTTTGTGACCAAATCTGAATAGTTCGAACTTCCAACCTTCCTCTTAACTGTCTCCTTCCATATCCCATGCCCTTCAGCTTCAATGTACCACCATTAGGGAAGCCATAGATCCTCTGGCTCCAGAATGTGGCGAAGAAGAAAACTTGTCTGAAATGAAATAATTTTATCAATCCGCTTTCAAAACACCAACTATTTTCACTAACACAAAAGTTAGTTTGTGGACTGAAGTTTCAAAACAGATCTAATTTAAAATGAACAATTGACTTCACTTATTTATACACGAATATAAAACTCTTCGAAAAAAAAAACTGAAGAGATATTAAACGAATGAAGTGTTACTGAAATCATAAACCCATTATAATAAAATATCAAACAACTATTTAAACAATTTATTAATGAAAGCACTTACCGAACCGACCGCCGACGAATCAAAAATATAAATAAAAGATTTGGGGATTTGGCCCAGGTGTTCCAACATGCAATAGCGGCCTATTCACGGGTGAGCATTCCGAACATGACGTCACACGAGCATGTTTGCATTTATGGTTTGATTTATCCGTACAAAAATGCTCGTCGATCGCCTAGGTGGTGACATGCTCGCCGGTGAATAATCCGCTAATGTTTGTTGATGCATTAAGGCGGAAACACACTTGTGTGGTGTGGTGTGTCGTGGCGCGCCAGTAGCACATCGGTTTCATACATTTTCTATGGTTAGAGACATATTTGTGTGGTGTGGTGTGTCGGGGTGGGTTCTGTTGTGGCGTGGACTGCTCGCCGCCGATCGCGCCATACCCCCCACCACCACTCTGGCGCACCATAGACATTTATTTATGGTCATAGACAACTAGCGGACGCTTGTTTGCAGCGTGGTTCTGAAAAATGGCTGACGAGCTAATTGAACTTGTACTTCAACGAAAAATTTTATACGATTTAACGTGTAAAGAGTATAAAGGTCATTTGATCAGAAATGCTGCTTGGGAAGAAATTTCTGAAATATTGTATTATCTTTATCTTTACGTAATATAAAATGAAGTCGCTCAAAATATATATGTGCGCTTAGATCTTTTAAACTCTGCAACGGATTTTCATGCGGTTTACACGTACGCTAATAAATTGAATGTATAAAGTGTTAATTATAGGTATAATTCTAGAAATTAAACAAATCTTGTAAAAATTCCCTCCCTAAACACGAGTTATTCTCAATTAGGGAGGTATTAAATTAAATCAAGAAACATCTTATATACTTACCAATATAAATATAAAAAAGTTTCATTAAAAAGTTGTAAACAATATGAATTATGTACTATGTTAATATTTCTTTAAATAAAAAAAAAATAAAAAATCTCATGTAAAAACAGCTACAAATATTGTATATAAAAATATCCCGTAGTATAGACTTATTATAATCATAGTATTATTAAATCACTCCACACTGCTCCACATTAATATCTACATTGCACCCATGCGAAGCCAGGGTGGGTCGCTAGTATTATTAAATTACTTATATACTATATAAAGTACTGATGGAATTTCTCTTCGTCACTCTCTAGTTCTTTAACAAGACGATGAAATTCACCTTTGTTAAATTCTGTCTCTCTCTGTTTATAGGGTGAACCTAGTGTCTTCTTTTCTTTTTTTTGCCCTTAAGAAGTTTCATTGCTAAGAGAAATTGAAGATCTTCATCAAAATCACTATCCAAATCAGAAGAAAACATTATGCACATTTAAACGCTGCAAAGGTTTGATATCTAGGTAGGTACTGTTCAGAAATAACGCCAGAGCACCCTTTAAAATAACGCCAGAGCATTTTGACCCTTATGCATAAAGAAACTTTATGAAAGATAAGGTCACATTCGCTTGCGCCAATATCTCTCTTCGTAGCTTTAAAGATTTCATGCATGTGGCAACACTACAGAAAACGCCAGAGCGCTCCACGACACGCCACACCACACCACACTAGTGTGCACACTCACCGTCACGACAGTAAGCGCCACAACACACCACACCACACAAATATGTTTCCGCCTTTATTGGGCTGGTCATTTGTGTACCTCTCCCTCATTTTTGAAAACAAAGCATGTAAAAGAAAGAGAGGTTAAACATGAGTTCTCAATGGTAGGTCCAAATAAGAAAGTACATATACATATTTTTGTAGGTCGCCCTAAAATATAATATGGATGATACAAAAACAAAATCATTGAAATAAAACATTATGATAATACGACTGATGCATTTTAGAGATATCTTTGAAAATCCACAAATATTAACGAATTGAACATAATCTTCTACTCTACAAATTATAAATTAAAGTCCTCAGCCGGGTCTGTCTTTCTGTTCGCGATAAACTCAAAAACTACGGAACGGATTTTCATGCTAGAGTGATTCATGAGGAAGGTTTAGGTATTTTTTTTTTTTTTTTTACATGAATACCTCACAAGAGTCCCAACTGCTCCCGTCTGAAGCCAGTGAGACTATGGCATCCCCAATTGGGGTATGTTGTGAGGCTGAGGGTAGTGGGGAGGGGAAGGAGATAGGGAAGAGGAAGGTCAAGAAGTACCTGGCTATTCAGATCTGGTCACCAAACACGGCTAATGCCATTTCAAGCAACGTTTCAATTCTGAATGGTGGTCTTACACCAGGGCGATACAGAGAGTATCTTCCACTCTGGAAGGTGCCGCAAATATACTATTTATTATTTTAAATGAATAAATTGTGAAATAACACAAATTAATCAAATAAAATTTATTTGCCACGCCGGGATTCGATCCCGCGACCTTCGGTGCGCGAGTCAAGCGTCTTACCGCTGCGCTGCGCCGGCCGTCAGGTATATAATTTGTCAAGGTTTTATGTAAATTGGTTGAAATATAAAGGAGAATGTCTGTAAGTGGTGGAGAGCAGGCTGGAAAGCGGGTAACCCTAGGTGACCCTAGTGATCTTTATTATCTTATCACGTCTAAAAGCCCCGTTTCCACGCTTGCCAAGCGTCGGCAAGCCTCCACAAACGCCAACGTGGAAACAGGTCGTTTGTCTTGGCTTGCGTAGGGTTGCAAGAACTTGCGAGAGCTTGCCGCCGATCCAGTAGGGGTCGGATCCAGCGGCAAGCTTCGGCAAACGCTCAGTCAGGGGCGTATATCTCTTTACTTAACCTTGAACCTCCAAAAAAGATCGGGTACCATAGAAAAACTGAATTGTAGATAGTAAACGGAAATGACAAAACGCCATTGAACCAGCATATCCATCTCTCTTCCCTATCTCCTTCCCCTCCCCACTACCCTCAGCCTCACAACATACTCCAATTGGGGATGCCATAGTCTCACTGGCTTCAGACGGGAGCAGTTGAGACTCTTGTGAGGTATTCATGTAAAAAAAATATATATATATATATCCGGTTTGGCCATTATGCTTTCAACTGTCAGTGAATAGTCAGTCGCGTTATGCCAATACGTAAATATTTTGAAATTAAAATGTTACTTGCTAAAGCACTTCGAGGAAATTAGAACATAGAAAATTCACAGATTTACCCAAGCCAATTGAAAAAAGGAAAAGGACCAAGCCAAATGAAAGTTATGTGACGAAAATACAGATAATAATCTCTCATCCGTTAGGTATTACAATGTTTTTTTTTTATGTTTCATTTTGTTGTTATTTGCCTAAAACTGAATTTATTTCTCATTGTAGACCCAGACTCAACGAAATCGTACAGTATTATTGTGATGCCGTAAGGGATTAAGATTACATCAACATTAAAAAGGTATGTAATCTTAAATTGCATCATTATTTATTTTTATATTTATTCAGATTTAATCGGCATACTCAATGTCGTTTGCTGACGACAAAGCTTACATTATTGCAAAGCGTAGCATGAGAACTTGAATAGTTTTTATTTCTGAAGCACCTTTTTATTTCTTGAGCAACATATAATCATCAATTTAGCTTTGGTATAACACTGGTTTGTTCACAAACTTTGGTTAATTATATTGATTTCAGTGCATAATGACTTCCCGATTGCCATCGGTGTGGTTGTTCCTGCCAAGGGGGGTTATATTTCTTGAAAGGAAAAAAATAGAGTACTTTTTGTTCCCAAATTTTAGTTTATTTCAGATATGCAGGCACCAGCAGTGAGATTGTTCCTGCCAAAGGGGTCCCAGGAGTTAACGAAGGTATGTACATTTAGTAAACTTAGGCACACGAAAAAAAGATATTCCGACACCCGAATCCCGAATGTGCGTTGAGAAAGGCATTATTAATGAACGGTATGAGTAAATGCGCCTTGAAGGCTTTTACATGTATACGTTATTTTTAGGAGAATACACATAAGTTGTTCAGGAGTATAATAATAAGAGTTTAGTATATAATAAACTCAACATTAACATTACTCCCCACTATTTTGGTTGAAAGGGAATAGTAATTCTACATTTTGTTCATCTAACATGTAGATTTCTTCTTCCATTCCTTCAAGAACTAAGATACATATTCTTATTTTCAGATATAAGCATTCCTGTGAGACCCGGCACCGGCAGCAGTCATGCATTCGCAACACACCAAAATGAACATTTTGAACGTTAGCATTTTTATAGTTTTTTGTTTGTAGATCATGGTTTGGTATATTTTTTATGAAAAATGTAATAATTTTTCTCAAATATTGTCTTTCTAGGTAATAGGAAGAGTATTTTAACTTATATCAGGACGCAGCCCTTACTCCCAGGAAGAAGGTGAATATGGAAATTTTGAAGACCAGGCGTCAGCTGCAATATGTCCAGTGTAAGAATTGCTCGTTGAAGAAACGTTTGATGATGGCAACTCGATATAGAGTAAGAAACAGCTTGGAAGATTCTCTTTCAAGTTCAATCCCCATTCTCCCTAGATTCATTTTAGCACAAGCTAAACTTAGCCCACGTCACAAAAAAGGACGGAGATACATCAAAGAAGACAAGTCACTGGCACTTGCTGTTTACAAGGTAGGACCAAAATCTTACCGATTGTTGCAACTGGACTGATGGCTCCGCTCATCCTCGGCGGGACTGCCTTAAATCTTCTTCCTTTATATTAATAAACTTTTATTTCAGCTACATCGAGTGGCGGAGATGAGACATGATACAGTGAAATAAATAATTAACAACATGTACGCACTCGCATACTGCCTGCTAACTAGAGTCCTGAGGTGTACGGTGAAGGAGGAAACCATATGTTTCCTTAGAACGCTGTGGGAAAGTGGTGGGCACCCTCCAATGTTTACATATTTTTGTATTAAGCTTTTTGTGTTTACATAATTTTAAATTTTTTTTGTCTACTGTTTTTGTGCTTATAATTTGTGCTATTATTTTTTGGGTATTTGTATTTATTGTACATTTTATATAAAAGATTACAGAGTTATCGTATTAAGCCAAATAATGTATTCATGGATATTCCATTGGATATATGAACAATTATATAATACTTCATAGTCATATTAATACTGTTAACTATATTAAGAGGGCATTACCAGCGGCCGAAAATTCAAATTTCATCAAAAGACGGCCTCACGATCGGAAGTTTTTTAGAACGAGATAGAAATACCACATTCGCTCCGCCGCAAGCAGCATGTCCCACTCAACTGGCGATATCTATAGGATGGTTCAGACGACATCGATATTGAATTCTCGGTTCCAGCTTTTTCCGAATAAGTAGTTATTTGTAATTTGTTTACCGAAGTGCATAAACATAAATAGATACAAGTGAAATGCGTAAAAATAGTGGGTATAAAATAGGTACTTACGTAATATACAAATTTCTTGATTTTTGAAATGTTTTTACGAGTATTCTGTTGTTGTTTTTTAATTGTATTTCTACTGAGTGATATTCAGTTTGATTGTAAGAAATATCTCATTTTTACATATTTATTCTTCTCACAATAGGTATTATCAGTAATTTGGGAGGCGGGTATGGGTACTTCCGCCCGGGAACCAGGGAGATTATTGTTGGTAATCTAAATTAAATTGAATTTCAAAAACCTCACCCCATGTACCTGGGTTCATTTATTTGTCCGGATCTTGGCGACGGATGCACCTGCCCACCAACTGCATGGCAGGCCGGATCAGGAGAGACTGGTTGGACCTGGGAGATCTTTTACCTACCCAGCAGCACTCTCCGAAACATCTCCTTACAGTGGGAGGGATAGATTTTTTCATGTCCGTCACTCTTGGACTGACCCCCAGATTCCTACATGCCCCTGATACCTTTTTTCTTCCCAGAATCCCGAACCCAATTTGGGAAACGGAACTCAATTTGGACCCCTAGGTTCCTACCACTCCTGGTACCTTTTTCCTTCCCAGAATCCAGAACCCAATTTGGGAGGCGGGTATGGGTACCGCCGCCCAGGAAACCATTTATTGGATAACCAACACCTCTGCCATAGATCACCCCAAGGGGTTCGTTTCGCTTGGTGACTTACTTGCCCGGGTTCAAGGGATAAGGTTTGTTCGAATCTTGGCGGCGGATGCGTCTGCCCACCAACTGTGTGGCAGGCCGGATCGGAAGAGACTGGTTGAGGGAGATTTTTTGACCTCTCCTGCAGGATTCTCTCGGAAGCCTTGCACTGCAGTGGTGAGGATAGACACATACATCCTCTTGGATACACCGATCCCAGATTCCTACCCACCCCTCATACCTTTTTTCCTTCCAAGAACTTCCTCTCCTTCCTTTTTTCTAAAAAGACCTTCGACACAACATCCCCAAAGATGACATATTTATTCTTATTATGAAATATTTTCCTGTATGGAGCTAATGTCAAAAAAAGTAAAATGTATTTTTAACATTTATATTTTTACCAAAATTATGTAATTCAACTATAAATAAAGATAACCAAAAAAACAGCAGCATTAAAATAAAAAATATGTAAAATATAGCAACAAGCATATATTTTAGTATAGTCTACATAATATATGTACAGAACTTGAAAATATAAAAACAGTAGGACTGTTAGTAGTTGTACAGTGAAAACAGACTGCAATACAATAATGTGAAGGTTGTCCAAGAATTAACTACCTTTGCTCGTTGTTTCTCAAAATATGGTGGCACTAGCGTTAGCTCAGACTTTCCCAAAAAACCGAGCGGTGATCCGGCTTGGTAGCTGCTTCAGTGCGATCTTTGCGTTCGTTTGAGAAAGACGCTCCGTTGTCGAATCCCACCCCCTGCGAGGTGCGCTCAATTATTCGCTTTTTCAATTTAGAGGGAGTTAGCCCTGTTGAAGTTCATAAGCTTGCAATTTTAATCCCAGATGTCAGTAAGTCTACCACACAAATGATTTTGAGGGAAAAATGGAGTATGCAAATTAATGCTCGTTGCGCAAATGCGCTCGGATCTCTTCGAACTGTTTTTCCAACCAAGGCGAAACTTTTTTGGGTTGAAAAATGGGTTCACCACCTAACCCTACCAAAAAGGCAATGAATGACATGAATTACACCTCTTTCTTCACCTGAAGCAACACATGGACGAAACATCTTTGGAGACCGACCAGGATGCGGAGGGAGAGTTGATTGCATTTTTGACGGCGGAGTTGAACGATAAGGGAATGAAGACCTGGTTCCACGGCTCACCTAGTGCATTGATCGTAACAGGGACTATGTCTCTATGGCATTATTAATAGAATAAAACTGAAAATAATATAAAATATACTGAATATACTAATATATTAGAGACTTGGTCATTATAACAGAAATTATTAACAAAAACACGATTTGAATTACACAATCACAAATTAAAACCATAATTTTTACGGGAAATTCACGCGCATGGTGCATGCATATGTCTAGCCTCTCTTTCGCAGCCAGTTAAAGACATTTTTTATTAGTAATAGTTCAAAACAGAAATTGTACAGTATTTATTAAATGTGTTACTAAAACACTGTTTAACAGAAAGTAACTTCTAACCAGAGAAAGTTTAAGTTCTTTTAACAGAAAGTAACTTCTAAAGAGCGTTTTAATTTTTTTTAAATATTGATTTGGATTCACCAGTCGTTCTTAATATAAAACACGATCCATAACCATTCAAAGACACAGTATCAAATTTCTTTATAATATATTTATTTGACAAATTAGAGAGGCGTCAGAAATTTACATTTCGAATGAACGTCGTTAGTAAGCTCAAAAATCATCTGTCAAAAAATTAAATAAAGCGAGTACACATTTCTAATATATAATTATTACCGAAATTAGTGTGTTAAATTAATATAAGGCAAAAGCAAATAAAGATCTTATAAAAATAAAATGTGAATGGATGTGGGTAAACTTTCGAAATCACTGGAAAACGATAATAGGAATATTTGTCTCATTTTCCACGCTAATGTGCACATTTAGTCCAGTCAAGGAAGGAGGTGTAGAGTGCGTGAGCAGGACCCTAAGCGATTCCTCCAGAAACTTGTTTAGGGTGCTTAGGGTCTGAACATACTAAAAGTACTGACGTCTAGGTGTGAGCTAGCGGGGGGAGGGGGAGAAGGTCCCAATGTTCGGATTTCCGCTTATATCTCGAAAACGATGCGTCACAGAGAAATTTTTCTTAAAATAAGTAAAAGCTTGTAAAATTATCTACAACTTTTGTTTTATACGTAATTCTCGAAATTTAAGCCGTTTTTAAGTTACACGCTCCACAAATGTAGACATTTTCGAAAAAATCATTTAACCTTACATTTTTCATCAAACATTCCTTCATATCGTCTAAAATATTCATCAAAGAAATACATTTATTTTAGGGAAGTTATAAAGAATTTAATTCCCTTTTAGAATATATATATATATACAAATGCAAATTAATCTCAAACCGGTCAACATTTACAGCAATTTTAAGTTTTTTCGTAAAATTTTGTCATGAGATAATTATAATTTTCATTATAAAATACAATTTAAAATTTTTCAAGTGATATTATTTTTTTCTACTTTCTTTAAAAATTGGCTTTAAACTGTGGTCACACGTATTATTAGGCGAACGAACAAAATGTGTGTCAGTAATGAGATAAAAACAGCTTTGTCTGAAAATGATATTTTACGAAAAAACTTAAAATTGTTGTAAATATTTACTGGTTGGAGATTAATTTGCATCTAAATATATATATATATATATAATTATATTATAAAAGTAAATTAAATTTTTTACAACTTCTTTAATATAAATTTATTTTCTTTGTTGAATATTTTAGACGACATGAAGGAATGTTTGATGAAAAATGTGTGGTAAAATGATTTTTTTCAAAAATATCTACGTTTGTAGAACGTGTAACTCAAAAACGGCTGGGATTTCGAAAATTACATAAAGAATAAAAGTTGGAGATGATTTTATGAGCTTTTACTTAATTTCAGAAAATTTTCCTCTGCAACGCACCGTTTTCGAGATATAAGCGGAAACCTGAAAATTTGGACCTCCCCCCCACCCCTTAACTCACCACCTAGACGTCAGGACTTTTAGTATGTTTACACCCTAAGCACCCTAAACAATTTTTTGAAGGAATCGCTTAGGTTCCTGCTCACGCACCCTAAAACCTTTTGGATCATTCATTGACTGGACGAACTTGTCTTAAGCAAAGTAGATTCAGAATCAAATTGAATTTGAGGACGATTTACGCAGATTATTGTTTATAAATTAATATGTTCGTAAAAAGAAAAATAAATAAGTTAAAAATAGAAGAAAAAGTATGGTAAAAAGCTTCTGTTCCCGTGGTGAAATTTGAATCCTAAGTTTTCCGCTTCTACCACGAATTTCCTGACACCGTGTGTACAAGGTAATGTTGCATGTCTATAATTTGCGCAACGTTGGGTATTAATGCTAGTAAATTATTGTTCATAATTAGGTAACCGTAATGTACCACGGGTTTCCCGCCACCGTGTATATGTCGCAGGCAAACCGTAAAATCAGGCAGTTCTTGATGCGTCTGAGGCACCTCACGATCTGCTGCCAGGCACTTCACGAAGTAACTAGGCGCACCATGATCTGCCTGATTTTACGATCGACCGCCGACATATATAAGGCAATGAAGTATGCGTGTAACTCGCGCAACGCCGGGTATGCAAGTAAATTATTGTTTATAATTACCACGGTAATAACAATGAACCTGTCACCGTAATGTACCACGTATTTTTCGACACCTTGTATATGTCGCAGGCCAATCGTAAAAACAGGCAGATTACGATGCGCCTCAGGCACATCACGATCTGCCGCCATTTCACGATGCAGCAGATCATGATGTGGCTAGGCGCAACATGATCTGCCTGATTTTACGATCGGCCTACGACATACATATGCAAGGTAATGTTTCGAGCGTATAATTCGCACAACGCCGGGTATTAGTGTTAGTGAATTATTGTTTATAATAACGTCACCGGAAGGTACCACCGGTTTCTCGCCACCGTGTATATAAGGCAATGTTGCTTGCGTGTATTAATGCTAGTAAATTATCGTTTATAATTACCGCGGTAATTACAATTGAATCGGTCACCGTAATGTACCACGTATTTCCCGACACCGTGTAACTATACACGGTAAGGCTGGGTAGTATTGCTAGTTTATAATTTCCGCGGTATAAACGGATAAATCGGTCACCGTAATATCCATGAATCACAATGTATTGAAGTTATTACCCATTTTCATTGATCAAATATATTTGTCGAAGCCCATTTACGCGTACATAATAATATATATATAATATGATTTAATTCTTTTCTATTAATTTATAAATAAAACACTTGTGTTGCAAAGTTTAACAAAGAAACGACATTTATCTTTATTTATAATAAAATAATAGAAAATAAAACAAGTGACAATTGATAATTACATTCCAAGTATTCCAACTGACACTACAGGATTCAAATTTAAATGGAATATATTGCCATTACATCTCCCCTCCCCCTGGAAAGAAAATTACTGCAAAATTTTCACTCATCTTCGATGTCCTCTTCATGGTTCATAAATAAAGGTGCTGGAGTTAACTTCGAGATGTGGAAAAAATTTGATTCAAATTTTTTTCGACCAGTGTTTATCTTGTAAATTGAGTTTGATAATTTTTCTATGATTTTGTATGGTCCGATTCTCAATTCGTCGAGCTTCTTCCTGTTAAGTTTGTTTCCATTCTCCACAAAAACAGTATCACCAACTTTGAAGTCAAAGTGTCTCCTGGTTTTATCGTAAATTATCTTGTTGTAATTATGTGACTTCATAGTATTTTCTAGAGCTTTTTTTCTCTCTTGAATCAAATCGATGCCGGTCTTCTTAAGTTTTAACTCATTTGGCAAAATCGTAACATCTGTGCCGTCAAGTAGGTACTGTGGCGCATATCCAGTAACAGTGTGCTCCGTTTCATTATAGTTTTTTACACAATTATGCGCTATAGTTGTCCAAGCTACTTTTGAGTCATTTTCGTTGATTTTGCATCTAATTTTATTGACCAGCGTTTGGTTCAATCTTTCATTTAATCCATTTGAGAAAGGTGAGTTCACTGCAGTAAAAACTATTGGAATATTTTTTTCATCCAAAAATTTTTTGAATTCTCTAGAATTGATACCCGGGTATTGGTCTGAGAGTATCATGCCAATGTCATTAGTTTCTGTGGAGTTTAAGAGTTTGATGAAATCATTGGTATTTTGAGTTCTTGACGTCAAAATATATGCAAACCTCGTGAAATGATCTGATAACAGGTGCAAGTATCTCTTTGTTGATCGTGAACCCCCAAAACCGCCTATTGTATCAATGGAACATATTTCAAAAGGTTTTGTTGCGGGACCCAAGTGGGACATCAATCCATATTTATTTTCACATCTTGATTTGTTCTTTAAACATACTGCACAACTTTCGCAGGTTCTCTTTATATTATTTGTCATGTTTTCTGCTGTGTACCATGAGCTTATCATTTTTTGCATTTGTGTAATTACTATGTGACCTAGTTCTGTATGAACATTTCTGATAAAGTCTATGCTGAATTTTTCTGATAGAATTATTTTTTCTCTTTTTTTTACTTTCTTGTAATAAACATTATTTTTCGATATCAATTTATCTCTTCTGCACTGTATCTTCTCATTTTTTACCTGATCTTTTAAGATATCTTCTAATTTTATTAAGTTGACAATTTTTAATTGCTCATCTGTATTTTCATTTGATTCCAGCACTGGGTTTCTGCTTAGACAGTCAGCTTCCAAATTTTGTTTTCCTGGAGCATATTTTATGTTAAAGTCATATTGAGAAAGATAATATGTTAAATCACCTAGCTCTTCATCGGTTCTAGATTTGAGATTCATGTTTTCCAGTGGTTTGTGATCTGAATAAACTGTAAATGGTTTACCTATCAACCAGTATTGCCAGTATCTCACTGCTTCTTTTATAGCTAAGCATTCTAAGTAAATTGCTTTTTTCTTTTTCTGGGCGCCATTTAGTTTTTTCGAAAAGTAAGCTACAGGTTTTTCTTTTCCATCAGACTGTGTTTGTTTTAAAATAGCTCCAAGGCCTTCTAGAGAAGCATCTGTATATATATTAATTGGTAAATCTTGATCAAAAATTTCCAGGATTGGTTGTGAGCTTAGTAGGTTTTTCATCGTTTCAAAAGCATTTTGGCATTTATCAGTCCAAATAAACTTTTGGTTTTTCCTTAGTAAGTTATGCAAAGGATCTAGTATTATTGCACTCTTCGGAATGTACTCATGATAAAAGTTGATTTTTCCTAGAAATTGTCTCACATTCTTCTGTGTTTTTGGAATAGGAAAATTCTTTATTGAAATCAAATTATCCTTTACTGGCTTGACTGAATTATTCTGAATTATATGACCCAGATATTTTACCATGTCTGATGCAAATGTGCATTTTGTAAATTTTAATCTCAAACCTTCAGTTTTGATTGCATTCAGCAACTTTGTTAAATGATCGATGTGTTCAGCAAAAGTTTTTGAAAATATAAGTATGTCATCTATGTAATTGACAGCAAAATCGGTTAGTTTATATTTTCTCAATATATTGCTTAATATCCTCTGAAAAATTGCCGGAGAGGTCTTTAATCCAAAAGGTAGGCAGGTCCACTGATAATGCCCCTCCTGTGTTACAAATCCTGTTTTTTTTTGTCTTCAATCCGCAATGGAATAGACCAAAAAGCTGAGTTTATATCCAGCGTTGAAAAAAATTTGCAATTTCTGGTCTTTGTCATTAGGTCTTCAATCAATGGAAATGGTTGAGCTTGAGGTATTACTATTTTATTTAAGTCTCTGAAGTCTATGCATAATCTGGATCTTTTGTTTTCTTCTTTTTTAAATGCTAGAGTGACAGGTGCAGCAAATGGGCTGTACGACTCTTCTATCAGTTTATTGTCTATTAATTTTGCTATTTGCTCTTCTATTTCCTTTTTATCTTCTACGCTGCATCTGTAAGGCCTCTTACTACAATATTTATCCACCAATAAGTCTATCTTCGCTTCATATCCATTAACAGTACCAACATCGTATTTACTTTTCGCAAACACTGATGTGTATTTGCCTATTAGTTCATTTATTTCTGTTTTTTGATCATTATTTAAATGATTTATTGTTATTTTTAAATCTTCTTCTTTAACATGTTCATTAAAATTAATTTGGTGTTTTTCTATAATGTTCTTATTTTCAGAATGTTTAAATTCAGTATTTGTTTTCATATTTGTAGAATTTTCTTCTTTTTTATTTGTATTATTCAGGCAGATTTTCTGTGATATTTGTAAGTCTTCACTTTGGATTAGTTTGAAGTCTTTTATCATGTCTAATCCAATCAAAAAATCATACTTAAAATTGTGTTCATCAATAATGTACACATCAACATTTTTCTCCAATTCAAAAATTTTAATCTTCAACGTTGTCAAACCACTCGTTTTTTTAACACCATTAATCGTTACTAAATTTGCTTCATTCAAATTGTTTCCTTTTCTTTTTAGTTTCAAAAACTTAGAATTAATTAGAGAAACATTTGAACCCGAATCATAAATTCCGTATATTTTTAATTCATCATTTAGTAATAGTTTGACTTTGATTAATGGTGTTACTATTAGTTTTTTTGATCATTTTCATTTATCTCAGTCTCTATCACTGAATTGTTTACATGTTTAATGGCATTTCTCTTAAATTTTTCATCCTCTTTTGTTTTGAACCAGCATGTGGCTTCAGGGTGGTAACGAGTGCCCTTATTCAATTTTTCACAAATTTTACATGGCTTTTTATCCTCATTTTTATTATATTCTGCATTCCCAAATGTTCTCCTATTCATGAATCTTTTTTTGTTGACCATATGTTCATACTTGTTTATTTCATTAAATAAATCCACAGTATCTTGTAATCCTTCTCTATCGATCTTGTTAAGTATGAATTCTGGTAGTCCGGAAGCAACAAGATCTATCAAAGTACCGGTGTCGATTGATCTTCTCATATCCAATAGAAGTTTTTCTTTTCTCATAGCATAATCCAACAGAGAACCATCTTTGTATCTAAATAATAGTGCGTAGGTGACAGGGTTCCATCCTTTGTTTGCGAATGATTCACAGAATTTGTTTTTCCATGTTGACCACTCTGAGTTCATTGTTAGTTTAATAATCATGGAACTATACCAATCTACACAACTTTTATCCATGAACAATCTTAGTATTTCTATTTTTTTTTCATCCATGGTCACATCAAATCGTAAACATTCTTTTTCAAACACTTCTATCCACTGGCTTGCATTTGTATTTTTACTACAGAATTTTTCTATAACAAAATTCTCAGCAATGTTTTTGAGGCTCTGTTGCTTATCTTCCATTAATTTTACCATCAATCTTCCCAGTGTATCTTCTTTTTGATGTACTTGTAAACTTTCTTCTTCCAATTCTTCGAGGTATTGGTCTCCGAACTGTAGGTTTCCATCTTCGTCTACATATGTTTTTTTTAGTTCTTCTGTCATTGTTAACCAGACTCTTCTAACCTGGTATCTTTTTTTTAAACTATTTTTTACTTTGCCAAAAGCACCACTTTTCATAATCTCCTTGTGATGGCTGGCGGATTGTAACATTTCTGGTATCGTAAACACTTTTTCATCACTTGTGACTATTTTTGTAATGCTAATAATATTTGACTTGCCATCGCCTCCAGGTAGTAGCGTAAATTCAAATTGAAGTTTCTCCATTTGTGGTTACGAAAAATGTCGTTTTATAATATGATTTAATTCTTTTCTATTAATTTATAAATAAAACACTTGGGTTGCAAAGTTTAACAAAGAAACGACATTTATCTTTATTTATAATAAAATAATAGAAAATAAAACAAGTGACAATTGATAATTACATTCCAAGTATTCCAACTGACACTACAGGATTCAAATTTAAATGGAATATATTGCCATTACATATATATAATAAAAATTTGAATTGCACATACCGATGAAACTTTACAGTCATTATTTACTTTAGAATGTTGATTCTTTTCTCTAAAAATCAAACAACATGTTATAAAAAATACACAATAAATCTGACAGATTCGTTCCAACGACCCTGTAGCATATAAGGTATGTACAACGTAAATTGATAATTAAATATTACTAATCTTTGTTTTTTCTCGTTATATTTCTCCCAGTTATGTTTTTGGTGTGGTAATTTTGATTTTTTTATGAAAGTTCTCTCTTTATTGATTTTTCTCCCCATTTTAAGCGGACGAATAAATTTAAAATGTTATGAACTGGACCGGCGCGGAAAACACGACCGCTCGCTGCCGTGAATCGACAGATACTAAGAGTTTTGGTTAGCGCCGTGCGCGTCAAAATACAGAATAAAATATTCACAAAAGCGTGTCGCAAATTCAACAGAATTATATACTCGAGAAAATATTTTTGGTTAAAAATTATTTCTAATATTTCAATAATGTCTTAAGTTAAATTTCTGTGTTAAAAATTCAGGGAGAAATCAATTTGTAAGTGTGTAATAAATAAGTCAAGTTGTAGTATTTTCGGCACAAAACGGGTGCTTGGATTTTTATTTTAATGATTTTATTTGAAATTAAATTAAAATTCTAAATTATATTTTGCCTAGATAATGAACAGTTTTATAATACTGTATTACTATTTGGTATGATATATGTATTGTATAATAACTTTACTCGTTTGAAAATTAACAAATATTGCCATCGACCAACAGTAAAACTATTTTTTTATTAAAAAAATGTAAACTTTTTCAAAATTTAAAATATAAGTTTACCACATAAAATAACGATCTTTCGAAATCAATTTATCGTTTTTCTGTAAAAAGCTTCGACACGTCTATGAGCTCATTCAAAAATGTCATTTTTCAGCTTTGTCTGGTTATTAACTCTTAACAGTAATAATATTAATACTGTTATTTATATTAATATGACAAGCCCTCGAGGTACATTGTTCTTGTCATATTATTACTGTTAATTATATAATAAGTACAATGTACCTCGAGGATAAGCTGTAATACAGGCGTGAATACATTATGGCCCAGTCAACATTAGTTTCTGACTCATGCTCAATCTATCAGTCGAACCGACTCTGCGTTTTTATGTGTTGTTTATCCTTTGTCTTTTTGAAAATAAAAAATATTTAAAACATGCACCTGTGAGTTTTTCATTTTTCATCTCGGGATAACAGGTTTCCGTCTGACAAAGCTCCCTCCTGAGAAAATGAACTGTAAAAAACTATGTAAATCTCATTTTCTCAGAACCAGCTTTGGCACATGGAACCTTGTTGTCCTGGGGAAAAGTTTTTACATTTTTCGGCTTTACAATTTTTTTTTTTAATAATTTATTGGGCTATTGAAGTAGGTCGAGTACATTGTCCATGATAGGCCTTGTGCTATTGTCTATAACAAATGTCCTTGAACTCCCATCTACGTATATCGGGATTGTTTTTCCGTGGTGAAGTTGATGTCAAAGTTTGTCCCATAGAAAAGGTCCGAAGATATCAATCTAGAGATTGGTATATTTATGCGCTCAGTGTAATTTCCGAACTGACTGCGAACGCATGCCGTTTTTGCTCCATGCGGTATATCGATAATTAACATCACGAGACATATGTATGACGTAAGAGGCGTGCCTGACTTATTAAAATGTATAAGTACGTAATTTGAATGCACTGATCTATTATTTATTACGATAAAAACACATGATTTTTGTTAGAATAGCTTTTTTTTAAAAATACAAGACAATATTATATTGTTTTTTTATACTTTGCTTGTATTTCAAATAAAAGATGTAAAACCAAACGCAATAGCCGACGCAAGTTCGGCGTCCGCCATGCTTGGGTGTTGGTAGCGAAGCGTACAGACGCAGTCACAAGCGTGTAAACGGCTTCCAAATGCCAAGCGAGATTAGTGGACGCTTGGAGCTTGTGGAGGCTTGCCGAGCCTTGGCAAGCATGGAAATGCACCATTAACACTGGCTCATTACTACACTTAGCTCCGGGCGTAGGCAATCGTCCAACCCGCAGTGTCTCTCACGCGACCACCACTACTTCTCGTTGACAGCCCCCCCGTCACTCCGTGAACGTGAGACAATGTACTTTATCTATTTGATAGATACAAACACTATACTAGGGAAAATAATTTCCCTCAGGGCTAATGTCATCTTAGGGGATGCTGTATGGAGTGTATTTTTAAGGAAGGGAAGGATTTAAGATAGGAAGTTCTAGAAGGAAAAAGGTATGAGGGGTGGGTAGGAATCTGGGTGTCCATGAGTGACGGACGTATGAATCCATCCGTCCAACTGCGGTGCAAGGCGATGAGTCGAGAGAGTCCGTCTGGAAAGGTTAAAGGCCTCCCTCAACCAGTCTCTCTTGATCCGGCCCGCCACGCAGCAGGTCAGCGGACGCATTCGCCGCCAAGACCTGAACAAACCTCACCCCAATGAAGCCGGGCACCACTGCTAAGTCACCAAACGTAGCGAGGTTATCCGACAAATGGTTCCCGGGGCGGCGGTACCCATACCCGCCTCCCAAAGTTCGTGAATGTATGCACAGCATTAAGTAGCTCACGTGAAAGGGGTTTAGGGGTGATAATAATTTGTTGTGCTATCAATAACCTAATTTGAAGTATTGTGACACTAAAATAAGGTTTTTAATTTATTTAATTCATTTTAAAAATTTGCTTTTGTGTTTTAACGATTTTACCGTAATTTTGTTGCCAAGCGCTCTTTGATTAATACATTTCATAAGATTGAAATTCTCGACCCGAGCGTACTAGTCCCAACAGGTTACGTCATTGTTCTAGTATTTTCGGTCTTCAACAATGCGCGTGAGAAGGAAGAGGACGAATATCGATGAGGTCCGGACGAGCTCTCGCTGGGATTAGTTTATTTTCGATATTTTCAATTTTTTTTAAATAGTGTGAAAAATTTAGGTTTCCCGACAGTTGATCCCCGACAGTTGATCCCCGACAGTTGATGCCCGACAGTTGATGCCCGACAGTTGATGCCCGACAGTTGATCCCCCGACAGTTGATCCCCCGACAGTTGATCCCCCGATAGTTGGTCCCCGACAGTTGGTCCCCGACAGCTGGTCCCCGAAAGTTGATTACCAAAATTACAGTTTTTTGTTTATTATTCAAACCTTAAATCTACTTAAAAAATATTTGTAACAAATATCAAATGATGTAGTGTATAGGGCCGCACACAAAAGCTTCCCAGGCCGCAGGTTGAGTATGGTTGATCTTAAGTGTCTACAAACGATACACCATTTTTTTCAGATGTCGGAAAAAAAGAAAAAAATTGACTTAATATATAAAAAACTTTGTTTTTTGGATTCTTTGTGTTATGTAGTTTACCGCATGTACCCGAGCTTCTTGATTTTGTCGGCAAAGAGGTTTACCGAAACCTATGGACTACGAATTAAATATATTAGGTAACTGTAGCAAAATGTATATCTATGTATTCTTTTTCGTAATATTGGCAATCCATGTAATATTTTCTTTAATCTTTATTTTAAATTGCTATGGGATATTTTCCGATACAACCGCTGTTTGAATATATCTTTTTTTTAATCTTTCAGCTGACCTTCCGCCTGACAGCCTCGCCTAATCTACCAGCATCTCAGCTTTCTTCCTTGAGAGTTGTGCGGGCACTGTTTAAGAAGAGTAATAATAAATAATAATAAGAAGAAGAAGAAGAAAAAAAACTGTTTCATTGACTGGACTTTTGAAATATTTAGGATGGGTTGTTTCATAGAGTTTGAACCCAGCGGGTTTTTGAGGACTTGAAATTTAACTTTGAAATTTAATGAATAGTTAAAATTCTGTGAAACAACCCTTCTTTAGCAGACTTTGCTTACGTGTGCTTATTTTGTTATGACGTTGTCTCCAATAAAAATTTGTTATTTCGGTTTTTTATTTATTCTACCTTTCATAACATTCTTCACCTTTTTCATCACATTATTTTGTCGAGTTTCGAGTCGATGATTTAGTGCGAAAACTAGCGCGAAGGATTATAAAGCAAGCGTTCAGGCCGGTCTCCAATGTTCAGTGGAAACTGGTCCTGACGACTGTTCCATCCCCTGGGTCTTCCCTCCCTACCATCCCTGCGCCCCTTCCCCTCCGCCCCTCACTCTTACGACCCTATGCCCCTCACTCTTCCGACCCTACGCCCCGTCCCGTCCCTACTTAAGCTCCCGTCCCCGTACCTATCGCCATCCATTTCTACCGCCCCCATTCCTATCACGCCCCCGTCCCTGCCAACCCCTCCCATGTCCCTGCCACCCCCTGCCCCGTGCCAGCCGCACCTTCTCCGTCCCTGTCGACCCCTCCTGCTATCCCTGCCGGCCTCTGCCGCGGTCCCAGCCGCCCCATCCCACCGTTCCTGCCGCCCCCCTCTCCCGTTCCTGCCGCCCCCTCCCCCCGATCTTACCGCCCCTTCCCCCATTACTGCCGCCCCCTGCCCCCGTTCCTGCCGCCCCCTCCCCCGTTCCTGCCGCCCCCTCCCTCCGTTCCTGCGGCCCCCTCCCCCCGTTCCTGCCGCCCCTTCCCGTTATCCCTGCTGACCCCTCACGCTATCCCTGCCGCCCCCTACCCCAATCAATGCCGCCCCCTCCACCGTCCATGCCGCCCGCTCCGCCGTCCATGCATCCCCCTCCGCCGTCCATGCCTCCCCGACCATGCCACCCCCCCCTCCCAGCCGCCCCCCTCCCCGTCCCTGCCACCGCCCCTCCCAGCCGCCCCCCTCCCCGTCCCTGCCACCCCCCTTCCCGTGTCTGCCGCCCTCTACCCATATCCCTGCCACCCCTCCCCCCGTTCCTGCCGACCCCTCCCGTTTTCCCTGCCGACCACTCCCGCCATCCCTGCCGACCCCTACCGCTATCCCTGCCGCCCCCTCCCCCGGTCAATGCCGCCCCCTCCACCGTCCGCCCCCTCCATTGTCCATGCCGTCTTCTCCACCGTCCATGCCGCCGCCTCCGCGTCCCTGTCGACCCCTCCCGCTATTCCTGCCGACTCCTTCCCCGGTCAATGCCACCCCTCCACCGTCCGTGCCGCCCCCTCCCCGTCCCTGCTGCCCCCCTCCCCATCCCTGCCGCCCCCCTCCCCGTCCCTGCCGCCCCCCTCCCCGACCCTGCCTCCCTCTCTCCGTCCCTGCCTCCCTCTCCCCCCCTGTCCCATCCTCCCACTCCCCCCGTCCCATCCTCCCACTCCCCCCGTCCCATCCTCCCACTCTCCCCGTCCCATCCTCCCACTCTCACCGTCCCATTCTCCTCGTACCTGCCTCCCTTCCCCGTCCCTGACTCCCCTCCCCCGTCCCTGCCTCCCCTCCCCCCGTCCTTGCCTCCCCGGTCCCTGCCTCCCCCTTTCCCCGGTCATTGCCTCCCCTCCCCCGTCCCTACCTCCCTTTTACCCCCTGCCCAATCCCCGCACCCACCCGCCCCCTCCCCACCTCCTCCCCGCCCCCTCCCCGGCCCCTCTCCCAACAGCGATAAGGTGACTTACGTAAAACCAGATTATATTAAAAAACAATTCTTAAAACCAAATGTAAAACGAAGTTGCTAATTTATCACATATAATCAAAATTGATACGGAAACTGTAAAATGTTACATAAAGAGTATAAAACTAGTTTAAATGTAATGCCAATAGATGGCGATGCAGGTATCGAAGAGATTAAAATAAACTGCGCTGTTTGATTTTACACTCTAAATTCCTAAGATTCGACGGATTCGACCATTTCTTTTCGAAGGCTCGATACCGCTATGATGGATTGCACGTACAGGGCTGAAAGAAAGAATTACACAAAATGATATCGGAATTGGTACCACACTAATAAAAAAAAAAAAAATAATAAAAAAAAATAAAATAAAAAATATATATAAAAAAAAAATTATAAAAATAAATAAAACTCGATCATATATTTTACAGGCAAATGGAATTTTCAAACACAAAAAAATACTGGATTATTAGGCAAATGTTTTCTATTCGCATTGAATAAAAGATCTGAAATATTTGCTCTGTAATATTTCTAAGCGGTCTAATTTGAACCAAAATCACATCATTTTTCATTTCTTAGGAGTTCATCACGAGGAACGATTGCGCGGCCTGTTTCATACAAATTTTATTTTTGGATTTGATATCAAAATACCCAACCAGACTGAAGTATTATTTTTGTAATCATAAAGTATATCGAATATGTAGGAAAGACATGTGCTAATTTATTTATTAAATTTTAAAATAAAGGCCATTGTAATGTTTCATGATTTTAGAGCCAAATTGGGCAAGTGTGTGAGTAAATGAAAAACATTTCAAAAGATAAATCATTATATTTGTTATGAAAATAAGTATAAATTAAAAAATAAAAATTTACTTATTATGAAAAAAGTATAAATTAAATAATAAAAATTAATAAAAGAAATATTTTTGACGGGTGTAAATTTAAAACACAAATTATCTATTTACGTCGGAACATAAATTTGTCGTTTAAATATTAAAATTATTAATATGGTATTTTGGCCTGAAATCCAAAATTGTTTTATATGAAATTGGCCGAAACGGGCCACGCAAACGTTCAGATTCTATATGAGTTTCATGGGTGTATGATAATATAAAAAACTAGCGCCATATAATAAAAAATATTCTACGACTAGCGCAGACCCGTGAAATATCAGGGGATGAGTTTTTTTTGGGAGATAATTACTATCTTTGAGAAAAAACAAATGAAAAAAAATCAAAAAAAAATTTCCACGGTCGAGAATCGAATCCCGATCAACTGCTTTAAATGTAACTATTGTGATAATCACACCACCAACTAATGTAAGAGTGGCGGCATAAATTCATTATGTTATATACTGAAAATAATAAAAATTATGGTTTTTTTAAACGACTTCGAAAAGGAGGAGGCTATCAATTCGACGGTATTTTTTTATTTTATTTATTTTTTATGTTTGTTACCTCAGAACTTTCGATTGGGTGAACCGATATTGATAATTCTTTTTTTATCAGAAAGCTGGTGCTTTCCGTGTGGTCCCATTTTAATTCGGTCCAGTTCTGACAATGGGATCCATGAGAAAACCATATATGTCTTAAATTTGCAATAAGTATGTGCGCGACAAATGGACGAATAACTCAATATAACGCCAACAGATTTCGATGATTCTTTTTTGGAGTAAAATTTCTTTACGCACGCTCGTCACTAAAAATAAAAAAAATAAACAAAAACTTTAACAAAACAAAAAACGACTTAAAAAATGCACTAAAAAGTAAGAAAATAATTTCGTACGATGGTTATTTTTGGAGTCGGTGTCAGCCAAGATCTCCACATCTCACCTATAACCTATGTAAGTAGTTACCTTGGCTGACACTGACTCCAAAAATAACAATCGTACGAAATTATTTTTTTTCCTTTTTAGTGCATTTTTTGAAGTCGTTTTTTGTTTTGTTAAAATTTTTGTTTATTTAAATTTTAGAATAGGTATTTAAAATCACAACCGAAATTATAATATTGTTTAATAATAAAAAAATGTAGAAATTTGATGGAATATTTAAAAAGTAAAAGGTATAATTGATTTACCGGTTAACAGAATAAAGAAGACAATAATCATTACTCCCGCCAGAACAGCACCATTCATCAATAGCACACAGCCAATTAAAGTATATCCAATAACTCTGACGATTGTCCAAATCATATTTATTAATATCCAGACGTGAAGGCACTCTTGACGTTTCTGAAAAGGAAAACCAAGAAAGTTCCAAAAGAACGCACTAGCTTATTTTATTAATTGTTTTTGTGTTTAATTCGTAGAACTCAATTTTAATTTTTAGGATTTAATTAAAATTAAATTTGATAATTTTATTATCGAGTTCTGCATGTATTTTGATATGTATTTTAGTTACAGCTGTTTCGACTTGTAAGATCATTTTAAAACTGTGGAGAAGCCACGTATGGACGATTTATTTATAATATTTTAAATGGCAATTTTTGAAGGTGTCTAAATTGATTTACTACCGGTTAATCCAATTTGCAGAGACACTAATTGAGAGAGTGATTATGTGGGATTCGGAATCTTTCCGTTTGGTTTCCCTTGCACTAAGTTCTCACTTTGGATTAACCAGTAATAAATCAATTTAGACACCTTCAAAAATTGACATTTAAAATATTTATTTATTGACGCCCTATTGGGCTTTTACATAACAAATGCAAGTTTCATTTAAAACAACAGTATAGAACAATTAAAAAAGATAACAAATAAAAATATACAAATAAAGTATAAACTCAAAATAATAAATAGGAATACATCTAATACTAGTTCCACATGGATGACTTAGAGAACTCGTAGGTATATATATACCTGCAAGCAACAAAAACATTAAAATAAACTAAACCTTTAATTTTTACTAAATTAAATACTCATTGTATGCTTTTGGAACACGAACATTAAAAAAAAAATACAACAAACAAAAGAAAATCAAAATAAAATGATTCCTAATTCATTATTTACATTTAAAAAGTGGTGACTAATTTGACTTTAAATGCATCCTGTGTATTCTTTCCATCACAGAATTCATAGCAAAGTTATTGTTGTAAAATAAAATATTCCGTCTGGTATATTTTGGAGTTATATGTAAGGATAACAAGTTTATAGTGTCAGGGCAGTCCAACCTTGAATGAACAATTTTATACAAGAAAGGAGATCAAATATTTTACGCCTTTCAGATAATTTCGATAAGTTAAGTTTACTGCAAGTCGTCCGTACGTAGCTTCACCACAGTTTGAAAATGATCTTACAAGTCGAAAAAGCTGTAATAAAATACATGCAAAAATACTTGCATAACTCAATAATAACATTATCAAATTTAATTTTAAGTAAATTTCCAGAAATAAGCCCATTTTAGCCTAACGTTCTGCATCCCGCGTAAATTATTGGGGGGAAAATATTTTTTATGCAAAGAAAATATATTAATGCTTTACTATTTCAGGTATTCATTAAATTTATGTGTGCGCGGATCAAAATACAACGGAAAGTGATATTAAATTATACGTCTATTTAGGGCTCGTTTATTTATTGACGAAGGGCAGTTAGTTACTGGTTAGTTATAATACAGACAATGTTAAGACGTGACTTAACCGCCACATACCTCCCCTCCTAGTCAAGTGGTCATAATAATTAGAATAAAATATTAAATTAAAAATAAAATTAAAATTATCAGAGTGCCTCAAAATCGTCAAGAAAAAAAAACTTTAAAAAATCTGGTTCAAGGAAATACATCCGAGTTTTCTGACAGAGCACAAAAATAATCATGTTGCACACGCGGTAGATATTTTTTGCTCATATGAAGCAATTACTTTGTGATGTGACATTATAATTTAAAATAAAACAATAACTTTGTAAACACCAATTTTATTTTTTATACTTTACGCCGACCGGGTTTAACATGTTAGTAGAGTATTATACTGCCCTGAAGAAGCTACGGTTGTAGCGAAACCCGGTCGGCATAAAGTATAAAAAATAAAAGTGGTGTTTACAAAGTTATTGTTTTATTTTGAATGGTAGGTATTATTTAATATTTTGATTCAAATGATGAAAATTGAAAATTTAGGTCAAGCGTGCAGGTTTTTTTTTTATTATTCGCCCAGAATATAAATTAATAACAAAATATTATTTATTTATTTTGTTTGTTTGTTTGTTTTTGAATATTTATTTAGATGTATGCAAATTTTTTTTCATACATCAATACAATTTAAAGATACAGTCACATTTTTACAAGTACATTTTAAGAGGAAAAAAAATATTACAAAAATAAAAATACATTTTGAGGAAACAGATAACTATGTGACAATAATATTGGTAAGATTGTTATAAATCAAAAAACATTCTTCACATATAATGCACACATCCTACGAAAAGTGATAAGACTTGAGGCTTCCTTTACGGCATTCAACAGGCTGTTAAAACGTTTTTGTCCTTTATAAAACGCGCTATTTTGTGTGCACGAAAGTTTAGTTTTGGGAAGCCTAAAGTCTCTGCGTCTTCTCGTAGGATAGTTGTGAACATTTTCGTGAAACATAATGTTACTCTTCGGATAATTTGGTAGCATATTATTTTTCAGTTTGTAAATCATATTTAATGCATTATATGTTATATGTTGTTTTGTCGTCATAATATTTAGATTTTGTAACATAATTTTGACTTTAGTAAACATATTGTATTTTAAAATCATCCTCACCCCCCTATTTTGTATAACCTGTAGTTTATTATTTTGGGCTTCGTTACATAGGAATAAAACACTAGAACAATAATTTTAATGCGGAGTTACAATAGAATTGTAAACAAGGCGCGTTGTCTTGAGATCCAAGTTATTTCTGATCCTTTTTAAGAATTCAACTTTTTTAGCAATTTTTTTTGTTATGTATTCTAAGTGTTCGTCGAATTTTAATTTATCATCCAATATTACACCCAGATATTTAATACTGCTAACCCTTTCTATGTTTTCGTTATCGATTTTTAGTATTGCCTGCTTGTTTCCACCTAGGCTATCCACAATTAAAAACTTTGTTTTCGTAACATTCAATTTTAATTTGTTTTGATGAAGCCAAAGCGCTACCTAATTAAAATCAGTTTGTATTTTTTCAATGGCGTCCTGCAAATTTTTACTGGCTATGTATAACAACGTATCATCAGCAAATAGTTTAATTGCACAATGCTTTAACACTTTGATAATATCATTCATGTATATAATGAACAACAATGGACCTAAGACAGATCCCTGCGGAACGCCTTTATTAGTACTATGTGGTTCAGATGTTTTACCACCATATTTTGTAATTTGTGTTCTTTCTGATAGGTAATCAACAAACCACTTATTTTCTTTACCATTAATTCCAATTTTACTAATAGTGGTTTCACAAGAACATTTATTTCTAAAACCAGATTGTTGTGGAACTAATATCTGCTTGGTCTCAATATATTCTGTTAATTGCTCCTTTACAATGTATTCCATTATTTGTTCATATTTGGGTAAACAATTGATCGGCCTATAGTCGTCAAATTTTTTTAGGTTATCAATTTTCGGGATAGGAGTTATTACAGACGTCTTCCAAGTTTTGGGGAAACTCCACTATTATGCATTCACTCTGTTCAGGGCGATTCTTGTTCGATGGGCAGCTGGTGTTTACGCAAATAGGAGCTGCACGTAGTGGACGTGTTCCTTCAAAAGTATTATTGTAACAGGAATCTACAAGATGATTCTTGGTCAAGTGGACACCTGCTAGATGTTATCTACTTCAGTGATTTTCAACCTGTGGTACACGTAGCCTTGGGGTTACGCGAAGCCAAATTCGGGGTACGCGGCTCGATATAAGATTTAAAACTCGGCCCAACCTGAAATTGAGCCAAATTTTCTAAAATTTTGCTCCGCAAAGCAAGCTCAAGGGTCACATTGACTGTATTAACATTATTAACAGGAAATCGGGCTTTTATTGCAACTACTGAAACATCAGAAACTTTTTTTCTACAATATTTTTCGAGTTTAAAAAAATTCATCCTCTCAACAATTTGACTTGATTAATTTTTTTTTTGATAATTTTTTAAAAATATTTTAATATATATTTTTTAAATTTTTTCATTCTGTTTAATTTTTGTTTAATTTAATTTCAATTGTATGATTATTTTTTTTGTTATTTATATGACGAATTTTATTTTCATTTTAGGTCTTAATTAGGTACCTACCTAATATGTATCACATTTTATTTCTTTTATTATTCTTTTATAGTTGTTTATGTAATATGGCAGGCTTGCACTATCCTCCCAGTCCTGCTGTAATAAAAATTTTAATTAAATAAATAATACATTTTGTGAGCTGAAGTTGTTTACGGAGAAGGTTAATTTTTTTTGTCGAAATAAAAAGACGTGGAAAAAATTGTTCAATTTCGCGTGTAGAATCGCCAGTTAAAAATGCCCGAAGTCAAGTAACACTCTGCATTAATTATATTTGTGCTATATTATTGTTAAATTCATGTAATAATTAGATTCTTTAAAAAAATACAAATGAAACATGTCTTTCATTACACGTGTACACAAGATAGGTAGAGGGTAGGGGGTACAATACATTTGTAGTAAGAATCAAGGGGTACGCAGACTCAAAAAGGTTGAAAACCGCTGATCTTCTACTTAAAAGAGGGCAGCTGGTGCCGAACGTGTTCCTTCAAAGCACTTATCAACTAATTAAAATCAAACACCTGCTGGGAAAACAGTAAAACAAATTAATTTCCCGTTGTAGGTGCAGCGATTTAACAATTATATGTTTACGTCAAAACTTAGAGCAGGTGCGCACGGTCACCTGGCATAATTAGGCAGGCATAAACAACACTTAACACCTGCACCGGACACCTTTTTTATTTTTTATATGAATACCGCACAAGAGTCTCAAAATGCTCCCGTCTGAAGCCAGTGAGACTTAGAATCCCCAATTGGGATATGTTGTGAGGCTGAAGGTAGTGGGGAGGGGAAGGATATAGGGAAGACGAAGGTGGGGAAGTACCTGGCTATTCAGATCTGGTCACCAAATACGGCTAGTGCCATTTCAAGCAACGTTTCAATGGTGGTATTACACCAGGGAGATACTGAGAGTATCTTCCACTCTGGGACGTGCCGCAAATATACTATATATTATTTTAAATGAATAAATGGTGAAATAGCACCAAATAATCAAATAAAATTTAATTTCCGCGGGATTCGACCCCGCGATCTTCGATGTGCGAGTCAAGAGCCTTACCGCTGAACTACGCCGGCCGTCAAACCACCTGGGGTAAAGCAGATGCTTGCGCCTGCCACAGCAGGTGTGCATAGCAGGTGTGCACATGCACCTGCCACCTTACTATAAAAGCTGACTGAAAATAAATATTTTATTATTACCAAAAAGATTTCCTAGTTGTTAATTACAAAGTAACTCCCGAACCGAAGTTAAGATTGGGGTCCAGCCTCCTAAAGTTTTACAGTATTGTATAAATCAATAATTCGGTCTCATAAATACTCCACATGGGAGGCCCTGATGAAAATTATTTACCTTAGGGCCTAGTTCATCTTAGGGGAAGCTTTTTTTAATCACAGGAAAGGATTATGAAACTATAGTTTAGTTTAGAAAATCAATGGCTGAAAATTATCAATCTAAAACCAACATCTCGAAAACACAACTTGGAAAAGGTTGATAGGATAAAGTACTTGGGAGTAATTCTAGACTCAAAGAAGTAACTCTTGTAGAAAATGCTCTTGTTTATTGTATAGTTGAATGGATTATGAAAGTATAGTTTAGAAAATCGGAGTGGGACGGGAGGCCTGAAGACCGGAGTAGTTGGGTTTTGGCGCCGTGATGATGATGACATTTCAAATTTCTACTCTTCTCTGAGTCCTTACCTTATATACTCCCACCAGCAGTATAATCCCTAACACAATTCCAAAGATTCCGGTTGCAAACTCAGTAATAGCCATGAATATTCCAAAGTTCTTAGTGCTTTTCGGAATGTCGTCGTCAGCATCAGCGACGAGGATCACGATCCCTGAGAGGATGCTGAATAATCCCATCATCTGGAAACATAATCCTTCTACTATCTACCAGAGGCATCATTCCGATTGTATTTGGGTAAGAAATTGTCCTTAACATTGATATTATTAACGACTCTTTCATTAACTGCGATTCAGTTCTCTCGGAATTCAAGGTTACATTTATTATCCTTGAGTAGAACCGAAATCGCCCTTCAGGAAACATGATCGTTTTTATCCATTCTCTCACTATATCCTAAGTTCTAGGGTTTCTTAACCATTTTTGATAGCGACGAATGCAGATAAGGTAATCGTGTACCTATGTAAGTATCCTGTGTCACAGGCATATTGTCAAAATATGTTTGTTACTCTTCTGCCTAGTTAAGCCCTTTACCATTGCTCAAACAAGATTTCCGCCTATTGTGAGTATAATCATTCAGGGTAGCAGGATGAACTCAGATAAAACTGTTCTGTTTTTTACTTAAAAATAAACTTTACAATTTGCAAGTAGGCGATGGCCACTGCTTCAGTTTCCAAGGAAAAGCAACAAAAACACTCTTTCACCACTGGAAGTTCCATTTGAGCCATGATAGCCGATTTACAAAATCATAAATGATCTGCAAGACTTTTTGTATAAAATTAAAATGAAACGTCAAAATTTGTAAGCTATTTCATTAAAAACGATATGTTTTGGAAAAACATTCCAGCTTCAAAATAAGAAAGTTGTGCCAAAATATTTTTGTTAGGAACCTAGTTCCCACCAATTCTTATATATAAAAAGCAATATTTGTTTGTTTGTTCGTATTTTATGCGCTGCCACACCGTTCATCCGATTGCGATGAAACTTTGGTGATTTGTCGTGCGGACGCCCAAGGTTGTAGACTAAATAAATATTATTTATGCATTGAACCGTTTACTCGTTAATACGGAATATTTTGTATTCAAACAGTTAGATTTAGCTTTATTATTACGAAAAGTGAGTATTTATGTCGGGGGAGACAAAAAAACCAAGCAAATGCATTTAACTTTTGTTAAAATTAATTCACTTACGCGGATACGCCATTTTTTATATTTAACATTTCATAGAAAAGCAATCAATGCTGCTAATCATAGAAAAAATATTATTGCCATATAAAACAATAATTTATTCACATTATTAAGTGAATGCATTATTGACAAGTTTGTAGTGTGTGTGTTTATAACAGCAGAACATGGAAAGAAATGTACATATTAGAATAATAATTACACATTCCCGCTAGACAAACCCTGCTTTGCCAAACAAACCATTCAAAACCTGGAATGTATGTACATCTAAATTATGATGACTTGCAGCTTTCGTAGTTTGAATCTCAACCCAATAATTCGAAGTAGGTACTTTTTTGTTTTTATTTTGACAAGAAATTATTTTATTGAATTGGTACTTCCGACAAATGTCATATTTGATTGTCTATTAGTTAAAAAAGGAATATTCCGTATTATCCGTGCATCAAACTTTGACAACACAAACGTTCCGTATTATCCGTGAGGTGGACTCCATGCAATTTACCATTTAAATAAATGAAAATGTGTGATTTTCATATATTTTAGTGGCAGGAGGGTGGGGGTGGGGAACAGGGGGGTTGGGGTTTCCGCGAGGAGCAACGAGGGACGGGGTAGGTGAAAGGGAAACGCGGGAGGGGAAGGTGAGTTGGGAGGTGAACGCGGACGCACGAGAAAGGACATGCAGGGAGAATCAGTTTATTTCTTATTTCATGCCGGGTACCAGCTAGTGACTAAATAAAAAAACTTAAGAGATCTATTTTTAATGGTTCCCACACAAAAAGTTTGATAAAAATAATGATGTTTCCCGAGCCAGTTTGACTATTGAAATTCCCGTTTAGGTGATTGAGAATCTGAAGACAGGGGATCAGAGGAAGGTGAGTAAAAGAATCACTTCGAGATCGGCGGCAGACTACAATACTGCAAATCGCAACTGAAGACCGCAGACTTGATACTAAATATGCTTCAGATTTTATGTCAGGGTTAAATCTTCCCCACAGGAAAGACTAAACCCTTCCACACACTTTTCCACAAATGTTTAGTCAATCCACGCTTTATAAGTGCACTATATAAGTATAATAAATACAAAACAATACGTAAATCCAACAGAGACCAAATGGGAAAAAAATTCTCCGACTCCAGATATATTCAGATCAGAGGGTTCGGCTCGGTAGAACTCCTAACTGGACCGATAAATCCTACTGATCCCTCAAAATAAATATTTTAAAAATCTTCGTAATCCTACATGTATTTAAAATGACTGACTTTTGCATTTTTAAATATAAATTCTTTGACAAATCTAATAACAAATTTTTAACATTACTATAAACATTGGTGGTAGGGACGTGGCTTTGCACATTTTTATATGCGTCTGCAGTAAGACCATGCCCCCATTGCCAATGTTTATAGTAATGTTTAAGCAAATGTGTAAGCAAATGTTCATGTTCACGGTCCGAGGAGACCCCGTTTTAATGGTACGGCTTTGTTTAAAAAATCTTCACTAAAACACGTAATAAACTTGTAAAGTTTTTAATTACCTAAATTAATTATCATATTATTTGCCTAATGAGGACGAGTGTTGTTTAAATTAGTTAAAACAAAAATGTTTTGTTCTTAAAATATTATAAAGGGTGTCGTAAAAATACTTTTCTAATAGGTACTTTCCAAAATAAAATATAATAAAGTTTAAAGTTTCTTGTTTCTTAAACATGTAAAAATCATTTAAATAACTACACGCTTTTAAAAAGATTAAATTTATTATATTCACATTTTCACGTCGAGATTTTTTTACAAAGAAAATTCTTATATTTAGCATATCTCGTGACTTCATTAGCAAACTTACGTCAAAATTTGAAATTATAACATTTAATTGTTTAAATTTATCGCCAACAGATGGCAGTCAATCGAAAAGATGAAAAGGAACTGCGCTGTTGTTTGTTGTTTTACGCACTAGATTCTGCATATGCGACCATTTCTTTTCGGAGGCTCGATACCACAATGATGAAATAGACGCACAGGGCTGAAAGAAAGAATTACACAAAAAGAATTACCCAGAGAAAAACCCAGTTTCAAATTCAACGCTTAAAAAGTAGGGAACTAATGTACTACAAAGGGTATTACAGGCACTGCATAGGATACGATGTCAGGATGAGTTTGTATGAGGTACTCTCAAATACGGAAATGAGGTGTTGAGGTGAGGTGAACAGTCAGCACTACTAGTGGTTGAGCATTTACACAATACATAGCTACACTTACCTACATACATCATTGACCCTGTGCTTGTAGCTTGAATTACCACATGTTCCTTTCCTACCCATCCCTACATACCTGTCATTTAACGTTACCCACAATCAGTCTTTAATCAAAACTTGCCGCATGAACATCTCTAATATTCCACATACCGCATCCGCAAACTTAATCCCGCATACTGCAAGTAAAATACCGCGACTAATAGTCAAACAAGTGTATGAATAAACCCAGCCGTGATAGAAAAGAAGTGCCAGCGCAGTAAGTCCCTTTTCTCCTTCTTTTTACTTGTGCAGCGGTCTTTCATACAATTCAAAATACATACAATGTCCTTCGATATCCACAGAGACATAAATCACACATCAAACCACTAGTATTTACTGTTTGTTATTTTTGGAATACTAAAAACAGACAGATGCTTATCAGGGCCAATAGTGTTATTATAAATATTATGGATTTGTATTGTTTAGAAAAAATAATTTCGGTATTGTAAAGTGGTGTAATATAAAATATAAGTGTATGCATGTGTAACTCAGACGAGACGAAGTAAATATTAATAAAACCTTCTCCACTCTTTTAAGCTTAATCTATTAATTCGTTTGAAACCACTCGGATAAAATTAACGTTTTTGAAAAGGTGAATAACTATAATTTTGTTCCAAATTAACACATTGAGTCCCATTATTGAAACCCTAACTAATGGGACTCTGTGCGGAGTTTAAATAAAAAGGCCTACCCTCCCACCCCTTCTTAACTCTCTTCCCCCCACGTCGTAACCCCCCTCTCTACCCCCTCTTAACCCCTTCTTAACCCTCCTATCAACCCCCCCTCTCAACCCCTCCAATCAATCCCCCTCTCAATCCCCTCTCAAGCCCCCCTCTCAACCTCCTCTCTCAAACACCCCCTCTAATTCACCCCCTCAGCCACTGCAGTAGTTGGGATCTTGTGCTAATTTTAAAAAAAATCTAGCCTCCCATCCCTTGTAACACCCCCCCCCCCCCTTTCAACCCCCCCCCCACTCTGCTATACCCCTTCAGCCACCCCCCTCCACCTCATCTCAACTCTCACTCAACCTCCCTCTCTTGGGAGCAGTTGGGAATCTTGTGAAGTATTCACATAACAATAATTTCCAAAAAAAATCCTCCCCTTTAACCACAATCCCCTCACAAAACCTCCACCTTCATGTGATTGGTATAGCTGTGGATTTGAATTGTTTAGGATTGCACGCCACGCTAATAATACATTTGGCTGAGGTATTTTACGTTCCATATATTATAAATATGACAAACAAAATACAAACTCATTGTCACCTCACACCTCACGGCTCTAATACAAAATTGTCATATAATAACGAACCATCTTACACCGCGCCAACTCAACACTACACCAACCACCTCACGCCTCGCGGCTCTAATAATAAATATTTGTTTATATGATGGAAATATTTATTTCCGATACTCGATACAAATACCGATTTTTCGGGAAATGTCTGACTAAGGAACTGGACGATCGCCATATACATTGTACACATTTAAAACACATCCATGCAATAATTACATCTATATTACCAAATTTTTAGTTCTGCCTTCATTATTTTTTTTTCTTCTGTTATTTCTTTATATTTCATTAAAATTACTACTACATGCTCAGTTTTAACTGTGCAATCAGACTGTATGGTATATCTCAGTTGTCCCCAACCTATGGGCCGCGGTCCGTTACCGGGCCGAGGACCAAATGGTACTGGGCCAAACAAGAACTTGCTTAAAAATCAAAATACTTTTGAAAAAAAAGTTAATGCTGTTATTATCGTTGTTCTAATGTAAATTTAAATTTTAGATGAAGGTTATTTTATTTTATTTTATTTATTAACAGAAAAAAACAGTACATTATTTACATTGGTGAAAAAAGTTTACAGTTAATAAGTATATTTCAAGTTAGGTACCTATGATATGTTTCATTGAAGTATCTTGTTGATTAAATTATTAAATTTTTACCGGGTGAAGTGCGTTGTGGGAGGGTGTGTGTGTGTGCGTGTGTGAGGGTGTGTGAGGGTGTGTGTGTGTGTATGTATGTGTGTAAGTATGCGCATTAAACTATATGATTGACATGATGCTCTTTTTAAATTTGGGCAGTGAATGAAATTTAGATTAATATTATAGAAAACATGAAGAGCACGATTGATTGGTGAATTAGTTGCTGCATTAGTCTTGTAATTAAGCGTGTGGAATAGTTCTGTATGGCGTGTACGTCTTAATGGTATGTTAAAATTAATTCGGGAAAGTAGTTCGGTACAATCGATGTTATTATTCAAAATTTTGTGTATAAATGTCAAATCAGCAATTACTCGTCTTTGTTGTAAAGTTTGAAATGTGCATTCATAATTATGGTTGAATTTGAATTTAAGATATTTTATAAATTTGTTTTGAATATGTTCTATGCTATCTATGTATAATTTGTACTGCGGGTTCCAAATTGGCGAGGCATATTCTAGTATACTTCTGACTAATGCAAAATATAACATAACTACTGTGCGCGGGTTACTAAACACTTTACTTTTACGAAAAACAAAACCAAGCATTTTATATGACCTGTGAACGATTGAGTCGATGTGAATATTAAAAATAAGTTTGCTATCAAGGTAAACACCAAGGTCTTTACATTCCGTTTTAGAGATGACAGGTTCATTGTTGAGTGAATAAGAGTACTTAATTACATTTTTATTTCTGGTGAATGTCATAGTATGACATTTGGAAACATTGATATCTAAACAGTTAACTTTACAATACTTGCAAAGCCTATCTAGGTCACTTTGTAACGCTTCACAGTCAGAGAGAGAATGCACAACTTTGAATATTTTCATGTCATCAGCGTAAAGTACATATTCGGAATTTTTAAAGCATGATCCAATGTCGTTTATATAAATGTTGAAGAATAGCGGACCTAGGTGGGAACCTTGCGGGACACCAGATATTACCTCTATAGACTTTGAGTAAACACCGTTTATTAATATTACCTGATTGCGATTACTAATGTAGGACTTAATCCATCTAAAAAGGTCGCCATGTATACCAAGTAGGATGAGTTTCTTCAAAAGAATTGAGTGAATTACGTGGTGAAGGCTTTAGAGAAGTCTGTATACATAGTATCAACTTGCTCCTTATCGTCCATCTTGCTATGCAAGAAGTTAATGAAAAGGGCGAGGTTGGATGTTGTAGACCTACCTTTCATAAATCTGTGCTGATTCGACGTAATTTTTGTCGAAATAGACAAGTACAATTCATCAAAGACGATTTTTTCAAGAACTTTGCTTAAAATAGGTAGTTGGGAAATTGGTCGGTAGTTTTTAACGTCATGTTTATCACCAGTCTTAAAAATTGGTGTGATAACAGCTGATTTCCACTTGACAGGAAACGATCCTTCCGTTAGTGACTTTTTATAAATGGCGCAAACCGGAAGACAGATATATTTACTACAGTTACGTATAAAAATTCCAGGCAACCTGTCTATTCCTGGTCCTTTATTAATATCTATGTTTGATAGGTATTTTAAGGTGATTTCTTCGTTTATTCTGATTGAGGATATTAATGTGTTGTTAAGAGGATCTTCCTTATAATCAGCATCATGAGTTGGAATTTCATTTGTAAAGACCGTTGAGTAATGTAATCAGTAATCAGCAAAAAGGTCTGTAACTTCTTTGCTGTCGTGTGCTGTTGTGGAATGACACGTCATGTGTTCTGGTATAGTGGGAGATTTTCTTTGTGTCTTAACATAACACCATATTTTTTAAACATTATGTTGTATGTCGGATTCCAATGAAGCAATATAGGTTTTATGAGCAAGACTAGAAATCTTCTTTTGTCTTTTGCGGAGTAATGCAAAAGATAGATAATCCAATGGATTCTTATTGCGTTTCCAGGCACGAAAAAACTTTAATTTTTCTTTTGTTATATTAATTAAAGCAGTCGAATACCATGATGGAAATTTTGTTGAATTGGTTACTTTCTTTGGAACCAGATCATCTATTATGCCATCAATGATTCTATAAAAATGGTGTACCGCAGTGTCAACATCTTGCGCATTTAATACAGAAGACCAATCACTATTTCTAAGAGTATTATTAATTAGTACATAGTTAGCTTTGTTAAATAATTTGATTATCTGTGATTATTATTGAACATAAGAAAATTCTTTAATTGTCTGTTGCTACCTGACCAAATAATGAATATATTTTTAACTATCTAATCCAAACAAAAATATTAGATAATAATGAGCGTAATACACGAGCCCGATTTTCAGTCCGATTCCAATTAGAGACAAAAGTCAACATTTTTCGCTTTACGCGATCGCTGTTTTCAACTCTATTTTTATACCTACGATTTCAGTAGGCATCACAACAACAGTATGGTTCATGTGTTGTTTGCAGTGATGACAATGAAATCCTAGATATGAAAATAGAGGTGAAAATAGCGATCGCGCAAATCGAAAAATGTTGACTTTTGTCTCTAATCGGGCTCATGTATTACGCTCATAAGGAAATTCCACAGTCGAAAAGTTTGTTTTCAATCACGGACGTACAAAATATATGGACATGCCCTTACGTGTTAAAAAACGTGTTATTTCCCCCTCCCATTGGAACCATTTTTCGGAACCGGCTGGGCGTGTCCGGACCAGTGTCGTGCTCTCATCGTACATTTTACGCACGGACGCTGTATGTCTATGAAACACATACTTAGACATCGAGATACACAGCGACGCGAAACACAAAGCCGCTGTTTACTGGGTTAAGTAAATCATGAAACATTTGTAAAAGTGTCTACGGCAACAAAATATTCCACTATGAAAATACTCTCACCCTTAGTTTGCGAATTTGGATTTTACGCATCTGTTCATACCGTGGCATGCAATTCGCGCTCCCATATAAAAAGGTCTATTCATTCCAAAGCAGATTTTACTATCAAGAACTAAATAGTGATATTATAGTGCGAGGTGCCTATATACTGTTAGATTGATTTATTGGCGAATCACAAGTCTCTTTCCTCTCTTCGCCCCGCCATAGTTGGTTTTTACCCCTCATCTGTAAGTTCTCGTCTAGTTATTTGTATGTCTATGTTTTCAATAGAATCCATAAATATTTCAGCAAGCAAAGGAGAAGCGGGATAACCCATAAAATCTTGTTAAGTATTGTTAAATGATAAGTAATTTTGGGTTTCCAGGAATAGTGAACGACTCTACAATTGGTTTTTCCAAATGGGAATTATTTAATATGTTTAAAATTAGATAATATATTTTTTCTTAATTTTTCCCACAAACCTTGTGTTTTTTCTACTATTATTGGTCACTACAACTTATGTACCACAATTGTAATTTTTATTATTATATTTTGTACAAATATTTTGTTATTCAAAAAAACTGCGTTCAATGTGCCCCATCTACCATAATTTCGGTTCATAAATATCTTCTGCACCCGAACCAGATTTTGATGCTTCAACTTTTATTTTCTTTTTTTCTAGGGCAGCGCAGGTTTTAAATTTTGCTGGCTCCTGCTTCTCTCTTGGTTCTGACGAGGTAATATTTACTGTGCAGTACTAACTGCAGAGTTTTTGTCATACACGCGCCCGCTTTTAACTGTACAGTCTGATCGCATCGCAGTGTGCAGCATGCATAAGTTATTTAATTTCAATACAGTCCTTGTCGTTTACATACATACTTGAATAGGACAAATAACAAGAGAATCCAAAAAAAACAACAAACAAGAATGTACATTGTAAGCTCAACCGCAAGGCAGACATTTACATAAAGGTGCTTATTCAGTCACACGCAGGTTTAAATATATTATGGATGATTACACATAAGGGAAAAAGAAAAGGAGAGGAACAAAGAAACAAGACTAAAAACGAAAAGGGAAAATAACGTATTTTCATTTATAAATGAATGTAAAAAAAAATATTTTAAAACATTAGTTTGAATTTTTTATTATGCTGGCTGTTTTTATGCCTATGGTGGAGATAGTTATACAGCAATTTAGTTAAGATATTTCATATCACTTTTGTACGTTGTGGTAGGGAATGCAGATTTTATTGTTATTTCGAGTCCCTATTGTGGTCGTGGATATCTTGATTGTAAAGAGGTTTGATGTTAGTGTGGGTTGATGGTTGATTACCTAATTTGTAGGATTTGCTGAGTACCCTTTTTATTGTGATTTCATGCTTGGGAAGAATTGTGATTAGAATGTTAGGTTAGGGTTAAATATTATAAAATATTTACCGGTATAAGCGATACTGAAGAGAACATATAGTAAGTCTATCGGAGGGCCTCCGTTAATCAACACCATAGTGAGTAATATAGCAATTCCAATTATGCTGATGATTGTAGAAATAATACTTATTATTACCCAAATATGAAGGTACTCTTGACGTCTCTGAAAATGATTTTATTTTTAATGAAAAACGAAGAAAGTCACAAAAAGACGCACGTGCCCATTTTTTGGAGGATTCCACGCCTTCCTACTTCCAGCGTGTAAACGATTACGTCATAATGTATCAAATTAAAGTAAGAAGAAATTAACCTTTTAATGCTTTACGGTTCATTGTGTTATTTTAGAATAAGAAAATCGATTATTCAACCCATGATGCCACATACGTGTCCTCACCTTCTGTACTCCCACCAGCAGTAAGACCCCTAATAAGATAGAAAAGATTCCTGTTGCAAAGTCCACAATAGCCATCAAGTTTCTATTGTTCCTTGTGTCTTTCGAGGTATTGTCGTCAGATATAGCGAGGGTCAGGATTCCTTGTAAGACGCTAAACGATCCCATCAGCTAGAAACATAATCTTCCCGTTAACCCGGAAAACTTGGAAAAATGAACGCCGTAATACACTCCCTCTCTTTTTTAAGTTCTGGGGTATCTTAACTAGGGCCATTTTCTAATAGCGACACATGCATATATGTCGTTTACTATTATTAAGACACCCGATTTTTATGTTTTATAGTGTTAAATAACGTAACTGTCGAATAACTTGCTGACTTTGGTGTTCTTCCCTTCTACATCAGGTAGCTTCAAATAACGCAGGTTTATCTTCATCTTCTTAAAAGGTCCTACGCGCAGTATCCCGAAGGATGACTTAACACCTTAATAAAAATCGGGGCTTCTAGTGTAGTCATTACCAATCAGCGACTGAACAATAAACCAACACTTGAATACGTATTGCACCATTTATCACCACAGGTATGCTTTCAAAGAAATAAAACTAATGTTTTTAATATGACCTTATCATAATTGGCCACTAAAATGCACTAAGATTAAAAGAGGTTTTATGAAACTAACGAAAAGTTGTACTTTCCAGAATGTACAGAATGTCACAGAATGTGAAAAGTTTTCAACTTGCGGGACCATATAGATATATATCAATGGGTGCAACGGGTTTGCTCTGATAGATTGTATATTTTAATGTAATCATCTCTTTATTCGTATGACTTTAAGATTAGATTATCATATACCTAATATAGAATCTGTGGAGGTATTATTGTTAAACTGTTCGTGTGGCAACGTTAAGTTTTCTGCTTAGCTTTCTATCATTGATTGCTCAGGCAAAATTTTGATGATAGAAGGAAATTAAATAATGTCAAGTTGTTAGTAAATTAGTTTGTTTTTTAAACTTTACGATTTCCGAGCAGGCGATGCACGATGCTCCAGATTCCAAGGAACAGCAACAACAGCACTGTTTCACTACCGGAAGACCCATAATTTAGAAATCATGAAGTGAGTTTTATTTTATCAAAATATCAAACGTCAGGAATTTATATTTAAAACAACGTGTTTTGTAAAAGCATTGCTATTTCAAAATAAGAAAATTTTGTCAAAACAGTGTTTGGTAGGAACTTAGTTCCTAACATAAGATATAGAATCTGTAGAAGAAGATGGGCTATTTAATAATGTTGCTTTAAAACAAAGCCATAAAAAATTTAACAATTCCACTCAAGATACTTTAAACCCTAGGTTCTCAACGTGGGCGATAACGCCTCCTTGTGGGCTTTGAGACTTTCAGGGGGGCAGTAGAAGACCAAGAAATAAATAGGGGCGTTGAGATTGCACAGTGAGGGCGTGGCAGGTAAAAATACTAACACGTATAAAAACAAATATCACTTCTTCACGTGCCCAATGTAAAATTTCCACGAGCGCATGAAAAAGTTGTGTATGTAAAATACATAACATATAAACAAATAGCTCAGATATATTGATATATTTATGGACAGCGAAGTAACCGACGTAGTGGTTACCTGTTAAGAACTATTAAGCTTTTCTTATTTAACAACAACCACACGTAATAAGATCCTAATAAGGGGTATTTCACCATCCTCCTCATAGCTTATCCATCCACATAACGAATATTAATAAATAAACAAATAAAAAAACTCTACTAACTTATCCTATTATATGTAGTCATTTTTCATAGGTTAAAGTGCGGAATAGTAAATTCAGACTTTTTAAATAAATAAATCCTGTATAATTAAGCTAAAATATACGTTACCGTATGAATAATAAAAGAAGGATGGTGAAAAACCCCCTCAGTGTAACACAAATGCAAATAATTTGGCTAAAAAACACTGAAACAGATATTTTTTTCTTATAAGTTTAAACGAAGCCATTAAGTATATCTATCATTATATATATTAGTCAGCTTTAAGAATAGAAATATTATATTTTTTTTATGTCTTTAAATTGCACTTGCAACATCTATTCTTATTAAACTTGCGCAAATGCAATAATAAACATACAATATTCACTATAATCACAGAAAAAACAATTATTCATACATTTATTATATTAAGCATTTTTATATACCCACTTTGCATTATTTTATGTATCTATTATGTGTATTGTATCAAAAAATTTCAAAAAATAAAAATAATAAAAAAATAGTTGTAAATGCACACTCAAAAATAGTTGTAAATGTAAACTCACAACTCAAATTTAATTATCGTGATTTGATTTCATGGTAAATCCAGAACTAGCTGTTAACGATTACTTGGTCGTCATTTTGAAACAAATACATTGATTTCTTAAAAGATTCAGAAAAAAAAATATCTGTAAAGTTTGATACATTTTTCCGTAACATTTTACTTTCGATGATCAATTTCTCGAATCTGTAGAAAAGTTTTTTTTCACGGCGCGGAATAAGTAAGTTCATTTTAATTAATGTTATCATAAGAGTTTGCGAAGTCAGGTATATTATTTAATTTATTTGGTAATTTATTTATTTTATGTACGCCCTGTTGGGCTTCTACATGAAGTTTTAAAGTGTTACCAGAGGCGTGCATTCCATTAGGCACATAAGCACTGCCTAACCAATCATACATAGGTAGAAAAATATAATGGAAAATTACCAACATGAGTGGAGCGGAAAAAGAAAAATAAAACAAAACGTGACATGTAAATTTGATATTTTCATTTAAAATATACGTAAAAAACGTTATTTTTTAAAGCATTACTTCCAATTCAGAATCGTGGCTCCCTTACCAGGCCCAAGAGCTCCTCTTTTCTGATAAGGTATACATGACCAATAACGACCTTTATTATAATATTTTGTAAAATATATTTGTATACATGTAACTCATGTTTTATATTATAATAATTTATTTTTTTTGTTCCTATTTGGAAGAGAGTTATTATATTGTGTAGGCAATATAGTTGAGATATGTTATATCATATTTTGTAGTCTGTGTCAGGTGAATACAGATTTTATTCTTATTTCGAGTACTTTTTGTGGACGTGGATGTCTTGATTGTAAAGTGGCTTGATGTAAGTATGGGTTGATTGTTGACTAGGTACCTTATTTGTAGGATGTTGCTGGCGATTTCATGTTTGGAAAGGATTCTGATTGTAAAGACACGGATAGAATTAAATAATATAAAACATTTACCAGTATAAGTAAAACTCAAGAGAATATAGAATACTTCCCACAGAGCTGCGTCACTCATCAAAATCATTGTGATATATATAGGAATTCCAATTATGCTCATGATCGTACAAATAATACTTATTATTTCCCAGATCAGAAGGCAATTTTTAATTCTCTGAAATGAAAATGATTTCTTAATGAAAAACGAAGACAGTTACAAAAAGACGCACTTAACTATTTTTCTACTTCCACCGTAAATGATTACGGAATAATTGACAAATTAAAGGAAGATGAACTTAGTCTATTAATGCTTTACCTTGAATTACTTAAATTATTTTTTTGTCTTAAAATGGAAATCGATTGATCAATCGATGTAAATGTGTCCTCACCCTCTGTACTCCCACCAGCAGTAAAGCCCCCAATAAAAGAGCGAAGATTCCTGTTGCAAAATCCATAATAGCCATCAAGTTTCTGCGGTTCCTTCTGTTCTCGGAGATATCGTCATCGTGGATAGCGAAAGTCAGGATTCCTTGTAAGATGCTGTACACTCCCATTAGCTAAAACAAAATCTTCCTGTCAACCTACCTGGAAAATGAACGCCCTATTTGAGGTTTTAAGGTCTCTTAATTAGAGCCAATTTCTAATAGCGACACATGCATGTATGACGTTCACACCCCTTTATTAAGTTAATTATTGTGTTCAATAACTAAACTGACGAATGACTTGCCAACTTTGGTGTTTCTTTCCTTCTACATTATGTATCTTCAAAATACCCAGGTTCGTCTTCCCCTTCTTAAATGACCCTTCGCACAGCATCCCCATGGAAGACTTTGGGCCTGAGTAAAACATTGGGGCTTTTTTTATAATAGGCAGGGGTGCATTTTACACAAAGACCTTACAGTCATTACATTACAAATAAAAAAATCAACTGAATAATTAACTTATACTTGACTACAATTGCACCATTTTATCACTACAGGGATGCTTCACAAAGAAATAAAAACAAAGTTGTTAATATCACCCATACTTTGGAACTTTAATGGTCTAAGATTAAAATAGGCTTTTTGAAAATAACCAAAAATTGTACTTTTCAAAGTCACAGAATATGAAAAGGTTTCAACTTGCGGGATAAACTGAAAAAATGCATTTCTATCTTTTTGCTCTGACATGCACATTTTAATGCAATTATCTATTTATTCGTATGACGACGAGATAATCATATACCTATATAATAACGAAACTTCGGAGGTATTATTGTCAAGCTGTACGTGTTGAAACTTTAAGTTTTCTGCTTAGCTTTCTATCATTCTTTCTATCTTTCTATCCGTTTATTATGATGTAGAAGGAAGTTGTTAGTAAACTTGTTTTTTTTTTAAATTTTAAGAAACTTTACAATTTGCGAGCAGGCGATGCTCCCTGCTCCACATTCCAGCGTACAGTAAAAACAGCATTTTTGCACTACCGGAAGATCCAAATGACACATGATTTACAAACGACGAAGACTTTTTTTAATTTTGACAAGATATTTATTATAAGTCAGTATTTACATAAAACAAAGTGTTTTGTGAAAGCATTGCCATTTCAAAATAAGAAAGTTATGCCAAAACTGTGATTGGTAGGAACTTATTTCCCAATACAATTAGTTTGAAAAATTAATAATGTTGCTTTTAAACAAAGCCATGAAACATTTAAAAATTATACTCAAGATGCTTCAAACTTTTAATAAATCTGCCAGATACAGGTACCTACCTATTGCCCGGAGTCCGTGGGATAATTGACATTGACTGGGTAATATTGTGAGGGTGAAAGGAGTAGGAAGGGGAAGATGGTAGCTAAAAAAACTGTTATATGCGATACGATACGATACGATTGTACCACTCCAGCCAGGAGCACTCCTGTCCCATTGAGACCGGTACACCAGGGGGCACTGATTTGTTAGGAACTGGAACATGTGCTCAGGAAAGAGGTTGGAGTTTAATCGACCGGTATACATGGCAACCTAATAAGCAAAATATTGAAATTTAGGATGGGCAGGAATAATAGAATGAATTGAGCGTTATAATTTCTTAATTTTGTTTTTGTCTACCTTCTTCTTACCTCTTCTCGGCTCTTCTGGATCTTCTTGCCTATTTCTGGCTTTTCTTGTCTCTTCTTGGATCTTGTCTCTTCTTGGATCTTTTTGCTTTTTCTAAGATCTTCTAGTCTCTTTTTGGCTCTTCTTGTCTTGTATTGTATCTTCTTGCCTCTTCTTGGATCTTCTGGACTCTTCTTAGCTCTGCTTGACTCTTCTTATCTCTTCTTAGCTTTCCTTGTCCCTTCTTGTCTCATCTTGCTTCTTCTTGTTTCTCGTAATCTTCGGCTTTTCTTGACTCTCCTCGCTTAATATTTTCTCTTCTTGTCTATTATTATCTCTTCTTCGCTCTTCTTGCTTCTTATTGGATGCTCTCGTATCTTCTAGGATTTTCTCATCTCTTTTTATCTCTTATTGTCCCTTCTTATCTCTTATTGTCTCTTCTTATCTCTTCTTGTCTCAGTTTGTCTGGTCTCTGATTATCTCTTCTCTTCTTGCTTCTTCTTGGATGTTCTTGTCGCTTTTTGGCTCTTCTTGGATCTTCTCGTCTCTTTTAGGCTCTGCTTGCTACGTCTTGTTTCTTATCGTCTAATGTTGGCCCTTCTTGGTTCTTCTTAAATCACCTTTGCTTTCATTGTATCTTTCTCCAAACCCACACCCATCGCTGGCCGCCCCAGATCCCCCTGCCCCCTCCGGCTACTTTATACCTGTGACTAGCGATCAATGGAGGATAGTGGATTCGAGGAACAGTTTTTTGGAACCAGTTCTTATTGTAGCATGCCTGATTATGGTGGCAATTGAAAAATACAATCATTTTGAAGTATACTGTAATACCTACCAGCTCGTAGTGGAGTGGAGATGGCAACACGGTATCGCTTCCAAGAAAATAAGCACACATTTCACCACTAACACATCTGCCCGATCTGCCGGATCTGCCCTGATGATGGACACTGCAACGCTGTCCGAAACGTTGGCTAGAGAAGGCGAAAATAAACAACAAATGACGACAAAGAAACATACTTTAGTTACTACCTCATCATCATCTTCTTCCCCTTGTCCTATTTAGGTCGGGGACTCATTGCATCGACAAGGCTCTTCCGTACGTCCCTGTCTTGTGCTGATTGTTCGGCCTCCGTCCATGGTAGACCCATCCTCTCCTCACACAGTTTCTGGAGCTGCCTCACCCAACTGTGTCTGGGGCGGCCCACTGGACGTCTACCCTCTGGAATCGTGCTCAGTATCTTCCTGGGAATTCGGTCATTAGACAATTAGACATTCTTAGTACATGCCCAATATACCTCAGTTGTGGTTCACTACCTGAAAATATTAAATCGCGAACTGTGAAAATAAGACAGTTGATGCTAAATCAAAGATAGGTAGAACGTAGGAAGTTCCTAACATACTAACGGCCGTTGCTTCCAACTTTTCGATCGATCAATCTGAGTCTCTGATCAGCTTATAGTAACGCTCAATTCGCCTGTTGGTCGGAGAGTTGCGATGGGAGGGTGTATTTGTGCATTTGAGGAGTGTTTAGCCAAAATTTCAGTAGGAATGGGAATAACGGCCACGAGTTTTGCAAAGTAATAATGCTATACGAAACATTTGAGAATTAGAATAAAATATAAATAGAATATAAATGTGGATCACCAATCATATTTTTGATAATAAATCTTAAAATACGGTGAAATCTCTATTTGTCTGTTTACTTGTCGAAGCTGGCTAGCATTCGTGGTAGCCTGGGTGTCACGGACATAAATAGTAAGCTGGAGGTACGACAGTTGAGATGGTATGGGCACGTAAGACGAAGACCATCAGACCACACATTGAAGCAGGCAATATCTATGGAACTTCATCGACGGGTCATCCAGAGGAAGACCAAAGAACTCCTAGATGACTCAATGCTCCAAAATACTTCAGAGAAACGGCCTGGATGAAGGCTGTACTCAGAACCCAAGAAGCTACAACCTGAGAACGAGAAGAGCCGACTCCGGCTAGGTAATGAGTTGGGACAGCGCAAGGAAGAAGAATAAGATTTGTTGAGGCTGAATAGAACGGTGAATTGGGGAGGAGGAGAAGGTGAGTAAAAAAAACTTTAAAATTTTATACTTTAATAATATTATTCAACACACACAATATTTAGTGTAACATAAATAGTTGTACAACATGAAAATATTTAAGTTCGACAGAATATTCTGTTTGATTTGGTTTACTTGTAATACATAGTTCTTAAGAGTAACTTTTAAATCGTCTAATATCTAATAACAGCACCCTTGAGGTGATTTAAAAAAAAAACGGCGCTACACAAGTAATCCAAATATTATTACTATCCAATGTTTTTGAAAAATATATTTATTTATTTATAAGTTTAACAGTTTGCATGTAAAATTAAATTTTTCCTAATACGAAAAACAACACCATAAATAAATTTATTTTCCCAGAAGAAAATCCGACTAGGCACGGATTTTCTAAAAACGTTCTTTTTCGTTAGCGAAGATCAATTATTGTCACAATAAAATTTCATTTTAATTTAATAATTATTGTCATAATAATTTTTTTAAACATTTTATTAAAAATTAACGCTATAATTATTAACAGCAATGGATAAATCGTTTTCGTATAAAATTAAAATTTCAAAGTAGATTAAGGAGCTGGATGCAATCAACTTACGATGAAAATTGTAATTTTGAGCATAATGTGTTCAAGTTAATCTGGAAGGCGGGCAACCCAAGTGGTTCGCTACCCTTGGTGACTTAGCAAAGGTACCCGGGTACATCCAGTGTGAGGTTTGTCCAGGTCCTGGTAGCGGATACGCTGCCCATCAGCTGCGTGATGGGCTGGATCTGGAGAGGCCGGATGAGCTTTGACCTCCCCAGTTGGACTCTCTCGACCCTAACGCCTTGCGTTGCAGTGGGGGGATGGATTCATACGTTCGTCACTCCTGAACACAATGATCCCCAGATTCCTACCCACCCCGTCATACCCTCTTCTTTCTCAGAACATCCTCTCCCATCCTCACTATAAAAGACCCCCGCACAGTATCGCTAAAGATGACATAGGCCCGGGAGAAAATATTTTCCTCAAAACCTCATGCGTGGAGTTAATGTAAAAAAACGGTAATATTGACTTGTAACCAGTGTGTAAACGTTTGGGTTTACTTCCGTCTAAAACTACATACATAAATAATATTTACACATAAATAAAAAATGGATTAAGGGGAGTCCAAAAAGGCGATGGGAGCTAAAACAGCTTGAGCGTATTTGTGTTGTTATTGCATCTGGCCCCTCGATTTATATTTTTAAATTAGTTTTAAATTCTCTCATGAAGTTTTAAATGCTCTCACATTATATCATATTCCATAAGTCACATATTAAAAATATGTGTAATTGACATCAATAAAATAGTTAAGGAATTCAAGAAAATACATCTTTCACCGTATAAAATTTTAACTGTTTCATTCTTTTATTATCTTTAACACGTTTGAAACTAATACATGTTTTTTAATTCAAATCTAATAACTACAATAAAAATATATTCTTTAATGAATGATATTTGAGTGTAAATATGAGTGTAGATATGTAATAACAATAACACTTGTATATTATATGCTGTATTAGTTATAAAACGAAGTCTTTATAATTACTTGAATGAAATGTATGATTTCACGACTCCATAGTGAATACACTAATAATTTTAATTTGTCTTAATTCAATCATTTTAATCATTATATATATTGTGTACAATGTACTTGCCTAACACAACTGTGTATTACTTATTACTTATCTTTGTAAAAGCCCACTAAGGCGTACATAAATAAATAAATAAACAGTAGGTACCGATGGAAACAAAGTTAAGTTAATCAATATATATTATAAAAGAAAGTCCAAAAAAACGTGCGGCTCGAGAAAAACTCGAAAGAATCGAGTCCCGGTACGATCAAGGGAGTTATACGGAGTGGTAGATCTCAATCCCTCCCCCCCCCTAAGATGACGGTTCCCGTTTTTACCAAAAGAGCGTGCTTTTGAAGATATAAGGGCTGGAAGTTTCACCCTCTTGAAATTTCTGATACAGTCTTCCGGAAAGTTATAGAAGGTCATATAGAGCTTTAGAAAGTTCTGGAAGGAGTGGCGGAGTATGTCATAGACTGTTCAGGAATAGGTGTCGAACATTCCAGAACACTCTCGAATGTTGTCCTGAGCGAAGCCGAATAATCCAGCTAGTTTATTTATAAAAAAACTGGGTACAACATTAATAAAAAGAAATAACAATTAAAATTAAACCAAAAAGAACTCACGGTAGGTACTTGACAACTTAGTATTAAATTAAACTTAAGTGTTATAATATGTTTATGCCTTTTTAATAAAAAATGTTTCCAATGCAGACGTACAATTTGTTGCCAGTAAACGTATTTATATATAAGGCTAAAAAATAATAAGAAAAGAGACACTTCCAAAAGTGCTTGATCTCATTTGGATATTTACACTCCCATGTTTCCTCCTGCGACCATTTCTTTTTGAAGGCTGGACACCACCACAACGTAGTAGAAGGTGATGCCTGAAAACAGAATAAAATTTTACATGCTAATCATTATTATCAGCCCTCCATTGACAAAATTCTTGGAAAAGAGGACGAGTTGTTTCATAGAATTTTAATAATTCATCCAATTTCAAGGCTAAAATTCAAGGCCGGTCGTTTCACAGTACTTTAATACAATTTCAACATTTGAATCAGACTTTCATAGAACTTGAATATTAACTATTAAGGCGCCGTATCCTCGCAAAGTGGAAGATGGAGAGACATGTAATTACGAATGTTGGAAGGAGAGCGCTAATAGTTAAAACGATAAAATTGAAGCGAAAATGTTTAAAGAAACACAGTGATTTTTTCATAAACATAACTTCGAAAATAAGTGGAATGAACGTGTTTATAATAATTTTTGGAGCATGCTTTGCGATTTTTTTCTATCGAGGGAATTTCATATAATTTGCGTTACGGCATGGAACATGTCTAGATATTATCTTAAAAAATAACACACATAAGTAGCTTAAAAACTTTAAATGTTTAAGGGAGATATGTAAGAAATCGGTAGAAATTCGTGTAACGGCAGCTTAAATTTGATGAATTATTCAAATTCTCTGAAACAACCCGTCCAAAGGTTCAACCGAAGACAAACAAATATTTACATAAAATCAAAAATGTAAAATCCTCCACCCAAACGAAAACACATTTGTGTGACAAATTCGTGATTTCATGTTAAATTTTAATGCGCTTAAATATTTTGATTGAACCGCTTAACATTTCCTGTCTGTTTCCGAATACCGACTGAAGCATGGTACGAGGACTGTCCGTAAAATAAGGTCTCCAAGGTGCTGTGGTCGCGAGGAACAATTTCACGCGAGATCCGGAAAAACTGGCATGTAGCCTGGTTTCCCTACGCCAAACCCCGACAAAGCAGCATTCTCTGCGACACTTAGTCTCGGCGTGGCAGTCGTTCGCAATGAAGCTTCCGCTCGCCACACCCGCCAGGTGTGAATTACGCTCTATGATTAGATGTTTTGTAGAAAGAACAAAACCCTGGTAAAAATTCATTCTCAGCTATTTGAAGTGTACGGAAAACAGTGTATGAGTGCGAAAACGTGCGCAAATGGTGCAGAGAATTTAAAAGCTTGCCGGACGGCCACCCGTTTCAGATGAAAAAATTGCCAAAGCGGAAAAAACAATGATTGCAAATCGACGGGTGACTGTTCGGGAGCTCTGTGATGTGATCCCTTATGTCAGTAAGACCACTATTGATAAGATTTTGACAAAAAATTTGAGAGACCACAAAGTCTGCACAAGGCGGGTCCCAAAATGCTCACCGAAGATCACAAAGACCAACGGGTTGAAGCAGCCCGCAGATTCCTTCAGTGCTATGACATCGATGGCAAAGAATTCTTGAACTCAATTGTGACTGGGGACGAGACCCGTATACACTACACGACCCCAGAGACAATGGAATAATCCCAATGGCATCATTCAAATTTGCCGATGCAACGTTTAAAACGAATTACAGAGCGTAACTCACACCTGGCGGGTGCGGCGAGTGGAAGCTCCATCGGGAATGGATGTCACGCCGAGATTAAGCGTCACAGAGAGTGCAACGTGGTGGAGATATGACAAGGGGAAACCAGGCTACACGCTAGTGTTGCAGGATTGCGCGTAAAATCATTCCCAGCGAACGCAGCGCCTTGGAGACCTTATGTTACGGACGGCCCTAGTAATATGTAAGGTGTTTAACTGGCATAAGTCAGATGTCAAAACATGAAAGTAGATAGATAAAAAATATGTATTATATTTTTAGTGTAGTAGAGCACAATTATCCATGTTTTTTTGACATTATTGGCTTAGGGTGACTGGACAACTCAGAATCTTGCAACTTCAACACATCCTTCGAAAAGTCAGTAAAAGTGACGATTTTTTTTAAAATTAGTAACGTCAGGTAATGGGCTCTTTTTAATTTTTTTTTATAAAAAATTTTTGAAATTGCATTATTTTGAGTTGTCATGGAACCATAGATTAGATCTTCGTTTTAATAGTTAGTTTTAATTATTATTAGTGGAGAATTAGTCAAAGATCGCCTACTGATTCGGATCGATTCGACTAATTTTGGCTAATTTGTCTTTCCGCGTTTTTGTCGTTGATCGTATTGGGTGTAGACATCCAAAATATTGCTTTGGATTTGAGCACCATATGACCAAGAATGGAGAGCAAGTTGTGCGTGCAAGCAAAAAAAAATATCTGAAGAGAGTAGTTTATCCTGAAAAAGGTGGAGGGAGGTAGGGGAAAAATTTATCCACGAGTTGATGGATTGTATCTTACCGATCTGAATGGCACAGAGGAAGATGACTAACACTCCAACTGCGAAAGTTTCTTCCACCATATAGGCGATTCCAGCAACAATGGCGATCATGATATATAGGACAATTCCAAGCTGGTTGCTGATAACCCAATTATTGATACGGTCCGGACGTTTCTGAAAATTAAAATAAACTTCTGTAGTAAAACAGACTTTTAACAAATAAGGATAAAGTAAAGAAACAAAGTAGGAAATAGATATAAATAAAAATGATAAAAATAAAAACATAAATAAAGTTACGAAAACCTGACAAAATTAGAAAATCTTCTACTACCACCACAGTAAGGGAAAATGTTCCTTGTGTGTGAAGGACTTAGCCATTGAGGATTCTTCTCCCCCTGATCTTCCAGTAGTTATTTTCGACTGCTGATTTACAGATATTTATACGAACTTTTTTTACTTCTGTTGCTTTCCATTTTTTTTTCCAACTCTTGTTTTTGTTTTTAATTTTGTGAATAATTAAGAAAGATTTCCTTCATGGACACCCTACAAAGCCCTCGGATCCCCCTCCTGTTCCCCCAGATGGTGAAAATGTAGACATTTCAGACAATTAATTTTGTTTTGTGTTCTATGTTGTGATTGTCCTATTTTGTATTTAAAGTCATTCAACTCTAAACACTTTTATTTCTCATTTATTAATCTCGATGTGTAGAGCCTTTTACCTTAAGGCTCCGAAACTGGGCTCAAAAAGAAGAAGATAGAGAGATACGAAATTACGAATGTTAGAGGCGAGCGCTAACATTTACAACGCCAAAATCGATGCGAAAATTGCGAAAATGTTTAATAAAACACGAAAATCTCTTGGGAAGCATCTTAAATATCATTTAAAGAAACATTGTGAATTTTTCACAAATATAATTTATAAGATAATAGAAACACTTGTTTTAAATAATTTTAGGGGCATACTTTGCGATTTTTATCTATTTTGGGAATTTCATATAATTAACGTTTTGGTTTGGGCAGCATCTAGACATTACATTAAAAAAATAACATATATTTTTTTATGAGCTAAAATCTTCAAATGTTTAAGGGCGATATGTAAGAAATCGGTAGAAATTCTTAAACTTTTCATGTCTATGCCACCTCATAGTAAAACACTGTAATGAATTTTGTATCTATAATATCTTTTGTCTGTGGTCACGTCAACTTTCTATTTATTTATTTATAAATAAGGTAGTTATGTTTTGCAAACTCATTCTCTTCTCGCATTTCTCGACTTAATTAAGTTCTCTTTATAATACTAATTGCCAGTCAAGTATTTAGAATCACTCTCTCTATCTATGAATTTATTCTGAATAAACTTAAGTAACGGCAATATCCAGTACAACATTAGTGTTTTACTAAAGGATAACCTCCAACATCAATAACTCTCTCACAAACAGCACGCTAATCATTGGCGTGGAAAGAAGGAAGTCACCAAAGCAGATCAGCCTTACACCCTGACTGCGACTTCTGGAAATCACGACCTGGGACGCTGCGCAAATCTGTCATTCTACTTATCAACTAAAAGAATAAAGTTTAGTGCCTCTTCCCCAATAAATCTCGATTCGCCTTCAACCTTTCAGTCCCCACCAGATCTTCCTCAACCTCCTCCAATAAACTTTTATTCTCCTCATTCCCGTGTGTACTTAGTATATGCCCAACAAACTGAGCAAGGTAAAACCATTCACCCTCTTGAATTTGGTAAATTCCTATCAAATAGCAAGAACCTTTGGAGGTGTGAAAGCCGAAGGTCGCTTTCTAATCTCTGTCGAATTCCTCACAGGTTCAGCCGCCAACGAGTTGATCAAAAACACATCCATTTCTTCAAATTCTAAATTCAAAGCTTATAATGTCAGTCGAATGGGCCTGGTCAGAGGGATCTCGACCAATCTGTCCATTGCAGGAATCCTACCTTCAATTTCAACCCGTAACATATAAGCAATCCCACAAAAACCAGGAGGTTAAATTAAAGTTTGTTACGATACGCCTTTGAAGCGAGTAAATACGAGAGCACAAGACGCAGCACAAGTCCACACGGCTCGGCCGCCGCCTCCCCCGCCCCGTATCCTGTTTCTCCTTGCCTCTCCCCCGTGCCCTGCCACTCGGCATTCCCGCTGCGCTCGCCACAGAAGAGATCTGAGCGCCTTTGAGAACGCACGCGCGCGGCTCACTTGTAGCCGGCGGACCCAATTCAATGGGGCCGCGATATATTATTGAAATACTTTTGAGTAGAATCAGTCTTTTGCCACTATAGTTCGGTCTATTTAGACTACGAAAGTGCCTGATGAAGCTGCCACATGAGACGAGGTTCCTGCCAACCTACATGTAAGCTGTATCTTGATTTCCTCCTTAAATGTTGTCCGTAATTCAGTGAAATGTAGGGCCCCCGCGGAAATCACGACTCGGAGAGTTTCGTTTTGAGAGAGAGTCAGAGAGAGTTAAACACTTTAGCTAGGTTTGTGTAATTTGCATTTCTTGTAATTGAATTGTACTGTAGAAACCTATGTATGTGTTTGAGTTTACAATACATGTCTAAATGATTTAACATTGTTATTATTCTGCTACGGCGGGAGGATTGTTGGCCAGTGAGGATCCCGTGGGTCACCGGAGGATGGAGAGAAGTTCCCTAGCCTTGAGCTGCCCACCCCCCTGAATAGAGAGTACCATAGTCCCGCTGAGAGCTAGTCAGGGACGTGTTTTGGGCCCTGGTGTTGGTTTAGAAGCCGACATCGAGGCACCCTAACAAGTTAAAGTAGGACACCTCCGAGGGCATAATTTTCTGGAAGACCTTCCAATCTGTCGACATCATCTTCGAAGGATAATCTCTTCCCTCCTATATTATATATTTATTCTTCATCTCCTTACCGGTTGATATATATAGTAAGGTGGGTCATTTAATAAAATGTCATTTTTAAATTCTAAGGGCGATAAAAGGGTGCCAACTGGGTTAAAAATGAAGTTTTTAAAATTTTTCAAATTTCTGATACGATTTTTTACCTCCGGATTCACTTCAAAGTTTTGCATTTTAAGTGGTTATTTCTGGTGTACTTATACATATAAAAGTTACCATGAATCCTTTAAAACTTTCAACCATATTTTTAGTAATCTTCCACAGAAAATGTAGTACATATTTACGAAATCATTTACATAAGTCCCAAGATTGAGTCTCGCAAAATAATGCCGAAATTAGAGAGTAAGAAGGATTTTGCTGGTAGGTATTTAAACACACTGCCTTGAAATAATTTGAATTATATTCATATATTTTTTAAATAAATAAATCCAAATATTTCCCATTTCGTGTTTTATTGAAAAATAGTTCATTTTTATTGGTTAATTTTTTAAAGATTTAACAAGGGTGGGGTTTTGCTCCATTATGTGAAATTTCAAATCCAATCCGGAGGAAGAAGATGCTATCCAAACATTAAAAAAATGCTTGATTTTATATCTGCATTTAACACCCTTTAATCACTATTAGACAAATTAAAACAATATTTTTCCCATACGTCTGAACACGTCTGTGACCCACCTTAATATATACTTATCCCACTACTTAATGCCACAATTGCTGCCGTTTTGGTCATACCAAAGCTGCAAACAGATCGCCTACAAGATATTTTAAATGCAAAGAAAACCTCACAGCTGACCAATGTTCTTCTTCTCTCTCTCTCTCCTCGCCTAAATGTTTTAACTGCTCAGGCGCTCTTCCGCCATCCACTTTTCTTACCCGAAACAATCTCACCAAAAAAATATTTAAATTTCAATGGCCTCTCAGATCTTGTCTTTTCTGTGGGCTTCTAAACTATTTCCACCTGTCAAAAAACCATTTGCCGAGGTTTTTATCGAGCAACTCTTCATCCAACCCTCTTCCCTCCTCCTCAACAGTAACATTTTCTCGTTCAACTAAATTCACGTATAAAACCCTATCTCTAAATCGGCTCCTGGATACGATCAGCAACAACACAACTCACTACTCTTAAATCCCAATGGTTCACCTCCTTCAAATGACACAAATGTGTGTGTAAACAATCCGTCCTTAAACTATCAAAAGCTTTCTGAAAAACTCTCCCAAGATAATTCTTCATTTATCCAGACTCTTGTTATACTTCTAATTTCTTCTCAAACTAATCTACCGTCCAAAGCTGCTTCTATTATTTCCACATTAAAATCATTTATTCAAAATGACTCGTCAAAATATCAGAATACTTCAGTGGAATACCCAAAGTGCTAATTCTATCAATCGTACTTCCTTAACCTATTAAATTCAAACCTCATTACTGTGGCTGCTATCTCGTAGACATGGTTTACTTCATTCACTCATTTAAAATTGGGAGGGTACCTACTCCTGTCTCCGCGATGGTCGCCCGTAAAGTACGGGCGACGGTTCTGCTCTTTTTATTAAAAAATCCCTACCATTTTTCCCAATAAATAATATCAAACACCCCAATGCTGATTTTCAAATCGAATTTTAAAACCATTTATAAAAAAAGTAGCACCTAAAAATTACGTTTAAAAAAATATCGTAATAACCAAAATAATTGGGATAATAAAAGTTTTTGCTTACAGTAGTCATACTTTATGTTTTTTTTATTAGATATGTACATGAGTTTTTTTTTATAATCTTTGAAATGTTTTTGTTATGTTATATTTTCCGGTTGTTTTGTATATTGTCCATCGAGTTTTTCTTTGTATATAATTGAAACGATTAATCTGTGGGTTATACACGGTTTAATTAATTGGTTTAAGTTTTGAGGATGTTTTTTGAGATATAATATTTCTACATGTGTAAACTCAGTTTTTTATCAAATACTTTGCAGCACTCATCTATATCGTTACATTGATATATTTCTTGCCATTCTTTTTCGTTACTTAATATCTTAGTAAGAGAGTTTATATTAATACTATTTATTTATACATTGCTTCTACACAATTGAAATACATTTTTTAGCATCTAATTATTAACCTCGGGGTTCGGTATCGGGGTTAATAATTTCTCAATTTAATAAAAGTAACACACATAAATATCGGTCATTACATAAGAGTTAAGTAAAAGCAAAGTAATAAAATTAAAAAATAACAGCGATAAATAAAGGAAATTTTTAGAAAAAATAATATATGAAATAAAAACAATGTTGAGAGATCTGTATTGTCATGTGGTTGTAATAATCCAGAAACCTTCGCGGGTGTTTAAAGAAGGTATTTTGAAAAGTTCAAACATTTCCTATGCTTAATAATATTGCAACGCATAGCGGACATACATACAAACATTTTTAGATTTTTATATATGGGTATATATAATAGATAGATAAATATAGCAACGCAAAGGGGACATACATACATACAAACATTTTTAGATTTTTATATAATATATATACATAGATAGACTATTAAAATTCTTCGGGAAAAATATAACCTCATTGATATATTTACACTAGAGCCGTGTATGTCTCTTAGCTCGAACTATCATAGTAAACATTATTGAACAAGTGTCTTACCTTCTTGATGGCCATCAGAAGAAAGATTCCGAATATGAGATTCAGGATTCCGCTAACGATTTGGGGGACGGACGCCCTAAGGTGCTCTGAGACGATACCACCGATTAGCCCAGATGCTCCACCAACCTGCAAACAGTAAAATTATATTGACTAAGGGATGATACTTTGTTATCGTCGATTACAATTTCTTTGTGACAAGATACATTTTTTAATGTGAATACCGCACAAGAATCCCTACTGGTTTCGTATTAATTGCTCTGCCGATGGGAACTAGGAACCTTTTCAAAATAAATTATTTACACATCTGAAATTTGAAAGTTTGTAATAATTGATTAATACTGTCTACTTCCAGGAAGTGACGACCGGCGTGGTCTAGCGGTAAGGCTTTTGACTCGCAATCCGAAGACCGCCGGATCGAATCCCGGTGTGGGCAAATAAATTTTATTTGATTAATTTGTGTTATTTCACGATTAATTAATTAAAAATAATATATAGTATTTTTGCGGCACGTTCCAGAGTGGAAGATACTCTTGGTGTACGATCACCATTCAGAATTGAAATGTTGCTTGAAATGGCTTTAGCCATATTTGGTAACCAGATCTGAATAGCCAGGTACTTCCCCACCTTTCTCTTCCCCATCTCCTTCCCTTCCCCACTACCTTCAGCCTCACAACATACCCCAATTTCGGATGCAGTAGACTCACTGAAACCAGACAGGAGCAGCTAGGACTCTTGTGAGGTATTCATATAAAAAAAGAAACCTTATTGTCTATATCATAACACTCCTTATTATCCTGTACTTTTAGAGGTGAAGTCGTCACATTAAAAAAAACCCACTAAAATCGAGTAATCGAAAGTATCTTATTCAATACATACTTACAGACATGTTCTGGAATTGTATACATTGCTATTTCTATAAAAAACTAATGAAAAATGGAGAACCGTTTTCACGAAGAGAAATTTCCACCCAAACGGTTTTTTCATTCTTATTCTCTATGTGGGTACCTTTTCAATGGGTAATTATGATTTTCACTAAGCAATTATTTACGTGCATTACGTATATTTTATCATAAAAGAAAATTATAATTTTTCCTAAAGTAAAACATCTGTCTTCCTAAAAAAAGTGAAATAACTGGGTAGTTTTTTTTATTACTTATGTTATTTATAATGCAAAACAGTAATTATTATTTGAGTTGGTCACTATTTGGTTGGCAAAGAAATATTATTTCTTATTCCCAATCAATTTTTAGCCTAGGTATTAAAAATACCCTTTTTGTGTTTACATAATATCATCGGCCGGCGTAGTGCAGCGGTAAGGCGCTTGACTAGCACACCGAAGATCGCGGGATCGAATCCCGGCGTGGCAAATATATTTTATTTGTTTAATTTGTGTAATTTCACAATTTATTAATTTAAAATAATATATAGTATATTTGCGGCACGTTTCAGAGTGGAAGAAACTCTCAGTATTGCCCTGGTGTAAGACCACCATTCAGAATTGAAACGTTGCTTGAAATGGCATTAGCCGTGTTTGGTGACCAGATCTGAATAGCCAGGTACTTCCCCACCTTCTTCTTCCCTCTCTCCTTCCCCTCCCCACTACCCTCAGCCTCACAACATACCCCAATTAGGGATGCCATAGTCTCACTGCCTTCAGACGGGAGCAGTTGGGACTCTCAGGGCCGGATCTACGAAATCTGGCGCCCTGTGCAGTAGATACCGATGGCGCCCCCCCCCCCTACATTTTTTATTTTGATTAAAAATTCGTTCACCCCGTTTTTTTTAAATTTTTACACTAATTTATCAAATCAAATCAAGACATATAAAGGGTGTAACTTTTCCAAGTGACCTGGCGAAAGCTCTCACACTCGTTTTTTTAAAGAGAGAATCGCCAGGAGCCCTATACTCTCTGAATCTATTGGGTAAACATAAAATTATGGTGCTATTTTAATTATTTTAGGAAAAACCCTTTTTGCAAGTTATGCTTTAAAATAATACAACGAATTGTTTGTTTGTGCCCGTACCATGATTTAAAATATAGGTTACGAGACGATGCGGGTGGTTTCGCTGAACTAGGTCCATTAGACATTCTTGAGATTTACTGCGCTTATGTATATATCCGACGCGAATATTAATAGAATAATCAAATACAAATACGTTCTCTTGGCAACTTACAACACAAGAATAGCATCTACAGCTTCTGACTAGCTCTAAAATCTAATAAGAATATAACCTCAAATTTGTACCTTGCATTTCCCCTGTGTTGAGCGAACTAACACCAAATTGAGCGAACAAACACCATACACACACACTAAACACTGACGTATGGTATCAACGGCTTACGAAAGACGCTTACAGTGACACCGTAAAATAACAAATCTAATAAATATTAATTATACATTTAACTAACTTCAAATAATATGTCAAATCAATGATGAAACTGTCAACACGTTGCAACCTATTACCTGCAAATCCTGCAAACCGTGCGATGCTTTTGTTAATGGAATTTACTGAAGATTTCATAAGAAAATGGTCTTTAACTACCTTCTCCTAGAGACTTAAATCGTACAAAATAAAACAATAGCTAGCGTACGTACGACACACTAACTAAAATTGTCAGCATTTTGAAAGGCGCAAGTCGGTTTGTTTGATTCACCAGAACAAAAATATAGCGCTGTGATTGGTTATTGAATTTGGATCGCACCCATTCGTCGTAAAAGATACATGGAATAATAGATCTTACGTTTAAACTAAATATATGGAATTTTTAAAAAAATTCTGTAACTGACTATAAATTCGTAAGCCATTGATTCCAACCTGATGCGTGCGCATTCTGTTTCTTTGGAAAGTGTTGCTAGAGCGTAATAATTATTTCGTACTATGGGTAATTTTTAAACGATTCAGGGAATATTTTAACTAAATTTTAATAAAATATTTATTTTCTCACTGCGCCCCTTCGGAGTTGGCGCCAGGTTTTTGCACGTTTTTGAACGTATGGCAGATCCGGCGCTGGGGACTCTTGTGCGGTATACATATAAAAAAAACCGCAGGCATTATTTTTCAAGGTATTAAATATTTTTATGTTCTTCTTCGTGTGCCCTATCGTCCCCCCGATGTTGGCGATCACTCCGATAAATGTATCTCCATCTTGGGCTGCCTGGAATAGCTCCCCCACACTTCTAATACAGGTCCACTCTCATACATTTCGCAGCCAAGACGTTTGTCTCCTACCAGGTCGTCGGCGACCCTCTGTTTTGTCTTTTAATATTAATTGGAACAAGTGATATTTCTCCCCTCAAAGTATGTGACCCAGATATGAAATTTTCCTGACTTTTAATAATGTGAGCAGCTCTCTATCTGCTCTAGCCCGCCTGAGAATTTCTGTGTTGCTGATCATGTCGGTCCATGGGACTTTGAACATTCTCCGGTGAAGCCACACTTCAAAAGCCTCTAACCTGTTCATGATATTTATGTACTTTCAAAGTCCGTGTCTCACATCCATACCGCAAGACCGACCACACGCATTCACTGCCTTAGTTTTAACCCTTAATTTACCCGGTAAGTCTCTGGGACTCCATTGAAAACTTTCAGTGCTCATAAAACCGCTAGTTTTTTTAATTACAAACTGTGCGTTCCAGTACCTTCGCGCAGTGACGCGCCACGGGGGAGAGTGGACGTCGGTGCGCGCGGCTCAGATTGGTAAGTAATCACGCTTGTGGAGTCAGTAGTACTCCACCGGGGTATTAATGTTGTAGTTTTACTCTATTGACGGTATAGAAAAAAAAAACAAAAAAGGAATCATGTTCCTTTTTTTTCTTCTTTTTATAAGTATTTATTATGTTTTTGTTATATTTTTATTAAAATTAACTTTAAAAAATCATTTTTTTGAAAAGTTGAGACTAGAAGTTAGGTCTCGTAATTTTGTTAAAAACGTGCCATATTCTAGAAGTTCCTTAATAAAAGACTGTGATTCTATTATTTTAAGTAAAAACCTATGCCATTGTAAAACCAAATTATCTTATAAATAGATATAACAAACATTTTATTTAAAAAAGCGTTTATTTCATGTTAAATTTACGAGATTTTTTCCGGGAGTCCTAGGGACTCCACCAGGTAAGTTTTGTATGTAAGAAGTCACCGGGTAAATCAAGGGTTAAATTGATTTATTTTTAAACATTATTTTTATAAATTATTTGTTAGATGTATATAGGTACTTTGAAAGATAAAGCAAACAGTTTATTTAATTTTTATGAATAACGATAATTTTCCTGTTGAACTGAATTTTTCCGAATATGCGATATGATTTTTAAAAAACAATTTGTGCGATAACCGCTTAAGAGTCAGAACTGCTCCCAACCGTCTGGAGTCAGCGAGACTATCGCCACAATCAGCGACACTATCGACAACTTATCCCCAATTAAGGTATGTTGAGAGGTGTATGATTGTATGCTGAGAGGAAGGAGATGGAGGAGAAGAAGGTTGAGAAACTCGGCTATTCAGATCTGGTCTCCAAGTAAAGTTAAAGTCATTTCAAGCAACGTTTCAATTCTGAATGTAGATCTTTCGCCAGGGCGATACTGAGGCTCCGGAATGCATCGCAAATACAATAGGTGTCTATTACTTTCAATCAATTAATTAAGCAAATGGAGGAGCAAACATTGCTGCCATTGATCCGATCTCTAAAGCCCAGAAACTAATTATAAAAATTATTCTAAAACTACCGATCACAAGCAGTTCCGATGAAATCTTTAGGAGAATCGGTGTTTTGGACATTAGGCAACTTTATGCAAAAAATATACTAACTTATCTATTCAAACATAGAACTGTTTTTGATAATATCCAATCTGTTCGTGATACGAGAACCAAAGGAAAAAATCTCTTACTTATTCCTTTCGTCAAAACAACATTTGGTCAAAGAAACTTCAGGTACTTTGCAACAAAACTTTATAATACACTTCCACTGACCATTAGACAGCCATTGATATATATACATAGAAGAGACATTCAGCGAATAAATTGGTTCAACGGAATCGTAGGTTAGTACCTCCATTTCTCTATTAGTACAACAACAACAACAAAAACCGTCGACCGTGGCTGGCGTCGCGTGTGACGTACCAAAGTAGGATGGAAAAGGATGAAACCATGGGTTTGAGTAAAAGGAAAGGAAGGTCTGACGGCCGAGCCTTTCGACGCGGTGGCTTCAGTTAGAATTCACTTTCCCGAAGGCCTGTTTGTGCATGATTTGAACACGAATCTTGGAGAATTATGTACGGGATAGCGCCTCTATAGAATTTCTCTATGTAGACAGCACACTATTCATGTAAAATACAAATCAGATACCAAGTCTTGGATCCAGGGGCGTAGCTACCGCCGTATCAGCCGTATCAATGATACGGGGTCCCCAGGCTACAGAGGCCCCTAACGCATGTAAGCAAAAATTAGAAAAATGTTATCCACAATGTCACTAATCTCGTGCTTCCCGGGAAAAAAACATCTTAAAAACTGTCATAAGTGCCTATAGAGTTTTAACTTCAGAAATTACAAAAGGAAAAAAATCAATCTCTTTTTTCCAAAAGTTGGCAACATCCTACATTGGTTATTGCGGGATTCCCCCATTTAAGTAATTCATATAAACGGGGTAATCCCGCAATAACCGATGCCGAATGACAAACCACGGAGAGCAATATTTACGCATTTCATTTCATTCCGGTTCAAATGTTATTTATTACATTGTAATACAATACAATCTTGTTCTTCTGACTATTTATTGGCTAATTAGTTTTGAGATTTGTGAAAAGAATGAGTGAAAGGAAAAGAGATTATCCCAGTGGAGCTATGAAAAAAAAAGTAAAGAGAAAAGGGAGGAGGTTATAAAAAAATGCCCAAAATTTCTTAATTTTTTCAGCAATCAGCTTCTGTGAGTGATTTAGATTGCAATGGTAAGTACCACCTATTTATTTACCAGTAGCGAAGCGTGAATTTTGTTTTTTGAAAAAACAATGGCAACCTTCGGTACATGAAAATACTAGATTACGTATTGTACCGAGCAATAATAAGAGCCCCAACTAATTTTGATACAGGGCCCCTCCAAGGCACGCTATGCCACTGCTTGGATCACTGGCAAAGACAGATCATATTATATTAACAAAAATTTTTAGAACCTCCTAATGCAAACTTTCCCATTAGTACGATGCTGATTTTCCTCGGACTTTTAATTTAGATGTAAATAACATTGTTGTTGTTATCCTTATTTTTGTGCTAAACTACTTTTGCTAAAATGCGCCTGCTCTCAACACAGGAACTCCTAGTGAGACAGGCACAGCAAAATCACCTATGTAACTTGATAAATAAAGATTATAATAAAAAGACAAGATTACGAAACAGCACAAATTTTTAAAATATAATTTACTTGCGCACATCGAGATTTGAGCCCGCGACCTACGGATTTGTAGTTGAAAACCTCACCCCTCGACCACCATGGAGGCCGTTGAAATGATTGGATATATGGATTTCAAAGCTGGTATTTCCAAGTAGGTATATTTAAAATAGGGATTTAGCATTACGATTTGCAGCCAGGCGATGATCTTGGAGCCAGTCTCCAGTGAGCAGCCGCAGCAGCATTGTTTCACTACGGGGAAGGCGACCATCTTTGCTGATTCTGGAAAAGTAAAAAAATTGAATGAAACAGTATTAGCCAAACTCAATCGAAAATCTGAAAACAGAAAAATCAGAAAAGTCACGGTCACATCAGGGACTCGAATCCAGGACCAACCCCCTACTAACTGAACTAATGTATCCCTATTCGATTCGGTCATGTTTGACTAGCAACATTATCTTAATTTTCTTAACGCATATTTTTATTGTCTGCTATCTTTAGTATAATGGCAGGTTTCAAACCCGAACTAAATGCTATCTAGATAGGGTCTTGGATAATTTTTTATTTTTAATATGCGACATCTATTGACTTTTTTCAAGTCCTGGATGAATATTTATTTTTATTTTTAACTTTTAATTTCACATTCCCGGGTTACGAATAACCCGACAATATTTTAAAATCTTCTACTACCACCATACTAAGCCGAAAATGTTGCTTGAGTCGTGATGGAGGACTGAATAATTAAAACCTCAAATTTTAATATTTAACAATATTAGCGAAACTCAATCGCGAATCTGAAAACAGAAAAAAATATACGCTCACATCTGGGACTCGAACTCAGATTTTCGATTAAATTTAATATTGTCGTCATTTAGTTAAATATTACAATTTGAGGATTCACTCATTAACTTAAAAATAAAATAAAAATAATGAATCTAATACTAGTAAATTATTATTCATAAACCGCTCGTTCATGGATGGCGTTATTTTAATTATTTTTGCACCTTTTCCGAGTTATGTTTCAAAAAGTGGAAATGTGTGCGTCTGTCTGTACCACGGAGGAACGAATTACTTCCTCCGTGGTCTGTACGTTGTTCACTGTAGGTACATGCAATAGTTATGTACGCATAAAAACGGAATTCTGTAAAAAAGGCATACAAATACAATATTATGTTTCTGTGATTCAATTCAATATTGTGTTATTTATATGCCTTGTTCCCAAAATCTCGTAAAAAGATTGAGGATTTTAAAAAAGATTGAGGATTTATGAGTTAAACTTTTTTTACGTAGAACATCTATCTATCTACAAAATTGTTTGAGAAACTTATTTTAAATAAAATCATCCACTGTATCAAGCCAGTAATTTTACATAACCAACATGGTTTCACTTCAGGAAAATCTACCTTGTCTAATCTTTTAATTTACCAAAACTATATATCCGAATCCATGTCTAATAAGTTACAAGTTGATTCAGTCTATACCGATTTCAGCAAAGCATTCGACAGAGTTAATCATGAGTTCTTGTTAAAAAAACTTCACAAATTAGGAATAGTGGGGTATTTATACGAGTGGTTTAAAAGTTATTTAAGTAACAGGAAATTAGCCGTTAAAATCGACGGCTTTACTTCATATGTATTTATCGCTACTAGCGGCGTTCCGCAAGGGTCACATTTGGGACCAATTTTATTTTTGATATTTGTAAATGATGTTCTTTCTATTTTTAACGATGTTCAAGTTTTAATGTTTGCGGACGATATGAAAATAAATAAAGCTATAAGAAATATTAATGACTGTCAAACATTGTCTAATAACTTGTTTAAACTTTTTGCTTGGTGCCAAGAGAACTATCTACAACTAAATTTAAGTAAATGTCTTATTATGAGATTTTATAGAATAAAAAATCCAATAATTTATGAACACTCCATTAATGATGTAGTACTAACAGCTGTAACCGACGTGAATGGTTTAGGTGTAAACTTTGATCAAAAACTGAAATTTATAAATCATATTGAAATTACATCAAATAAAGCTTTGAAAATGCTGGGTTTTGTAATAAGAATTTGCAGCCAATTTAAAAATATTCAAACCATTAAAAAATTGTACATGTCATTGGTTAGGAGTCAAATCGAGTACAACTCGACAGTATGGGCACCTAGTTATGCTAATCATTCAATCACGATAGAAAGAATTAAAAAAAAAAATCTTAAGATATATTAATTTCAGAATGGGTATTACAAGCGAATGTATCAACTATGATTATCTACTATGTCAACTTAATTTATGAAAATTATCCGAACGTAGAATAGTATGTGACCTAAAATATTTACATAAAATCATAAATTCAATAATTGACAGCCCTGAACTTTTATACTTGATTTCTTTCCATATACCTCGCAATTCAACATCGAGGCACTATCTACCATTCTATTGTGACAACTCCAACACAGAATCACAATTGTATACCCCCGTTCGCCGTATACAAAATTTTGGTAATGACTATAAAGATGTTGTTGACGTATTTAACACATCATTCACTAAATATAAACAAGCCATAGTAGAATTTATATCAGAAAGAAGAACCACAAATTTCATTTATCCAACTGCATAGCTCTGCTTCGATTTATTTCACATGTATTGCACTTTTCCCAGTTTACAGTTTTTCCATCTTGCATGGTGGTGTGTTTTGTTTTTATTTCAATTTGTTTTTTACTCTATTTTTGTTTTAGATTTGATTGTGATTTTGACTTTGATATTGGTATTGATTCTGATTATGATTTTGATATTGATTCTGATTCTGATTCTGATTTTGATTTTGTTTTTGTTTTGTTTATGATTTCGTTTTTTTACTTTCTAATGCACATTTAGATTTAGATGTTCTTTGTTTTTAAAAAAATGCATGTAAAAGCCCAGCCGGACGTGAAATTCCAAATAAATAGATAAATAAATAAATAAATAAATAAAATATGTTTGTTTCTGGGTTTGTGTGATTGTATGGGGCCTGTGCGTTGCTAAACTATTCATCCGATTGCGATGAAACTTTGGGGATTTGATGTGTGCATGCTCGCAATGGTTTTTGTATACAATAGTGAGCTCTGGCATCATGAAATTATGCATTGCTAAACCGTTCATCCGATTGCGATGAAACTTTGGGGATTGGATGTGTGCATGCTCGCGATGGTTTCTGTACATAATAGTGAGCTCTGGCATCATTAAATTACGCATTGCTAAACCTTTCATCCGATTACGATGAAACTTTGGGAATTTGACGTGTGCATGCCCGCGATGGTTTTTGTATACAATAGTAAGATCTGGCATCATGAAATTATGCATTGCTATACCGTTCATCTGATCGCGATAAAACTTTGGGGAGTTGTTGTGAGCACGTCAACGAAGGTTTCTATATATATACTAGTGAGCTCTGGCATTACGTAATTTGTATTAAAAAAATGCAATAGGTGGCACGTGAGCTGAAAACTGAATGTACAGGGACTGAATGTGTGGAATACGGGAGGCGGGAGAGGAAATCGAAAGCAGGGTTCGTGGGACGGGGGAAGCGGGAGAGGGGAGTGGGGAGAGGGAAAGCGGAGAAGGCAGAGTGGGAACGTGTGAGGGGAAGGGGATGCGGAAGAGGAATAGGAGGCGTAAGAAGAATGGGACGAAGGGAAAGGACACGCAGTGAGAAACAATATCTTTATTAAGTGGCATAGGCATGCAGGGAACTACAAACCCAGAAGCTAGCATATCTACTGTGTGATTATAATCTAATATAAGTGTAGGTATGTTTCACAGTATTACAAATTGATGTAAAATTACTGCCTCAACACAGGCAAAGCCTAGTGAGGCAGGTTACGAGATACCTACATTTTTAATTATAAATCTCTCTTATTTAAGTACCTACTGTTTAAAGGCAAATTTTTATTTTCTTTTATTTACTTTTGTACTTATGCAACATTTAAACTATTATAAGATGTACTTCTTTTTTTTTGTAGTTATAAATCTTTAAATTTTTGTTCAAAAATTATTATTATTATTATTTTGATTTTTATATATATAGATTTCCCCCTAAAACCATGCGAGCGAAGCCGCGGGTAAAAGCTAGACAATATAATAGACTAGGAGACGAGATAGGTAAACCGTACGTCGTCGAGTAATTGTAGACCAACATATGAAATGGAACAGACACATATGTGAACTTGTTAAGCGCATTAGGAAATGTATCTATATATTCATTAGATTAAGAAATATTCTAAAGTTAAGCAATCTAAATAAAGTGTATTACGCACTAATCCAATCATTAATTCAGTATGGAATCATTGGAAGGGGAGGTGCATATGAAAAAAGTCCTGTAAAAGTGGTACAAAAACTAATTATTAAAGTAATTTTGAAAAAAAACAACCAACTTTCCCTTCAGCATAATTATTAAAAAATTTCGAAATACCAAAAATTGAAGACCTCTATAAAAAAGTTGCGATATTCCAAAATTCAAAGAAAATGTAATAATTTTTTTTTAACTTAACTCATCTTAAATCATAAATTTAACATCAAAATTCCTCAATTTTTAACACAACAAATGCAGCATAATTAATATATTTACAAACTCATAAAATATTGTAATAGTCTTCCCGAAGACGTTAAAAAATAACAATTTGCATATCATTAAAAAAAAGGCAAATGAATCTTTAAAAAAAATTAATATCACTAATCAAAATTTTATAACTTCAATTTATGTCACATTAAAAATTAATGTATCAACATCCTAGTACTTAAATTTATTTTTATTGTACATTCTATGTAAAATTATGTTATAGTTATGAAATATCTCCTACGCCAAGCTCAAGAGCAAGCACTCGTAATTGGCGTAGAAATTCATTAAGATAATATGCTTTTCACTATTTTGTTTTGCCTAATATTATGTTAAATGCCGTAACAATGTTATAAATTAAACAATACATAACCAGCCCAACAGAATTTAGATCCAAACTTAAAACTCACCTATTTAAACACTCATTTCCATATATTCGCTATTCCATTCAAATATTGCTATCCAATCTGTTGTTGAGCGATGAATTATCTTATTGCGGTTGAGATCGACGACTAAATTCATTCATTCATTTAAGATACCTATGCTTTCCTTTAAATACAGTTAACCCATTAAAATCATTTTCACAACCGTGTTATAAAATTGTAATATTATGTACGAATTTCCTTCTTCTTCTGGCGCTAACAATATTAATATTAAAAAAGGGTATAAAATAATTTGTAAAATGTGTAGAATAAAATATGTATGTATGTATACATGTATATATAAAATCATCAAACTGCTTCGACTTGCAGCAATGGTGATTTGTTGATCACTTGGTGATATTAGACACCTCGCAAAACTTAAAATATTTATTGTTATATGTAAATACGTATTTTAATTGTAAATCTTTAATTTTAAGTCACATTTGTAAATATATATGTATGTCACTAGTTTTCAGTCAGTAGTAATAAGTCTTAGTCGTAAGTCACTAGCTATGTACATGTACATATAAGTCTTAAATGTAAGTACCTAGTTATAATTTTGAATCTTAGTTGTAAGCCTATCGTATTAATTTTATTTTATTGTATGCTTATATGTACAGCGCCCTTGAGGTGATTTTTCACGAAAACGGCGCTTTATAAATCAGCCAAATATTATTATTATTATTATAATAAACATTTGGAAAATTTGTCTTTCCACGTATAGTATAGTTGTGGAAACATATCCGCTACGCCCTGTCAATCGATTATCCCCTGAAAATAAACCCTGCGTAAAATTTACGCATGCGTGTTAGAAATATTGCTCTCTCGTTCTAATAAGTGCGTAACGCTGTGCGTTTCAAATATCTCATCTTACTCGCCGCTAAAACCTTCCCGTGATGGGATGGGATGAGGCGCATGCGTGCTGAGGTAAATTTTTATTTTATTTTCATATTAACTCCACACAGGAGGCCCTGAGGAAAATAATTTCCCTCGGGGCCAATGTCATCTTTGAAGATGCTGTGTGGTGGGTCTTTTTGAGGAGAGGAAGGAGTGAACACTGGTCTTGAAGAGACCCATATTTAGAGTGTGATGACGAACATGCCGCTCTTTAAGAGTTTGATGATGAACTTACCTGTGAGGATACTTATAATGAGGTTGAAGACAACAAGAGTGAAGATGACATGCAGAGCTACATAGAAGAAGCTTTTATAGTTATACACCATCAACAGTTTAAAAAATTAGATCGCTTAAAAATATATTCGTTGCTTTAATTAAATACTGCGAGAACACATATTTGTATTTGAAATAATAGTCTATTTTTTATTTTATTTTATTTTTATAAGCCCAGAAAATACACTGCTTTAAACTGCAAAATCTTTTACTTACGAACCACTTTCGGTTATGGTTTTAATGTATTAAGTGGAAAATTAAAAAATGAACGTAAAACATTCAAATATTTGTGCCTGATTTTCGAAAAATCAAATAAAACACGCTTTTTGGCGATGTTTTTTTTTCTTGAATAAATCCAAACAGGCGGCTGGTGTTATCACCATCTACATACATAAGGATTGTTATTTTTTCCGGCCTGATCCCGAATTTTAAGTCTGACGGTTAGGAAATACAAAAATTATTTAAATAACCAAAGAACCAAATTTCCTGTTTTATGCATGTTTTCAATCTCCCCGACTTAAATAGGTGTTTCTAGTAGTAAGTTGAAATAAAGTGTTGTTTAAAATTTTTGCGTGCCTTCAGAGGAATTCGGCAACTTTACCAAAACAGCTTTAAAAATAAATAAATCAATAATAAATTCTAACTAAACAAATATCAAATTTAAAACAGATAATTATATTTAAAAAATGGAGAAAATTGTTGACGCTCGGAGAGTAACGGTTTTGAAGCATTTTTATATTTCCGGGACAAGTTATTTACTTTTGTTGATAACATAAAAAAAAGTGTTAAAAAAATGAATACAACAAAAAAAGGTTGGTAAATACAGCATAGTAGCTAATGGGCTTCATAATACTGTAATATTAGTCTATACTCTTAATTTTTATAATATTGGTTTGTTTAAGGTGAATTTTAATAATTATCTTGTTACGTATACTACTCATGATACTAAACTCGATTAAATTCACACAAATATAATATAATACGTTCATAAATTCCTAAATAAAATAGTAAATTAATTCGTGACGTACAACATATATATATATATATATTGAGCGCGAAATTAAATGTTTCTACGATCACCAAACGTATTTTTGTAAAAAAATACGTTAGATAATATTTCTATGTGAGTTTAAAAATAACATTTCCGTTTAACAATTACCTATTATTGTATATCAAAAATTGATACCACTCCCTTTTTCAATGTCTTTGGTACCATTCTTCAATAGACACGCACAATATGTTGTTAAAATAATATAATGTATTAAATGTAAGGTACTCACAGTAATATGCAACTGATTTTATTGATCCGAATTTTAAATTCTCCTGGGGGCACCGCACACACTCTTATCACTACCGCTATATTTTTAAAACTGGCAAAAGCTTTACCAAAATCTTACAAGGGAGGAAGCTATCAGGGCATCAACCCTTGGCCGGCCAACAAAGCAGCGAAATGCGAAGCACACAAAATAAATTGAATTTGTGAAAAATACCGCTCTGTTCCGAGTTCCAGCAGAGTTACAGATTTGATTCTTTTGACTAGGTGGTTCAGAAGCGCTGGGCTAAGCTCTTGGTGTCCCTCTGTTTTCATTGAACCTGGCACATAGCAATATTTTAGGATTTCAACAGGTGTTGGAATGATATAGGTATTCACCTTTCTGTGTTGGGATGCGAGTTTATTTGTCCAGGACGAATGTAATGCTGCAGATTTTAATAGAATTCGGAAAACATGAGAGGATATCTAGGGATATCAAAAATAATTAATATTTCTCCAATTCTGAGAAGATGTTGTCGATAATCTGATTTGGAGATGTTACAGTTTTAATTCTTATTAAATTGATGCATTTTTCCCTGGTTGTTGATATCTTACCTATACACTATTTATATTTTATTTTACCTCATGGATTCTACTAAATAACTCCTTTTTTATCATATTATATTTCTTTTTCGTATCTAATATAAGTAGGTGACACTTAACCTCTCAGGTTAATTTGTTCGATTTTCGGAACAAATCATAAAGGTCTCATAGATATCGTTGTGTCTCCCCTACTATCATAGTTAGAACTATGATCTAAACGGTGTTAGAAAGAAAAAACATCATGCTTTATATTCAAATCTGAAAGTTTATCACTAAATAATTAAAATGGACAACCTTTATAAAATCAAAATTTCCTATCACAGAATTTTTTAATAATTTATTTTTACACGAAGCAACAAAAAAGTGAGTTGATCATAGTATTTATAAAACATTTGTCTAATACAATATGTGTGTTATTATTTTTTGGTTATCAGTAATTTTAGTTGGAAAAACAGGTAAGGTGAGCCATTTTTAAATTTTTCTTAAATTCACATTAAAAAATATTATATTTAAAAAATTATATGTTTAATTATAATAATAATAAATAATAAAGAATTTGAAAGATGAGAAAATTGTAGTACCGGGAATTTCAATAAAAAGAGGGATTTTTCAAGGTGACTCATTGAGTCCTCTTTGGTTTTAGTAATAATAATAATATCTTTATTTGTTTTGCTTAGCATTAAATCCTTTATCTAAACCGTTTATTAAAAGCAAGTTTGGTATAAAAATTAAAGGTTACAAAAGAGAGAGCAGTATAATTTCACATTTATTATTTATGGATGATTTAAAATTATTTTCTAATTCTGAACCAAATTTAGAGAAAATGATTAAAGTAGTTAAAAATTTTTCAGATTATATTAAAATGACTTTTGGTTTAGATAAATGTAGAACGATCCATATAGAGAAAGGAAAAATTGTAGACGAAGACGAGGGTAGATATATTTAGAAACTTCAAAATTAAAAGAATGAAAGGGGATGAGGTTTATAAATATTTAGGATATCCGCAGTCGAATATATTAGATCATAATAGTATTAAAAAAGATATTAGGATTAAATTTCAAACTAGGATCAGAAATTTTTTTAAATGCAATCTTTCTGCTAAAAATTTAGTAAAGGCAATAAATACTTGGGCAATACCTCTATTAACTTACTCATTTGGCATAAGTAAATGGTCTAATACAGATTCAGATAGCTTAGAACGATTAATTAGAACTACGTTAACAAAGTTTAATTGCCATCATCGAAATTCAGCTTATAGAACGAAGTAATTTACCTAGAATTTTAGTAGGTAGAGCTATAGTCAAAATAACATCTTTAAAACATAATCAGGTAGAAATGCAAAAAAAAAAATTCCATACGAAAGCTGATAGTTCAGAAATGCACAAAATAATTTGCAAGGCATATAGAAATATTTCGCCATTAAATTTATACGACGAGAATGCCAACATTCTTATAAATACCAAGCAGGAATTATTAGATTCCTGGCCAAATAAAATTCTACAGGCAAAGCACTTCAACTATCTCAACCAAACATATGTTGACAAACTTTCGTCAAACAAATGGTTGAATATTGAAGAGTTGAGCGCAGAAATAGAAGGCTTTATGCTTGCCATTCAAGATAGAGTCATTAATATTAAATATTATAGGAAGCATATCATCAAAGATACAAATCGAATTGATGATATATGTAGAAAATGTTTGGCTTTATTATATCGGGATGTCCTGTATTAGCGCCGTCCGAGTATACATTTAGGCACAATCAAGTTTAAAAAATAATTCACCAAAGTTTGGTTATTAAACATAACTTGATTGACTGCCGTAATATACCATATTATGAATATGAACCAAATTCATTTTTAGAAAATGAATTTTATAAAATTTATTACTATAAAACGATACTAACAGACAGTACAATTAGTCGTAATAGACCCAATATAGTTTTACATGACAAAATTTAAAAAAATAACTTATTTCATTGATGTCGCTATTCCAAATTCCTGTAATATTCAGAAAACTGTTTCTGAAAAAATAAGAAAATATACAGATTTAGGAAATGAGATTAAAAGAATTTGGCATTCTAAGAATATAAAAATATTACCATTTGTTATTTCGGCTACTGGCATTATACCTAGCTCTCTCCTTCAAAATTTAGGCATATTAGATTTGTCGAAGAATTTATATATAAAAATGCAAAAGTCAGTCATTTTAAATACATGTAAGATTACGAAAGATTTTTAAAATATTTATATTGAGGGATCAGCAGGATTTATCAGTCCAGTTAGGAGATCCATCGAGCCGAACCCTCTGATATGAAAATATCTGGAGTCGGTAAATATTTTTTCCCATGTGGTCTCTGGTGGATTGAGGCATTTTTCTTGTATTGTTTTGTATTTATTATACTTATATAGTGCACTTACATAGCGTGGATTGACTAGATAAACATTTGTGGAAAAGTGTGTGAAAGGGTTCAGGTTTTCCTGTGGGGAAGATTTAACCTGGACATAAAATCTGGAGCACAGCACCGGATAAATTGGACAATTTGTAGAGCGCCGTTTTTGTGAAAAATCACCTCAAGGGCGCTTTACAATTTATTATGAATTCTTAGGTTTTATTTAATTTTATTATTTACAGATAGATACAAAAACATACTTACCTGCAGGTCACTTCTGATCAATCCACTTTATTAGAAAGTTTATGCTTGGGAAAGATACGACATGGCACGTGGAGGACATTATATTTAAAACACTGGACATTGCATGACTTTACCTTTGCTCCCCTTATTACTGTTGGTTTTACATTTATATTTATAGGAAGATTAATGCCAAAGTTGAGTTAATATTTATTTTTAAGGACTGGAGAATTGATAGAAGTTTATTCCGAAGTATAACATTTGAAAGCGTAATTCAGCACCTTTCAAAAACGGTTTTTAAATTTCGGATGCGTCCATTTATTTATTGCGAACCGTAAATATTTTAACCTTCCGAAAAAACAGTTTAAAAGAAATCATATTCTGCTCTTTCATAGATGGCGCTAGTTTAATTATTTTGGGCTTAAACACTTTGCAAGTTAGTTATAGTTTAAAATATTAATATTAATTGTTTGCTTGCGCCCGTACGTACTTAATGTGAATATAAATAAATTGTTTTGTCGTACTGCATGTGTACGGGCGCAAACAATTAATTCATCTTCATATTAGCATAAATACTCCCTACGTTTCAACAGTGCGCATGCAAAAAAATCGCTTCATAAAACTCATTTAAATTCAGAGTTAATAATTCATAAAAATCGATCAAACCATCGGTTGGTGTTTACATGGACATCAGTTAAGTGAACTAGTCAATTTAGCTAAATCTAAAATAAACTAAAAAAATACCATAACGACTTTTTAAAAACTATAACGTAATTTTTGGTGATAAAATATCAGTTAACTGACAGCGATTGAAATAGCAAAGTTAATCCAACTACTTATTACAATACATAAAATCGTACCTGTGGCCCGACAATTACATATTATAATTTTTTCGCGGTACGCCACAGGTGACCTGTAGCTCAGTGGCGATAGCGTTTGATAATTTGGACATTGAAATTCGGAGCAACCGGGTTCGACACCCAACTAATCCATAAACTTTGCTGCTATTTTTTTTCAACATAATTCTAGATAAATACACAAAGATACAAGTGACTATTTACTTCTACTTTTATTTTCATAAATATTACAATAATGAATATAAAGTCATATTCAGTTCAGTTTCGGACAGCGGTCTTCATTACTACTCAACTATACGTTCCAAATACAACAACAACTAACGACATGAATAACTGCAATGCCTGTGCTGTGCCTACCCTCTCCACTGAGTCCGTGTTCACATGCACCGCATGCATCAATTTCCATCTACACTGCGGCGGAGTGGCTGAGAGCTCATTCTAACGCCTTAGCTTAGAAAAACCTCACCCCATGAACCCGGGCATAGGTACCGCACAATTTAGCAAGGAGCAGCGCGCACAAATTAAGTGTTAGAAATGCTTAGTTTTCGTGACTACCGAAAATTCCAGCGCAGTGGGTAATTCACCGTTGGCCAGTGAGCTACTAACAAAACAAAAGATAATTCTGGAACAAAACACACACATTCTCACCACAATATATAAAAAAATATATAAAAAAAAAAAACACAATTTTATTTAATTTTTAATTATTTAACAAAATACTACATGATACCTATACGTTTATAACAAATTCATATTAATTTCTTATAATTAAATTATAATATGTAAATGAAATCCTCAGCACGGGAAATCCCAGTGAGGATATCATTATCTTTAGATGTTTGTAAAGAAAGAAAAACAATAAATTATTATTATTATTATTATTATTATAATATCAGTAATGAATTGAGTAAACAGTATGTAGAAATCTTACTTCGAGTACACGGATTAGAATACAGAAAAAAAAAATTAGGAAAAAGAAATGCTGTTCTTGAAATTCGCATAGAACAATTAGAACGATAATACGAACAAATTGACAAGGAAATTAAATCAAAGAACGTGGAAATCAGGGGAATCCCCGAAATGAACGGAAAACATCTGAAAAAGTATTATTTTCAATACACAAAAAATAACAAGCGCCAATGCAGAACTCAATAACAAATATCGCCCAAAAAAACAATGAGAGCTCCATAATCCGTAGATTTAAAACTACCATTGACCGTGATAATAATCCCATAATCCGTAGAGAAGTATGAGTGTGACAAGGGGTATGGGGGTCATCAACTCTGTGACGTCACATGTAAAAATCTAAATTAATTAAACGCAAAACTTTGACTTAATTTGTGGATGGCTCCTAACCTCCTAAACGATATAAAACATACAACAAACAATCAACAAATACAGACGCTAAACTCAACACCACTCTCATCAGAATGGCAGGAACTCGCTTCCAGATCTACATAACATCTAACATTTCGTGTGAAAAACCTTTGGTATCTTGCACGGAAGGCTTCACGAGACAACATCTTTAAAAAAAGGATCAGAGATGGAAAAGTGTATGTGCGAAAAGACATTTTCAGATAAAAAAATTATATCAATTGACTTTGTTGTATTTTTACGCTGGTGTATAGGGTACATGGTTTATATATTAGACTTATTACTTGAAGTTGATTTAGCTTGTTTCGTGACTAGGTCTGAATAGCCAGGTAAATTTTTCACATATCCTTCCATCCCCACTCCCTTCAGCCTCGCAACATACAAAAATTGGGGATGCCATAGTCTCACTGGCTCCAGATGGTTGGGATCATTTTGGACTCTTGTGTGATTTTTAAATAAAAAAAATATTTCATATGATTTTTTTTGTATTTTTACGCTGAGCTTTATTGTATGTAGGTTATATATTAGACTTATTACTTCAAATAGCTTTAACTGTGTTTGGTGATTAGATCTTAATAGCCAGGTACATTTTCCACATCTCCTTCTCCTAATAGTAATAATAACGTAATATTTGTATAGCAGTTTTATGTTATTTCACTTGAAGTGCGCTTAACTATAATAAACTTAAAAAATAATTTTACAGTGCTCCTACAAAATATTGATAAAATAATATGAAATAAAGAATATTATATAGTAGGTATATTCAAAGCAATGACAGGAGAAAAAATTAACAATAACAGTTTAAATTAATACTATTCAAACAAAACAGACGAACTTTGTGGTCGAGGAGTAAGGCTCTCGTCAAGCAATCCGCTGTTTTAAATCCCGGCGTGGGCAAGTTAATTTTATTCGATTTGAATCAGTTCAAATAATATAAGGTATATTTGCGGCATCTTTCAAAGTGGAAGATACTCTCAGTATCGCCCCGGTTAAAGATTACCATTCAGAATTGCAACTTTGCTTGAAATGGCTTTAGCCGTGTTTGTCCCCACTCCCTTCAGCCTCACAACATAGAAAACTTGGGGACGCCATAGTCTCACTGGCTCCAGACGATTGGGAGTAGTTGAGTCTCTTATATTGTATTCGGATAAAAAGGTGAAATTATATTACTTAACTTACAATAGAATTATCTATTTATATTATACTAGCTGGTTCCCGGAATGCGTTGCAATGTCATTTAATAAAGAAATTGTTTCTCTCTGCGTGTCCTTTCCCATTCCTCTTTCGACTCCCCTTCCTCTCTCGCGTCCTCTTCCTCTATCGCGTTCCCACTTTGATTCCTCCACCTTTCCTCTCCCCAATCCACTTCCCCCCTTCTCCCGTCCCGCGAAGCCCCCTCTCGAGTTCCTCTCCCTGGTTTCCTTCCCTCCTCCCGTATTCGCCTCTCCCCTCCCGCGAATCCCCCTCGCGAGTTCCCCTCCCCCTTCTGATTTCCCCCCCTCCCGGATTCCTCTCCCCCCTCCCGCATTCCATACATTCATTCCCGGTACATTCAGTTTTTAAACAGCTCGCGTGCCACCTATTGCAATTTTGTCATAATGGCTTGTATTAAGGCTTCAGTAAGCGTTCAAAAACAAGAAGAAGATAGTGTCAGAGGAAGATATGTAAATAACGAATGTTAGAGAAAGCCGATTGCATTAAAAAATTATTATAATTAGATAATAGGCATAAGCGGAAATATTAATCAAATAAAAAGACTTATTTAAAACGGATCAAAAATCTGTCAACAAATTAATGTTTATAAGAAAACACTGTGATTTTTTCATACCTATATCGTGTATAATAGAACAAGATGTGCTTTTAATAATTTTAGGCATATTTTACGATTTTTTTTCCATCAAGGGAATTTCATGTAATTACTTTTTCAGCTCTGCAAATGTACAGAAATTGTCTTAAAAAGAGCATTTATTTTTTTAAGAGCTTAACACTAGTTGTTAAAAGGGGTTCAAAGGAAATGTTCTGTAAATTGATGGAAATTCGGAATTGTGGTCTGTCGCCTTACTCAGAATCGTACCTTAAGAGGATAGTTGGGAAGTACCTGGCTATTCCAATCTGGTTACCAATAATAAAGGGCGATGTACAAACATTACATCTTAGGATTTATACGTACAAACAGATAAAGACATGTCCTTACTTTAACATAATTATCAATAAACCAAAACTAAAGCCATTTCATTTTATGTAGGTACATACTTAAATGCGCACTTTAAAATTTTTTTTTTACAAAATATAAACATAATTGACAACAGAGTAATAATTCATCTAGAATGTATGTACCTATCATTTACATAGTTTTAATTCCATAAAAAAAAATTAAAGATGCACTGTTTATCAAATAAGAGTAGAAAACATAGTAGGGCGCCACTGTTGATAAAATGGCAATACTAAAACATAACTCATAGTGTTAAAGCAAAGCTGTGAAACCTACATTTTTATAAAAAATTGAAAAGGCATAAAAATGGAAAAAAATATTTTTTCATTGCAGTATAGATACCCGCCAATCTCAAAATTAGAATTCCATATAGGTATATTATTATTATAGCTTTGCAATTTTGTGTTAACATAATGAAGAATAACGATAATGTAATAAAATATAAATCACACTTTAGAAATTGCTACCATTTATTTAATACCAGATTAAGTACCTAGCGTTGCCTGGGCTTTAGATTGTGTGTCTAATTTTAGATCTTAATATATTTAACTCATTCAGATCTTAAATTAGTGTAACTAAACTCACCATTAGTGATTCTTCCTTTCTTATCTATTGTTAAATTCAAATTTATGTTAAATTAAATTAAAGCAAATCGCTTTATAAAACACCTTTTAATCAAATTTATGTCATGAAGAAAAAATGTTTTTTAAAATGTGGTTTACTGTGTTCTATACATTCAGTGTCATTGCACTTCAAAAGAATATTTGACAGTTAAATTGGTGTTGCCAGTCTAAATCAGTAGTTCAATTTTTTGTATTGTCTACTCTTATTTGACAGGCTATACACTACTAAAAAGATATGCTTTTTGGTAGGAAGACATATTTAAATTTTTAATAAAGTGTTCAGTATATTTTTTAAATTGTCTTTTGAATTCTTTGAGCAATTTTTAGGGAATCTTATATTTTCTGGCAATTTATTAAAGAAATTTGTTCCTAGATATTCGTAGTTCGGTTTTTTACATATCGGAATCAGTAACGTGTATTTTTGCCTGAGTTTTGCTGTGTTTCCGAAGCGGGGTCTCTTCTCGAATCGTCAAGATGAACATTTGATTACACGTTTGCATGAATATTACTATAAACATTGGCAATTAGGACGTGGCTTTGCACATTTTTGTGTGCATCTGCAGTAAGGCCATGCCCCCATTACCAATGTTTATAGTAATGTTTAAGCAAATATGTAAGCAAATGTTCATGTTCGCGGTCCGAGGACATCCCGATAAAGGTACAACTTTGTTTAAAACATCTTCATTGTACACTTGTATTAAACTTGTAAAGTTATTAATTACTTAAATTAATTATCATATTATTTGCCTGATGACGACGAGTGTTGTTTAAATTAGTTAAAACACAAATGTTTTGTTCTTAAAAAAATTATTAAGTGTGTCGTAAAAATACCTTCCTAGAAGGTACTTTCCAAAATAACATATAATAAAATTTAAAGTTAAATATAACATTTAAATAACTGCACGCCTACAAAAATGTCAAATTTATTAAGTTCACATTTTCACGCCGACAATTTTTTTTTTACAAAGAAAACTCTTATATTTTGCATGTCTAGTGCATTTATTAGCAAACTTACTTAAAAATTTGAAATTACAAAATTTAATTGTTTAAATTTATTGCCAACAGATGGCAGTAAATCGATGAGATAAAAAGGAACGGCGCTGTTGTTTGTTGTTTTACGCCCTAGATTCTTCATTTGCGACCATTTCTTTTCGGAGGCTCGACACCACAATGATGAAATAGAAGCATAGGGCTGAAAGAAAGAATGACACAAAATTAATTACCCAGAGAAAATCCCAGTTTCAAATTTAACGCTTAAAACAGTAGGTAACTAATGAACATAATATACCAAACCACCCACCTAAGGGGGCATACATTAATTACGTGAACAGTTTTTGAGAACCCCCCTTGGTGAGATATATTTGGGTGAGATTTTGCTAGACCCCCACCCTCTCTCAAGCTCACGTAGTTAATGCATGCCCCCTAATGAACAACAAACTTCGACCAAGTATAATCTGATCGAAGACTACAAAGGTATTACAGGCACTGAAACGATCGCACTTATATTAGCTGTCCACTAGACCTGGTCAAGTGCTGGGTAGGACATGTTATCAGGATGAGTTTGTATGAGGTACTCTCAAATACGGAAATGAGGTGTTGAGGTGTCCTACCTCAATTGAGATGAGGTGTGAAAATATTTTCGCACCGGCTGTGGAACGATTTGCCGGCCTCTGTGTTTTCTCCCTCCTACTGATGACATAAGCCCTGAAGGAAATTATTTTCCTCAGGGCCTCCTGTGTGAAGTTAACGTAAAAAAGGAGTAGTATTTACTATGTGTTATTTTTGTAATACTAAAAATGGATATGAGACTCTTATCAGGGCCCATAATACTTTAGTAATAATACTAATAATTGTGTTGTTATAAATATTATGAATTTCTATTGTTTAGATAAAATAATTTAGGTATTGTAAAGTGGTGTAATATAACATATAAGTGCATGTGTAACTCAGCCGAGACGAAGTAAATATTAATAAACCTTCCCCACGTTATTAAGCTTAATCTATTAAGAGCCCACGAGGGATTTTTCAATATTTAATGTTTTTTTCGTATTTTTGCGTATTTTTTTGTATTTTCGAAGTCATCTGTGTCGATAACAGCATCTCAAAAAAAAAGTTTGTTATTATATTTTTTTAGATACATGTATTTTCTATGCCACAAGCTAAAATTAAATATTAAAAAAAAATCTTTCCTTACTTTGTGACTGTTTATAAAAGATCAGTTTTCAAAAAATCGTCATTGTACCGCTGAATGTTTTCCATCTGTCGTCATATACGAAAAGAAAAAAAATATTGAAAAATATAATGTTATAGGACACATATCAACCTATACCACCACATTCATATTTTTTTATAAAATGCGTAAATAGTGATGTAAAACTATTTTTAAAAACTACGTAAATCAATGTACTTTGAAATCGATTTTATGTATTAAAAAACAAGTATTTGAAAAAAAAAAAAAAATGTGTATTAAAACAATATTTAAACAATCCAAACTAATAAAAAAATAAAAATAATTTTATGATTTATTTGGTAATATTCAATTTTTAACTGTACACAAAACAGATAAAAACGATCGCATTTTAAACTGCTCTTCATTCCGCGATTGTCAGTCGCCACAAGAAGTCGTTTCGCGACGCTCTGTTCTGTAAACTAGTATTGAGAATATATGCAGGTGTTGGTTCTTGTATAGAATACGTATGCTCTGGAAGGAAGAAATTCCACCGTCGAATTAGAACGGGTAAAGTAAATGAAGCATGTCAAAAAGATATTCTAAAACGATAGTGGCAAGGACACGGACGGTCATATACTTGTACCTTCCTACATGTTGCCTTGTTTGTGTGCAAAAAATAATATCGGTATGAATACAGTGATCACTCGGTTTTACGAATCAATCTTTAACTGCTTTTATGTTTATTTTTATATTTGGGTTTTCGAAAAAAAAATTTAATGTTATCATTGAAATCAATTACTGTTAATTAAGTTCTGCTAGATATCTGCTAGATATATAATGATAAAATCCAATTAATAAACTCTATTAAAAAATTTTTTAAAGATAATCTCAAAAAAAAAAAAGTTTCCGACTAATCTAATCTAATTAATCTAATTAGTTAATTAATTAATAATTAATCTAAACTAATTTATTGATTAATTTTGTTTTGTTTTTAACAACTAATTACAATTACTCAAGATACCTTATTCTAATAGTAAAATTGTTTATTAGTAGAAAAATACTTTTAATTACATATCACCGAACTTACAACTTATTGTTTTTTTACATTCACATAGTAATTTAAGAACTCATAACATAATATAGCATTAAAAAATGTACACTACTCTTCCAGACACAAGCTAATGCTTCTATGGAAGAGTGGTATTAACATTCGAACATGAACATGTATGCTAATTATAACATTTTCTAAAATGTATACTATAACTTATATGCTAATAATTTTTAATGATTTTAATTATATGGGTACCGGCAACCATTGTTGATTTGATGATGACTTTGGTAGGCAAAACTGCCATTACTTGTAAACAATAATATATGAAACTTGAATTAGTTTTTATTATTCGGAAGTTTTATTCCTTTTGACCATTTTTACTTAGTTTCTTTAATTATGAATGCATTATAGAGCAGATGAATGAAGAAAAGAGTGTGATGAGAAGGAACGAGGTGAACGTGTTTAGTAGAAGAAGTCGGGAGGAGAATTTTATTTTTACATGAATACCGCACAAGAGTCCCAACTGCTCCCGTCTGAAGCCAGTGAGACTATGGCATCCCCAATTGAGGTATGTTGTGAGTTGTGATGCTGAGGGTAGTGGGGAGGGGAAGGAGATAGGGAAGTGGAAGGTGGGGAAGTACCTGGCTATTCAGATCTGGTCACCAAACACGGCTAATGCCAGTAATGCCATTTCAAGCAACATTTCCATTCTGAATGGTGTCTTACACCAGGGCGATATAGCGAGTATCTTCCACTCTGGAACGTTCCGAAAATAAACTATATATATTATTTTTAAATGAATAAATTGTGAAATAACACAAATTAATCAAATAAAATTTATTTGCCACGCCGGGATTCGATCCCGCGACCTTCGGTGTGCGAGTTAAGCGTCTTACCGCTGCGCTACGCCGGCCGTCAAATGGCACGATCAAGTGAATCAGCGCCCTAGGGGTGATTTTTCACTAATACGGCATTATACAAATAATCCAATTATTATTTTTAAATACCTAGTTGAGATTCAGAACTGTACCTAACTGTATAATATTTAACGATTTCTCATATAAACCATGTAAATATTATACACTTTGTAAAACCCCATCAGTGCGTTTATAATAAATAAATTTCCGTCACGTCTTACTTTTTCGAAGTAGGTATGTATTTCATTCTTCATTTAAATTATTATATTATTTAAAAACGAGTGTCAAGTTTCACACGAAATAGGGCTGTGCAAATAAATAGATAATTATTATTATTCATAATTTAACTAACTTTACTAACTTTACTAACTAACCATCACGCCGTTTGCCGCAGGGGTAGGCAGAGAGGATGGACCGCCAATCAACTCGGTCTTGGTACACACTCCTTGCCACGTTCACATTCATACGTCGTCTCATGCATGCTTTTCTATTATTCTGACTCTTGACATGGTCCGACTCAAGTATCTTATCCACTTGGTCGTGCCATGTCTTTCTTGGGCGTTCCCGACTTCTTCTACCATTAACATTTTCGTTTTATATTATCCTTACACTCCTTTCCTCGTTCATTTGCTCTACATGCCTAAACCATCGGAGCGTTCCTTTCTTAATCTTACTCATTAAGTTTACGTCAGTATGCGCATCGCCACGTTTCTCACACGATCATACATACCACACATGCTCCTCAGAGATCTCATTCTACAGCATTCAGTCTACTTTCATCCTTTCTCTGCCAGTTCCATACATCAGGGTAGGTACCAGTACTCCATTAATAGAGTTACCTGCATTCACCCCTCTTTCAATATCTCTATAAGCCTTCCCATCTCTCGTAAACACACTTCCCAAATACACAAACTCATCCACCTGCTCCAAGTATTCATCATTCACAACTATGTTGCACATTGTTTTCGTATTCTCTCTTTCAAATACCATGACTTGAGACTTACTTACATTCATCGCTAACTAATTCTTCATACATACTTCGTTCATCCTAGATACTAGATCTTCCATACTGTGAATCTCTCGACCCATCGCCTTGCACCGCGGTCGAAGGGATGGATTCATACGTTCGTTACGCCTGAATACACTGACCCCCAGATTCCTACACACCCCTAATACCTTTTTCCTTCCCAGAAGTTCCTCTCCTTCTTTTCCTTAAAAAAATCCCCCACACAGCATTCCTTAAGATGATATAGTGATGATGATAGTATGTATAATAAGTTATTATAATAGAGCTTACACAGCAGAATACCTTTATTTCATAGGAAATAATAACAATGTTGATAATAAAATATATATAACGACTACTTAATGTGAAGAAATTTAACTTTTAAATAAACAATTATATTTTTCAATCGTTTTATATTTCCATGTTGTGACGCCCTGGGGACTATTCAACTGGCCTCCGCAGAATTCATCGCGAGGCGTGTTGAGTGTTCAACATGCAGGTGTTGTTCTGGGTTGACAGTTGGCCGAAAAAATTCCCGTATTTATGGAAAATTAGTTTACTTGTAAAATGAGGGAATATCGATTCACATGTAAAATAAATCAATATGTCTCTAATATTTTTCATATTGAGAACATACCATTTTTATAGAACTTGGTTAACTTTTGTCGTTGATATTTTTTAAATTAAAAAAAATATATATATATATTATAGCGTTAAACCCCATAAACAACTCACGATTTACTTCTAAAATTATACTTCTTGAATCGTGAATTTCCGTAAGTCTTTAAAAAGGTGTTCAAATAATATTTTTTTAATTAATTCTTCGAAATAGGGAATCTTGAGGGAAATTTCCCCACGTTATGGGGAAAAATAGAAATCCAGCGACAAACGAAAACGACCAAGTTGTCGGCCAAGATGTTTGCCTATATTTAATTTGTGGTCGGGAATGATCGTGTAACTTCGGATTTTTACGAGCGGATACTAGTATCAAATCCATTTTTAGTAACCATTTACAATAAATTTTGGCAGAATTGACTTAAAGTGCGATGAGGGCGACACAAGCGACCAAAAATTAAACTATTATAGCGAATTTCGACAAAATCGATTGCCCTGCTACCCTCTTAAGGCGTTTGAAACTGCTCGGATAAAATTAACGCTTTTGATAAGGTAAAGAACTATAAGTGTGTTCCGAATTAACACATTGAGTCCAATTATTGATACCCTAACTGGTTTCAGGCGTTTGGGAGCAGTTAGGACTCTTGTGCGGAAATTTAAAAAAATTGGCCTACCCTGCCACTCTCTCTCAACACCCCCTCCCCCCCCTTCACTTCTCAACCCCCCTCTCAACCCCGATCTCAACCGCCCCCCCTCTCAAACTCCCCTTTCAAACCCCCACTCTAATTCACCCCATCAGCCAATGCAGCAGTTGGGATTCTTGTGCGGAATTGGGAGCAGTTAGGATTCTTGTGTGGAAGTAAAAAAAAAACTAGCTGTCTAACTCTCACCCCCTCAACCCTACCCCCACTCCCTCTGATCCACCCCCTCTACCTCATCTCAACTCTCCCTCAACCTTCATCCCTTTTACAATAAAAAAACATAAAAACGAAATTAACGTACCCCCTCCCCTATAACCACTATCCCCTCACTAACTCTCCACCCCCATGTGATTGGTATAGCTACGTCCATGTGGATAAAAAGAAAAATAGTTGGTACAAATACTTTTTGTGAGACATTTTACGTTTTGTATGGGACATTTGAGGTGCCTCTTATTTGAGGTACACAATACTAATCTGTTGAATAAAGTCAGGGTTCAGTATGAGATCATACTTACTATAGATAACTATTTGATGAAATCAGATTGATGGAAGTACGGCGTTGAATAAATAATAAGTAATGGTACACAAAAAGAGGAAAACAGAAAAAAATTCACAAAAAAATTAAGATATGGATTAAAGAGCAAAAAAGGCGGTTTTTTTTATCTTAAAAGAATAAAGTATCTAAGAATACTAAGTTTTATTTTATTTTATTTTACATAAATAATAAAGGCAGTAAGTACATCTTTAACACGAGAAAGAAATAATATAAATAAAGTTACGATAGAAATAAAAAGTACACAAATTAAATAAGAATATACACAAGCAACAAAATTTTAAGTACAGTGATAATAACAATAAGTTACGATAAAAAAAATACATATGTAACATAAAAATACAAACAACAAAAATTCAAAAGTAAGGTGATCAAAGGTATACAAAATTTCAACATTAAGTCTAATAACATCAAACTATTAGTTTCGCATAGTGCCAAACCGCTGCGCGCTGTATCGATGGTACCTCCAGTACTTCTGCAAGTTGTGGGAGTTCAGACATTTGGTACATTTATGAGTTCGGAATTTTAATTTGGATTTTAAAATTTTAGACTAGTTGTTACCTGGCATGCCATTTAACAAAGAATTTTTTTCTCCCTGCGCGTCCTTTCCCATTCGTCCCGTTCACCTTCCTCCTCCCCTTCCTCCCCCGCGTCCCCTTCCCCAATCGCGTTCCCACTCCTCCTCCTCCACCTTCCCTCTCCTCAATCTACTCCCACCCTTCTACGACAAACATTTCAAAACCAAAAATCAGCTAAATCGGCCCAGCCCTTCTCGAGTTTTAGCGAGACAAACGAACACCAATTGATTTATATATATATATAGATATAGATAGGAAAGTAAATTTTTTTAATAACTAAATAATAGGTACTACAGGGTATGATGGTTTATAATATTTCAATGACTTTACTAAGACATTACATTTAATTACAAAAAGATACGTAGAGATAGTTTAATAAATTTGTATCATGGATAAATAATTTAATAATTTCATATTTAAATTGTGTCAGCGACATATTCCATACATCTATGTGCAAATACATATTACCCAAGTGTTGAATTCTGTGTAGCGGTATATTTAATAGAGAAGTCCAGTCCAATTTTTTTATTTTTTTTTATGAATAGTGACATTCTAACTTAAATAACTGCATTTTTTTTTTTAGAGTTTTTCAATTTTTCAAGGTCTCTCAAAAACCTGCCAAATTTAAGATGTATTTTGTGACGTCATCAACAGTTCACCTACTTAATAACGATACGCATTTTTTGATTTTTATGTTGGTCTCCCTGAATCTCACATAGATCTATCTGCGCAGGCGCCGCACAATGGTTTTACTAGTATGGGAGAGTTGGAAACAATTCGAAATTTCAAATTGCAGGGATCACTAAATTTTGTTTCTATATCTTGACACCACATACAGCGCATCTTTCCCCATACCACCAAACTCATCAAAACGTTTCGTCACTGCGTAACACGTCAGCAAAGAATGACTTCCCGAGCAGTCAGGACGTTTGTGTGAAAATGCAACATTTAGGGACTAATAACTTTTTACACCGCTTGCTGGCAATCTTTTTTCAACATGGATCCAATACCTTTAGGTGTGTACTAAAGATGTAAAGTATTTTTTTCATATATTTAATATGACAAATTAAAGATATCTTTTTTAAAAAACATCTCGAGAATTAAAAAAAATACGACGATTTCTGAAATAGTTAAGGTTTTAGTTTAATATTCCGGAATAAAAAAAAAATCTTACCTATTTTTGCGTCTCTACGGCCCAGTAATTTTTACGTAATTTACTTACTGTAAAATTTGAGTGCTTCATAAATATCATTATTGTCACAGGTTCGGTTTCAAAGGATTTTTTCTTCAGACAAAAGGAGTTATTTGACATAGTGATGAACTCAAAGTGTCAACAGATGGAAAAAGATTTTTATATTTGAAAAAAAAACTTATAAACCTCACCAATTGCTTTAAAGAGGGGTTGGTTAAACTCTGTAAAAAGATCGCGGGCTTCAAATTTTGCTTTAAAAAAAGATGGAAAATTGCTCGTCGAGATGAAGCTAGATTTATGATGGAAAATAAAAAAAAGTGACTTGAGATTCCGATTGGTTTTATATTGCACGCGATTTTCCCTAAAAACGGCACGTCGTGGTCAAAAACACAATTTGAATGTAGTTCTGACCGATCCAAGCGCTTGAAAACCGAAGATCTTCGGAAAAGTGCACCACTTTCTCATTTGGCGTTTGAGAAAGAGGTGCACTTTTCGGTCAATCGGTTGCATCAAAATTATTAGAAGACATTATTCTAGGCGTTCATCTTTTAACAGACAAGTGTACAAAAAATTTGAAGATAATCGCTCTTCTTAAAAACAGATGTTCATTAGGACGTGAGAGGATGCGATTATTCTAGTATTTTTATATCTTCAAGTGTACCTACGTATGCGATTAGTTTGCAGGAAGTCTGACTATTGTAGCAAAATCCTTGCCCATCGTTCACCAGATATTGCCACCCGATTAAGATTATCATAAGAGGCTCCGGAAGCTCGGAAGAAAGATTTTTTAAAATATCGCGAAAACTATTCTAGAAAATGTTCTAGTGAGAAATTTAATGAGGATGTTCTTAATTTAATGTTAGTTAAAAAAAAAAAATCTTTTTAATAAAATCCAGAAATCGTTAATAAAATCCAGTAAAACTTACTTAAATCAAATATTCTTATTTTTTGTAACCATACCGAAAAATAATATCACTTTTTTTCCTAGTTAATCCTGCCTGTGAATTGTTTCCAACTTTTGGGGTATTCGGAACCACTGTGCGCCGCCGGCCATATTGTTGTAGCCATCTTGTATAGCGAGATCAAGTACAAAATGATATGATGAATTATGCTTTCAGTTAATTTTTTTTTTTTTAAGATAATTTTCGTTTAAATGATCAATTCACTGTGATATTAGTGTAATTCAACATAATTACCAATGCTAGCGTTAATTTTTTTTTTCAGTTTTAGTCCTAAATAGTGTTTTGTTGGTGATTTATTTTCGTCTTACAAAAGATTTTAGGTTACGTCTGAAATTTTTTTTAATGACTTTTCCGCGTGAATTTAATAAAACTTCTATAAAACAAATATATTATTTAATAATGTAACAGCCTTATGCATATGTAAATAAACACAAAATAGAGAAATCAACGCATTAAATTGCGTAAAACCGAGTCCAAGATGTCATATTTTTTCAGTTATTTTTTCGGAATCATTAAAATATTTTTTTATCCTTTTTAATTGTATGAACTAGATAAAAAGTGAAGTGGCAGTTTTATTCCAAATTCATAAAGTAAGAGGACTGTATTTTTTTAATTTTGAATTTTCCTAAATTTTTCGACCATTTAATAGAATATGTTTACTGTCAGCTGTTTTTTTTTAAAGTTTTTCTTTTTGAAACTTAAAATACTACAATTTTCAAACACGATCGTATATGTCAGATACAAAAATCTAAAAGGCAATTCTATTTAGTTTCTATAAAGGTATATGCTTAAAAAATAAGAAATATATAGAACATTCGTTTGTGTCATACCTAAAATCCCATACAAACGACGTACCTGGTTTATTTATGTGACGTACAGTGATTACCACCGTGACGTCACCACAGAGCATTACACAGCATACCAACTTGACGCTGTGTTTTATTGAGAATATTAAAAATGCACTTTTTAATATTTTTTTAAAAAATGTACGTTTAATATTATTTATTAAAACTTATATATTCAGAATCAGCGTTTATTGGTCTATATGAACATATTTTTTTAAAGCCATAATATTTTTCAGTGGAGTTCCTTATTGTGCACTGGACGTAGTATTACCACAGTAGAATGGTAGTACTGACCTAGTGTTTCTCGCGACACATTAAAATTTATGAGCGCCAAGAATTCGGGGCTGTCAATTGATGCAAGATTTAAAATAAAAATGCTAGATCCAAAAAATTTCTCTTCTATCACTAAAATTTAAGATCACGTAATGGCAATAGATAATTGTAGTTTAATTGTTCTTTCGGTATTTTCAGTTTATAATTTAAAAAGCTTTTTTTAAATTATAAACTGAAAATACCTTTTACTTCTTGATTTTTTTTGTTCTCTTTCTATTGTTTGAGAATGCACGTCATAGTGAGGAGACCATACAGTTGAGTTATATTCAACCTGACTCCTCACTAGTGATGTGTACAGAAATTTTAATGTTTTAATGTTGGTGAAATCTTTAGCCACTCTTAGTAAAAAACCTAACATTTTTGACCCTTCTTTGAAATATTTTCAATATGTGGTATGAAACTAAGTTAAGTGTGGAATGTAACACCTAAGTAATTGAGATATTGAGCAAAGTAATATTCAAATGCTCACCATAAATCAAATATTATTTGCACGTATGTGTATTTTAGGTATTAAATATGCTATAAAATAACACCGGGATATTCGGGTCCGGAACATTATATGATAATTTGAAATTGCGTAGCAGAACCCAAAAACATAATTCGCTTTTTTTTCACTATAAGTTTTTCTGCATTATATTTGATTTGGTAGTTCTATTTTTACGAATATCTATTTTACCTAATTTTTAATTACTAACTAACTAACCATCACGCCGTTTCCCCGCAGGGGTAGGCAGAGAGGACGTACCGCCAAACAACTCGGTTTTGGCACACACTCCTTGCCTCGTTCACATTCATACATGCTCTTCTATTATTCTGACTCTTGACATGGCCCGACTCAAGTATCTGATTCATTTGGTCGTGCCATGTCTTTCTCGGGCGTCCCCGACTTCTTCTACCATTCACATTTGCGTCATATATTCTCCTTACACTCCTTTCTTCGTTCATTCGCTCTACATGCCCGAACCATCGGAGCGTTCCTTTCTTGATCTTACTCATTACGCTTACATCAGCCGTGCATTCTTTGCGGATCTCCGCGTTTCTCACACGACCATACATGGTTTTACCACACATACGCCTCAGGGATCTCATTTCTACAGCATTCAGTTTTAATTACTGCCTTTATTCTTATTTTTTTCTTATGTTTTTTCTTTATATTTCCTTAGCATTACTACACATTCTCCATCAACGGCAGCAATCTTCCAAACAGGACCTCCATCGATATGCTTAGTGTAACTCTAAGTGACCAGCTCAGGTACGGGGGCTCCATCGAAACCAGAGTTAAGTTAGCCTCTCAGAAACTGAGCGTACTGTACAGGGCTCGCAGATACTTTAATAGTATCTACACAACTGCTAACCCTGTACAAATCGCAAATTAACCCACGGTTGAATTTGGCAGCCACCTCTGGTCTGGAGCTCCAAAATACCTAAAAAACCCTTGACTCCGTGCAGAAATGGGCCGTCCGTTTGATAGATTCTCCCATCTTAACAGACGGATTGCAATCTTTAGAGCACAGGCGTCAGGTGGGAATGCTGTCCTTGTTCTACCGGTATTACAATGGAAGATGCTCCAAGGAACTAGCGTCATTGATCCCCTTGGCACCGGTGCATAGTCGGGAAACATGCCAAACACGCGCCCAACATTTGTACACGGTTGACATTAGTCACATGAGAACGGGTCGTTTCTACGACTTGTTCTTGTGTTCAACAGCTCGGCTGTGGAACGATTTGCCTGCCTCTGTATTTCCTCCCTCCTACAACATGGGTCTCTTTAAGACCCATGTTTACCCCTTCCTTTCCTCAAAAAGACCCTCCACACAGCGTCTTCAAAGATGACATAGGCCCTGAGTGAAATTATTTTCCTCAGGGCCTATGGCCTGTGTGGAGTTAATGGTTAATGTAAAAAAAAAAACTTCACGTCCAGTTTTAACTGTATGGTACATATTATATCCGACTGCGTAGTAAATAATAATAATAATAATAATGATAAGTTGTTTATTTCAGCCGAACAGAGCGGTGGGTGCAATACTCTGTCAGCCATAAAAAAGTATACATTACATAAAATGGATTTACCCGATAAAAAATAAAATAACATAAAAAAGATTAAAAAAAATATACACATCTACATATTTAGTAGGTAATCGTATATCTACTACGGGGGCTTCAGATGAATTCTCCATGTTTGGTGAAGAGGCGCGCCCTGCCACTGGGCCACGGCCTGGACGAGAGTGTTCTCCGATCTTTGGCAGCGCTGACTCACCCCGGCTATTCTGTGGCGCATCAAAGCGGCGAACCCATGTACCCTTCCTTCTGCGAACATCTGCGAACAAGGTAGGCCGAATAGCGCCCTATATGCGTTGTTGTATTGTACTCGAAGTGAGTTTATGACGCCTTGTGAGTATCTTGTCCATAGTTCGCTGGTGTAAAAGCTCATGCAGTAGCTCTGTAATATTTGCTTCTTCACCGGAGAACTGCACCTGTTGAATCTCCTGGCGAGCATGTTGGCTCGAACGCTGAGTACTCTTCTTTGGCGTTCTATGTCATTTTTTATCAAAATATCTCGTCAAATCATCTCTTACATGTCGTGATTAGTAGGTTCCTAGCATAATTACGGTTCATAAATCTCTTCTGCACCCGAACCAGATTTGATGCCTCAACTTTTATTTTCATTTTCCTAGTGCCGCGTAGGTTTTAATTTTGCTGGCTCCTGCTTATCTTTCGTTTCTGACGAGGTAATCTTTGCTTTTTAACTTCCAAACGCAAGGTTTACTGACTGGGCAGGGCCGGATTAATGGCGGACCTCTTTACCAATGGCGGACTAACGGGGAAGGGGGGGTGGTGGAAGGGGCTGCCCACTCCGGGCCTCTAGTCCTGGGGCCTCCAAACGCCTCCTTGTTCCCTTGATCAAATCCTAAACAAGGCTTTATAGCACCAGAACACGACGAAAAAAAATTGTAATTTTTTTAATTTCATTTTCAGAAAGATGCATTTTTTTAAATGCTTTCACCAAATGTTTTAAAGAAATTCAAAATATTGGCGGCGATACAGCATTTTATGTGAAACACGTAGGGGATTTTTGATGTCTAAAAAAAAAATAAAAAATGCGGAACATCGAATTTTATTTTCTTTTTTTTATGGAAAATTTCATTTTTAAAAAAAAGTGGTTCCATAGTGACTGGATTTTCTAATAGTTTATGACTTATGCTTATTATCAAATGGATCTTTCAGAAAATGAATTGAAAAAGTGACTTTTTTTACAGTGTCCTGGTGCCTTAAAGCCTTGTTTAGGATTTGATCAAGGGAACATGGGGCCCCCCAGAGTCAGAGGTCCGTGTGAACTGAATAAAATGCTTGTAAAATTACATCAACTTCTTAAACTAGGGGTGGGGGGCTCATCCTGATTTGACGCTACATAAATTACGAAGGTATGCCATCACCCAATAAAAATACAAATTATTATTATATATTATTGCACATAAAAGGACACATATATAAAAACAAAAATAAAAATAAAACAATACAATGAGCGGTCTTATCACTAAAGTGATCTCTTCCAGACCACCTCGGTATGAAGAGAAACTAAGAATTTATCAAGCAGATCGGTAGTGCACACTAAAGCTTGTACATGTATTTTAAACATATACATAATTAGAAATAAAAGAAAGAAAAAAACTCAAAAAAAACAAATGCCAAAACAAACCACACACGGCATCTACAATCACATCCCCTATTGATACTAAGTAATGCTGCTTAATGAATAGAAGGAAAGTAAAGTAAAATACAACTATGTTTGAATATTTATTTTAATTATTGACTTTTTTATTATTTGCGCATGATGTGAACATTAGTTATTGGGTTATAACCTAATTATTATAATTTGTTCTTTTCTTTATTGCATGTAATGTTATTAACCTGTAAATGTTCTTAATAAAGAAAAATTTAAACATCTTGAAAGCAGACTTTTTCCAAAATCCGTGCCAGAGTTGCTCACTAATTGACAGTCAAACCATTGACGCAAGTCATTTTTTCTCGGGGATGCGGGGCCCCTAGGCAGTTGCCTACACTGCCCAAAGGATAATCCGGTACTGGACGTAGGTATACATCATGTAACTTGTATACACATTTTTTTTATCAGAACAAAATAATTTGGTCTTCCAAGAGTATCACTCTTTGAAACTGTTTTCCCTTTAACGCGGTCATGTAGAGTAGAAACTGATATTCCACACTTCTGTGATCTTATTTATTTATGTCTTCATTAGCAAATAAAACATCGTCTTGTGCATAACATATAGCTCGCAGTGTTTTTCTGTAGTAGTTCCACAGCATAACAACCTTGAAAAAAATTAAAAGCTACACATTTTTAAAACTTATAACTACCATTAATATAAAGAGTAATATGAATGATCTTGGTCTTGTAATCGATACTCGCGTTTAACTCACACGGGAATAGCGGTGTCCGCCCGGCACAGCGCTGTTCCTGTAATAAGCACCACCACACAAACCTTTTAGTTTGGGAATACGTGACTATTTGTATGGAAACCCCAAAAGGGGTAATGTCGGAAGGGTCATATTCCGATCTTCCCCCGGGAAATGTGTCAAGGGGGAAGATCGAAAAGAAAGCTACAACCGAAATCGAAGCAGATTAGGTCTTGCAACCTTTCTAAACTATATTTTATCTAAAAAAAATATGCAATGAATTTGAAATCAATTCAATATCTTACCTGGATCCGTAGATATTTATGATGGGGGTAAGATCGATTATCTCACAATTTTCAGCGAAATTTCACCTGTTTAAAAAACGCGCCTCACAACCTAAAACTTGAGCTTCCTAGTGCCGACCGAAGGAGGTGCGATGCGTAATGAAATAGAGCTTCTCTAGAGGTATTGGTGCATATCATAGGTTGCCAGGGTACCGTGAAAATCGAGTTTTTCGATCTTCCCCCAAATCAGGATTTACCCCAACTTACCTTATAATGTGTCAATTTGACTGTCCTAGAACGGGAGACCTTCGTAGCTGGACAGTCAAAGCTTCCTTACACTGAATGTATTTTATAACCAATAAAAAAAAAAAATTAAAAAAAAAAACAAAACGTGACTAGAAAAAAACGTATTTCCTTTTATAAAAAATGTACTTAAAATCATAATATTAAAAAATTACTTTGAAATTTCTTATTATGCTGGCTGTTTTATGCCTATCTGTGGAAGAGAGTAATGTGTAGGCAATTTAGTTTAAATATTGCATACCACTTTTTGTACGGTGTTTTAGGGAATGCAGATTTTATTATTATTTCGAGTCCCTATTGTGATCGTGTATCGTGTATGTCTTGATTGTAAAGTGGCTTGATGTTAGTTTGGGTTGATTGTTGTTTATATTATTTGTAGAATTTGCTTTTAATTTGGGAGGATTCGTACTTAATTTGTAGAATTTGCTGAGCACAGTTTGTCAAAAAAGAGTAGAAAATAAAGAAAACGGAACTAAAAAATTTGTAGGCTGGCAACACCAATATAACTGTCAACATGCTGTCAACTATCAATGGTATATTGCTGAAGTATTTTTTTAAGTGTCGTCGTACGAGTTTTCGTTTGGTTTGTATGTAATTCTTTTCGAGTTCTAAGTAAAAACTAAAAATAATATTAATAAAATCATAAAAAGTGGCGCTAGGGAGGTAATTTTTAACGTTTTTCAACGTATTTTGCAAGAATCCAGAACTGATGATACAAACGAAGTTTTTAAGTGAACTTCTGAATTGATTGGTATGTAGTGAAGTTATATTTATTTATTTTTAAATTCTGTAACACATTGACATGATAAGAATATATTTTGTTGAGAACTGTTGCTTGAATACACTTGAAAATTACTTTTTTTGAAGGTTATGTTTACATATTATTTGACAGTTCTGTTAAAGTGCAACGACGCTGTATATGTAGAATACTGTAAGAAACCTTTTTTTTCATAAGATATTTTCAGTTTTATTTTAATAATAACAATTTTAACGTACTTTTTTCAATATTTGTAAAGTGTTTTATGTATGATTTTATTTTATTTAGATAGATATACTATAATAGTGGCTATCACTTTTTTCGCAGGTAAATCAGAAAGTACCATCAGGCGAATTGTTAAAGATGGAGAATGATATTATGTTATGTTTTAGCAATATTGAAATAAATGTTCCCAATTCCTTGTTACTTGTTATTAAAGTTATTAAAGCCTATTACGAAATACTTTATTTATAGTTTGTTCTGGGATTTGGAATGAATACTGTATATAGGCATATAATGTAATGATTTTGTATGTATTATTAAATAAAACCTTGTAAAAAACAAAACAAGGTATTATTTATGTAATAAAAAAATACTACTTTTATAACTACATAGTTTCGATCTAAAATTAGAGACATGATTTGAAAGTCCGGGCAATTAAGCTAGTATTAAATAAATGTGAGCAATTTCTAACTGTGCTTTTTTTTACTATAAAATCGTTATTCTTCATTGTATTAACACAAAATTGCAAATATTCCTAAGTATATGCAATTCTAATTTTGAGGTCAGTGGATGTCAAAATTGCAATTAAAAAAAGGTTTTTCCTACTTTTGTGTGTTTTTGAATTTTTACAAAAAATGTAGGTTACAGAGCTTTGAGTTACCACCATGTGTTATATTTTTAGTATTGCCATTTGAACTACAGTGGCGAACTAATTTATTTTCTACTCTTTTTTGACAGACTCTACCTGTTTTTTTGTGATTTCATGCTTGGGAAGGATTGTGTTTGAAATGTTAGGTTAAGGTTAAATAATATAAAACATTTACCGGTATAAGCAATACTGAAGAGAATAAACAATACTTCCATCGGGGAGTGTGGACTGCCTCCATTAATCAAAATCATTGTGATATATATAGTAATTCCAATTACGCTGATAATTGTAGAAATAATAGTTATTATTACCCAAAATTGAAGCCACTCATGAAATCTCTGAAAATGATTTTCTTTTTAATGAATAAATAAGAAAGTCACAAAAAGACGCCAGTGCATATTTTTGGAGGATTCCACTCCTTCATACTTCCAGCGTAAATGATTACGTCATAAAGTAACAAATTAAAGTAAGAAGAAAAATAACCACCAAAAGTAAGAAGAAATATATCGACCACCAGCTTAGCATGGTGGTCGAAAAATCCACAAATAATTTAACCATAATATTTATGAAATAAATAAAGAAAAAATTAAAAACCCATTAATGCTTGTGCAATTTTAGAATAAGGAGATCGATGCAACATACGTGGCCTCACCTTCAGTACTCCCACCAGCAGTACGACCCCTAATATGATAGAATAGATTGCTGTTGCAAAATCCATAACAGCCATCAATTCTCTAAGTGTCCTTAGTTCCTTCGGGGTATGATCGTCAGAGATAGCGAGGGTCAGAATTCCTTGTAAGATGCTGAAAGATGCCATCAGCTAGAAACATAATCTTCCCGTTAACCAGGAAAACCGGAAAAATGAACGTCGTAATACACTCCCTAGGGCCATTTTCTAATAGTGACACATGCAGATATGTCGTTCACTATTATGACACCCCATGATTATGTTTTATAGTGTTCGATAACGTAACTGTCGAATGACTTGCCAACTTTTGTCTGTTCTTCCCTTCTACATTAGGTATCTCTAAAAGATTGGGGCTTCTTTATACAGTCATTACCAATCAGAGACTGAAAAATAAACCAATACTTGACTACTTATTTCACCATTTTATCACCACAGGATGCTTTCAAAGATATAAAACTAAAGTTATTAATATGACCTTAAGCACTATAATGCACTAAGATTAAAATAGGTTTGATGAAACTAACTAAAAATTGAATTTCACGGAATTTGAAAAGGTTTCGACATGCGGGATATCCTTTCTTTCTTTATGTAGGTTCAGCCATAGAGATATATTATATCATTGTAGAAAGCAATCACTTTGTGGTTTGACATATTTAATAAAATAAAATACTGTTTTGTTTAAAACCACGAGTTTTATTAATTTTTTGAACCTTAAAATTGTTCAAAAAATTAATAAAACTCGTGGTTTTAAACAAAACAGTATTTTATTTTATTAAATTTATTATATCAATGGGTGTAACGGGTTTGCTCTGATATATTGTTTTTTTTTTTATACAATTATCTCTATATTCGTGTGACTTTAAGATTAGATAATCGTATACCTAATATTGAATCTATGGAGGTATTATTGTCAAGCTCTACGTGTGGCAACGTTAAGTTTTCTGCCTAGCTTTCTATCATTGACTGCTCAAGCAAAATTTTCCGATTGTTTATAATGGTAGAAGGAAATTAAGTAATGTCAAGTTGTTAATAAGCTGGTATGTTTTTTTAAACTTTAAGAAACTTTACGATTTGCGTGCTGCCGATGCTCGTTGCTCCAGATTCCAGAGAACAGCAACAACAGAACTCTTTCACTACCGGAAGATTCATGAATTAGAAATTATGAAGCGCGTTTTTAATTGATCAAAATATTAAACGTCAGAAATTTACATTTAAAACAACGTGTTTTGTAAAAGCATTTCTATTTCAAAATAAGAAAGTTTTGTCATAACAGTGTTTGGTAGGAACTTAGTTTCTAAAATAATAAGATGGGCAATTTAATATTGTTGCTTTAAAACAAAGCCATAAAACATTTAACAAATACACTCAAGATGTTTCAAACAAATCTATTTCACTAAACAGGTACCAACTGCTCGGAGTCAGTGGGACTATTGACTTTCGCTGGGGAATGTTGTGAGGATGCAGTAAGTAGGGAGGGGAAAATTTTAGCTAAAAACCTATTAAACTTTCAACGTAACTAGCTGTAAACGTTTACTTAGTTTTCATTTTGAAATAAAACATTGAATTCCTGTTTCTGAAAAATTAGTTTAAATTGTTATAAATTATTAAAATTAGTAAGAAATAAGTGATTTGATATAAAAGAAAAAATATTCCTAAGTTTTTTTGATTATTGAAGAAGTTTTATGTTTCGTTTTTATTCATATAACAAATAAATATACATTTTACAAATTCACAAATTGTTGTATTTCTTATGTCATTTGTTTGTAAAAATATAATACCGATTGGTTTATTCAAATCAATTAACAAAATAAAATCTTCATCTTCTTTGGTACAGTGGGGAGTCAGAGGGGATATCTAGGTCTGCGAGCCAGTCTAGGGCCTCATCAATCCCGCCGGGGAATGAATGGAGCGGGCATTCGTTGACCACACGTTCGGTGGTCAGCACCGCACCGCATTCACATATCGCCGACTTTTTAAGGCCCCATCTATGCATCATGTGAGCACAACGGCTATGGGAGCACCTTATCCCATTGATGGCGGACCAGAGTTTGCGAGACAATGAGAACCCAGGCTGTCTCTCAGTGGGTTCTTGAAGATGGGCAGAGGAGATCGGAGCAGTATTTCTCCTTTTGTCCAGAAGGGTTTTCGAGACGTCAAGCGGCATGCCGGGTGAGAAACGACATCATTGTGCTAAGGTATTGCGCTTTTTTGCAACGCCTTCTTATATTCCCTCAGTGTTGAAATCTCTCGCCTGATATTTGGCGGGGGTTATGTTTGCAAGTATGGGGAGTAGGAGTCGATTTTAAAGTTCCGCTGATGGTTCGCATTGTGGCATTAAGCTGAAACTTGACCATGTAAGTGTGGACGCTTCTAGCCCATACTTGAGCACAGTATTCAGCCGCTGACAAAACTAGGGCATTGGATGCCGTTATGAGGGTGTTTGCGTCGCATCCCCAGCTAGTACCAGCTAGCTTTCTTACTAAATTAGTGTTGTCCTGTTTTTTTTGCCCACTGGTTCCATGTGTTTTCGGTAATTCAGGCTCCTGTCCAAAGTTACTCCAAGATAGCGGGGATAGGGGTCATGGTAAATATTTTTTTCCATCAAACTGAACACAGAGTTTTGCGTTTGCCTTTTGGAAAGCTGTCACAACTGTTTTCGACCCATTTGGCTTTAGTAATCTGTTTTACTAAACAAGTACCAATTGCCCGGAGTCAGTGGCATTCGCTGATAATGTTGTGAGGATAAAGAGAGCAGGGAGGGGAAGATGGTAGCTAAAAAAACCATTAAACTTTTTTTATTTATTATCATTGAAAAAGGTTAGTTCATAATACATATGAATTACATTTTTATAAATTTTATTTCATGTTCAAATACATATTTTAATGCTACTCTTCCGTGGAAGCATTAGCTTATGGCTGGAAGGGGAGTGTACAGTGTTTTATTATAGATATTTAAATGTAATTGTAATTAATACTATGGTTGTATTCATGTACTATGTGCTATGGTTATATAACACTATGGTTACAGACGTGTTTTATATATGCTAAGTTGTATTTTTTAATTTAATAATAACCACACGTAATATTATTTAGTGTAACATAAATGCAACTAGTTGTAAATGCACAATGATTCTCACAACTCAAATTTATTCATCTTGGTTTGGTTTCCTGGTAAATTCAGAAATAGCTGTCAACGTAAACGAAGACGAAATAAAAACATTGAATTCTTACAAGATTCTAAAAAATAAGTTTACTTGTAAAGTTTGATACATTTTTCCGTAACATTTCACTTTCTATGATCGATTTGCTGAATCTGTTTTTTTTTTCACAGCACAGATTAAGTCAGTTTATTTTATTTATGTTATCAAAACAAAAGTTTGAGAAATCAGGAATATTATGAAATTTATATGAGTAAAAATATTTTACTTATGGGTCTCCTGTGTGGGGTTAATATGTACAAAAATGAGTCTTAAAAATAACGAGAAATGTGACACTCCCAAAACAGCTTGATCTGTTTCGAATATTTACACTACAATGTTTGTTGCTGCTACCATTTCTTTGCGAAGGCTGGACACCACCACGAGGTAGTAGAAGTTGAGGGCTGAAAGAAATAAAAAAAAATTATTCCCTTACTAATTAAACGACTTTTTCTGCCCTCTGCAATAGTAATAAAACTTGAAAAGGACTTTCATAGAACTTGAATTTTTGTGTTGTTTTGTGTTATATGAATTGTTCAAATTCTGTGAAACAACCCGTCGAAGATCTTCGTCCAGTCGAAGTTCTCCACCTAAAAGAAAACGTACTTTTTGGTCAATTTCCATATAATTTACATGTGTGAACAATTAATGAACATCTCAACCTTTTTTATTGTTTTCAAGTTTAATTTGTAGAACTCAATTGTCAAATTTAAATAATTCAGTAAGAGGGGAAACTTGACATGTAATAAATATTAATAAATAATGGAATTGGTAATAAAATTAAAGACAATTTGGTTTTATACGTCCGTGAGTGGCCACAAAACAGTTTTTATAATGCCTTCGGAAGGCGAAACAGCTGGCAGGAGAAATAATAACTTCTCTTCAGAAACCATCTACAAGTAAATTAAATAATAATAAATTTTGTAAATTAAATAATAATATTATCTTCTCATTTCTCATTTTGCAAAATTCAGTCTTTTACATTTTAAATAGATGTAGGATTACGAAAGATTTTTTAAATATTTATATTGAGGTATCAGTAGGATTTATCGGGTCCAGTTAGGAGTTCTACCGAGACGAACCCTCTGATATAAAAAATCTGGAGTCGGTTAATTATTTTCCCGTTGGTCTCTGGTGGATTGGAGTATTGTTCTTGTATTGTTTTGTATATATATATATACTTATACAGTGCACTTACATATCGTGGATTAACTAGATAATCATTTGTGGTGGAAGGGTTTAGTCTTTCCTGTGGGGAAGATTTAACCCGGACATATAATCTGAAGCACCATAAAAAACATAGAAAAAAAATTAGTTTAATATTGTTTTTTATATAAAATAATAATATTATTTTACATAAAAAACATAGAAAAAAAATATTGATCTCCAAAGACGGTCGCCGAGATTTTGAATAATAGGTATTTTACCAAACTGTCGCTGTCACCCTGTTTTTTTTTGTTTGCAAGCACTTTTCTCTGCCAATGATCCTTTTCTTCGGAAATATCTGAAAGTTCGGTGAAGAGTTATTCCATCAATTGATGGATTATGTCTGTTAAAATGGATCCATGACAGTTGATCCGCCGAGAATTGATCTTGAAAGTGACGTGCATAGAGGATGTGCCACCTAATAACAAAGTATACAACATTTTTTCATTCAAATACACCAAGGAAAATTCTGCTTCTCTATATTCTGTGTATACCAGCGCATAAGTACAAAAAAATCGACACTGTATATAAATTCGTTTCATATTCATATCAACTTATTATAGGGTATCTTTGAAGTTTTTACGTTTGAATCAGCAAATAATTTATATAAAAATATAATTTTATAGTAAATAGCATTTCTGGGGGCCAAGTGTCGGTGGATCAACTGACGGGTCACCGATAAAATTAACATTCATGTAATTACCGATGAAAATGACATATACGATGACGACGATTACTGTAATGAAGATCCCTACTCTGAACCGAAGAATAGTTGCAGAAATAATTGCACCCATGAAATGCAAGACAATTCCTATCAGGCTGATGATGATCCAAGCGTGGATGTGGTCGGATTGTTTCTGAAAGTAAAAAAAATAGCATTACCAAAACAGAAGTCTACCGCGAAACGCCACCACGCGGTTGCTTCTTTCAATGGGGTATTTCCACGTTTTTTTATTGCTTAAAAAAATTAAGTAAAAAAATTATGATGATTAAATCATATTTATTTAATTTTTATGTTGACGAATAAATTTTCTACAGCGAGTCAAAGTTTCCCAATTTTGAATTATCGGTAAAACGGTATTTTGGGGCGGGGCTATCGTGTGACGTCATGAGCGTGGACGCTCACTGACAGTGTTTATTTATGCTTATCCACTATCCAGCTGACGTCACAAACCGATTTGCCAACCACGGGCCGTTTTGATTATGTCAGTTTTAGATCGTTTTTAAAAGCAATAATATTGAACGAAAACATTAAAAAAAACAAACATTTTTAGTAGGATGATTAAAATCAGAAAAATTATCTTTAAATATTCCGTACATTCAGCTTGTTCCCTCGTTTATGGAAATACCCCATTCCCGTAATTGTGGTTCGGTTTGCCTCTCGGTTTACAAATGTATATGCAGCATACCTATCAAATAAGAATATTCAGAGTTTAGGAAATGGATATTTAGTGGTATGATTTTAACCATATCTTGCGTGTTCTAAGGGTATGATAACACTTGTTAGTTGATTACAGAGTCGTTTATTTATTTACCAAAATTATACGTAAACAATGGTTAAGTAGCGCGTAAAATAAATACTACGGAATGTTTCAATTAACTTGCGGATCGACGCGATGTATTTGACTGAACGGCCGGCTGATACGTAGGGCGTTTTATACACGGTGTCTGGAAACTCGTAGTACAAGCGGAAAACTGGTGAACCTACATCACATAGGGATTCACCAAATAAACATAGAGATTTTCAATTTAAGCATTTTTACATTTAAAATTAAAAAATAAATAAATTTCGGCTACCTCTGGCTTACATTTTTTTCTATAATTTGATGTTTTTGTAGATGCGCGAAAATTTTGGGGTGTAAAAATGTTTGGGGCTACTCTTAAATTATTTATTAATGCTGTTTTTAATTTCTCTTCGTATCCATAGTTTATTTATTTATTTATTTATACATAGTTACAAAGAGAGTATAAATTAATGTTAGGAAGTTTTGCCTGTCAAACTAGGAAAGTTTCCCGTTCCAGGACAGACAATTTGACATGTTTAGTTTATATTATTCATGAAATGTACATAATTCATAACAAAAACAAAAAATAACAAAAAACTCATTTTTCTCTGAAACTAAGTTGTGCAATAAAGAAGATGTATATAATATATACATACATACATACAAATATACATATATATATATATACATATATATATATATAAACACACATATATATGTATACATGTATACACACATACACACATACACACATATACCTTTTTTTGTGACAAAGTAGAAAAGTAATCTGGTAGCACGTATTATAATCGGATTTACGGAATTAACCTGGTAACAAATAATATATTCAGATTTACAGAGTATGAGATAAATATGTAACTTAGTAGTATTGAAAAGTGTAAACCAGGTACCTGATAACAAGATGGAAGAATTACAATAAGATTTATAACATAAAGATATGAAGTTATGTTAGGTTGTGTTTAGTTGTGAACTTTTAATACATAGTACACTTATAGGAGAAACTATATTAAAATTTACAATATTAGATATAATTTATGTATGTATTAATTATATGATTTTTTTTGCCTTAAAACTGCAACGTGTAATAAATTATGTGCAAACATGATTATTTTAACTGATTAATTGATTTATTTTCATCTTATTTATTTATTCTTTAAGCTCCTCTAAAATTTCACCTCTTCCTAAGCATTACAATACGGTTAATTAGAGTATTTACTTTGTTATGTAGCAGCTAGTCATCTTGCAAGAAATTTGCAAAACAATTTGAACAAGCTTTGTGAGAGAAAATAAGGTAGGAAAGGTATGTACCTACTTGATATTTTCCAATCCAAAAACATAACGCAAACATTATCACCAATTGCTCAATTTTATCACCATTATCATCAGGGACATAGGAGGTTATCCACTACTTACCCGCCCTGTTACAGATGGTTACTCCTTCAAGGCTCTCGCAAGGACTCTAATTTTTTTGAAAGAACAAATCTACATTTAAGTTTGAACGAATATAGACCTCCAATTGGAGGAAGACAGGCTAATTGCACACGTTTTTTATTACGAGTTTTGCAAAAGATAAGCAACGCAACTTATCTATGTAAGTAACTTTTTTGAAGCTCCATATACTGAAAGAAGAAAATTCCGAATTCCGTGGGTAATTATAGTTTCTGGAGCAGAGTTGATATCTTTAAAAACTTAAGCAGATGTAACTAAGTCTTGTTTTTCAAATAATTTAAAAGCTGTTCTTTTACCCCTCCGGAACATTTTATGATTTCTAGAGTAAGTTGAAGTAATGTATGAGCTCGGACAGCTTTTGCGTAAGCATGGCCATTGAGCATCTTTTTTAATGATTTTGGAGCATAAATCAAAGAAAGTGCTTCCCTCATGACACTTTCTTGCATGATGTAACTTTCTTGCAATTGCTCCAAAAAAGACATAAGAAGATGAAATCCCCCTAACCTGATTATGATCTTCGATAATTTGGACCCTTCAGGTGCAGCTGATACAATTTCTCGAGCTTTTGATACAGAGGTTGATCAAAAGTTATAATTAATACATCGTGACCGTAACGTTTTACATTCTCCAATGCACAAAGTAAAGTCGTGTATAATAGTATTGTAGTTGCTAGCAGGCTGATGAATAAAAGGTAAAAAAGAAATTTTAGATTTTGACAGCGTAGTCATGCATATAAGGGTACTCCTATTTTTGGGCTAACTTGACCGGACTATAACTACAAAATGCGAAAATATGTACGATCAGCTGTTTAATCGTGGAACGACAAAATATTTTATTTTTAAACTGAATTAAATGATGGGCAATTTCAAAATAACGCTTTAAATCAGTATTTATTTGTATGTTTTTCTTTTAAATAGTATTTATTAATTAGGTACTATGATCGTCAGTAATAATTTACAAAAATTTGACCAAAAAAAACCAACTTCTGACTCAAATAAAAAAAAAATTATCCCACAAAATCGACTCCAAATGTGATGTGGATTCCCCAGTTTCCCGCTTGTACTACGAGTTTCCAGACACCTTGTATACCCAATTGGATCACTTAAATTGGATCATAAATTGTACCCTCGGAAGGTCGAAAGAATTCGGCGCTATGCTGTTAATTATGGGTTACAACTCCGGATCTTTCGAGAAGGTAGTGAAATACTCCAGTCACTCAAGCCGGCCGCTTGTGTGTGGTACTAGGCAGTAGCGATGTGTCGGTTCAACTGGAGATGGCTCTTGAACCCGGGTTCCTCGCGGGAAGCGAATTCTACTCCCACTCCTACTTCAAATCGACTACTCCCAGAGAACCCAGTCCAGTACTCAGCAACTCAATGCCGCGGCACGAAAGCCGCAGCGCCCGCGCCGGCTGTCCTAGCCACTCGAGTACCAGGTTCGCCGGCTACGCTCAAACCCATGCGTCTTGGTCCGAGCCACGGTCGGAAACAGGTCGCGCGTCCGAGTTCTTTCGCGAGCTGCGGATCCGGTAGAACTCGTTCACGCGTTCGAGTTCTTTTGCGGGCTCTAGCACCGAGGTACGGCTCCGTTTGAACTCGTGCATGTCGGTCCGAGCCACTCGCGAGTCGAGAGCAGTAATCGCGTGTTCGAGTTAATTTTGCGAGCTCTGGCACCGAGGTTTGGCTCCGTTCGAACTCGTGCGTCTCGGTCCGACCTATTCGCGAGTCGGGAGTGGCTCCCGGGACCCGCTCCATGAACTCAAGTACTTTTAAAAGGAAGCACGTCTCGGAGGCCTCCGGCAAAATACAGAACTTACCCATCTCTACTAGGCACTGCCAGCCTATCGACAGCGCATAAGTAGGACTGTACTCAGTAAATAGGCATTATGATTCGATCGTCACAGATATAATCTAAGAAACAGGAGGTATTTGAGAAGACAATGAGAGTTACACCATGATAAACTAATTATTACTAACTTAATTATTAAAAAAAAAAAAAATTATAAACTAATTATTTTTTTTTTTAAACTTTTTTTATTTCCATTTCTTTGTACATATAATGTAAATTGTACATATAATATAATGTAAAAATAGTATATAATATATAATAAAAAATAGTATGAACAAGAAATGAAAACCCACTGATGCACTGCCTGAGTGTGGGTAATATTGAAAAAAAAAACATATTTCCATGTACCCAAAGTATAAAATAGACTTAACAAAACATATAAAATATAAAGTAAGTGTAAAAAGTTAGTATTACATAGGTAGAATAAGTGAAAAAGGTTCAGCTATTATTTATTTATTTTTATTTAGGAAACAAACAGTCATACAAAATAATAATATAACAAAGAATAAAATAAAAAATATTGAAAAAACACACTGATTTTTTATTTATTTTTTTTAGTTATTAAAAAAAAAAAAAAAACAGAAAACATATTGTACTACAGTTTAGAAAGTTACAGAAAGTGAGTTGTAGAAGGATGGATAAATTTATAGAAAAAGCGTTTCAATATATATATTATTCAGCCATAATTTTACCTCTTTTACGTATTTTATCATTTTATTTATCATTTGATTATGTAGTGGTAGAAGGTTAAATGTAAGATGACCAATGAAACTGCTATGTGTCTGCAAAATTTTGTATTGGTTTGTGGGGTGTAAAATATATAATTTATTCTTTTGTTCATTCTGTTTTTATTTATTTCGAAATAATTTTTGTTTTTTTTTAAAGTTTGTAATATAAATAATTTGCGTATATTAAATATTTTTGTTTCTTTGTGTAATAAGTTGGCCGAGAATGTTTTATTTTTGTTATATATGACTTTAATTATGTGTTTTTGAATTATTTGGAGAGGCTTAATAAATGTATCAAGTGCACCCCCCCATCTCCCCATCCTATAATGCCATAAGTTTTTTTAAATTTATATTGGTATTATATTAGCATTACAGTAACTGTATTTTTACATAAAGTAAGTTCGAAAATTGCTCAATTCTTCGTGATATTTTTCCTTAAAGGAAAAGTTCCTTCTTTACTTTCATTTTCTTGTTTTATCTATTAACATCTCTTTAGTTTATTATGTCAGCTAAACAATAGCAAAAAATGTCGTGATATAACTGAAAATATACTAGATTATGAATACATATATATATATATATATATATTTGTGTAACGCATACTTTGAGCCTAATTATATACACTTTTATACACTTTTTTTTTTTCGCCATTTTGTTGCAGCCGCCCTTAAAAACCACCCCCACACAGCTATATACGTCTATGATGTTCCGTTTTAAATATATATCGAAACATATATCTAACGCATAGTTTGAAGACATTTCGATTTTCGATATACACGATAGTTTGGGGACTGTCCTCAAACTATGCCTTATGTATAAACTGACTCGTGGTCTCAAAGAATGCATTACACAAAGAGGTGTTTCGTGTATGTAAAGCATACTTTGAGACCTACGGTAAGTAGGAAACTACTATTGCAATAATGAAAAGTCATTATAATCTTGTCGCTAGATGACTCTAATAATTATGATGATAAAAAATGTCTAGTTTCGTCCTCAAGTCAAATCTTTCAATTAATATATACCTACACAATTTGAAATTAATCATAGGCTTGCAAATTTAGAAACCCTTTTTTTCCTTTCTTAGATAGCTACAATGTTTTAACCATAGACATATGGCATGGAAGAGTGTCGACTGTCGCCAAGCATAGACTGTACTTGTAATTCTTGGCCATTTTTTTTTGTTTCTGATATGGGTATATTTTTGCTTTTTTATAAGTCTACTTAACTAGTCGATTTAACCAATAGACCTAATATATGAATAAATTAACATGGTATATTAAGAACAAACTTTAAAATGTTAAATAAAAATAATATTTTGCTTTGAAATAATTCAATAAAAATAATATTTTATATTTTGCTTTGTGCAAATAATTATCTCTAATGCACAGACGCAATATGGGCTAGCTGTGTCTGTTCTACAGATATTTCAATGGAGCCTGCTCTAAGGAGCTTGCAGCATTGATCCCCGGTGCACCGGTACACGTGCGTGCAACTCAACGGACGCCAGCAGAACACCCTTTCACAGTTGATGTTGACTTTATGAGAATGGGTCGTTTCTTCGACTCGTTTTTGTGTAAGTCGGCTCGTATGTGGAACGAGCTACCGGTATCTGTTTTTCCTCACTCATATAATCCGGGCCTCTTCAAGTCCCGCATTAACAAATCCCTTCCTACAGCCCCTATCTTAACCCGCCTCACAACGCTGCCCAACCGGGTGGTGACATAGTTCCCCTGTCTATACAATGTAAGGACGGGGGCTCTCTTGTGAGGTGTCACATAAAAATAAAAGTTTTGTATGATTTTTTTTATACATAGGTAACATTAATAAATGACTTTTTTTAACATTAACTCCCCGGCCCGGAGGAAATAATTTCTCTCAGGGCCTATATCATCTTTGGGGATGCTGTGTGGAGGGTCATTTTGAGGAGAGGCAGGAGGGAACATTGGCCTTGAAGAGACCCATGTTGTAGGAGGGAGGAACCACAGAGGTCGGCAAATCATTCCGCAGCCGAGCTGATGAACCCGGAACGAGTCGTAGAAGCGACCCGTTCTCGCGTGACAAATTTCAACCGTGTACATATGTTGGGCGCGCGTTTCCCGACTATTTGCCGGTGCAGGTCAAGGGTTTTTTGGAGCTCCACACCAGAGGTGGCTGCCAAATTCATTTATCTGCGGGCCCTGTACAGTAGGCCTTGTAGGCCCGGCTACTGAGAAGCTGATATATATTTTGCTTCGACCAAGTATACCCTAGACAAGCCCTCTCATAGTAAGAATCAGAATAAAATAACGCCAGTAACAGTAATTTCGCAATACAACTCTCCTTCCAATTCCGCCGTCTTGCATACAGAATTCCCGGCAATATACAACTGACCACCAAGTTATCCTATTGTGTAATTTGTCGAACTAATACATCAACAGTTGTTCACGGATTGGACGCGTGAACAATATCCACAAGTTGTATTGAATGTAAGTGGTATTCAAAGTGTGGGTCAAGAGACATTCATAAATTTAATTGGAAAAAAATATTTTTTACTTTATAATGACAAGCGATTTAATTTCGGAGGCCAGTATGGGTACCGCCGCCTCGGGAACCATTTATTGGATAACCAACGCCTCTGCCATAGGTCACCCCAAGTGGTTTGCTACGTTTGGTGACTAAACAGGGGTGCCCGGTTAATGGAGTGATGTTTGTCCAGGTCTTGGCGGCGGATTCGTCTGATGGTCCGTAAGCTTAATGAGTTTAATAAAAAAATCCATTCATCGTTTGCTTGAAAATATTTACGAAAAATTCACCTTTTTACCGCCCACGCACCGTGGGCTGCCCAAGTTGGTTGCTCATCATTAACACAGTGATGAGCAACCAGCAGTCCGCAAGCAAATTTACTGCTTTCCGGACTGATTACAAAAAAATATAAAAAAATTGCTAAGAAAAAAAAATGTTCAAAGGCTTTTATTCCGTTTTGCAAAAGGTATTAGCCAAAAACTATAATCTCTCTTCAAAGTATTGAATCAGCTACTCAAAACATTACGTTTTTTGCGTATAATAAATAAAAAATGACTGAAATTAGTGGTTATTTAAAGCCCAGAAGTAAGCCCTCAAAAAGAAGAGGAAGGGGAGATACGTAAATACGAATGTTAGAGGGAGCGCGCTTATCTTGAAAACGATAATATTTAAGCGAAAATTGTGAAAATGTTTAATAAAATATGACTCGTTTGAAATAGAACAAAAATCTGACGGAAAATGTCTTTAAAAGGATTTAAAAATACAATCAATTACGAAATTTTTCATATACCTATATATAACTAGTAAAATATCAAAAATATAGTGTTTATAATAATTTTGGAGTATAGCTTATGATTTTCATCTATCGGGGGAATTTCATATAATTACCGTTTGAATGTTTAATGTATAGATATTATCCTCAAAAATAGCAAATATTTTTTTTAAACTTAAAAACTTAAAGTGTTCAAGAGAAAAATGTTATAAAACGGTAGAAATTCGGAATGCCGTGGCTAAAAAAAAAATAGTTTAACATGCGACCTTAATTGAAGAATATTGCAACGGTCTTTTCTTGGGATCTGTGTTTAATGTATTTTAAAGGTTTCCGTTTTACAAAATAAGAAAAATTATCATGATGAAATATTGCAAATATATAATATTGTATTGTATATATACATATTGTAATTCCGAACGAAAATAAACCAACACAATTTATTGGTTTGACCTTGAACGTAGTAAAAATTTTGTCTGGCAATTTTTGCCCTTTTTAAATCAACCGCCAAAATTTAACATTTCCAAATGAAAAAATCGTTAGCATTCATTGTTTTGGCATTGCGGATATAAAGTTTTCACCTGCGGCGCTTTATTTTTACTCACTTTGATAGTTTTATTACACAAATATTATTTTACAATATGTAAAGTAGGTTTGCGATTCCACAGACAACAAAGTTAACCAGGTTATGTTGTACTTACCCTTCCACCAAGGTCCGCATAGGTACATAATAATAATGGATACATTAATAATACTTCGACTAAAAAGGTTGATCATTCATAAAAAACAGCGGGTGGTGAATTTATGTAACTATAATTATAATTTATGGAATAAGTATAATTTATTTTATTATTGAAAGCGGGTCGCGCTTTAAAAAAGTTTGAAAACTCTTCCAAATTGTGATACTAGCCCTCCTTGTATGTATTAGTAGTCGAACTATCGTGACGTCACAAGCAGTGCGGTGATTTGATGAAGTAGGAAACTTTGATGGTAACTCGAAGTAACTCTTTAACATTATTACGTTTATTGAAACGCTGCCTAAAAGACATCTGTAAGGTATATTTTTTTTGTTGTATTCAAATAGCTGACTACATTTTCAAAAATAAAGTCCGCGGCGTGTACCTTGTACAATATTCGGAAGTGGTATATTTTTGTGTTTTAAAAAAATTAACTCGGTCCGGACGGCTGACACACAAATTAGTTTCAGTGTAGATCTTGTAGACCGATAAAAGATACAACACAAAGCACTATGCGATCTAAACGGTGCAAAACAATGCAGGCACTTTTTCATAAATTGGCCTTGAGCCTGCTTTTGCTGGCTTCTTGCGTCATTTTGAATTTCACAGGGCTCGTCTAGATATCATACGTCAATGATATTTTGTTATTAATTTGTTTAAATGTATATGTAAATGAGGGTACCCGGTACACCACACAACCCAGAACTTCGTCCCAATTGAATATTGATACAAAATTAGGAGTAGGGAGTGGGGCAAGGGGCAAGCCCCCCGAAAATCGTCACATTCCAAAAATCAGTTTGATATACCGTTCCCGCATTGCGCGAACTATCAGATATTGAGCTGATAAGAATTATAAAAACAGATACTTCACTAGTTCACTTTGATCTTATCCAACAGGCCGAAGAAGCTAGGAAATTTTGGGTTTAAACTTACCTGCTGAAAGCGTTCGTGTGCGAGATGCGAACGGAAGTGGCGCCATCTTTGAACGGCAATATATATTATAATTTGTATCGAGATTTTTTGTCGAGTTGTTTTAACTATAATATACATATATATGTAAGTAGGTATATGGGAAGGTCCGATGCTCTGCTCTGTAGGGAATCCGATGCCCGCTTGCACAGCGCGGGTGTAAACTGTGCAACCTAAAGTTTAAGTTTAGACTTACGGATTTAAATACCTACTTCGTTTGTGTGAAAGCAATATGAAATAATAAATGATTTTACTTCAATGGCAAGCCAGAGATTCATTTATTTATTTGACTGTGTATGTTTGACTGTTTGAAACCCGGCGTGCGCAAATAAATTTAATTTGTTTAATTTGTGTTATTTCACAAATTCTTCATTTAAAAATAGTATAAAGTATATTTGCGGCACGTTCCAGAGTGGAAGATACTCACAGTATCGCCCTGGTGTAAGGTCACCATTCAGAATTGAAACGTTGCTTGAAATGGCTTTAGCCGTGTTTAGTGACCAGATCTACTTCCCAACCTTCCTCTTCCCCATCTCTTTCCCCTCACCGCTACCTTCGTTATGAATTACGACTCTCGTCCTGAGATACCTATGACATATTACAGCGCCATTAAGGTGATTTTTTCATAAAACGGCGCTATGCGAGATATCAAATTATTATTATTATCTAATAAATACCAGTTAATTTTATATTTTATATCTATGTTTTAATTATTTTTCTTCTTCTCTTTTTTATTCAAAATATGTAGGTATGTTAAAATTTTACAAATGTATAATATTATGTGCATCCTTTTTTATAATTTTTTTTTAGTATGTAATACCACACTACCACACGCTCTCGTCTGGAGCCAGTGCGACTATGGCATCCCCAATTGGGGTATGTTGTGAGGCTCAATGTAGCGGGGAGGGGAAAGAGATGGGAAAGAGGAAGGTTGGGAAGTACCTGGCTATTCAGATCTGGTCACTAAACACGGCTTAAGCCATTTCAAGCAACGTTTCAATTCTGAATGGTGGTCTTACACCAGGGCGATACTGAGAGTATCTTCCACTCTGGAACGTGCCGCAAATATACTTTATATTATTTTTAAACTAGCTGACCCGACGAACTTCGTACCGCCTCAGTATCAATAACTGTTGAATTAAATTCAGTTTTTGTTATTAAGTTAAAAATTACACAATGATGCAATTATCGATGCGCAACTGTCCATGTTCTGTTTTTGTCAGTATCAGAGATGGCGTTGTATACCGATTTATATTTTTTATGATTTTCTTACTTTTCCACTTACTTACGGGAATTTGGGAGGCGGGTACGGGTGCCACCGCCCCGGGAACCATTTATTGGATAACCAACACCTCTGCAATAGGTGAACCCAAGTGGTTCGCTACGTTAAGTGATTTAGCAGAGGTGCCCGGGTTCATGGGGTGACGTTTGTCCGGGTCTTGGCGACGGATGCGTCTGCCCACCTGCTTCATGGCGGGCCGGATCGAGAGAGACTGGTTGAGGGAGAATTTTTGACCTTTCCAGCCGGACTATCTTGACCCATTGCTTTACACCGCAGTAGGAGCGATGGATTTGATGGATACATACGTCCGTCACTCCCAGACACACTGACCCCCAGACTCCTACCAACCCCTCATACCCTTTTCCTTCCCAGAACTTCCTATCCTCCCCTTCCTTCACACAACATCCCCTAAGATGACATAAGTCCTGAGAGAAATCATTTTCCTTAGGGCCTCCTGTGCGTTAAACTACATTTAATTTCAGAGATTTATTATAATTATTGTATTTTTCCTTTGGAAGGGTGCAGACATACGTTCGCCGTTTGTCTCATTTTCGGCTATTGAAATTTAGTGTGTAAGAAAGAGGGGCAACATTACACGATTAAGAACAAATGCAAAACAATTAGCGCATTGACATTTGACGTTTTTGAATTTTTGGAATTCACGCACAGTTTAATAGTATAGGTAGATACTTATCACAAAATGCCCGCAGCTCTTTCAAATATGAGAATTCGTTCCATACAAAATGTATAGGGAAAAGAATTTTCTTAATAACTATATTTTTGGTTAATTTTTGTGATGTTTTAATAGTTATTATCCTTTCCGGGTCGGAGACAAATCCAACAAATCAAAGATCATCAAAATCGGCCCCGCCGTTCTCGAGTTATAAATAGTGTAACTAACCCGACTGTGTATTATATATTACGATGAGGAATTTGTAAAATAACACAAATTAATAAAATAAAATGTATTTGCGCACGCCGGGTTTCGAACCACTTACCATTACCGTTTACCACTCGGCTATGGAGGCCGTCAAACTACTAAACCTGTACTAAACTGTAAAATGAGGAATTTGATTCAGGTGATCGTGCCATACTTCCTCTATCTTCCCTGACTTGTATCGCAAATCAATCTTCCGTATTATATAATCTCCTGAAAAAGGGTAGACTGGGGACGATTGAAACAGGTTATGATTGAAACATCTCAATTTACTCGAAAACTATAATACCTAAGAGTGTGACACAACACTCGAAACTCCATCAGGTGTGTTGGGATGTTTCTACAAAAGCTCACTAGTCGGCGAGTGACTCAATCGTGCATAGGAGACATTATTGGATTTCGCACTAAAAAGTAAATAGGTATTTAAGACATTTTTGTTTTTCTTATAACTCATTTTACTCTCGCAGCTTGACGAATGTTTCATTACACTATCTTCTTTATCTATTTATGAGTATTTATAATGCATTTGCGTGGCGTTAATGTCTATTTGAAAGGCTTATTTTTGACTTTGAAGTAGAAAATGCAGCGTGGGGATGTTTGAAACAATTTGTGTGGGGATGATTGCAACGTTTCAATCATAACCATGTTTCAATCGTCCACACTGAGAGAAAATTTAAAAGTTATAATGAAAAGAGGTCAGAAATTCAAATCATTATGTATTATTCAAAAAAGTCATAAAATCATTATGTATTAAAGTCTAGATGTATTTCTGTGATCTTGAATAGTGAACTTCTGTGATTTTGGATGATGAAGTCGATCTCATTCGACCACATTCAACGTCACACACCCTCACGTGACAATTTCGTAATAACATATCTTTATTGATTTTTTTAAAATTTATAACTTTTAAAAAATCAACGTTAATAGTATACATTGTTTTATCAATTATGTAAGTACAAAAAGTTAACAACAGAGAAAAAAAATATGAAGAAAGTATGTTTCCCTTCTCAAGAAACTGAGATTGCAAACTACGCTACAAAAACAGCCGACATTTACCTATTTCGGGCTATCTTCAAAAGATTTAAGACAACTGGCATTTGATTTGACCACACGGTACAACCTGGCACGGCCAGATTCACGGCACAAAAATGGGACGGCCGGAATAGAATGAAAAGGTGCACTGCAATCGGAGGACAAAAATATTAAAACAATCACCCTTCACATTGATAAAAAAAGTGCTTCGTAGTCCCCACTCTTGTCTACTTTAGTTTTTTGTATGTTTCTCTTCTACCGCGTGGGAATTACACATATTTTTTCGATTTCTTAATTCTTGAATTTTACACAGAAAAAATGCTCTCAATTCAGAGGTAAATTCTACATTGTTATGATTGAAACAGTGTGATGGTTGAAACAAGCACTTTTGTATGAAAGCAAAAAACTTATTTTTAATACCGTTCTATTCTGCTCCAGGATAATATCGCAGTAAAACTATGTTGATTATGCCAAATACTCATAGTTATTATAACTAAGAGCACTTAAATACAAATAATAAAAAATATATTTCAAGACAATTTATGTTTATAGTTTTTAAAATACTTGTGATTTGTTTAATCACTATTCGTGATCTCATTGAGTACTGTTTCAATAATGAAAATGTTTAACATTGATTAAAATTACTCCAATTATTCCAAAGATATTTAGAGTGTTTCAATTATCACCACATACTGTTTCAATCGTCCACACTATGGGGATAATTGACAGATTTCCCCATCGTCTTTAAGTGGTTATTGTAGCTTACCTGTTCGAGTTGTGGCCATCCAATAAATTTAATTTGATAACTAGATAGATCATAGAACATCTAGTGTAAACATCTTATCCATAAATACAAAAGAAATATTACTACACCTAGTTAAAGTAAAAGTGTTTCAACCATCCCCAGTCTACCCTACCTTTCTCCGATCTACATGTCCAAATTATCGCGTTAAAAAGGTAGGTTAAAAAATGTGTAGATATTATTCTGTTTTATTTAAACAATACGCAAAATTAAGTGATTTAAAATTTTGCATATCCCTGTACAAATATAACAATTTAAGGGTTACGGGAATAAGTTTGGGAAACGCTGTATTAAATAATATGTCTCCAAATCATTCGGGCTACGCGTGATCGACTCACGGTGGGGTCTCTATATTGTTACTCTGAGGGTGGGGTCTGTTTTTTGCTATCGCACTATGATTTATTTATGCAAGTTCCTGGCCAAACTTGATTGATTTTCGTATTCCACAAATTAGTTATCCTGAATTAATATGCAAAAATGCTTTAATTAGTGGCTACCGATCTCGGATTGGTAACATTTCAAAGTAGACATGTTCACTCTGTCCTCTTCTAAAAAAAACCTTTCCATGGCAAATTCATCCAAAGACGACGTAGGCCCTGAGGGAAATTATTCAGTTACTGTGAAAAATAAAAAATATGCTCTAACAAGAAACAAATGGACAGATGTGTTGTACTTACTAGTGTACCTAAAGTAAATGTTTTTTTTAGATTTTTCATGATTTAAATTTAAAGTATCGAATGTCTTCATAGTATTTTTTTTTATTGCGGTTAAATATATTTTTTTTAACTGTGCTGTTTATTAAAATGCGCTCAATATAAATATTAAAAACAACTATTTGAAATGTTTTTTATTTGTTTTAAATGTTTATAAAAATGAGTTCTCTCTCCGTCAAATCATTTTTATTTTATTGCATTGAACAGTCTTTATACAATCATATTTGAGAATGTAAGAAATTTGACCAATAAAATAACGACTTTCAAAATCATATGAAAATATTGGCCAAGAAATTTAAAAATATAATCACTGTGCGCCACGCCGGTCTTATTTTAGCATTTATTAGCATTCGTTTTTGGCGTGATAATGTCGTGGAATCACGTGATAATGTCGTGGAACGTTTGGATGTTTCACGGCTGCTCGGGTCGACTCAATACCCACATATTTTCTATGGAAGTACCTAGATGCTTCAGGAACACACTTGTCACACGTAGCGTCGCGTGTATCAAGTGTGATTTTTTTACTGTTATACCTACCTGTACAAATTTATTTTCACCAACCAGAGAAAACCAGAAATATGTCATTTTTAAATCAGATTTTAGACGTATGACAAAAAATTATAAGTAAACTGATTTCGAAAGATTGTTCTTTTTTCTAGCATAGTTATGTTTTAAATTTTGAGAAAAAATGTTCATTTTTAGTATAATAAGGTTATACCATAGGTCGTTGGCAGATTTGTTAAATATTCAAAAAATATTTTGCATTATACAACACCCATTTCAAATCATATAATTTTGCAGTAAAATAAATCAATACATTATCTAGCATACTTATGTTTCAAATTGTTAATTTTATTTTAAATAAAATTATTAAAAAATATATACGTACATGTGTTTCTTGGCGAAAATTGGTCAGTTTGTTTATTTATTTGCGCACTTACAAACGAATATATTTCAGATTTTTTTACATACTTATTTTGCTAAGACATTATTGACAAATCATAAGTAATTTTGATAAAAATTAATTTTAGAAAGTATTTAATATTAATTAATTTACATCTTCGCATTTCACCATTTTTCTCATAGCGCGAAGAACAAAAATGAAAGCTGTCATTAGTCATTAGTCATTCATTAGTCATTAGACTCATTAGTCATAAACATAATCATAGAGTTATACCTACTATAGAGGCGCTAAGCCATACAAATGTTTTCGAAATCAAAGATGTTCGAAATTAGTCATGTGTGTTACAGATAATAATAAATATGATTTGATTTAACAAACAGATTGGGATGGACTCATCAAGTGGGATAGGAAGACGGCATAACTGTAGAAGGAGAATTGGGAAGGGAACGAGCGTGTTCTTTGTCAATAGGGAACAATCTTAGTATAGGACTTTTATGGAATTTTTATACATGTAACTATTTTTAGTAAAGTATTATACTGCCCTGAAGAAGCTACGGTTGTAGCGAAACCCGGTCGGCATAAAGTATAAAAATAAAAGTGGTGTTTACAAAGTTTTGTTTTATTTTAAATTATAATGTCACATCACTGCTTCATAATCTTCATATGAACAAAAATCTTTTTCGTTCCCAGAACTACTCCTTCTTTTCCCTAAAAAGACCCATCACACAGCATCCCAAAAGATGACAAAGGCATTTAGGGATTTTTTCTCAGGTGTGGAGCTAATGTAAGAAAAAATAAAAATTAACCAATAATTACACAGATCAACAAAATTAATATGTTTTTGATACGAGTATCTCTGCGGATTTTTATATTTTCAAGTACCCAGTTTACGGATATCTTCATGAAAGTACTGAATTGGCTCTGGTTTTTATGATTTTGGCGTATCTTATAACTTTATTACATAGTATCATTGACGTATAATAGTATAAATCAAAGTCGCTACCGCTGTCTGTACGCTTATATCTTTTAAACTACGCAACAGATTTTCACACGGTTTTCACCAATAGATAAAGTGATTTATGAGAAAGGTTTAGGTATATAATTTGTCAAGGTTTTGTGTAAATTGGTGAACACAGCGAGCAGCGGGCTGTCAAGCGGGTAGTGTGGATTTGACATTTATGCAAATTAACAGATGGCATGCATTGGTAATAAAGGTTAGGCAATGGCGTTATTAAAGTAGATGGCGTTGTGTTGACTTAACACGTTGGGGTCTTGGCTGCAGATGCTTTTTTGCAACTTCAGTATTTCAAACATAAATATATCTGTTTTAAAAATCGTTTTGGTTACATTAAAAAAAAGAAGCACGACAACAAGTATTTAAAAATGATATAATTAAACAGGCGGTTAATAAGATATCAATGAATAACTTCATAATTATTATGTACAGTTCATGCGGGATGCAGCGAGAGCCGAATTGCGGCCCTTCGTTTTATTACTGTTACATCGGCCATATATCACGTGCTGTCCGAGTGTGCCACGCGCCACGCCACCTCGTAGAAAAGCGCGGCCCGGGCCCGTTTGAACAATGCTTTTACAGCGTGTCAATTTACAAAATATATTTCTACAATGAAAGGGGTGTTTACGCATTTAATTATTTATCATATTATAAGTTAATAATATTAGTAAAAAATAATTGTTACGCAACAAATATAATTATTTTTTATCAATATGTAATTATATTTATTGCGTAACATAGGTAATACACGTTTATTCTCAGGTAAATTAATTTTTTAATTTAAGTTTATCGGTTTAATTATTCTGTAAACTGTCATTCCTATTTGTTTTATTTTAGGGAAATCAACACAGGTTAGGTACATAAATCAGTTAAGTATAAAATTGAAGGTAATCACAAAAAGCAATTACATATAGATTTCCCCGTGGGTAATTATTACACATGTTTAATAAGAAGCAATAACCGACTTTGTTATGTGACATTAGTAGATGCGGGAATGGGTACCGCCGCCCCGGGAACCTTTATTGGATAATCAACACCTCTGCCATAGGTCACCCCGAGTGGTTCGCTACGTTTGGTGATTTAGCAGGGGTGCCCGGGTTCATGGGGTGAGGTTTGTCTAGGTCTTGGAGGCGGATGACCAGGACGCACTGAACCCCAGATTCCTACCCACCCCGGTAACCCTTTTTCTTCCCAGAACTCTCCTCACCTTCCTTTCCTTAAAAAACCCTCCACACAGCATCCCAAAAGATGACATAGGCCCTGAGGGAAAGTACGTGGATTTTATTACAAAGCTAGTTAGTTAGTACCTAACTAGCAGCAAAAACTGCTAGTTAGGTACTAACTAACTAACTAACCATCACGCCGTTTTTCGGCAGGGGTAGGCAGAGAGGACGGACCGCCAAACGACTCGCTCTTGGCACACATTCATTGCCTCGTTCACATTCATACATCGTCTCATACATGCTCTTCTATTATTCTGACTCTTGACATGGCCCGACTCAAGTATCTGATTCACTTGGTCGTGCCATGTCTTTGAGCATCCTCTTCTTCACATTTGCATAATTTATTCTCTATACATTTCTTTCCTCGTTCATTCGCTTTACATGCCCAAACCACCGGACCGTCCCTTTCTTAATCTTACACATCACGCTTACATCGGTCTTGCATTCTTTGCGGATCTCCACATTTCTCACACGATCGCACATGGTTTTACCACACATTGGCCTCAGGGATCTCATTTCTACCGCATGCAGTCTACTTTCATCCTTCCTCTGCCAGTTCCATGCCTCACTGCCACACATCAGGGTAGGTACAAGCACTCCGTTATGGACGGCTAGTTTCGCTTCTTTTGACAGTTTTTTGTTGGTGTCAACGGCGTTCAATCCTCCATTTATAGAGTTACCTGCATTCACCCTTCTTTCAATATTTTTATCAACCTTCTCATCTCTCGTAACTGCTAGTTACTGCTTCTAAAAATGCAGTGGGAGGGATAGATTCATACACCCGTCACTCTTAAACACTGACCCTCAAACTCCTACCCATACCCCTTATAAATTTCACTTTCCCATATCTTTTTCTTCCTCCTCTCATAAAAAGACCCTCCACATAGCATCCTCAAAGATAACATAGGTCCCAAAGGGAATTATTTTCCCCAGGTCCTCCTGTGTTAAAAAAATCATTTCTAAATAATAAAAAAATGTATTTTACGCTTATATTTTTTCTGAAGTACACAAAAAACACAATTATTTTTCTACTCAAAAAACGATAGGAAACGTTCTAATTTAACAAATAATGCATTTTTTGGGAATACTTAATGAAAAATAATTTGTTCTTTTCCCCATCTCCTTCCCCCTCCCGACTTGCTTCAGCTTCACAACATACTCGTACGTATCCCAATTGGCTCCAGGCGGTTGGGAGCAGTTGTGACTCTTATGTTTGTAGGTATTTACAAAAAAACATCAGAGTGTTCGATTCACACGCGATAGACGAGAAATCTTCTAAAAACTTATGTAAGTAAACAAGAGTGGGGAGGCTACCGAAGTACCGCACAAAGAGGAGACCGATTATACTTTCTCATTTTCTCGCAAGCTAACTCCTATAAATGGATGTGTCTGTCTCTTTTTAATGTCGCTATTTTTTATAAAATATCCTATATTATAATGTTGTCATACGAAAAGCTTCGGTTTCGTTGTTCGGTAATAACATGATGCTCGTAGTACATAGAGTTATACTATATGTATATCTTTGTCGTAGTATAATATTGCTTCATGTTCCATAGTTTTTTTTAATGTGAATACCGCACAAGAGTCCCACGTGCTCCCGCCTGGAGCCAGTGAGACTATGGCATCCCCAATTGGGTTATGTTGTGAGGCTCGAGGTAAGTGGGGAGGGGAAGGAGATAGGTAGAGGAAGGTGGGGAAGTACCTGGCTATTCTGATCTAGTAACAAAACGACTAAAGTCATTTCAAATTAGCTTGGGGGTTTGGGTACCGCCGTCCCGGGAACCATTTATTGGATAACAAAGACCCATACAAAGGCCACTCTAAGTGTTTCGCCATGTTTGGTGACTTACTCGTAGCAGAGGACCAAGGGCCGCCAAGGGGGTGAGGTTTGTCCGGATCTCGGCGGCTGATGCTTTTGCCCACCAACTCCGTGGCATGCCGGATCAGGACAGACTGGTGGAGACAGACCTTTTGACCTCTCCAGCAAACTCTCTCGGTACATCGCCTTGTATCGCAGTGGGAGGGACAGATTCATACATACGCAGCTGGTGAGCAGACACATCCGCCACCAAGACCCGGACAAACCCCATCCTATGAACTCGGACACCCTGCTACGTAAGCTGACTTTACGTAGTGAATCACTTGGGGTAACCCATTGTAGAGGTGTTGGTTATCCAATAATTGGTTCACGGGGCGGCGGTACCCATACCCGCCAAAAGTATGAGGGGTTGGGAGGATTTTGGGGGTCAGTGGGTCCAGTAGTGACGGACTTGTGAATCCATTCCTCTCAATGCGGTGCAAGTCGATGGGTCAAGAGCAAGAGAGTTCGGCTGGAGAGGTCAAAATTCCCTCCCTCCCTCCCCACAAATAATGTCGGCTAACACATCCACCGCATCAAGAAACAGACAAACATCACCCCATGAACCCGGGCATCTCTGCTAAGTCACCAAACGTAGCGAATCATTTGGGGCGGACTATGGCAGGGGTGTAGATAATCCAATAAATGGTTCCCGGGGCGGTGGTGGCGGTGCCCATGCTGGTCTACCAAATTGAAAATACGTACCTACCTATTATATTTATAATATTTCCAAATATATTTATTACTTGTTAGGTAAGTAGGTAGGTACCTACCTGTTAATTCTACTCATTGTTTTTTTTTTCGAAATTATCTTTTATGTTAGAAGAAGTACAATACAATATGTTACAATAATATATTATTAATTCTTATTATTAATAATAATTATACTACCGTAAGAATTCTTCTTCTGCAACGGAGCACGGAGTCCTTCCGCAGAATATCACGTGTTATTTGAATGTGCCCTGTCTAGCTTCTGAAGGCACCGCGTAATAAAGGTCGCCTATCTACAGTTGAAATGGTACGTTTGAAACAAACTTTCTGCTCGCCTTGGACCGGATGCGTGAACAACAACAGAAAAAATATGCAAAATATATTATACAGATAATAATAATAATATGACATTTGTGCGCAGTTTTGTATTATTTCACTTCAAGTGCGCTCTACTGTGATTAACTTTAAAATATTTTTTTATTTTTATTTTTAACTTTGTGAATAAAAATAAAAATATTCATCCTAGACTTGCAGAAAAGGTCAAAAGATTTTTTTTTCTTTATATGAGTTCCGCACAGGAGGCCAAGAGGAAAATAATTTCCCTCAGGGACTATGTCATCTTTGGGGATGCTGTGTGGAGTTTTTTTTAAGGAAAGGAAGGAGAGGAGAGTTCTTGGAAGGAAAACTTTTTAAGGGGTGGGTGGGAATCTGGGGTTCGGTGTGTCCTGATCATCCGCCTCTAAGACCTAGACAAACCTCACGCCATGAACCCGGGAACCCCTGCTAAATCAGCAAACGTAGCGAACCACTTGGAGTGACCTATGGCAGAGGTGTTGGTTATCCAATAAATGTTCCTGGGTCGGTGGTACCTGGTACCCTAATTACGCCTCTCAAATTGTATGTATTAAATGTCGATGTCGCATATTAAAAATCTAGATAGCATTTAGTTCGGGTTGAATCTTGCAATAATTTTTTTTTTACATGAGCTCCACACAGGAGGCCCTGAGGAAAATAATTTCAATCAGGGCCTATGTCATCTTTGGGGATTTTGTGTGGAGGGTTTTTTAACTCTTCCGCAGCCAAGTGGGGCCGAAGGTAGTACCCAAAATTACTATCCTCCTTATATCAACTAAAATACTTGAAATATTTTGATAAACCCTGGCACCCCTGTTAATCACCAAACGTAGCAAGCCACTTGGGGTGACCTATGGCAGAGGTGTTGATTATCCAATAAAAGATTCCCGGGGCGGCGGCACCCGTACCCGCCTCCCAAATTCCCGTAAGTTGAAAAGGTAAGAAAATCACAAAAAAATATAAATCCATCCACAACGCCATCTCTGATACTGACAAAAATACGGATAGTTGCGCGTCGATAATTGCTTAATTGTGTAATTATGAAATTTTATTAAGTTATTGATTCTGAGGCGGTACGAAGTTCGTCGGGTCAGCTAGTTTATAATATAATAAGGCTGTCCAGTGTCCAATCATTAAAGCAAACAAAATTATAATATATATTGCCGTTCAAAGATGGCGCCACTTCCGTTCGCATCTCGCACACGAACGCTTTCAAAATGTACGTTTAAACCCGGCTTTCCAGTTTTGCCGTCAAGCATCGCTTCTCACTTCTCTTCTCGGCCTGTTGGCTAAGATCAAAGTGTAGTATCTGGACCAGTATTATAAACTGATTTTTGGGATGTTTTTGTTTGGGGATTCCTCCACCCTCCACGACTTCCGCTCCTGTCGCGGGTTGTAGGTTCAGGTTTATTATGACGAATGACAAATTTCTAGGTTGTGTATTGGTGTGTGTGCCCTCATTTATATATACTATGAAACAAATTAATTAATTATATTATATAATAATTAAATATGTCAGCCTCCTGGGGTGGAGCCCCCAAATTCCTGAAGAAACTCAAAAAACCCTTGACCGGCACCGGCAAATAGTCAGGAAACGCGCGCCCAACATATTTACACGGTTGAAATTTGTCACGCGAGAACGGGTCGCTTCTACGACTCGTTCCTGAGTTCAACAGCTCGGCTGTGGAATGATTTGCCGGCCTCTGTGGTTCCTCCCTCCTACAACATGGGTCTCTTCAAGGCCCATGTTCACTCCTGCCTCTCCTCAAAACGACCCTCCACGCAGCATCCCCAAAGATGATATTATAGGCCCTGAGAGAAATTATTTCCTCCGGGCCGTGTGGAGTTAATTTTAAAAAAAGTCATTTATTAATGTTACCTATGTATAAAAAAAATCATACAAAACTTTTATTTTTATGTGACACCTCACAAGAGAGCCCCCGTCCTTACATTGTATAGACAGGGGAACTATGTCACCACCCGGTTGGGCAGCGTTGTGAGGCGGGTTAAGATAGGGGCTGTAGGAAGGGATTTGTTAATGCGGGACTTGAAGAGGCCCGGATTATATGAGGGAGGAAAAACAGATACCGGTAGCTCGTTCCACATACGAGCCGACTTACACAAAAACGAATCGAAGAAACGACCCATTCTCATAAAGCCAACATCAACTGTGAAAGGGTGTTCTGCTGGCGTCCGTTGAGTTGCACGCACGTGTACCGGTGCACCGGGGATCAATGCTGCAAGCTCCTTAGAGCAGGCTCCATTGAAATATCTGTAGAACAGACACAGCAAGCCCATATTGCGTCTGTGCTTTCGAGATTATTATTTGCACAAAGCAAAATATAAAATATTTTTATTGGATTATTTATTTTTTTTTTTATATACCATGTTAATTTATTCATATAAATATCTAATGAGAAAAAATGATTTAACTAAATAAAAAAATAAAATTGTTCTGAAAATGCAAATTTCTCCGACATAAATAAACTAAAAAAGAATATAAACGTAAAGTAGGTATGTATCTAGGTTCTTAGCAAAGTTCATTTCCAATCGAAAATTCAAAAATCAAAAAACGATACGCTAGTGACATCTATTACATATTTTACAATCTATGGCCCAAAGAATGCGTTGTGTATAATTTTGAAGATGGCTTCAAACTATGCATTACATATATAATGCAAAACGATACTTCGGGGTCAGATACTTTGGGCCTGTCCTCAAAGTATACAAATGTCCCTGAAGTATCGGCAAGGTAGAATAAATGACCTCAAACCATGCGCTTCACATATATATATATATATATATATATATATATATATATATATATGTATTATTTTACCAACAGAATTTCTTCATTCATTTTCATTTTCAAATTCATTTTTCTTGTTTTATCTATTAATATTTCTTTAGTTTATTATGTCAGCTAAACAATAGTAAAAAATGTCGTGGTATAACTGAAAGTATTCTAGAATATGAATATACATATGTATTATTTTAAAAAACAGAATAGTCAACACTATAATTTGCTATAATTTACATGTAAAAACATTATCACACTGGAATGTCCTAAAACGGGCAATTGCCTAGTTGGTCATTTTGAGTTCACTATATTGTATTATGTAATATTTACAAACAATAAATAAATAAATAAAGTGATTGAAGATTGCATCAGGGAAAAGTAGATCATTTTCAATTTCTCAATGTTTAGAACTTCCTTAAGTCTATAAAATATGTAGGTCAGATATCTTAATTTAGAAGTGATTTGATTAATATGTGATTTCCAATTAAGATTTATATCTATTGATACTCCTAAATATTTTATATTTTCGACATAAGTTAGTTCGTTGCACATGAAGCACATTTCTTGATTGCAACTAGTATTATGGATTCTAATTCTAAGATTGTCTTTAGGTTTATTTTTAATGGTTTTATAAAAAGGTAAGTAAAACGTTTTGCCATAGTTTAAAACGAGTTTGTTGTATTTTAGCCATGTTGAAACCAGTGAAATACAATCAGTTGCTTTCGAAAAAGTTTCTTTCCAATGATTACCATCCACTCTTATTGCCGTGTCGTCTGCGTAAGAAACAATTTTACCAGGGATTACAAAATTACATAAATCATTGAATAAAATCGGGCCAAGCACAGTTCCCTGTGGAACTCCATTTTTTAACTTTGACTCTGAACTATAATTATTCCCGATTTTTGTTTTTTGTGTTCTGTCTTTAAGATAGTTAGAGAGAGTTTTATTGTGTCCTTTTTGAAGCCTAGTTGATTTATTTTTGTAATGAGTAAATTATGATTTACGGTGTCGAAAGCTTTTCTTAAATCTAGGAATATGACAAGACATTTCTTTTTTTTATCGATAGATGAGTATATCTTTTTTGTCAATTCATATATCGCATCCTCGGTGCTTAGGTCTTTACGAAAGCCATATTGGTCTTTCGATAGAATTTTATATTTTTCTAAGTGTTCAATGACTCTAAACTTGATGCATTTTTCGAATATTTTCGAGAGGTTTGAAACGAGAGATATTGGTCTATAACTCTATAATTGTCTAATTTATTCGTATCTCCAGATTTATGAACAGGTATTATAGTGGAGATTTTAAATTGCTCTGGAAAATCACCATTTTTGAGGCATATATTAAAAATATGTTGCAATGGAGTTAGTACATGTTGTTTTATTTTTTTAACATATTACAAGATAATCCATCATTTCCCTTAGAGTTGGATGGTTTTAGGTTATCAATATATTTTTCAATCATTAAATGTAACAGGCGAAAAATATTCTATAGAGTAATTTGAATCATTATTTGAATCTAATTAAGGAGATGTCTCCATATAAGCATCATTAACATTAATGCCGGATGATTCAAGTACTACGTCTACTACATTTGTAAAATAGTTATTAAAGCTTTCTGCAATGGTCGATTTGTTAGTTATTATTTCATTATTTATTATAACCTCATTTACAATATTAGAAGACATACTTTTTTGATGGCAATTTCATTTAAAATATTCCAAGTTTTTTTAGAAATATTTTTAGCATTTTCAATTTGTATACTATAGTATTTCTTTTTGCAGTTTCGTATCAGCCTATTGAGTAAGTTACGATACATTAGATATTTTGTTTTCAGATAAGGCATTGTTCTGAGATTATTCTTTTGGCAATCTATTTGATATTTAAACATTTCTCTGTATAATTTATCTCTTTTTTTAATTGATATAATTAATCCAACTGTTATCCAAGGCTTAATTTTTTTATATTTATTGTTAGTGACAACTATTTTACTTTCACTTTTTAGAGTATGATCTCTCAGAATTTTATAGAAATTCTCTAGTGCGAGATATGGATTTTCTATTGATATCACATTTTCCCAGTTTACTGACCGAGGTAAAGAGTTTAGAGTTTCATAATCAATGTCTACTTTTTCTAGATTTTCAGAATTTCGATTTAGAGGAGTATTTTGGAAATGGTGTCCATTAAAGGTCGGGTAGTGATCTGTGATATTTGTTTCGAGAATTGAAGAGATGATATTAACCGCCTTGTGCGACTTGACAAATATGTGATCTAAACATGCCGAGTGACTTAAGGTTACTCTTGTTGGTGAGTTAATATATGACATATGTCCAGAGCTTGATAAACAATCAAGATACTCATTTTTACAATTCACATTTGTATTATTATCATTAATATTTATATTAATGTCTCCTGTCACAATGGAAAAAGTGAAATTGTTTCTATCAAGTTTATTAACAAAAGATTTTAGTTATTTTACAAATAAAAAATGATTTAATGAAGGGGATCTATATATGGCTAGTATATGATATTTATAGTTGTTTTGACAAAGAGTTACTTTTATTGCATTGGCTGTTTTGAATTCAATAAATTTAGTGGCAACATTTTTCAGAGTATTATGACAGAAGACAGTAACTCCATCATGACCAGTATGCTTACAGGCAGATTCAATTGTTGTATATTCTGGTAAGTTAAATGGAATTATTTGTTTCATTTGAGTTTCAGTTAAAACAATTACGCTTGGAGAAACATCTAGGTTATTAATAAGTACATGTTTAAGATCGAAAAATTAACATTTTTAAATAGGTGATTTAGTCCACATGGGTTTTCACATTTATAATTTTCGTGTATATAGTTTTCTTCAGACATTTTGTAGTAGTTTACCATGTGGTTTTATTATCTTTTATTCGGAGGGGATGTCTTCTGGCGTTCTTATGAGTAAGATTGGAGATGTTTCATTTTTTCTCATCCATATTTTTCCATTTTTTGCCCATATAAATTTGTTCCCAAGTCTTGACGATTTAGCTAGGTATAGTAGGTGTTTATTAAATAGGGTCAGTTGTTCGTTTATAGATTGCGTTATTTTCTTAAAAATTTATGTGTTTTGCGTATAAAATACCATATTTTTTTATGTGCTATAATTATGTCTTTACTTTCTTTGTTTTGTGGAGATACTACTATGGCAGTATTTTTGTTCGTCGGGTTTTTATTTTTGCTTCTGAAAATATTTGTCACGTTAATCGTTTCTTTATCACATTTGAGTATGTTTATTAATTTATTAAATATGTTTGTGATATTTTCATTTTCCTTAAAAGGAACACCCTGTATTTCAATATTGTTTGGTTTTTCATTTTTCTCCATTTTATTAATGTGTAGTTTTATTTCTTTATTTTCTGCTTGAAGTTGTTTAATCAGTATTTCTTTATTTTTGTTTTTATCTTTATATTCGTCTAATTTCTCACAGCAAAATTCGACAGACTTCTTAAGTTCTTTTATTTGTTCATTAAAAGATTTCATAAGTTGATTGGTTAATTCATTAAATTTTTTTTGATCATTTTATTAGTCATTGTGTCTTTTTCTTCTGAGTCGCTAGATGGCGCCTTTTTGGGGGGTTTCTTCTGTTTATTCATTTTTAAAAATGGTTCGATGATCGGATATATTTAATTTATAAATAAAAATTAAAAAAATTCTGTCGGCTTCAGTAGGATTCGAACCGAGGTCGCCAGAAAAGGCCTGCGCAAACTTGGTCAGTCGTTTATACCACTGACCCACGAAGACCGTGAAGTGATTCGTGAATATACCGGACTATAATAGGAACCGAGCACCAAAGCAATAAAAATAATTATTTATTGTTGTGTTAACTGATTGCCGTTAATGGTGAATGATCACTTCAATTGTTCAACTGTTATGCACTTTATTATTAGTTCACAAATGTTTATTAATATTTCTTAGTATATAAGTTAGTTTAAAATTGAAATCCTTCACTGTAAATACTGCTAAAACTTTTACTTTGTGTTTCATGGGTTATAAACCATATATTTTTAAATGTTTGTTCGGAGCGATTAAGATGCGTGTATACTATGTATTGAATTGTTAACAGGATTGAAGGAAAAGAAGACGATTAGCAAATATAAATATTATGAACCTATGTTCTGAAACCAACATAGCTTCAGTAACAAATAATATTAAACAATATTTTTACTAGAAATTATTTCATGCTAAATACTAAGGGTCAGATGAAATAAAAAAATTGCTGAATGTAGTCTCGATGAATTCAAATCTTAAAGAAAAAATACGTTTTGAAAAATCGTTACTTCAATATTTTTCATCACACTAAAACCCAAGTTATGATAATCACCTGATTTCCTAGATTCCATCATAGCGATTCATAAAAACACGGTAGTTGTAGTTGAATTATCACGATGACGTGCACACGTCCATCCACGAAGAGATCTAAACTTGACCATGCGACTTCATTTTATACTATGTAAAGATGAGTCGCTTCCGCTGTCTGTGCTCTTAGATCTTTTAAATTACGCAACGGATTTTCATGCGGTTTTCATCAAAATATAGAGTGATTCACGAGGAAGGTTTTCAGGTATATATTGTCAAGATTTTATGTAAATTGGTTGAAATATATAAATAAAGAGAGCGGGCTGGATGGCGTTGGTTATAAAGACTGGGTAATGGCATGGCGTTGTGTTTCGTTAGACATAGCAACGTGTCGCCGGGTCTGCTAGTATAGTACAATTAGATTAGCGACCTTGCGCCTCACAGTTTTACCTCATACTTGCGTTTAAAATATTACCTAACAGTAGACTTAGAGGTCTAGTGTTTACCTTCTGGATGCCCTTCAGTAGAACGGCGCCGAATATGATGTTCACGATTCCGCCGACCATACCAGAGCCACCATTGCTGCTGCCGCCTTTTAGCTCCACCGCGATGCCAGCGATTAGCAAGAATTGTCCCAAAATCTGCAATCATACGGATTGAAGAAAGACGTATTATAGGTATTTATAGCGTCATTCTAACAACACCAAACTTACCTGAAACCCCAATTGAGGTATGTTGTAAGGTTGAAATGAGATTGGAAGGGAAGGAAACGCGGAAGAGGAAGTTTAGGAAGTATCTGGTTATTCAGAAAAAATCAGATCTGCTCATCAAACAAGATTAAAGCAAGTTCAAGCAATCTTTAGATTCTGAAAGATGGTCTTTCAGCAGAAGGTCGATCGATAAAACCCTATATCAATACGATATCGACTAAATCCTTCATTTATGGTTAGTTATCAATATTTACAATCACGGGTAAGAGATATTCCGACCGACGATTGATAAATTTTAGCCCGACCTCCAAAGTATCAAATAAGTTTCGGTTAACTATTTAATTTGGATAATCTAATTCGTTATGCAAGATTACTGGCTTATTAACGAAAGGAGTTCAATTAACAAAGCTCTTAGAATTGAAAGAATCGTATACTCGATCAAAATATAATGATTTAATTCAACTAAGACGCTACCAACTTATTCCGTTTGATCTTTGAGATATTAAAGTGGTTGAAATATGACTGAAGACCGCATTAACTACCGTTTAGTGTCAAAAGTAAGTGCGGACTGCCAATGCATATTTATGTTATTATTTCAATTCAACATAGCTAATTTAATAAAAATTTTACATAATTGCTTGGCGCTTGACATTTCGTAGTGTCAATTCACAGAAAATAACTTCAGTATTGCTGGCGTGTATCGATTTCTTATTAATTCCCTGTCAATATCGTTCCAGTTGTCAACGGTGAAACCGTACTTAGGATTTTGTACCACATAATTTATCTGTCGCGCTCTCTACTGATGATGTCAGATTTTGAACTTTCCCACAATTTGCAAATTAATATTTAATAATTATTAATAATTTTCGCTAATCATCTAGGGAATTTCTCTGTGGCACTTCTGACAGATCACTATTTAGCACTGAAAAAATGCTTTCGTTTGCATGAATGCAGATGTCCATATAGAGTTATTATACTTTCAGTTTAATTAATCTACTTATATTTTGGATACTGAATTGGATTCAGCATTGTCTATAGATCAAATTTGAAATGACTGTTAGTACCATTATCACTCCTGCTTCCACTAATCCCATTGGTTTCACCTCACAACACTTCGCATTATCATGCGTGGTTTTCAATAAAATGTGCAGGGCCGGCCTTTAGCCAAACGACGCCTGGTGCTTGTAAAAACTTCAAGGGCACTCTATTAGGAGCGGACTGCTTCAATTTTGCCTGCACTAATACTGTTTTATGATATTATTTGGAGTAAAAAATGCAACAGAAATTTTGGTCTCTGGAGACTTTTTTAATGTTTTTTTATACATTTTTTTTCAAAACCAATAATAAAAATTACTCCACTTTTCGTTACTGTTCACTGACTTGGTAACCGTTCAACTTGCCCCCCCAGCTGTCCAAATACCTACAACTTTTTTTATGTTTTAAGTTGGAAAAAAAACATCAAAAATCTAGAGGAAATGGAGACCAATATTTCGTTCATATTTCTCCAAACAAGGAATCACTGGTTAAAGTAAGTCAAATACGCCCCTTAACAATGTATATATATACATGTATTATAATGCAATATCTACTAACACATTCTGCGATTGCTCATTCTAGGAAAACAATTGAAAATATTTGTATTATTGGAAACACATTGCTTTGATATAAGTTGGGTAGCACGTAAAGCTTGAGATATTCTAGTTTATTCCTGCCGTGTTTGTTTGGTTTGTATACGCCTGTGTATATATTATTTAAACAGTATACGTAAGGAATATCGAAGATTAAACACACTTCTTCTAGAAACTTAAAGTGTGTGTGTTTTTATTCGTAGAATGAAATTGAATTAAAAATTCTGTGAACATATAGTTAGATAATCCTTGTCGCTTAAATACATATCATTAGGTGCAGGCGCTGGGTTAGGTTAGGAACTTTTAACATCTGACCTTGATCTTGAGGGACCCCTGAACATTTTGACCTCTGACACAAGTTGCAATAAAAGTCAATACATTATTTAAAATTTCTCCACAAAGTTGCTTTCGTTATTGTTTACAATGATTCTTATTAATTAGAGGATTCTAAGAACAGAATTTTTTGTATTGTAGATAAATATCGATTAGTACCGAAGATACTAGCGGTCAAAGTTATGTTGATATTAATAATCTTATTTTGACCTAGGTTAAAGATAATAATACGTCTTATAGACGTTCTGAAGTTTTAAAGTGTATACTAGACATTAATTGCAAACTTAAAGCAAGTTTTTATTTATTTTTATTATTATTTATTGGGTTAGTTTATACTACATGAATATAAACTAATAAGCACAATGTAATATTTCATTTGATAAATTTAAATATTTTTACAGTAAGCATAACATTTCTTTTTAAATACATTCATTCTTCATACTTTCAGGAATTTCATCATACATCTTTAGTCCTTTATACATAAGGCAGTTCTGTGATTTTGATTTCTTCATTTGTGGCAATTGAACTCTGTTTATATTTCTTGTTTCGTAATTATGTATGTCTCTATTAAAAACAATTTCATCCTTAAAGTATTTTGGCATTTGGTTTTTCATAATTTTACGCAAAAACATTAGCACATTAAATATTAGTCTTTTTTTTATTGGAATCCAATTTAGCTCCTATCTCATTTGATTAATCCTTGCGTATTTGCCTTTCCCCGGTAGGTATACATCTCGTAGCTCTGTTCTGTATAACTTCTAGTTTGTTTAAATTTCCTTCATTGGCCAAATAACACATCGTAGAGCAGTAATCCAAATGTGGAGCAACAATGGTTTTATAAATGAGCTCCGTAGTGTTTCTATTTAATTTATATCTTAGTCTTCTAAGAAAATTTACCCTTTTTGGTACATTTTTAGCACACATTCAAAGTTTGCTGTGAAAGTCAGTTTAGAATCGAGTATTACACCCAGGAATTTGATTTCATTTACTTTTCCAATTTTTTCACCATTAATTGCCAAATTTAACACTGTGTTACGCTTTTTATTGCCTGTTTCCATATATTTTGTTTTGTTTACGTTCAGATTCAATTTTTTTTTTTGAAAATATCTACATTTGTGAAGGGTGTAACTCAAAAACGGCTGAGATTTCGAAAATTACGTATAGAATGAAAGTTGTAGATAATTTTATAAGCTTTTACTTATTCTAAATAATTCTCTGCGACGCACAGTTTTTGAGATATAAGCGGAAACCCGAAAATTGGGACCTTCCCAACAACCTAGCTCACCACCTAGACGTCAGGAATTTTAGTATGTTCACACCCTTAGCACCCGGAACAAGTTTCTGAAGAAATTGCTTAGGTTCCTGCTCACGCACTCTACACCTCCTTTTGGACCATTCATTGACTTCTTTTTTTTTATATGAGCTCTTCTTAGGAGGCCCTGAGGAAAATAATCTCCATAAGGGCCTATGTCATCTTTGGGGATGCTGTGTGGAGGATTTTTTTTTTAGAAAAGGAAGGAGATGAGAGTTCTGGGAAGGAAAAGGGTTTAAGGGGTGGATAGGAATCTTGGGTTCAGTGTGTCCTGGTCACCCGCCTCCAAACCGCCGACCTAGACAAACCACACCCCATGAACCCGGGCACCCCTGCTAAATCACCAAACGTAGCGAACCACTTGGGGTGACCTATGGCAGAAGTGTTATCCAATAAAGATTCCCGGGGCGGCTGTACCCATTCCCCCCTCCCAAAACAACTGGACTATGTAATAAATATATAAGCGCTTTTTAACGACTCCTGTGTGATTTACCCTTTTAAGTGGGTTTTCTTGCTAATAGATTCCTGAAAAGTGTTCTATACGCGTGTTTTAAATAGTGTGTACTCGTACCTTCTCATATCGCAAAATATGTGTAGTTTTTACCGTTTGGCCGTATTTTTCAATTATTTTAAAGTTAAATTCAATCCGATCAAAAAATTTAAAGCATCTAGAGCTAACGAACAAAGAAATGCTGGATTGCATACATAGCCCCTCAAGTGTCAAGTGTCCATCAGTTTGGACATTTATGGGTCCTCTTCAACCAAGTCGTGCTGGAACAGAAAATCAATATTTGGTTAAATATTTTTTTATGTTTTGTTTCAGATCAGTTGAATAATATATAACCTTAGAGTAACAATATAATATAACAAACATTTCTTTGTTCAAAGCAGTGGTACTCAATCGGTGGGTCGTGACTCTTAATGATAAAATGATGTGGGCACATAATGTGTTGCGGTCTGGGATGGTTGTGCAAGTGGACCGGATGGGTGAATAGGTGAGTGCCAGGAGTGTATGATCACGGAGAAAAGGGCAGCGATGCTTGGGGAAGCTCGAGGGAGACATGGCGCGATTGGTCGCATCAGATGCTTGAGTCGGGTAATGACAGGACCCGCTCGCACTGGGAAAGAAGCAAAGAAGAACCACACTCTCATTGACACATGAAAGATGTGTCAATGAGAGTGTGGAGGGATGCGAATGGGAAAAAGCATGAGAAGATGTGTAAATACGAGTGCGGAGGAATGCGAGTGGTGCGGCGGTATGTCCCCTCTGCAGGAGGATTACTAAGATCCAAGAAGATCTAGAAAGAGGTGAGAAAATTTATAAGATGAAATATGATCTGGGGTGTGCCAAAAAAAGCCAAAAAGGATAAGAAGGTGCCAAAAGAGCCAAGAAGGAGCGAGAAGATAAAAGAAGAGTCTAGGCGTGCCAAGAAGAGCTAGAAGAGGATAAGATGCAAGACGAGCCAATTCGAGATAAGAAGGAACAAGAAGAGACTAGATGATATAAAAAGTCACAAGACGAGACAAGACGATACAAGACGAACCAATAAGTGCCAAAAATAGACTAAAAACAGCAGTTGAAAGATTCAAGAAGAGCCAAGAGGATAAGAGACGAGCCAAGAAGGGGCAAGAAGAAACAAGAAGAAGCAATAAGAGCCAAGAAGAGAGGATAAGATTCCAGAAGAGATAAGTAGAAGCAAGAAGAGACAAGAACAACCGTGAAGAGATGAGAGGATCCAAAAAGAAGCAAGAAGAGACGAGAAGAAGGAAGGCATAAATAAAGGGAAAAAAGTCATAGCGCTCAATCCATTCCTTTATTCCTGCCCATCCTAAATTCCAATGTTGGCTTATTAGGTTGCCATGAATACCGGTCGATTAAACTCCAACCTTTTTTCCATCCTCAGAGCACGCGTTCCAAGTCCTAACAAATCAGGACAGGAGTGCTCCTGGCTGGGGGGTACAATTGTATTGTATCGCATAATACTGAATATAAAATAACAAAATACTGCAAACCTCTTACAAATCAACTATAAATTTTCTTTTAAATGAAAAATTGTGTTTTATTTTATGTCTAAATCATATTTTTTCATATGCTATGAAAGTTTATATGCTAATCAGTATTTATACTTTAAAAAATATATATATATATATTATTTTAATTTTTTGTTCACTAAATCATATTTATAAGAACAAGTCCGAAAGTAACACTAAGATACACAAATAAAAAAGACTGCAAGTGTCTCGCTTACGTCTCAAAGACGCAGATTATCTTTCTAGGGTTAATATACATACTCTTATAATAACTGGCGCAGCAACCGGTATTGGCAACTTCATTTTTAAAATAGAGACATCCGAAAAAGTGCTACAGAAGAGCTAAATTGGGACCGAAAATTCACCATTCCGAGATAGAAATAAAATTTATTTCTATTATTAAGTAAAGTTTACCGATTCCTTCGGTTTATTTAATAAACCGGTTCCTTCGGTTTTCAGAATTTAAAGAAATAACTCCTGCAGATTATATAAAAAAGCCAGGCCTCAACTTAGAGTTAATACTCCCCAAGTTCTCTTTGAAACAGTCAAAGTTTCGAATCAAGTCATTTTTGGAGATATCGAAAAACTAATTTTTTTGTCACTATTAAGTTAATACATTTAAATATAATACGTTTTCATAAAAAAGGCACCTTATTCAGACTTTCTTAATTGAATAAATAAATTCCCGTCTTTAGGCAAATTTACATGAGATCGGTGGATACATACACCCGTGAGAAAATCACTAAAAATTAGGTATATTGCGTATCTTAATGGCTAGATTTAAAAACGTTAGAACATATATGTAAGGTGGGAATGGTATGTTTATCGTACTGGTATTTTGTAGTAATAATGAAATAAGGATTTTGCATTACGATTTGCATCCAGGCGATGATCTTGGAGCCAGTCTCCAGGGAGCAGCCGCAGCAGCATTGTTTCACTACGGGGAAGGCCATCTTTGCTGATTCTGCCGAAGACAAAAACTCATTTTATAATAAATTAATATCTACGGTCCCGAAGAACAATGTCGGATGTGTGATTTTGTAGTTTTGCAGTAGAGCTATTTAAAGTTTAATTTTTTCATTTACTGTTTTTGAGATCAAGAAATATAGCGACGGTATTATACTTTGCATTTCATTCAAAATTCCGACAATTAAGATTTTTAAATCATCAAAGTATAAAAAGACTAAGCCATCAAAACGATTTTCAATTTATAATCAGTGATCTTCCTGACCGTCGATACTAACATTGTGCATACAGTTTTTCAAAATGCATACAATTTACAAAATAATGAAAATGCAATACCCGTAAACTTCATCAGGCCTTATATTATATTAACCGGTAATATATGTTATATATTGTTATTATATAAGCCCTGATGAAGCTTGAGATATCATAAAGCACTCCAACAAAGCACACCAAACAATTAATCACAAACAGGAAACACCAGTACTATTTTGAGCAACTCCAAAAATCACAAATTGATTCACGAAAAACGTAGAACATCGTAAATGAGATTTCAAACCGGAATCAAAAGGAACACAAAATTCCTCAAAAAATTGTAACCAAAAATAATGTAATCTGAGAATGCTGAAAATATTGCAAATAACTTCATCACTTTTTCACAAGCATCGCCTATACTTAACTATTTTAAACGCTAACCATTTTTTTAAGATTTAAAGAAAGCTTTTGACACAGTCAATCATAGAACTCTCTTAAATAAAATATCCAACATTAGAATTAAAAACTATTGTCTCAAACTTTTACAAAATTACACATTGAGTCTGCAACAATGTACAAAAATTGAAACATGTTTTCAGCTATTTTGATACAGTAAAACACGGTGTTCCCCAAGCGACTGTATTAGGGACGTTACTTTTTCTAATCTGTATAAATGAAAATTTATATAGATTAGAAAGAATAGTGGAAATTTTTTATTATTTGCTGACGATACTGCAATTGCAGTCGAAGGAAAAATAAGGCCAGATACAACTTATAAGGCTAACAAATGTGTTACTATTATCAAAGAGTGGCTAGATAGAAACCTTGTTACTTTAAATTATGAAGAAAAAAAACTCTTTGTTTTTCTTTCTACACACAAAAATCAGCCCCCAAAACTAATCTCAATTTAAAGTTTCATAATGTAAATGGTTACCTAACCACATGTTCAAAGTGTGAAGAGATCAAATCCAAAGAGGAAAAAATATTAAGTGCTTAGGTGCAACTATAGATTATCAACTTATATGGACCAACCACATAGAACAAAAAACTCTTAACAAAATAAGATACTTAAATTATATTTATAAAAGACTATGTAATATAGTAAATATAAAAACTATAAAACCAGTTTATGGCTCACTAGTCCATTAATCTCTTTCCTATGGAATAATTGGTTGGGGCGGAACTTACAGCAATCATTTAAAACCAATAGAAATTGCCCAAAAATCATAGTTTAAAAATTTTGATGGATTCTTCATAAATTTGAAGTCAATTTTCACGTTCTGTGTAAGTTTTATTCAAGTTCTGTTTTTACATAATTATAGGCCAGTTGCTTTTTAAAACTGAAATAATCACAGATCTTGATTAGAACCTACACAGGACGTGAAATTAAGATCAATTATTTATTTGATGAAAAAAAAAAAAATTCCCCGTACTAAATCATATCCCTTAAAACAATTGCTTGGAAACCGATATTTTGTACCTTAGATGGACCTATTATTTCAATACTACCCCTCCCTGCAATTATTCCAGGAAGCTGAGTTGATAGAGATAAGAAAAATTTATTGTATACAAAGTTTAAAATATATATTTTCTCGAAATATTCTTTTTACAACAAAATGAAAACCGATTTAGTAATAGGTTAAATAATGTATTTGAAGTTCCACCGTGTAAAACTAGGCTTTAGCAAAGACATGCGTATTTTATTGCACCAAAAATGTATAATGCTCTCTACAAGACTACAGAAATTGAATGTAAAGATATATCCTCCTTCAGCAAATATAAAAATGTAATAAAGTCTTGGATGAATACCATTGATACAAACATTTACTTGCTATAACATCTGACCTGATGTAACTTAACAAATTTTAATCTTTATTAACATCTTGTTTGAATTGTAATTCAGTAAACACTAATTTTTATTTATTTTATTTTATTTTTTTGTTTATTTAATTTTATGCTTTTTAATATCTACAAAGTTAATGTATGTATATGAATCAAATTTAAACTGTTTTAAAAACACACAAGTATACCCACGAACAGGCGATGCCTATGTGGGGTTTTTTGGTTAATCTGCTAATTATTTTATTCTTTAATTTTTAAATGTTTATATATAAAAAAAATGCCTTTAAGTATTGTATAATTATACCAATGTATGTACCAAAAAAATTATTAATAAAACAAAAAAAATAATAATTATAATAAAAAAAATGACTTAAATTTATCTACACGCATCCAAACAACTTTAACAAAATTCAAATCGTTCCAGCCAAAGACATGGTGCCTTACACCACTGTAAAACTAGATTTGCCCAAAGGTATATGTATTAGTTTTATTGCTCCAAAAATTTATAATTTAAATAACCACGTGTCAAAATATTCAAATTTTTAAAAAAAATTATCAAAACTTGGCTAAAAACACTGGACCAGATATTTTTTCTTATGAGTTTTAACAAATAATTTTTTTAAATTTTTTTTATTTCTCTTAGAGCAATCCAGATGAGTTACAGAACTCATCTTAGAACAGGAGGAACATGCAATTCATGGGTGGAAGGAAATAGTTTCAGTTTTACATAGGAATTTAGATTTAGGTTGAGTAGAACAATTAACAATAAAAAATAATTAAAGAAAAAAGGAACAAGGTTAAACAAATATTGATGATTACAACTAAATGGAAAAGAAAAGAAGAGAAAAGGAAACAAGACAATTGAACGTGAACATGACAAGAAAATTACATAGTTTCATCCTATTTATCATTAGATACACAGCTGTAATAGTATTTATATTATATTGTTTGATATGTTTTTGTCTTTTAATTGCTCTTATGACATTCATTGCTATAAAACTTTCCCAAATACGATAATAAGAGTGCAGACTATTATTAGGTTGTAGTTTTTATTGCATTTATTTAGTTAATCTTTACAAATACCATAATTCATATTTGATATTTAAACTTCCACATTAACCATAGACATACGATATAAATCAATATGATTCCCACACACAAGCAGCGCCTTTGTGGGATTTTTTTTTCATACATTTATTATATTTAGTTTTTTATATGCTTTTCATTATTTTATGTACTATGTTTTGTTTAAAAAAAATAATTATAATTAAAAAAAATTCTTTTTAGGGGTGACCCGACAATTGCTAAGGAGTCAATTGGGCTGCTGACAGTCGGCCCGCCGACAGTTGGGCTGCCGACAGTTGGCCCGCCGACAGTCGGCCTGCCGACAGTTGATTCCCTGGACAGCAGATCCATCTTTCAAGTAACGTTTCAATTCTGAATGAACCAGGGCGAGAAGCCAGATCATCGCCCTGGTTCATTCCGATTTTTTTTTTGTACTACAGACAAGTAAGTCCAATTACGGTACAATTTTCTTACAACTAACAATACATATTTTTTTTAAAACATGTTATAGTGATATTGAACACATCTATATCCGCTGGTAGAGCATTAAGCAATGTCATACCACTTGTCATGCTATGTTGAGCCATGACATCTGTCCGCCCCTGCGGTATGTAGAATAGGGCGTGGCTACGAGTTCGACAGTATTTGTCAGGAATGAATAAGCCACAGCATGATAGGAGATATGGACAATCGATGAGGTTTTTTATTAACTTTAATTCAAATACCATGAGTCCGGCATTACGCCTGGTCTCCAGGCTTTGATAATTTGTCTCCTTTAGCAGTTCCACGTGATGCATGAATTTCGGATATATTCTGGGTGATCGCATGTAAACATACCTAAGGAATTTTTTTTGAATTTGTTCAATCATATTTATGTATTTAAGTTGATAAGGTATCCAGACAGTACTAGCGTACTCCAGCTTGCTTCTGACCACTCCGTTGAACATGGTGGTCATTGCTTCTATGTTATTGAATTGTTTTCAAGTTCTAATTACAAAACCAAGAATTTTGTAGCAAGCCGAAGTAAGCTACACTATATGATTTGAAAATGTCAGCCTGGGATCAAAGATCACCCCAAGATCCTTGATGGTATTTACGCTTGTTAGTACTTCTCCATTCATTCTATACTGGTAGAATAACGGATTTTGTGAACGACTATAAGTCATAACGACGCATTTTTTTGTATTGAAATTAAGTTTGTTGTCTAACGACCATTTCATGATTGAATCTAGGTCAGCCTGCAGTTTGGAATAATCGTTATCTGATTCGATTTCCATCATCAGTTTCATGTCATCCGCGAATAGGAGACATGAGCTTTGACGTATGCAGTCCTGAATGTCATCTATCAGAATAAGGAATAACATGGGACCAAGATTCAATCCTTGAGGAATTCCTGACAGAGCTACGAACTCACAAACAAACAAATGAAAAATGTAAGCAAGGGATACACAGATATTTGGAGAGATTTTTTTAATTATTGAAGGAGGAATACTGTCCGGACCAGTAGCCTTGCCAGGTCGGATATTCCGGATACAGGCTTCTATTTCCTGGATGTTGGTCAATCCGAGTGAGATACCTCCAACATTCCAGGGTGATGTTGTTGGGAAATCGGTTTCAAGTTTCGGGGTTACTTGACTATAAACGGAATGAAAATAGTCAGCAAATTTATTAGCAATTGTGTCAGGGTTGGTATAAGTTATGCCTTCCTCAGTCAAGCATATTGGTGAGGTTGGGTGAACTTTTTGTGACCTAATATAGTCCCAGAAAGACTTTACGTCATATTTGATCCGATTCTGAACATTTTCCATATATTGTTTTTTAGCAAAATTAATTTCATATTTTAGCTCGGATCTACTTTCTGAAAATATTTGATAATCGGATTGCTTTTTGTGCAATAGATATCTTTTCCGGAGCGTTTCATTTCTTTTCAATTTATCTATAATACTCTTATTGAACCATATCGGATATACATCGTTTGTGATGTTGGGTTTCTTAATGGGTATACATAATTCAAAAACACAGAACAAAATATTATATAATTGAAAGGCTACTTGAAATGGCTTTAGACGTATTTGGTGACTAGATCTGAATATTCAGTTATGAATATGACGTACTTGACTTCCTTTGACCAGTGATTCCTAACATTATTTGGAAAAAAAATGTAAAATGTGCTGGTTAAAGTAAGTCTAGTACATCTGTAATACCCCGCATATGGAACAGAAGCAGTCTCCGAGATTGGAGTAGATACTTGTAATAATCTGATATTATTTTCGTATCATCCTCAAAAGAAACACAGCACTTTCGAGCGTGCAAACACGGCCATCCTAACAAAACAGAAATTGCCGGCACTTAATTAAGACCGACCATTACTTTGACATTGTTCCTAATTGTAGTAATTATGGAGGCGATAGAAATTCATAAAAACCCTATTAAAATTAATAGAGATGACGACGGGGCCAAGCTTAGAAAATGATAGTATTACAATTATAGCTGCATACAACATGAAACCAACAATCTAACAAATAACGGTACATGCATGCGTCCTAGACTTAAGCAAAGCTTTTGACAGGGTTAGTCATAATAAGTTGTGGAAAAAACTGACCGAACGACAATTTCCACCCCAAATTCTCAAAATATTGAATACAACTGAATACAGCCAACAGGAAAACTTTGTCTGATGGAATAGTTTATGAGAAGCAGCTAAATTTAAGTGCGGCGTTAGACATGGAGTCTCAATATCCTCAGTCCTGTTTAACGTATATATGGATGAGCTTAGTAAAACACTAAATAAATAAAGAATCAGATGCCATATTTCCGGGATTGCATGAACAATATTAGCTACGCAGGCGACATGGCCATACTAGCCCCATCGCTAAAAGTAATGAGAAAACTTCTGGTCATATGCGAAGCTTACATTGACAGTCACGAGCTGATTTACAATGCTAAAAAAATGGCCATCGGTGATATTAAAAGCAAATACTGGTTCTGCTGTCATTCCACCCATACGTCTCGGCGGAGCAAATTTGAAAATCTGGAGCAAAATAAAATATTTGGGGCATTTTGTCACTGATGACCTAAATGATAAATATGACATAGAACGCCAAAGAAGAGTACTGAGCGTGCGAGCCAACATATTCGCCAGGAGATTCGTTAGACGCAGTTCTCCCGTGAAGAAGCAACTATTGCAGATACAGCATGATTTACACCAGCGAAACATGGAAAAGGCACATACAAGGCGTCATGAACATACTCCGAGTACACTATAACAACACACGAAGGACGCTGTTCGACCTCCCTTGGCGATGCAGCGCCTCGCAGACGTTCATGGGTGCATGGGTTCGTCGCAGAGTAGCAGGGACAAGTTAGCGCGCCCCCACACCATAAATGGAAAATTTCTCTTCAAAATTTCAGTTCAAGTACTAATAAATTAACCTTTTTTTCTTGTTTGTTTTATATTGAATTTCATGTAATGAATTTAATTTAAACGTGAGCTTTTATATGGCAGATTAATGCACATACCGCTATGTTCAGCTGAAATAAACACACATTATGAATAGTTCTTGGCATCCGGTACTTGATGGCGATACTAAAACTAAAATAATTTTATATTTTTGCCTGAGCTTCAGTAAATAAGATAAAGTTTTTTGGCGATGATTTTTTGATTTGTGTCCCAAAATAAATCGTTCACTTGTAAATTAAATTTACGTCTATCAAAATGTTTCTGTCAATTTGACTGTACTAGAACGGGAGACCTTCCTAGTTGGACAGTCAAAGCTTCTTTGTACTGATGTATTCTTTACAAAAAATAAAAATACCTTACTGTTTACTAAAACTTCTTTGTTACGGGTCAATTGTAAGTTGGAGTCATTGATTGTACGAAGGCATCATATAGTTGCACTATTCCTGTACAAATTAGCTATGTGAAGATTCAGCTGGAGTGGACTTTTGAACTCGGGTTATTCGCTGGAAGCCGGTCCTACTCTTACTCCTTTTTCAAATTAACTACTCCTAGAGAACCCGATCTACGACTCGGACCCAAACCCTATACTAGTAGCCGGAACCCGAATGCTTCCACCGGCGGCGTCCCCGTGTTCGAAGTCCGAGTCACTCGCCAGTCGGGAGCAGGTTCCGGGTTCGAGTTCTTTTGCGGGTTCCGGTCCCGAGGTCCGCCTCCAGCCGAACCCATGCGTCCCGGTAGCCGCAACAGTATAGGTAACTTAGCGAGAGTTGGAAGCAATAAAAATGTTTAGAATTGATGTATTGGTGTATCCGTGAGAGCTTCAAACCACGCCTAGATAACCGAAAGGGCCCTCTGCCTTGCTTACGCCCGCTCATTGTAACTAGTGTAAAAGAGACAGCGAGCTTTTATTGCCTCACTAAAAGTGCACTTACGGGTTGTTCTAATCATTCAGTTCGTAATGTGATGTAAATATAGATTATAGTATAGGTATTGTTACTCTATGGATGTAAACGTACAAGCGTATCGCAAGTGAAATAATTACTAGTTTGAAAATTTTAAATAATTAACAGTAGTTTTCATTATTTTCGATTCGAATCTTTATTAGTAGATTTACAGTGTGTTTAAAGTGTGCAAGTGAAATATTTATTATCATATCGTGGATTTCTGTTATAAGATAGGATGTGGCAAATCAGTGAATGAACAAAGTCGTGAAATATATGGGAAATTTTGAACTTCGATTGAATGAAAATCGAATTTTAATGCATATTTTTCCCTCTATTCCGACTAGAACCGATGTTTCTTTTGGTAATTAAGTTTGATTTTCAAAATCTATGCCTATTCAACGTGTAGCGGCATGTGGCGGCTTGTGGAATATTTAAATATTATGTATATACATATTATACTAAATTAATCTTTTTATTTAACTCATTTTTTTAACCTTGTCGTTTTTTATGAATACCCATTTGAATTCAATCCTGAAGATTATCACATTTAGTTGATAAACTTTATTTTGATATCCTTCAGTATTTCAATAAAAATGTAGTCAAACAAAATAAGTTTTATGTAAACGACTTCAACACGCTTTGGCTTAGAATTCTCAATTATGAAAGAATCATTCATTGTTATTTTTAAAGGCTAAAACGAAACAAGCTGTATGCAAGTTTTGCATCTGTGTGAGTACTGTGATGAAGTCAAAACTTGCGAGACCTATACCCACCCAGCACCCAGTCCTCACCAAGAACTCGGACCCGGGACCTGCTCCTGGAACTTGAGTACTTTTAAAGGAAGTACGTCTCGGAGGCCTCTGGCAAAATGCAGAACTTAACCACCTCTAGTAAAAATTACATAGTTTATAAAAATATTCAGTGCCTGTTGTTGAGCCCTCACACGGAATATTAATTTAAACAACCACTTATGATAAATAACGAATAACTTAAATTTTTTAAATGTCTTAATTTAATTGGCGATTTCGGTGGCAAAAATTTTCATCGGTTATTAAAAAATATTAATGTAATGTGTATAATAATAATAATGTGTATTAAGTGCACTCAATGTCAAACCATCAACATCTGACTAGGTTTTCTTCGGGGAGACTTCGAAGCATTTCTCAGACTGTGACGTTAATATCACATTCTGGCTTCCCACAACTTTAACGAGCGTTTCGATCGCAACAATGGTTTATCTTGTTTGATGTGCGTTAGGTAATAAGCTTACAATAATAAACAAAGTTTTTCATTGGAGCTAAATTGAAAACGCTGTATTTTCACGAAAATAGCCGAATAACTCGCAATTGTAAATGTTCTCCTAAATGACCTAGAAACATGTAATCTCATAATTGTGATCTCCAACTTTTGAAACCATCATTTATTCGAAATGTAATTATTAATATTCCCCAAAATAACCTTGGTAAAATTCATATATCATATATTCTGGTTTATAAATGTGTAATTTCTAGTAAATAAGAAATTATAAAAATTTTGTACTTTATTAAATTAAATAGTCGTAAACACATTGGGAATGCCTATGTCATATATAGGTCCATAAATGTGTAAATTCTAATAAGGCAATTGTAAATTTTCTCCAAAATGACTTGGAAAGAATATTATAATTGTGATCTCCCGAAAGAAACCATTCATTTATTCGGAATGCAACTATTAATGTTCTCCAAAATGACCTTCGATAAAATTCATATGTCATATATTCTTGTTTATAAATGTGTAATTTCTTCTACTTAAGAAATTCTAAAAATCATAGTAGGTACTTTATTAAATTAAATAGTAATAAAAACATTGGGAATTCATATGTAATTGATAGGTTTATAAATGTGTAAATTCTAATTCTGCAATTAGAAATGTTCTCCAAAATTACCAGGAAAGAATCTCATACTTGTGATCTCCCGAAAGAAACCATTCATTCATTCTGAATGCAATTATTAATGTTCTACAAAATGACCTGGAAAAAATTACAATTTGCGATTCTTTCAATTTGATTCTTTCAATGATTTCAAGGACATAAAGAAATCCTCCCATCGTTTAGAATGCATTTACTAATGTTTTCAAAAGCTGTCTTGACAGAAGCTCATTCCCGTGATCTCTTGAGCGAAACCATTCCTTTGTTAATAATATTATGAACTAAATATACAATTTGGCTGTCCTGAAACGGGAATCCTTCCCAGTTGGACAAAGTATCATTTTGTAATGTATTGTAATATATATAATAATAATAAGGCTTTTATTCTGGGCTTCCGTTAGATATGAATATTAGATATGTTTTGTTAGTTACAATATTGTATAAGACTGTGCCGAAGAAGGGTTTAGCCAAAATAGACAGTGACGTCTGATAACTATTTCAACGAGGACAAAGAGGATGATTTTACTAACGATAATAATCTGTACATCTTGTTGGATGAAGAAACTTATTTTATCCGTAATAAAGAACAATATATTAATTCTTCACATGTAGCAAACACTTTGTAGGAATACATAATTATAATAAATAAAATTAAATAACTTAAATTTCAATTCCACTTTATTTATAATAAAAGTGAGTTATTTAATTTTATTTATTATAATATATTAATTATTTTCGTTAATTTATAATTTGATTCTCCTCCGCGTTCGTTGCACCTTAAGTACCTAAAGTTAGAAGTGCAATTTGTCAGTTTATCCCACAATTTCGTAGTGACGAAAAAAGGCAATCATGACTTCATATTTAGTAGGCTTATCATTATCGCAACATTTTAATTTTCAATATCAACTGTAGCCCGCCTTAACTTTAAATAATTCATTTAAATAATCAAATTACTTAATTTACATAGATGAGATTTAATTCTATGAAGAGGTTTTTGGAAACAGTCCTGGGACCAGAAGCCAGTGGTGTGCATAGAGTTTTTAATCAGGGTAGGCAGTCGGAAAACAGAAAGTTGATTGTCATTAAAAACTGAGTTGGTAAGTTTTCGCTAAGAATGCTGCTGGCTTTGCCTGATGTTTGCTTAGGTTTACAGGTTTTATAAAATATCCAAATAACCGCTTCAATTATGCATTTTATAGGCGAATTACATGATAATAATCAAAATGCCTATAATTCAATGAAAGCAAACAGAATATGACAATATAAATTATTCATCAATAAAACTGTACTAATGGAACAGTTATGAGTACTCTGAGGCCCGCGAACCCAATTCGAATGGCCGCGAGTCTTTTCGTACCTACTGTTTGACTAAATAAAATATCAACAACAAAAAAATTGGTAAAAAAAATATATATAACGATTTCTATTCTGTTTTGTAAAGAGGTTTAGTGTTTCTTCGAATCTTTAAATCAGACGTTTAAAATAAAAAGTTTTTTATGTATGTTCTTGAAAGACGTAATATCATGATTCGACCGTCATTGTAGAAATTTTTTCAACTTCGTAGCGCAGCGCTTTTTTTGTCTAGTTCTATCAATGATTGATGAATTTTATAGGTTTACATTTTATAAAATACCAAAAATTTTCTTACTAAATTATGTTTATTCCGAACGATGTAAAAAACCCATTTATTTACATTTTTTTTTTTTTTTTTTTTTTTTTTTTTTTTTTTTTTAATAATTATACATTTTTTTTACATGTCAAACAGATTTGTAATATTAATGTAATAAAAGCCTTTCCTCACCATAAAGAGACAAGGCTCTTGTGTTTGGTGAGTTTGGTTTATATATACCTATACAATTTGGGAGGCGGGTATGGGTACCGCCACTCGGAAACCATTTATTGGATAACCAACACCTCTGCCATACGTTACTCCAAGTGGTTCGCTGCGTTTGGTTACTTAGCAGGGGTGCCCGGGTTTATGCGGTGAGGTTTTGCCCGGGTTTTGGCGGTGGACGTGGCGTCTGCCTACCAGCCACATGTCAGGCCGTATCGCGTATTTTCAATCCCTACCGGGTTTAGTCTAATCGCCTACCAATAACCTTACAAACACTATGCTGATTCAGTCGCCTACGCATTTCATTGCTCTATCTGTTTCAGTGAGGGTGAATACCGTAATTATGGAGTAGTTTTTCATCTGAAAATGTTATCCGCCAAGAGATTCGGTCTCATTACACAAAATATGGTTCAGAATTATATAAATACGATTGTAAAATTACAAACAGAATTTATAAGACTTTTCAAAAGAGAACAGTACTCCTCCCAACACCAAGTTGCTTAAAAATATATCAATACATTACAGAAAGTTAAAACATTGCGACAATTAATAACTTTGATATCTCATTCAAGCAGATAAAACAGAGGTAGAATAATTCGAGTGCAGCCTACATCAATAGCTAGGAGAAAAGATAGAGGATTGCAAGGCGCCAATCGAATTCAAGCAGGTAGACCAATCAATCTTGAAAAGAAGGCACCCAAAAGATCTCGTAATATAAGTTTAAATGTAGAAAAAAATCAACCAAGTGCAAAAAAACACTAATTTAAATTATGAAAAATATAATAAAAAATATATGAAAATATGTCGATAAAATGTTTTCAAAGTTCTTTGAGCAATTTCAACGTCATCCAAAGCTTCTTTTTCAGGTTTTTAATAATAATAATATCTTTATTTGAAAAACAAAGAGCTTTACAAATATACATCGAGTGCTAAAACAATGACATTAATACTGGACGCGGGGTAGAAATCTCAAAGTGGGAAGCAAAAGACAAGACGATTGTAGCTGTCTCTATTTCTAGTACTTTAGTACTAAACTTCTACGCGTCGAGTGAGGTCGTGTCTTACCAGTAAGTAAATTGCATTGCAAAGCGCCAAAATGCCCTCCTGTGTGATGAAAAAATGTTTCAATTACACGGCAAATAGTCGTAAAGGCGAAGGAATAACACTTCATTTGTAAGCACACGCAAATTACTTATTATTATCAACTATTATAATTATTACAATTAATTTTATAATAATACGTGATTGTATTCTTTACCCTTCCCTGTCCATTGTGTAACCGAGTGAGAGTATCTTGTTATCTCAGTCACACCCATAGGTCACACCCGTGATGTGAAAGCATTATTCGGCGAAGAAATTAATAAGCCGCCCTACCATATATCTATGACATTCACATACGTACATTCTTTGATTGTCTGTCTTTATCACACAGGAACAAAGTTTTGAATTTAGAAATTATACTGAAAACCGCTGAAAACAAAAGAGTGTTGCTTGCTTTCCACATTATATTATGAGTATGTGAGACTATGGCGAGTCTATTTATATAACGTCATTGTGCTAAAATAAAACAGTAAGCCTAAAAACATGTTTTCGCTGATGACGATCTTTTAGGTTATAATAATGTTTGTCCAAAATGTGGTCTAAGCGAATAGTTCTTGAATTTCAGGGGTGTTTTCATATTTTATATAAGAAGAAAAAATAAAATTTTCTTCGTACTTTCTTTAATATTTGTGTGGAAATCGTCCGCATTTCTTATTAAAAATTTGTGGCGGCCCTAGTTACACTTAACTAGACACTAGACAAATGGTGATTCGCTAGGATGTGCTGTTTTATAATAGGATATTCCCATTGACCCATTCACATCCAAATTAATTTTCCAAACATTCCTCAAAGTCAAGCGTGAACTTTCATGCGCAGGTTTGTGTTTTGCTTGGTAGAAAACCTCCCAATATTTATGGTAAATTATTTTTCAAGTATTTTTCCGGAAATAATAAATCAACAAACGATAAATTTTCATTTCACAATTAGATGAAGCAGATTTTTATAGAGCTTTGTTAATTTTTTTGAGGTTTACATTGTGTTAATTGTTTGATTAATAATAATTTATACGTGAACACAGATTTGTTAATTTACCTCTACAATGAAATTTCACGAAGCTTTTCACTGTTCACTGGTTTACTGTTCACTATTCATGATTCTAAAATTGTTTACGTATTATGTACATAAAGTTTTTCTTTTTCTTTTTCAACTAAATAAGGAATCTCAAGGGAAATTTCCACAAATTAAAGGGAAAATGGCAGTTTAGCCATCCATGAAAATGGTAAATTTTTCTGAGGCTTGCTTTGAAAAGTGCCAGTATCAGTTTTTTTTTCAATTTCACAAGTCTTATGTAGAATCCGCTCTTCTTAACAATTTTTATTATTAAGAAAAGCGTTTTGCTTAATATTGACTAATAGACCACCAAAAATCCCAAAATTCTTTCTCAAAATCGAAAGATTATTTTAGAATTCCGAAGGAAAACCCAATTTCAAGACGAAATCGTTAACTAAAACAAATTAACTAACCATCACATTTAACTGACCGGTCAGTGGCTGAGTTGGCATCGCGTTTGGATCCCACCCAGGCATCGCGTGCTCAATTCTTCCACTGGCTGAGTCCTCCATCACGACACAAGTAACATTTTCGGCTTACTGTGGTGGTAGTAAGAGATTTTCAAATATTGTCCGAGAATTCGTAATCCGGGAATGTTTGTTTTTCTTTTTAGAAAAAAAACGCCGTTTCACCGCAGGGGTAGGTAGAGGAGATCGGAGATGGATCGCCAAACACATTAGTCTTGACACACATTCCTCGCTCTTGATCTGATGGGTTCTTTGGCCCTTTTAGAAGCAAGTCACAGATTTTTTTTTTTTTTAAACTTTATTTATTCTTATTTTTTTGTACATATTATGTATAATAGCAAATAGTATATAATAACATAATATTTAATAACAAATAGTATGAACAAGAAATGAAAACCCACTAAGGCACTGCCTGAGTGTGGGTAATATTAAAACAAAATACTGTATTTAAACACATCAGTCTTGGCACACATTCCTCGCTCTTTATCTCGACTCGACCCTTTTATAAGCAAGCCACAGATTCGAAACGCCATTTTTAATTTGTTCGAGAATGCTCGTTTTGTAACTTCGGATCTACAAGCGCATGTTGTGATTGAATCTATTTAAGTAACAATGTGCTAAACTTTTTGCGCAATTGTCTTCAAAATGCGATGAGGGCGACAATAATTATAACTATTTTAACTCAAAATCTTGAGAATAACGTTAGCCATGATACACTATTTGGTTTTATATGTATGAATTTTAAATTCTCCTGTGGTTTGCACACACTCTTTACACCTCCGATATATTTTTAAAACTGGAAAATTCATCTAAAATCTAACGTGTAAAACTATGGCCGGCCAAACAACCAATGAAATTTATTAAGGCACGCAAAATCAACTGAATTTGTAAAAAAACCTTCTCAGTTACGAGTCAAAGCAGACTTTTGTCTGAGTTTTTTGACAAATTGGTTCTAAGGTGCTGTGGGAAGTACCTAGTTGGTGGCTTTTTAGATTTTCATTGAACCTGGCACGTAAGCAATATTTTGGAGTTTCGATAGGTGTTTAAATTATCATGATAGCCACCTTTTTGTGTTGGGGTACGAGATTTTCACCATCCAAGAGTCCCAACTGCTCCCAACCGTCTGGTGCCGGTGAGACTACAGCATTCCCAACTGGGGAATGTTGGGAGGGTTAAGCTAATGGAGAAGAAGTAGATAGATAATAATACCTGGCTATTCAGGCATGGTCACCAAACACGGCTAAAGCAATTTCAAGCAACGATATTCATGAAAGATGGCTGCAGATTTGTATAAAATTCGGAAAACATCGGAGGTAGTGGGGTTATCAAATAAAATAAATATTTCCTAATTTCCTAGATTTAGAAAATGGATTTTGGCGCAGACGTTACAACAATGAGCTATATACTCTGTTTAAAGATCTAAACGTCACACAATTTATAAAACTGGGAAGACTTCGGTGGCTGGGTTATGTAGAGAGAATGACCGAGCATCGAGCACCAAAGTCGCTGCTGAACTCAAGACCAGCAGGGCGAAGGAGTCTGGGAAGACCAAGATTAAGATGGAGCGACAACGTTCTCAGAGATATATCTACCTTGGAGCTTCTAAACTGGAGAGAGCTGGCACAAAACTGAGATGAGTGGAGGAAGATTATTGAGGAGGCCAAGACCCACCAGGGTTGTAGAGCCAAGAGTGATGATGATGATGATGAATTTCCTAGATGAACAAGATTCTGATTTGAAGATGTTACCCAAATCAATTTTTTATATTTTTTAATTGATATACCTATTTTATATAATATAGGTAGTTACACAATGCTGTGGACGGGTAAAACGCACAAAATTCGCACAGTTAATCAAATTTCACAATTAAAATTCAAGTTCTGTGAGAGTTTTATTTAAGTTCTGTGATTTATGCGACCGAATCTTTTTCTGATTTTTCAGTTTCAAATTTTCTTTTGAGAGTCGCTTATATCATCTTCGGTGATTAAATATTGTTCTTTGTCAAACAATTGTTTTATGTAAATTTAAGGTTGACCGCGCCACCTGAAGATGTCACCGTAGGTCAATAAAATGTGTGACGGGTGATTTAGCTAATTAAATCCACTAACTCGGCTTCCCGGTTGACCGTCAAAATGTAGGGTTAGAACTGTGTGCGTCAATTTATTTGCTGTGATCGCCGGTTGCCGTTAAAGCCGGTTACTTGATGTAATTCACTAAATCACCCATTACAAATGTTGTTGTGATAAACCATCTAATTGTTATGCTGCTTTCTGAACTTATATTGATTAGTTCTTTGACCTCGAGTACTTTCTCATTCCTACATCGCATCGCTTCAACTCTTACTAATTAAGGCGAGGGCTGCTCAATAATGTTAGTTTTTCACCCCATATCTCAGGCTTAGAGATGTGATCCTTGGAAGGCGTGTTACAGCTGTGATGACTGATAAGGCCATGTTTTTGCTCCAGAGAGCAAGTTGCTTCCCCGTACTTATAGCGCTGCTTCAAGTAAAAATCTGGCAGGACTGACCCAAGATATGCTTCTTAAGCTTCGTAAACAGTCAGCTTCGGAGTTCAGCTAACATAGAGGGAGAGAATACTCATTGTAACCCTTTTGATTAAGGGTTAATGGAACAATTAGATTTCTTTCGGGAGGACCGACACGGTTATGGTTAAAGTTTATGATACTTTCTTGCTATAATACGTGTCATACTTGCAAAGTGGTTGTACCTAAAATAAATACTAACTGTGGCCACCTTTAAAATTTTGCAACTATTTGATAATCTTGTTACATTGTGTTTTTTTCTAATTAAGTATCTATATGGTCAATGATGAAACATTTGGGGATTTTGAAATTCTAAAAATAATAGAATTCACCGTGGGCTAACGGGTATGTTCTAAAATGTAAACTTTCAACGTTATTTTATACTAGCTGGTTAGTGGCATGCGTTGCAATGCCATATTCAAAGAAATACTTTGTTTCTCCCTGAATCACTTTTCCCGTGCGTCCCCGTTCCCCTCACGCGTCCTATTCCTAGCTAGTTTTATAAATTATAGCCTATTATGATATTCTGATGTATGAGCTATATTATTGTAAAGTTTCATAAAAATCCATTCTGTAGGTTTTGTGTGAAAGAGTAACAAGCACAGATACATCCATAAAAACTTTCGCGTTTATAATATTAGTAAGATTTATTTGTGTGGCTTTGTGATGACGGTTACATCATGAGATATTTATAGAATATCGCAGCTGGCTATCCATTGTTTAGCGGTACCATAGGTCGGTTTATCAGTATTATTTTTTAGTGATGTTGTCACTAGGTTTATCTTGCCGCAAAGCTCCTACCCACTGATGTGATGTCCCTAGATCTAGGGGAGAAAAATATTTTTTAGGGAAAAGGGAAATCCGCACAAAATCTAGGGAAATTTCGAACTCTGGCAAAAAAAAAAATCATAAAAAAATATTACTATTTTGCAAAGTGATTTTTACTAGGAATTCCGTTTCTATTTCAGTGGTAAAGTACCTACATACTTTCACATTACGTTAAATTTTCGATCGAACTGGCCATTATATGAATATGATATTTTTAATAATATGAATATGTTTTAGAAAATATAAAAAACATTTTTTGAATAATAAGAAAATAATTTTTAGAAAATAAAAAAAATAATCTACATTCCCCTAATTACTATAAAAGGCAACTTTCTGCAACTTAAAATTTCAATTTAAGGCGTCGCACGTTCGATTCCTCGGCTGGCTAAGTCCTCCATCACAACACATGCAACATTTTCGGCTTTCTGTGGTGGTAATAGGAGATTTTCAAATATTGTTGGGTTATTCGTAACCCGGGAATGTTTGTCTTTCTTTTTAAAAAAAGTAAAAAAAGAAAATACGAAAGTGAAATTAATTTTACTTCGTATACTGATTTCGCGGGCATTTATGGCACAGGAGCATAAAAAGCAATTGACATACTGATCTTATGATTTGATCCTAGCCGATCGCGATCGTAGAAAGAATTAAAACATTTTCAACTATTCTGAAAATTGGTTCGTTTATTCGAACGAAACTTTACGATCTGCGAGCAGGCGATAATCGTTGCTCATTGCTCATTCCAGGGAACAGCAACACAAACATTCTTTCACCATCAAAAGATACACATGGCCCATGGTAGTCGATTTACAAAAATAATCATGATTGAGTTTAATAATAATATTGATATAACACTCGTTTAGTGTTTTAGGTATTGTGCTTTTCCGCTTCAAGTGAATTTTAAACAGTGATAAAAAGTCTAACTTATTTTTTTATAAATAAATAAAACTTGTCATTTTTTTCTACATAAAAATCTAAGGACGGGTTGTTTAAAAAAAAATAACGTTTTTTAAATTTAATTTTACTTTTTTTTTTTTTTTTATTTATTAAAATTCAAACCTGCTAAACTAATTATGTAATTTGTCAGAAAGTACATAATGACAATATTTTTGCAATAACACGGTACAATGGTAAATAGTATGTAGGTATTGTTAATGGTGATGATAAGTTGGTTAAATTACAGAATAATATAGAAATATGTAAAAAGCGGTAAAAGCCTTAGACTATAAGAAACAAGTACAAATGAATTTAATATGAACAAATTAATACAATCAACCAGTACTTACATAGTTTAATATACATAAGGTAATAAAAATTTGTAATGATTTTCCATTTCCTTAGATTGTAGATTCCAATGTTGATCTGTGAAATTTCGGTTTTAGTTATGTGATTTTTTGAGTTTTATGAAGAAATCTTATTGTATCATAACAGAGCATTAATAGAATTTACACAGAACATGAAAATTAACTTCAAATAATTGATGAATTGTTCAAATTTTTTGAAAAAAAACCGTCCTAATAAAAAGTCAGCATTTCAAAAGACAAACATTCCTTTTAAAAATAATAACCTGTGACTGCCAACCTATGGCAGAGATCGATCTGTTGTACGTAAAATTGAGTAGGTACACTTTGAAGAGCACGATTATATGAAATGTAGATACGAGTATATAATGTCTTTCACAAGACATTATATCTACTAGTACGTTTGGAAATTTAGCAGGGATGCCGGGGATCTCGTGATGATATTAGCGGCAAATGCTCTGCCCATCAACTGCGTGGCGGGCCAGATCGGGCGAGGCCGGTTCAAAGAAACCCTCTGACCTCTCCAGTCGGTCTATTTCGACCAATCGGATTGTACCGCAGAGGGAGCGATGAATTCATTCGTCCGTCACTACTGAACACACTGAATAACCTACCCACCCCTAATATCCTTTTCCTTCTCTAAACATCCTCTCCTTCATTTCATTAAAAATATTTTTCACACCCTAAAGACCCGTTCGGATGAGGCTGGTAGTTTAATCGAGTAGCGAGTAATTTGGTATCTAAATGTGTCCGAACACTATAAATGTAGTAGAGTAGTTAAGTCAGTGGTTTACCAGTCAATCCATCCTTCATTTCATTAAAAATAATTTTCACACAGTATCCCCAAAGACGATATACACCCTAAAGGCCCGTTCGGATGAGGCCGGTAGTCTAGTCGAGAAGAACACTATAAATGTAGTAGAGTAGTTTAGTCAGTGGTTTACCAGTCAATCCATTTTGTTCTATTTTTTCGGGCGAGTAGCGTCCCTCAACAACTACTTAACTACCACGCCACTACTCAACCACTAAATCGAAACCTAAATACCGAACCCATTGTTTTAGTAGAGTACCTACAGATCAAAAGTAGCCGCAGAAATGTCATCTAGTTGTGGCAAAGATGCTACAGTAAATTTTTTAAATTTTTCTGTTATTAATCCATTTCGTATCCATAGTTTCTTTGCTTTCAACTTACCAATATCTTCTTCCACCTCTTCTAAAATAACCATTACAATCAGCTTATTTAGCCTTCCTCTGTTGAGTTATAGCCCGTTCATTCTTCCAATGCGCCACTCACTAATGTACTCTATGCACTCGACCAATGTGAACGCTTTTTGATCAGTCAAGTGGAGAGTTTTTTTTTACAATAACTCCACACAGAAGGCCCTGAGGAATATAAATTCCCTCAGGGCCTATGCCATCTTAGGGGAGGCTGTGTAGATGGTCTTTTTAAGGAAGGCAAAGATAGGATGTTTTGGTAAGAAAAAATGTATGAAGGGTGGGTAGGAATTTGGGGTCAGTGCAATGCAAGGCGATGGGTCGAGGGAGTCCGGCTAGAAAATTCAAAAAGCCTCCCTCAACCACTCTCTTTCGATCCGGCCCGCCACGCATCCGCCGCCAATACCTGGACAAATCTCAAACCATCAACCCGGGCACCCCTGCTAAGTCACCAAACGTAGCGAACCACTTGGGGTGACGTATGGCAGAGGTGTTGGTTATCCAATAAATGGTTCCCGGGGCGGCGGTACCCGTACCAGTTCTAGAAACTTTCAGAATTGAGAGGCGGAGTGTGTCGGTGAGTCTAGAAGGTTCTGGAAAGTTCTAGAAGTTTGGATAATCTTAATTTTATTTATTAAAAAAATGTACAATGTGCATGCCGCTAAAACTCAAAGACGAGTACCGGTACGATAACCGGAGTTATATTATGTGGCAGCCCTCTATCCCCAATCCAAGAAGAAAGTTCCCGTTTTTACCTGAAGGGTGTGCTTTCAAAGATATAAGGACTGGAAGTTTCGCCCCCTAGAAATTTATAGAATAGTTCAAAACATTCCACAGTATTCTTGAGCATTCCACCACATTCCAGAACATCCCGGAACATTGAGGAATGTTGTGGAATGTTCGGTAATAGGATGGAACGTTCAGAAACATATCGGAAAATCCCAGATCATTGTGGAACATTCCAGAACACTCCTGAATGTTGTGGAATGATCTGGAACATTTTTTTTTCCTTTATTTTTTCCCAATTTTTACATTTGGCATATACAATATTATAAAAAAACGTAAGAATAATGGGAACCCACTAAGGCGCAGCCTGCGCGTGGGTAATATGGTTAAATACATTATATTATTGTAGGTACCTAGAAAGAAACAATACAGTGGGCATATAAAGAAAAATCATGATTTCATTTTGTCTGAACAGCTTGTGTAAAAAGTGTATACACTAATAATTATGTGCTATAGGTACATATTTATATACTTAGGTATTAGGTGGGAAGGCAAATTTTGGAATACTGTGATGAACATAACTTGAAAATTTATTTTAAAATAAAACAATATAAACTTAATTTCGACAGATTCAAGAGCTAGAAAACAGTTGTTTAAGTGAAAACAAAATATTAGTGAAGTCATAATCAAACCAAACTATATAAACAAACTAAATACCAGAAAATATTCGTTTTTTTATATTATTTAAATTATAAAAGATAACATTTTCCCAATATTTAAAAAAGGAAACTTTTCAGTTATTATTTTAATAAACATATATTTAAAAATATATTTGTGTATCGTTGTTCTGCAAGGTAACATATTTACAGCAGTGGTATGTCGTTTTAATCCTGTATGCGAATTACTGGAGAATCGTTGCTTTTCCTTAGGAAAACATGTCCGTTCTTGGTCCAAATATATTTATATCCAATACATTTCGTAGACTTGGCTAGCCAGAGAAGTTCCTTATTTGATGGTGTTAGTTTTTCATTAATGTAAATATTATCTGTGGAGTCAAAATACTTTATTTCTTTTGGGCTCAATAATCCTTTATTTTTTTTTTATTAATAACCCGGTCCTTTGATTCTTTTGAATTAAATTGAATACTTATTATATTTTTAGCAGGGTTGTTGTAATAATTAATTATGGAGTTGTTTTTTACTAGGTCACTGCAGTCAAGAGTCTTTAACAGAAGTTCTATAGGATTTTGAATGTCTTCATTTTCCTTCACAGCAATTCCTTGGATTTCGATAGATGTCTCTAGCGTGCGCTGTTGAATGTTATTGACAGAAGATTTAAGATATTTAATTTCTTTTTGCATTTCTTCCATTTTTGTGTCATTATTTTAAAGGTAATCTTTAGTTTTTTTAGTTCGCTTTCAAAATCACCAATTTTATTTGAGCAGGATTCCACTTTCTTGACCAGATCTTGAATTTCTTTCGTGATGTTCGAAAAATTTTTATTAAAATCATTTGTTAGAAAATTTGTTAGTTGTGCGTTTATTCTTTCACTCATTGTTTGAAGTAACTGTTCTTTGAAACGATCAAATTTTTGTTCGATTGAAGTATCACTTTTATCAATTTTTGGACGCATTGTTATTATTAAAAAATATATTTTAATATTTTTATTTAAACTGAGGTGACATCTATCGACGAAATCTTCTTTGGAAATAACTGCTCGGTAGGCAACTGCTGAAATGTTCATATAATTCGCTAGGTGATTGATATATAAAAACTTTAATTTATTGACATTTTATTTTATTTTCTTATTAAAGCTTCGTATTAAAAAGATGCTGATGATTTGAGCACTCGAAAATGATTTGAATGTCACATTTAATCACTTTATACTTTATTTGAAGCGCAGAAGGTTTTGTCGAAATACCGATTGAAGTCAGGGAGAAAAAATGATGTTTTGTTGAAGAACTACGATTTAACAGCACAACAACATGAAGATGAACTAGCGTATCATTCTTTGAATAAGGTTTATTGAAGTAACTGCTTTATATCATCCAAAAACTCACAAAAACTTTATTAAAATAACAGAGATGTTTTGACAGCTGTTCACTTCTCTAGGTAAGTAGGTATAATTGATTATTCTGAATTGACATTATTCTGGAAGTTAGAAAGTTTTTTTGTATGGGGCTTCCCATAAGGGGTATATAAAGCAAGATTCGTCGTAGATTCGAAACTCAATTCAATCTCACATCAACTCCCTGAGCGAAGCCGGACACCCCAGTCAGAGTATTTGAGAGCATTACACAAGGTTCCAGAACCTTAATCGGGAACATACAAATTTAACCATTTGCATGTAAAATTTGATTTTCCTAATACGAAAACTAAACCGCAATGAAATTTATTTTCTAATAATAAATATCCGACCAGACTCGGAATCTCCAAAAACAGGTTTATTTCCATAACGAAGATTAAGTCAGTTTATTATAATAATTATTGTCATAACTAGAGACCGGATTATATGCAACATAAATAGCTCAAAATATGCATGCAAATATGCAATAAAAATAGCTAAAATATGCACGAAAATCCATAAAAAGGGTCAAAATATGCAACATGAAATAATACAGGAATTCGTATTTTTACAAATTTTTTTTATTTTAGTAAACTATTAGTTCTCAAGGATAAAAATTATATTTTCGAAAATATCAATTATAAAATGTATTTAACAATAAAATTTAGAATTTACCTTTAAAAACGTATAAGTGCTGTTCTAAATTTTCTGTAAACAAATTGTGTCTACGATCGCTTAATATATTTTTGTAAGCGGAAAAGGAACGTTCTACGTTTACTGATGTGGCTGGACAGAATTTAAATTTGGGTGCGATTTTTGAACTTATTGTTCCGGGCAAAATTTCACCTGCCCCGTTGATGAAGTTATCAATTTGGCACAAGGGTTCAAACCCCTGGGTTATTTTTCAGTACGTTTTCAAATTTTTCTTTGAGTTTACTCGGGAATAGCTTTGGCAACAAGGAATTCATAAGACGAATTTTCTTCATAACCTGAATAGATGCATTCAACGCCAATCCATACGTTTCAAGCGTTTTTATACTTGCAGGTATGTAGGCGAAATGAGTGGTAATCATAGCTAGTTTTTTTTTAATACTAGCGTCGTCAAACGATTCTTTGCACTGGAAAACTGCCAAAGCCTCTGCACTATCGAAGTTATTGATAATACCCTTGATGGCTTCAAAATGTTCCTGGTAAAAAATCGCAGCTTCGATCCATGTACCCCAACGTATTATTACTGGCTCGGGAGGTAAAGGGATATTTGGCAGTTTTTCTTTGTAGGCCTTTATACGAGCAGGCGCCTTAAGGAACACTTTCTTTGCTGATAAAATCAGGTTATTTACGTTCGCAAACGTGGATCTCACTTCTTCGGCGAGTCTGTGTATTCCGTGAGCAAAACACGTCACATGAATCAAATTGGGATAAAATACTTGGAGGGCTTTGCCTGCTTTGATCATATAGGGGGCAGCATCTGAGAGCAACACATTTTCATCCGCAGAAGATTCAGGAAATATTTTTTTTATACCCTCATTCACAAATCTGGCGATCGTAGAATGATTTGCCTTTTCAGGTTCTCTGCAGGCCACCAAATAGAAAGGTGAAGGTTCAAGTTTTATTGCACCAACAATCAAATTTGCAATCTAACGGCCGCAAGTGTCGGTGGTTTCGTCACAGCTGAAATCCATGTGATGTTATCCTTGAGTTCATTGCGTATTTCTTCCAGGACATGTAGATAAATTGATGGTATGTAATTTTTACGTAAAGTAGATTCATCTGGTATATTTTGATTTATGCAATATTTTCTGAGAAAATCCTTCAAGGCAGGATGTGTCAGTTTGTATAGATGGATATTGCTTGCAAGAAATGCTTCACATAGATCCATGCAAAAGTGTTTTTCTTGTTTACCTTTGGAGGTTACTTCACTGTTACTGCTACTTGCCACACTAAAAACTTGTTGTCGTGGGCCCTTCTTCTGCACTTCTGCGATATGAACACTGGTTTTGACATGCTGGTCTATTTGGAACTTTTTTGTGCTAGAAATGTTTTTCTCGCAAACTCGGCAGTATAAAACTTTTCCGTCGTATGTAAATATTCCAGGATATTCAGCTATCCACGTATGGGCACTTTTTTATTAGGGGGCATGGTTCACTTTCACAATGTACAACTTCGTGCAAACAAACAAAACACTAAACGAAACTCTAAAGAACAGCGCGTGCGACCAGTCAAAAACAAAATTCGCAATTCACTGAATTACCATAAAAAATATACCAAACCACCCCTCATACGAATGAATGAATTGTTTTCGGCAATAAGCCGAATTAAGCCGAGTAGGCGCAAGCGCAGGCGAAGATGAGAGAGGTTCCCCGCTCCGGCCGCCGGCCGTAGCGATCAGTAAGATCAGTTATCAGTTCGCTGGCCGCGCGTCTTGCTATCTGACGTTTATAATGTCGCTATGTGAGGCATCTGAACGATATCAACCGTAAATATGCAAGATCTCATTTTTTTGCTAAAATATGCAACTACCGCTGAAAAGGGTCTAAATATGCATTTGCATATGCAAATATGCAAATGCATATAATCCGGTCTCTAGTCATAATAAAATTTGTGGTCATTTGATTAAAAACTATGTTGTAATTATTAACAGTCTTAGATTAATAGTTTTTTAGTATAAAAGAAGATTAAGGAGCTGTATGCAATCAACTTAGGATGAAAATTGTAGTTTTGAGTATAATGTGTTGAAGTTAATTTGGGAGGCGGGTATGGGTACCGTCCCTAAGTGAATCATTCATTGGATAACCAATACCTCTGCAATAGGTCAAGGCAACAGGACGGGTTCATTTGGGGTGAGGTTTGTCCAGGTCTTGGCGGCGGACACACTGCCCACCAGCTGCGCTACGCACGGGCCGGATCTGGAGAGATACGCCGGGGAATGGATTCAGACGTCCGTCACTCCTGGACCCCAAATTCTTAGCAATCCCGTCATACTCTCTTCTTTCCTAGAGCTTCCTATCCCATATTCCTTCTAAAAGTCTCTCCGTACAGCATCCCCAAAGATGACAGATGTGTGGCGATAATGTTAAAAATATTAACTTGTAACCAGTGCTTAAATTTTTGGGTACATTTCCGTCCAAATCACAAAAATAATATATACACAGAAAATGAAGAAGGGAGATTCCAATAAGGCGATAGGAGCTAAAATAGGCTTGGGAATATTTGTGTTGTTATTGCATTCACAATCTCGATTTATAATTTCAAATTTAATTTTAAATGGTCTCATATCTCCATACTACATCATATTCCAAGTTAAAATCCGTGCGGTTTACGACACCAATAAAAAATATTTTATTTTTATTTTTTTTATTGATATAGATACGTGATTGCCTGTCTCGCTAGGGTATACCTGTGTTGAGACAGGCATTGCATATCTACATACTATGGTTACATTATTTGTGGATTTTTCGACCTTCATGATAAGCTGATGCCCGTGTTATGGTTTTCATTGTTAAGTTTTAAGATAAAAAACACATTTAAAAGATGTTGTCATTATTTTATTATTTTTAACACGTTTAACACAAATATTTTTTTTAATCCAAATATAATAAAATCATATTATACCAGCTTTTATAATACTAATGTATTTTTTTCTTTGTTTTACATTTTTTCAGAGAAAAATGAGTCCTTACTGGGGTACCCCGTTCTAAGGACACATTATACAAGTTTTTTTGATTGAATATAAGTATGTATACCTATATTTAAATATTACAGACGAATTATAAGTTGAATCTACAAAATAACAATGTACATAGCTTATAAGCTATAGCAAATAATGTAGCTTTCGATTAGTGAAATAATTTTTAAATTCCATTCGGTATTTATTGCGTGAAAGAGTAACGAACACACATCCGTACAAACTTTCGCTTTTATAATATCTATAAGATTCTTTAATGAATGACATTTGAAATAAACGAAATGTTCATAAAAGTGGCAAAATATACTACGGAAATGGAATTTTAGCAGGAATATCAGGTAAATTTTAAAATGCAATGACATGGAGGAAAAATATGTAATAATACTTGTATAAAAAGTAGGCACAGAAGGAAACAAAGTTTACTTAATTATTGTTATTAATATTAATAAAAAAAAATACTTCAATTAAAATTTAACAAAAAAAGAACTCATGGTAGATACTCAAAAACTGTATATATCAAATTAAACTTATGGGTTATATAATGTTTATGCCCTTTTCGTAAGAATGTTTCCATTGCTGATAATATTCAATTTGTTGCCAAAAAAACTTATTTATATAGGCTCAAAAATAATGAGAAATGGGACAATTCTAAAAGAGCTTGATTCCATTTGGATATTTACACTCCAATTTTTCCTGGTGCTTCTATTTCTTTGCGAAGGCTGGACACCACCACAACGGAGTAGAAGCTGAGGGCTGAAAGAAAAAAATAAAAATTATCTATATACTAATCGTTATTGAAAAAAATTTTGGAAAAGAGGACGAGTTGTTTCATAGAATTTTAACAATTCATCAAATTTTAGGGCTAAAATTCAAGGCCGGTCATTTTACAGTACTTGGATAATAACAAAACTTGATTAAGAGTTTTATAAAACTTGAATATTAACCATAAAATTTGGTAAATTGTTCAAATACTGTGAAACAACCCGTTCAAAGGTTCAACCGAAGATCAAAAACCATTTACATAAAATCAAAAATGTAAAATCCTCCACCATAACGAAAACACATTTCTTTGTCAATTTGCGTGAATTTATAAAAAATTTAAATGCGGGTAAATATTTTGTTTGAACATCTTAAAATTCCCTTTCTTTTTCGGAGTGCCGGCTGGATTATGGTATCTATCAGAAGTTATTTGGCGGACATAAGTTAGATATCAAAACATGAAAGTAGATAGACAAAAAAAAATACATATCGTCGCAGGAAAGCATGCCAAAGAAGAGCCTTTTTCAACCTTTTTGAGCCTGCGTACACCTCGACTGGTATGAAAAATTTTTGTACCCCGTACCTGCTATCTTTATTTTTTACACGTGTAATGAAAGGCATGTTTCATTTGTAATTTTTGAATACTCTCATTATCACATTTATTTAATAATCAAGTCACACAAACACAACTAATACAATTTTACGCTGAGTGTTATAAGACTTCGGACATTTTTAACAAATGATTCTAATTGCGTGCCACGATATTGCGTTCCCCCAATTTTAGCTTAATTAACAGCTCGATATATTTTTACAATAATAGGGGTGGAGAATTAGTCAACAATCGCCTACTGATTCGGATCGATTACTACCGACTACTTTTGACTTATTTTTCTTTCCGCGTTGTTTCCGGCCGTTTCATCGTTGGCTGTATTATTATCAATGTATTAACTTGATTTTAAAAATATGGGTTCGGGATTGAGCACCAAAAATGGAGAGCAAGTTGTGCGTGCAAGCAAAAAAATATATCTGAAGAGAGTAGCTCATCCTGAAAAAGGTGGGGGGAGGTAGGGGAAGCATTTATCCAGGAGTTGATGAATTGTATCTTACCGATCTGAATGGCAGAGATGATGATGATTATCATTACTACGGGGATATCTCCTGCCACCATAATGACCATTGTAATAGTGCAGATGATATACAGGACAATTCCAATTAGGTTGATGATAACCCAAGCGTTGATATGGTCGGGACGTTTCTGAAAATTAAAATAAACTTTTTTAGTAAAACATACTTTTAACAAATAAGGCTGAAAAGAGCCGTCTCCTTCCTTTCTCTTAAAAGACCATCCACACAGCATCCCCACAAATGGCATAGGCCCTAAGGGAAATTATTTTCCTAGATTGCTACCCACCCCTCTTTCCATTTTCCTTCCCAGAACTTCCTCTCCTTCCTTTCTCTTAAAAGACCTTCGACACAGCATCCCCACAAATGACATAGGCCCTAAGGGAAATTATTTTCCTAGGCGCCTCCTGCACAGCACCTAACAGTAATACATGCTCACGGTCTGTAATAAACATATTTTATGTTCTTTTTATCAAAATTTTAAGTATAAAACGAAAGAAACATGAAAATTTCACAATCTTACCTAATATAGTCTAATCTTACCTAGTTACGTAAAACAACGACAGACAAAAATATATGTAAAATATTGTCGGAAATCTTAAATGGATGAAATAAAACCTCGTGTAAAACGCCCGCGACTCTGGTTTCGCTTTTTTATGTATGGACGTGAGGTAATTAGCAAACTGAAATTTTATATCGGAGCTAAAAGGGAAATTTTGGAATGTCACGAAAATATCGGAATAAATTCAGAATCTTTCGCCATCAAGTGATTAACTAATATAGTAACCATTACGTAAAGTATGTTGATCGGTGTACATTGTGGTTTGTGTATAAACTTTCAGGTGTGGATATATTATAGCTCCGTCGTAACCTCTCTATTTCTCATGAACAGCGAATACTACAGAAAATTTTCACAACCTATGAGAATCGATATGTAATCCCTTAGGCCTCGGGCTTATTTTGTTGTACCGTAAAAAAACGCTTTGCAATAAAATCAAAATAAATGGAATATTTGTAAACGCATCTGAAAACTAAAAACTGTTTTTGAAATTTAATGAAATACGCTTTCAAAATTTATATTTTTAATGCATAATTTTTGAAATATAAATTTTTTTAATGCAAACATAAAAAAGTTTTAAGAATGGCCCACCTTATGTTTTTTCCGACTAAAATTAGTAATAAAGAAAAAAAACACACAAATATATTATTAGGCAAGGGCGATAAGGCGAGAGACCGGCTGGAGAGGTCTAGGTTAGGTCTCCCTCAATCAATCTCTCTTGATCCTGCCCGCCATGCAGTAGGTGAACAAACGCATTAGCCGCCAAGACCCAGACAAGCCTCACCCCATTGTATTCTCGATGCTTTGTTGACGACAACGGGAAATGCAAATGCAAAGTCCGTAAGACCTACCTATAGTAAAATAATATTTCGATGATTTGTTTAGCGCCGCTTTTGTACAAAATCACATCAAGGGCGCTGTATAGCTTTAAACATTGTTATGAAAATAAACCGATGCTTATATATTTTCAAATAATTGCAATCAGGTACCATGTTTATTATTAATTGTTTATGGTCTCTGGTTGACTTCTGAACAACAATAGCACCGGGCGCAGTTATGTTGTTCGTGAAGATTTTTGTTTTTGGCTTCACTTCCCGGCGGTACCTGGTTGGGCTCAGGTACTGCCGGAAGTCAGACACCTGCCATGTTAAAAAATTAAAGTAAAGTGAACCAAAAGATCGTTAATTTGACCGGTATTTATTTCCAACCATGAAAATCAGAATTAGCACGCGCTCGGAGTATGGCCAGCGTATTAAAACCGAATCGAATTGTGAATCTTCAATCCTCACTCGCCGGGCGACCGTTGTTTTGCCATCACCAATACGAAGTTCTACAATTGTTCCCCATCAATCCTGCCACGTTATCTGGGAACCTGTACTTTCCTCGTGCGGAGGCTGTCTAGGACATCACCAATCACCACATCATCCTTATGGTCGGAAAGCCCTGGGCCGGCTTTCGTCCATGGGCTACCTTGGAACGTCCTCCGTGGATCACCATTTTTACGTTTCCATTTTTACGTCCATTTGGACGCCCTCCGTGGAATTTCATACTTCAGTCGGTTTGTTTGTTAGTTAACTTCACCGTACATGGTCTGTTTTGAGGAAACTTAAGTTTACGCTCTAAATGCAATATTTTCTTGTCATTTGTATGAAGATGTTACATGACAAAATAGTAACATTATTTGATCCACATTCCTGAAAGGAATTATGTGCTTTAAAGATTTGCCTCGGTGCCCTAACATATCTTGTTATCAGGATTGAGTGCGCAGTGACACGATAAAGTTGCTGGGCCGAGTGTAGATATCATATTTTTATCTTCCCACTTAATATTCAAGCCCACTCAGTAGGTACATTCCACATCGAATTGTATTCACTGTATACAAAGCTGTATTCAAAACACAGTCATACATAAGTAGTTATGAATCACGACAAAACACTACGCCTTTTATTTGGACTAAAAACTCTTAGCTCGATGTCCCACGGTCCGATACAGAATCGACATAATCCCAATGCTGCAAAACCTTGTGCAGAAATACATAATGTTACAGTTTGCAGCGCGGTCATTGTTGGACTTTTCTGCACATCGTCTTTTGGTTTATGTCGATTTCTTGCCCTTTTCTTACTTTTACCGGCCTACGGGACGGAGGGTTTTTTAAAAATCAGGAACGACTTTTTAAGACGGCCGGGAGGCCAATGTCCGTTCTATCTTGCTCCCAAAATCTCCCCTATAGATACCGCCTTTGAGGTGATTATTCACAAAAACAGCGCTCTACAAATTATCCAATTATTATTAATATTATACCATGATACCAACCATGGACGGGCGACCCTACAAATGGTATGTACTACCAAATTCTTTTGGATAACTATATCGTCTTTGATATAATCTACTCGTTCACTAAAACCGTGTACGTCTCTTAGCTCGAATGATCACAGTTAGCATTATTGAACAAGTGCCGTACCTTCTGGATGCCCATCAGAAGAACGACTCCGAGTATGAGACTCAGGATTCCGCTAACGAGTTGGGAGACGGACGATCCACTGCCGGCGCCAAGGTCCTCTGAGCTTTCGCTGCCTCCTCTTACAGCCGCCATGCTGACACCGATTACCATTAAAACTCCACCAACCTGCAAGCAGTCACATTATATTGATTAAGGGATGGCACTTTGTTATCGTCCATTGAAATTTATTTGGGACACGATACATAATTTTTTACGTGAATAGGTACCCCACAGGAGTCCACAACTGCTCCCCGCCTTCTGGAGCAAGTGGGACAATGGCATCTTCAGTAGGGGTAGGTATGTTATGCGGCTGAAGGAAGTATGGAGTGGAAGATAGGGAAGGACCTACCTGGCTTTTCTTATCAGGTTACCAAATACGGTTAAAACTCTTCTAAGCCATGTTTAGATTTTGAATGGTAGTCTTTCACTAGGGTGACACTACTGACACTACACATCTACATAATAGATCTAATTTATCTTCTTTGCTATATTACGGAGGATCTAGATTAAGTAGTTTACAAAGTTTGTGGTTAGAAGTACTAGTAACTAAGTTTGTAGTTAGAAGTAAATGTTTTATGTTGTGTGTTGTAATTGTCCTATTTCAGATATTTAACTTTATTTTAACACTAAACACTTCTAATTTATCATTTTCCTTCACTTATAACTTTCGCGTCTACGTCACCTTTTACTAAAACATTTCAATGTATTTTGTGTCAATGATATCTTTTGTCTGTGGCCTCGCGGTCATTTCTCTTGTTGTGTATAAAAATGCTTGCATCATTTTGGCTAGTAATTATTTCCACAATTCTCCAAATTGCATCTCAAGTGCTCATCACCTGTATTTGATGCAGTTTTGGAAGCACCTGAATCCATAGTCCTGGAAGGATCTCGTCAAATGCCCCGGTCTTGTAACTAAAATCCCCGGATCTCGTCAAATGCCCAGTCTTGTAACCGTAATCCGCCGGTTGTCCGGGCCCCGGCCATTTACTGAACCTGGCTTGACCTGCACCTGGCACTCCGGGTACTTCCTGCATATCCTTGCCAAGACGATGGTGGAAACGCGGATCTCTGAGCGGACGATCAACGGTGCTAACTGGACCGTCGAATCTGCTGGAGAACCAAATCCTATCGCTTCGAGTAAAGTTATAATTAGCTAGTTATCTTTTAACCGGTCGGTGAAGGGTGAGTCCATCTCAACTTTGAACTTATAATTTGAGTATAAATTCATGTTCATGTCACTTAGATCTTTAAACACAAACTCTTACCTATTGTATCTTATATTGTAGTTTGATTCCAGATTGAACCTGAAAGGAGATCAAATCTGTCCCTATAACCAAAAAAGTTGTCTCATGCTTTATATTTGGTGATGCGTGGTCTGTTTTTCTTCGGAATTTCTTATTTAATATTCGTTACACATGGACCTGGGCGCTGGAAATGGAAGATGTTCCTCAAAGCCGTCTTCGAGAGAATTTTTTTATTTAATTTTTTTGTGTAAAAAAATAATTTTTATTTTATACATATAATTGTAAAAATGTTACTATTAAATTACTATAATAAGATCTTGAACGTAAAGAACCCGTTAGACAAACTGTTAAAAAGTCCCGATAAACTACTTTTTAGCAGTTTGTCTAACGGGTTCTTTACGTTAAAGATCTTATTATAGTAATTTAATAGTTACATTTTTACAATTATATGTATAAAATAAAAATTAATTTTTTACACAAATAAAGATAAAAATAAATTTTTGAAAACATAAATAACATTTTTAAAGTGTTTAGAATAATATGTCATTGTAAGCTAATACAAATTAATTCTTTCCGTAAGCCAAGTCTTCAGTAAATTCATCAATTGTTTGTTTTGGGCACAGTTTTTAATTTCAGCAGGTAACATATTTAAAAAACTGGGAATCATGTAATTTAACGTTCTTTGTCCATATTTATTTGTATGCTTAGGTACAATTAGCCCTTCATTAAAGTTAAAACGAGTATTATGGTTGTGTTCCAGCCTGTTTATATATAAAGGATTATTTATGTGCTGAAATATAATTTTGTACCACAGAATTGCTCTCACTGAAAGAACTTTGAGACTCTGATAAAAGTATGGAATATTATGACTTTCTTTGTATAAATGATAATAATTCAAATGACAATAAACAAATATTTTCCATCATCCAAATTCAGCTACAGAACGAATTAATTTACCCAGAAATTTAGGAGGTAGAGGTATAGTCAAAATAACATCTTTAAAACATAATCAGGTAGAAATGCTAAGAAATTTTTTCCATAGGAAAGCTGATAGTTCAGAAATGCACAAAATAATTTGCAAGGCAATTTAATTTCACCATTAAATTTATACGACGAGAATGCCAGCATTCTTATAAATACCAACCAGGAATTATTAGATTCCTGGTCAAATAAAATTCTTCACGCAAAACACTTCAATTATCTCAACCAAACATATGTTGACAAATTTTCGTCAAACAAATGGTTGAGTATTGGAGAGTTGAGCGCAGAAATAGAAGGCTTTATGCTTGCCATTGAAGATAGAGTCATTAATACTAAAAATTATAGGAAGCATTTCATCAAAGATGCAAATCAAATTGATGATTTATGTAGAAAATGTTTGGCTTTTCCGGAAACTATAGAACATATTATATCGGGATGTTCTGTATTAGCGCCGTCCGAGTATACATTTAGGCACAATCAAGTTTTAAAGATAATTCACCAAAGTTTGGTAATTAAACATAACTTGATTGACTGCCGTAATGTACCATATTATGAATATGAACCAAATTCATTTTTAGAAAATGAATTTTATAAAATATATTATGATAAAACTATTCTTACAGACAGAACAATTAGTCATAATAGACCCGATATAGTTTTACATGACAAAATTAAGAAAATAACTTTTATCATTGATGTCGCTATTCCAAATTCTTGTAATATTCAGAAAACTGTTTCTGAAAAAAAAAGAAAATATACAGAATTAGGAAATGAAATTAAAAGAATTTGGCATTAAGAGACTATAAAAATATTACCATTTGTTATTTCGGCTACTGGCATTATACCTAGCTCTCTCATTCAAAATTTAGGCGTATTAGATTTGTCAAAAAATTTGTACATAAAAATGCAAAAGTCGGTCATTTTAAATACATGTAGGATTACGAAAGATTTTTTAAATATTTATATTGAGGGATCAGTAGGATTTATCGGACCAGTTAGGATTTCATCAGAGCCGAACTCTTTGATATGAAAATATCTGGAGTCGGTGAAATATTTTCCCATTATGTTTCTGGTGGATTGACGTATTGTTCTTGTATTGTTTTGTATTTATTATACTTATATAGTGCACTTACATTTCGTTAATTTACTAGATATTCATTTGTGGAAAAGTGTGTGGAAGGGTTTAGTCTTTCATTTGGGAAAGATTCAACCCGGACATAAAATCTGGAGCACCGTAAAATTAAAATGCCACTGCAAAAAACCCCATATCAATGGTTAAAGCCATTTCAAGCAAACGTTTCAATTCTGAATGAAGGTCTTTTACCAGTCCGATACTGGGAGTCCGGAACAGGTGGCAAATACACCATCCATTACTTTTAATGAATTAATTGCGAAACACCACAAATGAATAAAATAAAATTTTCTTGCGCACGTCGAGATTTGAACCCGCAACCTTCGGATTCGTAGTCAAGAGCCTTACACATCGACCACCACGGAGGTCGTCTTAATGATTGGATATAAGGATTTCAAAGCTTTTGAATATAAACTTCAAGTTGACAAGTGGAAATGCTGTGTTTGTTCCACCGGTATTTCGTAGTAATAATGAAATAGGGATTTTGCATTACGATTTGCAGCCAAGCGAAGATCTTGGAGCCAGACTCCAGGGAGCAGCCGCAGCAGCATTGTTTTACTACGGGAAGGGCCATCTTTGCTGATTCTGGGAAAGAAAAATGACAAATCAATTTCAAATAAATTATTCATAAACTGATCATTCATAGATGATTTAAGGATAAAACACCCTTAACAGTATTGCTTCAAAATATCAAAATCAATTTTTTGTTTGTGTGATTCATATGGTATATGATTATGGATAAAAAGTTTTGTTCGCATAAAAACTCAATCTTTGAATAAATTATTTCAAATACGATATAACATCAGTGATTCAATCCTTTATTATATTATTCGTATCTAAATAATATAGACGTCGTTAGCTACCAAAAGATTGAGAAGTTATGGTTTCAACTTCTTTTACGTAGAGCATAAAATATAAAATTCTGTAGGTAACATTCGTGCAGAACAGGTTTTTTTCTAGCAAGTGCGATGTTTTAAATAGTTAGATACCTACTCACTTTTACCATTATGTAGGTTGTAATTTAGATATTCCTTAGAAGAATTAAAAATATGAAAATATATTAAATTCAATTACGAAATAACTGAAAAACTACACGCGACTTTTAAAAGAATTGCGATTATATCGGCATACCTTTGTCAGGGAGGTAAATACGAATATTTCGTATAAAGCTTTCAATTTATTTTATGTTTACTTTATAGAACTTATATTAGAAGTTACATATTAATTAACGAATAAATCGTTCGGACGTAAACTGGTCCGATTTATTTTACGACATTATTCTCGAAATACATAAATTAAATACATAGTACAATAGTTAACATTATTTGATTGACAATTGAAATACTTCATAATAAATTTATCGTTAGACGGTTCATACCATTCACGAATGTAAATTATAAAAATAGATGAAGTGTGTCGTTAATTTAATCGTTTTACGTTTAGGTGCTATGAAATTATTTCATAAAAAACACCAGATTCAATGTTTCTTGCACTAAGTTTTATTAAAATCCTGCGGTTTTTTACTAATAAAAACTCAGAGTAAAAGCGTTATCGTTTAGAAGAAAGAAGAGGCTCGAAAGAACACGAATATCGTGATAAGGTAAAACGTGAAAAGCAAAAGGCATAATTTAGAATAGTACAGAATGAACCTACCAATAAAGGTCTGTTTTTTGCATTCTGTAATCTTATTAACGACGATAAATTGAGCAGTCAACTATCTGTGCTCTTTGTAGGCGCACACTCCTTGCTTTATCCGCATTCGGACATCGTTTTTTTCGTCATATATTTAAATTAAACACACACTCCTCGCTTCATCCATGTTCGTTAGTTGCCTGCAACGGGCAAAAGCTTGTTATAGCTAATGTGCTTCATAATCTTCATATCATACTAGTCTACAGTGTTATTTATTCATTTTTAAATTTGTTTTTTAACATAAATTTTACATTACAATTTATTCGTATTTTCGTGTTAATTTAATTTTTTGTTATATTCATATACTAAACTCGATTAAATAAATCCAAATATAATATAATGCATTCACACATTCCAAAGTCAGAATAAATAAATTCATGATATGCAATAATATTTTGAGCGCCACAGATTATTGCCAAATTAAATGTTACTACAATTATCAAGCTCTCCTGTTTTGTTAAAAAACATATTTCTATAATTTATGCAAATTTAAAAATAACATTTCAGTTTAATAATTTACCTATTGTTGTATTTCAAATGATACCACTACTCTATTCAATGTGTATGGTACCATTCTTCAATAGGCAGCACAATATGTTGTTAAAGTAACATTTTTTATTAAAAGTAGGTACTCACAGTAATATGCAACTGGTTTTATTTATCCGAATTTTAAATTCTCCTGGGGCACCGTTGTATTTGAATATCTTTGGGCACTGCACACACTACCAATATATGCTTAAAACTGGCAAATGGCAAAGGCGAAAGGCCAAAGATAAACCAAAATCTTGCAAGGAGACCTATCAAGCCAGCGGTCGTCAGACTGTTCCGGTCAAGGGCCACACAGGATAATCTGAGGTATTACCGCGGGTCGCACATTTATGAATTGGGGGGGGGGGGGACTGACACGAAATCAATATTTTTATAAAAAATGATTTGTTATACCTTTTTGTTTAGCAAATTAAAAAGCAATTCTTTTTTTTGTATTTTAAGTACCGGGTTACTATCTCCTTCCTTCTCGTATTTATGATATAGTGTCAATTCTTAATAATAATACACGTAAGTTGATAACATTATATACATAATTAAAATTAAAATTTAATTAAATGAAGACAATATAAGCGAAACTCAATCGAAAATATGAAAACAGAAAAATCAGAAAAATATATTTGCACCTCTTGGACTCGAACCCACGACCTTTCGCTTGCTGGGCAATTGCGCTAACCACTGTAGTTCAAAACAAACGCGCAGTGGTTTTTTTCACCACTGCGCGTTGTTATTTAATTAAATATTACAATTTGAGGTTTTAATCAAAAAGTAAAAAAAAAATTATTATAAAATTTTCAAATAATCCAATTAAATGTAGATATGAATATAAATGGAATCTTTCGGTTCAATTTTCATCCAATTCCCGAACTTCAGAAATATGTGTATTTTTGCACATGTGCTATAAATGATAACAATACGTACAATAACAAAAATTAACCAATATTAGAGTTTACTTTCCTATATTGGTACGTGATTAGCGTGTTTTTTTTGTCTTTTTTAGACCCTATTTTTTTAACCTCGCCACTCACTGTGCCATCTCAACGCCCCTGAATTTTCTCTGGGTCTTTAACTGCCCCCCCTGAAAGTCCCACCCCCTGAAAGGATGTGTTCAAAAACCAACTCGGCGTTTTAAAATCAAAAGTCGATCAATTAAAATCAAAGTTTTAAAATCATAAGGACATAGGTACAGACACAAAATATTTAAAAAAAAAAAAAGAATAGCAGGTTAATATAATAGTACACGATAAAAAGAAAATATTTAAAACAAAAAAAAAAAGCGGCAGATATTTGTGCGGGCCGCACAAATATCTGCCGCGGGTCGTAGTTTGACGACCACGGCATCAAACCATCAACTCATGGCCAGCCAATGGGCCAACGACGAAGTGAAATGTGTTAGGACCTGTCCGCACAGCGATATTTTACCGCACGTTTTTTTTTCGCAAAATTCTGTGACTCATGGGATCTTATAGGGCTATCCGCACTGGCAGTAGAAAATCGCGTGAAAAAAAATCTGTGGTTTGATGCAAATTGAACGCGTTACGGAGCGGATTTATTTCCGCGCGAATGTTTTGTGCAGTATGAAGTAGGTATGGCTATGGCCGCACTGCGGAATAAAATTCGCGCGTTTCACATCAGTTAGTTGTAGTAAATTATGAAATGATTTTTTTTGATACCTAAAAAAAAATATTGTATTTTCGCAACTCTTGATGTTTCATAAATAAAAAAACCTTTCATAGTTCTCAATGCTGTAAATGGGTGAATCCAATGTTCGTGACATCTTTTGATGCGTCTAGTCTGTTACGCCACCGTAGTATTAGATAAATTAAAATTTTAGTTTGGTTATCCATTTACAAGTGCGTCTTAGCCGATATTATATTATACGGACAAAAATCGCACGAAATTTTATTCGCATTGCGTACTAGTTGTAATTCTGATCGCGGAATATAATACGCGAGAATTAAAACCTCGCGGCGAAATATCGCAGTGAGGACGGGGCATAAAATAAATTGAATTTAGGAAAACTGCCGCTCGGTTCCGAATTTTAGCATACAGATTTTATTATTTTGACAAAGTGGTCCAGAAGTGCTGTGCAAAGTTACTGGTGTCGGTCTGTCTTCAATGAACCTGGCACATAGCAATATTTTCGGATTTTAATAGGTATTTGAATGATATTGGTATTCACCTTTCTGTGTTGGGATGCGAGTTTATTTGTCCACGACGAATATAATGCTGCAGATTTGAACAAAATTCGGAAAACACCAGAGGGTATCTAGGGTTATCAAAAACAATTAATATTTCCCCAATTCTGAGAAGAAATTGTCGATAATGAAGATGTTACAGTTTAAATTCATACTAAATTGACGTATTTTTTTCTGGTATCTTATTTTTTATTCTACCTCGTGAGTTCTACCAAATAACACCGTTTTCATAATATTAGATTCATTATTTTTAACTGAAATGACAAAAAAATTTGTTGACGATAACATTTATAATACATTTATCTAATACAATATGTGTGTTATTATTTTTTCGTTATCAGTAATTTTTGTTGGAAAAAAATGCTTTAGGTTACGCTTCTTTGGTTCGCATTCCAAATTTTTATATTTCAAAAATTGTATAATGTTTATTCCGAAGTATAAAATTTGAAAGCGTAATAGGCCACTTGCATGGATTTTTTTACTAAGAATACGAAAATGTAAGTAAAAATTTAAAGAAATGTATAGTTTTTCTTATTTTTAAATAAATAAATCCATTATTTGAGCTCGCGACGTCACTACATGAAAATGTCTCGTCTCCGATTATGTTCCCTTAATTTTGTAAAATTCCACACTGATTAATTTTTTTTTATATGGCAACGCTTTGATTTCCGGCGAATTTTTGAATTTGCGTTTAACGTTCACTAGATTTATTGTTTGTTCTATGCGAACTTATCCTTTGGTTTGATTTTTTGATAAAGATGGCGGTGTTTTTACAGATGTTACGAAGAGAACCCCGTACAATTTATTGCTATTCGTGTGGAAAACGTTCATTTATTTTAAATGATTTTCGGCTATGTAATTATTGTTTTTTCGCACGCATAAAATTATGTCCCGTATTTCCGGTTTAAAAAAAATGGTCTTAATTTTCGGATTGAAATTTTCAAAGAATCGCCAGGGGTTCAAAAATACGATTAAAAAAAAATAAAAAAATATGGAATGTCTTAGAATATTTGCTTTAACCGGAAAAAAATGTGATGCAAGTGGCCTATTCACCACCTTTCATAAACGGTTTTTAGTTTTCGGATACGTCCATTTATTTGGATTTTATTGCAAAGCGGAAATATTTTGATCTTCCGATAAAATTGGTTAAAATAAATCATAATCTGCAGAGCGATTCCGTTTTTTGTGGGATCAAATTATTAGTTATTATATAACGGACGTGATCTCCTGTAAGATTCGTGTAGTTTTTATGGCTGTTATTTTTTTACTATGTACATTATGTACAACGTACAAATGAATAAATAAATAATCGTGTTCAAATCGATCTTAACTAAAATATGTGACAGTAAATCTCATAGATATTATAAATGCGAGAGTTTGTATGGATGTGTGTTTGTTATTCTTTCACGCAATAAATACCGAATGGAATTTAAAAAAATTTTTCACTAATCGAAAGCTACATTATTTGCCAGTAAAATATGCTATATATATATTGGTAAACTCTGGCGTTATGAATAAGCTGTGGTGTTATTTAATTATTTATTTTACGTTTATTGGCAAAGCTTGTTGCTAAGTAAATGTTTGACGTGGGCTGTCATTTTGTTATTTGGATTTCTTTGATAGCAAAAATTCAAATACGAGAATTCTAATATAAATATTAATTTAGTGTACAAATATAAAATAGGTACTAATCTACATTTTGACCTACTATTATGAATGCGAAACGGCGCGTATTTGATTGTTGATTGATTGAGGGAAGGGGAGGGGGGGGGGGGGGGGGCAAATATGCGAGCGAAGCTGAGGGCAAAAGCTAGTATATAATAAACACACAAATCTGACAGGATATAACGTTCGTTATCCAATAACGATCTCACAAAAGATCCAGAATCGCTCGGGTGTTCTAGTTTAATTATTTTAGGTTTAAACGCTTTTTGCAAGTTATGCTTTAAGCCGCCGCTGCCCGAATTTCTACTGATTTCTTACATATCTCCTTTAAACATTTAAAGTATTTAAGCTCATAAAAAGTATATATAAATGTTATTTTTTAAGATAATATCAAGACGCGTTCCACGCCGAAACGCAAATTATATGAAATTCCATCGACAGAAAAAACTCGCAAAGTATGCTCCGAAAATGATTATAAACACGTTTGTTTCAGTTATTTTACAAGTTTTGAAAAAAATTCACAATGTTTCTTTAAATGATACTTAAGACGGCATCCACGATTTTGGCTATTTTAAACGAGTCGTGTTTTATTAAACATTTTCATAATGTTCGCATCGATTTTATCGCTTTAAATATTAGCGCTCTCCTATAACATTCGTAATTACAAATCTCTCCATCTTCTTCTTTTTGAGCGCGGATGCGGCGCCTTAAAATATTAGGATTAATTATTTGTTTGCGCCTGTACGTACTTTTTTGTTAGTGTTATGTATTTTACGGTTCGCTAAAATTTTCCCTATACTTGCGAAGAAGTTATTGACATGGTTTGCCATAATTTCTGTATTTGTTTTGGCATCTATTTGTTTTGTGTTAATATTTAGATGTTCGATAGTGATTTTTTGTTTTTTTTTTTTTTTTTTGTGTATGTAACTTCTTTTAATAGTTAACAGTTAAGTTTTTCTCATATTTAGGGAGGTTGTGTGGAGGGTAGTTTTAGGAAAGGAAGGAAAAGAAGTTCTGGGAAGGAAGAGGGTATTAGGGGGTGGGTGGGGACCTGAGGGTCAGTTTTCCTAGGAGTGACGGACGTATGAATCCATCCCTCCCACTGCGGTTCAAGGCGATGTTCCGAGAGAGTATGGCTGGAGAAGTCAAAAGGACTCCCTCAACTATTCTCTCCCGATCTGGCATACCATGCAGCTAGTGGGCAGACACATCGGCCGCCAAATCCCGGATAAACCTCAACTCATGCAACCTTCGGAAATTAAGCAAGAATGCCGGGGATCATGTGGTGACTTCAGATTCAGGTCCAGATCTTGCCAGTGGATGCTCTGCCCATCAACTGCCTGGTGGGCCGGATCGGGAGAGGCCGGTTCAGGAAAACCCTTTGACCTCTCCAGTCGGACTCTCTCGACTAATCGTCTTGTACATCAGAGGGAACGATGGATTCATATATCCGTTACTCCTGGACTCACTGAAATTTATTTATTTATTTAATTGGAATTTAACGCCCGGCTGGGCTTTTACATACATTTTTTTTAAACAAAGAACATCTAAATTTGATGATAGCTTAACCATACACGATCGCACATAAAAAAAACTGTCTATGCAACCCACTAACTAGGACTCAGGTAATCAAGTACTTAAGCATTTATATTGATAACTATTTTAGATGGACAGAACAAATAAATAAAACAACGGGTAAAGTTAGAAAACTAATATACTTTTTTTAAAACATACGAAACATAATGCCAATGAACATAATGCCATAAGACTCTAAAAACGATATACTACGCACTAGCCCAATCAATTATCACTCACGTTATGATTGGTTGGGGTGGTGCTGCTAAAACTAATATGGACCCTCTCGACAAAGCACAAAAAGCCTTAATTAAAAATATTACAAAAAAAACTTATAGATTCTCCACAATACAGTTATTTAAGGGCTTTGCTGTATCGAACATACAACAACTGTACATCAAAATTATATCTAGACATTACCAAAAATACAAACTAAACTATCATACTGCACAACATAATTACAACACAAGACACAGACACCAACACATGGCTCCAAAGACAAATATTAGCTATGGACAAAGACATTTCCATAATTTAGCTCTAAATTTTTTTTATTTAACTGAAAAAGATATTAAAGATATTCATGTGACAAAAAATGCTAATCTAAAACACAAAATTCATAGGTGGATATTCAACAAAGGCATTGTATACTACGGGCAGATAACTTATACAATATAACAACACACTAAACGCCTGTATCCTTCTCTTTTCCTCTCAAATAATAATAATTATTTTTATATTTCTTATTATTCCTAAATAATTATTTTATATTTTATATTTCTTATTTATTATATTTCTCATCTCTTTTCTTTTCTTTTTATTTTTACTTCTTTTTATTTATCTTTTCAAATGTAAATTAAAAATATTATTTTATCTTGCAAGATTAAGTAATCAAAATTTGATTAAATTCCTGCCATCTCGGAACAGGCTCAGCCTAGTGAGGTGGTATATACCAAAAAAAATGTAGGTACTTCAAACTGTAAAAAAAAAATGTTTTTTGTGCTTATATTATCTTGGTTAATAAATATATTTTTTTAAATATATGTATATAACATATATCAGTACCGATGAGTTAACTAGTTAAATAATAATATTCGCCGACACGCACTAATCATTCAATACTATATAGCAATAAATTATTAGGGTGTTATATGTATTTTTAAGTGTCCGTTAATATTTTATTGAATTAGGTGCATAAGAGGTTTATTGTCTGTTCCCGGGGTTTTTCACAATTTAAAAAAAATTGATTCTTCCCCCATTATGATTGATGGGTGCCAGGAAATGTTTGGTATTTTTGAACCGATTACATTATTTTTCTCTTACCGATTACTGTTATTTTCGATTTTGGATAGGAATATCGAGGTTCTACATACCTAGTGATACAGTCTAGAATGTAGATTTATAGGTTACCTATTTGATAAAAAAAAAGTTGTATTACACTGAGGTTTTCAACAAGATAAAGAAGGGGACGCTTAGATGGTTTGGGCAAGTGGACTTAGTTGTGGAGCGGATGAACGAAAACTGAAAGTCAGAATAATGTAAGACGCGAATCCGAATGGTAAGGGAAGTCGGGGACGCCCGAGGAAGACTGCACAAAAAAATTAATCAAATACTTCGTAATCATTATAAATACTCTGATTTTTTTACATTAGCTTCACACAGGATCCCCTGAGGAAAATAATTCCCCCCAGGGCCTATGACATCTTTGGGGATGCTGTGTGGATAATCTATTTAGTAAAGGCAGGAGAGGAAGTTCTGAGATGGAAAAGGGTGTGAGGGGTGGGTGGGAATCTGGGGGTCAGTATGTCCAGGAGTGACGGACGTAGGAATCCATCCCTGCCACTGCGCTGTTCAATGCGATGGATGGAGAGTCTGGCTGGAGAGATCAATCCAGGCCGCCACGCAGTAGGTGGGCAAATGCATTCGCCGCCAAGACCTAGACGAACCTCACCCCATGAACTCGGGCAACCCTGCTAAGTCACCAAACGTAGCAAACCACTTGGGTTAGCCTGTGGGTGTTGGATATCTAATAAATGTTACCCGGGCGGCGGTACCCACACCTGCCTCCCAAATTGTAAATTATACTGAAAATATATAATTACATATTTTACAAATCAATTTACATATAATATGCACAACCTGTACTAAATAAATAAAAAATAAACTCAGGTATTTGATTCAGGGGATCACTTTTCTCCGCACTACATGTCCAAATTATCTCCAAGCAATCCCTTCTTCATATTGTTCATAACACCTTTACACTCTTTCTCCATATTTGTAACATGGTCTTTCATTTGATATGGTTTTCAAGGCCAAAAGTATATAGTGGTTTATTTTTGAGATATTATACCGTGTTGCGCTATCTCCTTCTTCAGACAGGTGTGTTGTGTGCCACACATCTTCCCTGTTGATGAACACTGAACCGCTGTCCGAGACGTTGGCTAAATAAAAATCTAAAGAGGTGGTGCAAGACGGCATGATACCTCAAATATAATGTCTTACTTTTAAAAAAAATAATTGATTGAAGTTTGATTTTAGAAAAATGTAAGCAGGTTCAAGGTGCGGCAAAACAAACAGTACAGTTTTGAAAGGCCGGTACATCCCGTGTGGTGAAAGTAGAAACCAGGGAGTGGTCTCATTGTTTCGGGAGGGTCATGCCGTTTGTAGTCGTTGCCATGATTTGGTTCGGACAATACTGGGGCTTTGCCGTCCGCACGTATCTTGAAAATGGCTAAAAATGGCGAAGTGATGAGGACCACTTCCATCTCTGTGGAGCGGTGAATAAACCAAATTTTTGGTACTGGGCTGAAAATAACCCAAGGCAACTTCACAAGAGACCTCTTCACTTCCCAAAATTTGGGGTGACTGGGCTGTATTTTTTCGAGGAGAATGGATAAACCATGACTGTTAACGCTCAATGTTATGTTTCCATGTAGGAAATTTTTTTGAACCTCGATTGAAAGAACTAACGGAGGAAACAGATCTGGGAGACAGCTTTCAACGTTTTTTTTAATGGGCTCTCAAAACTGCACTGTCTGATTTGACGCACGCTGTACTTTAAAAAATGTGTTGATATTCAATGCTGTTTTATACAACACGCCACTGGTGATGTAAAATGATGCTTCATATTCCTAATATATCAGAGATAAGAACTTCTCAAATTTTTGAGACGATCGTATCTGTATACCGTACCTAAATATGACGCCGTAATGTCGTATTAATTCTTATCGCGTATCTTAAAATGTGAGACGTATGCAAATAATTATCTAAGTTAATGAATTTTCGGCCTTATCTAACATTTAAAAATAATGTCACTTTGTTCAAGCCTGCTAGGAGATATGGATCATCACCACTAAATTAACCTCTTGGGAAAATTAGACGCATATATTCATTTATATACCTCAATGCATATATTGGTCAAACAACTATTTGACACAAAGTAAATTTGACACATTTAGTGGTCAGCTCATATGGTCTCATAAAAATCGTTTTATCTCCCTTACTCTAATGACGAGATATATTAGAAAGAGAAAACACTACACTACGATTTGAGTTCCATAGATATCCGCAAAAAACATAAAATTATTCGTTTTTTTTGTGACGTCAAACTTCCAACAGAATGTAGGGTAAAACTTTATAATGTTTGCATTCAAAATATTATTATTTCAAATATAACAAGCTTACTTCTGATAATACAATTTGAAAGCGTATTTAACCGCCTTTCAACAGCAGTTTTAAGTTTTTGGATACGTTCAGAAATTTGATAAAGATTTTCGGCCGCTGCAGCGGCCGAAAATCCCAGCGGCGCTGATCGTTAAACCAACCAGTTAACGCTCATACGGTAGTTACGGGTAAAAAAGTTTTGTTGTTTGTATGAAAAAATAATATTCTTCTATAGAAAAATAATTTTGTATAGGGTAAAATTTGGAATTTAGAAAAAAGTTATTTTTCATTTTTACATTCACCATCATGCAGAATCACCTCCAGTTTATGCACCTTAAGCCCGGATATACTTTATAATTCAAGAGCGAGAATGCAATATGTAGGTAATAAATATTTTTTATTATAATGTATTAAACATTGTTATTTAATATTATTAAATTGTTCGTACTGTGGTAGCCGAACATTACGGCTTTGCTTACTCTGGAGTGCAAGACAATGGGTTGAGAAACACCAGTTGGAGAGGTTAAAGGGTCTTCTCAAACCGGCTTCTCCTGATCTGGCCTGCCACGCAGCTGGTGAGCAGGCGCATCCGCCGCTGCTCCGCCGAGATCTGACCACACCCCCGCTAAGTCACCAAACGTGGCAAACCACTTGGGGGTACGACAGAGGTTATCCACTAAATGATTGCCGGGCGGTGGTGCTCACACCCACCTACCATTTTTATTTTTTAATATGAATACTTCACAAGAGTCCCAACTGATCCCGATTAAAGCCAGTGATGGCTTTCCCAATAGGAGTATGTTGTGAGGCTGTAGGTAAGTGGGGGGGAAGAGGAAGGTGGGGGAAGTATCTGGCTATTCAGGTCTGGTCACCAAACACGGCTAAAGCCATATCAAACAAACTTTCAATTTTGAATGGTGGTTCATTGATGAAAACACATTTTAATCGAATAAAACGTTTTTTTCGCACACCCCGACCGCCTGGAGCGAGTGAGACTATGGCATTACCAATAGGGGAATGTTGCGCGGCTGAAGATACTGGGGAGGAGAAGGAGATGGGGGAGAGGAAGGTGGGGAAGTACCTGGCTATTCAGATATAGTCACCAAATATTACTAAAGCCATTTCAAGCAAATTTTCAATTCTGAATTGTGGTCTTACAACAGCGCCATACTGAGACTATCTTCCACTCTGGAACGTGGTGCAAATTATTATATTATTTTTTTAATGATTAAATTGTGAATAATATAAATAAAACAAATAAAATTTATTTGCGAACGCCGCGAATTTAAACTTATTTAAACATTTTAGCTGGCAGCCTTACCCCTCGACCATGGAGACTGTCAAAATTTTACTTTTTATTTTAAAATAATATATTGTATTCGTTTTAATTATGCTCTTTTAGGATAAATTCAGTATAGGTAGATGCGGGTTATTTATTTTCACCGTTTTTTTTAAGAGTAAGTATCCATAAATTGTTATACTTATCTAATGTAGAATATTTTTAAACCTAGTAAGCTGTAAGTTGGATTGGTTTGTTGATTTGATTGTTTCCTAAAAAAATATTTGTAAAATGAATTTTACAAAAATTTTGGGTGTGGAAATTTGATAAAGTGTATGTAAATTTGATAAAAGTACATATGCCTACCTAGTTTTGTAAAAGTACTTATTAGGTACATTTGGTCGATGCATATATATTATATTTAACTTAATCAAGCTTCTCATTATTAATAAATGTATTTAATATAGGTATTAATAATATACTTTCAGAATATTTTTGTTTGGATTGTAAATAAATAAAATCAATTAAAAATGTTCTAAATTCTCCACACAGGAGGCCCTGAGGAAAATAATTTCCCTCAGGGCCTATGTCATCTTTGAGGATGCTGTGTGGAGGGTCTTTTTGAGGAAAGGAAGGAGTGAACATGGGTCTTGAAGAGACCCATGTTGTAGGAGGGAGGAAACACAGAGGTTGGTAAATCGTTCCACATCCGAGCTGTTGAACTTCCCGACTATGCACCGGTGCCGAAGGGATCAACGACGCCAGTTCCTCGGAGCATTTTCCATTGTAATACCGGTAGAACAAGGACAGCATTCCCACCTGACGCCTGTGCTCTAAAGATTGCAATCCGTCTGTTAAGATGGGAGAATCTATCAAACGGACCGCCCGTTTCTGCATAGAGTCAAGGGTTTTTTTTAAGGTATTTTGGAGCTCCAGACCAGAGGTGGCTGCCAAATTCAACCGTGGGGCGCACTTAAAAACGTTATTATTAGTATTCCCCACAGTTTGAAGATTGTCGATAATGTTGACGATGCTCCAGCCTCGGCCGCTGCTGGCAAAATAGGATTGACAGTATTCATCCACCGGGTAACAAGGGATTAACAAGTGTATGGAAGCATCGGCAAACGGAGATCTCGCTGGGCGCTTCTTATGTATTCCAAGCACCACGTCCTGGCAACAATATTTAATTAAAATTACTTGCCTCGTCCAAATCAGACCACAATACGAAGGGCGCGAGGCACTAGGTTTTAAATTTTACAAAGCATAAGAAACGAAATATTTCTAGCGTTTATATTCCTCTTAAGGAAACACTGTGGATTTTTTCATACATATAATAATAACTTGTAAAATAACTGAAACAAACGTGTTTACAATATTTTTTGGAGTATACTTTGCGATTATTTTCTATCGAGGGAATTTCATATAATTTGCGTTTCAGCATGGGGAATGTACCTATAGATATATATTCAGTTCAGTTTTAGAGCCGGCAGACCCAGGCGTTTATTTTTGTTTTTAAAATTTATTTACATAGTTTTCTTTTACAAACCTCACTAGATAAAGTCTGTTCCGAGGCAGGTAAGTAAATGACATTTAATATAATTTATTAAAAAAGATATGAATCAAAGTGGACATAAAAAGTTAAAAAAGTAATATAAAAAGATAAAACATAATGTGAAAATATATGCCTATGTGTACATTCTTGAACATGCATACATGCTCTATCATATATTATCTTCAAAAATAACATAGGTATATTTTTTTAGAACATAAAAACTGAGGTGTGTAAGAAATTCGGTAGCGGGTGGCGTCTAATATCTAATATATGTATCTGAAAAATATATTTATTTATCTATAAAGTTAGAAAAAATTATTTGAATAAATTTAACCGTTTGCATGTTAAATTTGTATTTTCCTAATACGAAAACTAAACCGCAATTAATTTTTGTTTTAAATAATATATTTTTTTTTTTAATGTTCTTTATTCAGTAAAGTTTATAATTACAGAAAATGGGTAATTTTTTGGCCATCACACTAGGCACATGCCCGTGTAGTAGTGGCCAATTTTATGTTAAGTATAAAATAAGTTGAATGAAAAACAAAATAATATAAAAATAAAATAAAATAATTTATACATCTAAAACAAGTATGAAGTATAAAGGAATTAAAAATAATACAGAATATCTACATACGTTTAAGATATATGAATATAAAAAATAAGTATGGAAAACAGAAAAATTAAAATAATATTAAAAGTATATGAAAGAAGATACGTATTATTGAATTAAAAATAATACAAGGAGCATGTATCAAAAAAAAAAAAAAAAAAATACAAGTACATTTGTGTAATTAAAATACAATTAAAATATAATAAAAATACAAGTACATTAAGTACAAGTGTATTTGTAAAAAAATAGAAATATAATATAAAATCAAAGAAAGTACTATTTGGTAAGAAAGTATGGATAAGTTATATCTTGATGAGTGATTTGTATGTGCGTGTTATGGTAACATAGGTATATAGATATATATCAGCAATTTTTGTGTAAATCCTCGTTTAAGCTAAGGCTAAAAATATGTACTCAAATATGGAATTATTGTCACAATATTTTTCGTAATAAATACTTGAGTATAAGAAACATGTCAGTGGTGTTAAACATTTTTTAATGATGAATATGAAAGAGGAATATATTATTCTGTAATATACAAGTTATTTAAATTATTTACTGGTGGTATAGGTTCATATACGCGTTGAATATTTTGGGTGCGATGTATGAGAACTGCCTTTGTGAAAAAGTGGTTTTTGTTACAGGAATTATACATTTTCCATGCTTTGAGTAGCGTGTATGTATATCCGTTTGCGTAGAGTTTATCAATCCATTTTTCCAGATATGGATAAGAGCTATCTTTTTCGTGGTTAGTTTTTGGGGTGTTATGCCGTGTTGCGCTACCTCCTACTATAGCCGACGTTTCGGACAGCGTTGCAGTGTCCATCATCAGGGCAGATCCGGTAGATCCGACGATGTGACACATCGTCGGATCTACCGGATCTGCCCTGATGATGGACACTGCAACGCTGTCCGAAACGTCGGCTATAGTAGGAGGTAGCGCAACACAGCATAACACCCCAAAAACTAACCACGAAAATGCTTTTGGCCGTGAAAATCTAAAAACTTATAAGAGCTATCTTGATATACAGTTGGCGAATGTCAAGGACTGTGAGTTTCTTGAAAAGTGGCTCTGATGGATGAGAGGGGGAACATTTGAAGATGACCCTTAGCAAAAGTTTTTGAACGGTCACTAGAGGGTAGAGGATGGATGCTGCACAACCTCCCCATCCTTTAATGCCATACGTTGCTATCGATTGAAATAGAGCAAAATATACAGTTCTTAGAGTGTTTATATCAAGGATTGATCGTAGAGAATAAAAAATATGGCTTAACTTACGAAGTCTCTTAGTTATGGAGTTAATATGGGCCTCCTAGCGTAATTGGTTATCTATAATGACACCTAGGTATTTTATTTCATTTGATGGTTTAAGATTTGGGCATGAGCAGCTATTATTGGGTGATAGTGGAGATGTGTCTAGATTTTGTGAGCAAGTGTGAATGATTAATTTAGGAAGGTTTTCTGGGAGTGTGAATTTACGGATTGAAAAGTGTATGCATTGTGTTTTTTGTACATTTAGGGTGAGGAGGTTGGATTCTAGCCATTTTTTAATTTTGTTAAGACCATAATTTGCCTTCTCTATTGATGTCTTCCATGTTTTGCTAGTGAATATGATAACCGTGTCATCGGCGAAAGATATTATATTGCCATCAATGTCCAGTTTCAATAGGGAGTTCATATATATGAGAAATAGGAGCGGACCTAGAACACTTCCTTGGGGCACACCGTAGGAAATAGATAGACATTTACTTCTATATGCTCGATTTGAGTGAAGGACAGTTGTTTGCGATCTTTGTGTAAGGTAGCTTTTAAACCATTTTAGGGCAGTACCTTCTATCCCAATCTGTTGCAGTTTTTTTAGGAGAATGTGATGTGAAATAGTATCAAAAGCTTTAGATAAGTCTAGAAAGACAGCAAGAGGTTTATTACCCTTATCAAGGTTATCGGATATCAGTTTCGTGAAGGTTGCAATTGCATCATCAGTACTACGGTTTTTGCGAAAGCCATACTGGTTATTTGAAAGGATTTTATTTTCCTCAAGGAACTTAATCAGTTTTAGTTTTACTACTTTTTCAATGATTTTGGAGATTGTACTCAGTAGAGATATTGGCCTGTAACTATTTAGGGAAGATCTGTCACCCAATTTGTAAATAGGGATGATTGAAGCATGTTTAAGAGAGTTTGGGAATATACCGGATTGGAGGCTAAGATTTATAATATGCTCTAGAGGCTTGGCTATAAGTATTTTTAAATGTTTTGTAAGTTTAGTAGAGATTTCATCTATTCCTGTTGAGTGAGTATTTTTTAAAGTTGATATGATTTCTATAATTTCTAATTCTGTAGTGGGGGTAAAAAGGAAGGGACTATATCTCAGGTGAGTCAGGGATATTTCGTTTGCAAGTTCATGTTCCGAAACACTATTTCTTGTCAAAATATGATTGGAAAGGTTAGAACCAATTGTGGTGAAAAACTCATTGAAATGATCTGCGATTTTTTCAGATTCATTACCTGCGTTTGTTAGTAAATGACCATCAACGTTAATCTTGTTTATGGGTGTTGTCGTTACTTTAGTGTAAGATATGTCTTTAATGATATTCCATATTTTTTTTGTCATTCTCTGCGTTATTTATTTGTTTTTTATAGAAATCTTCTCTGGCCTTCAAAGTAATTTTTTTGCACACATTTCTGTATTTCTTGTAAAACAGGTGAGATTCAAGGTCGTTGGGATTTTTTTTACAGAGTGCGTGGAGTTTATCGCGCTTACGAATAGAGTGTAGGATACCAACAGTTATCCAAGGCTTAAGTTTAGAATCATGGCGTTTAGTTTTGTGAGTTGTGTCTGATGTAGCGTTGGTTAGATGGATATGTAGTGTGTCAACAAGAGATTTGCAGGCCAGAGTGGGATCAGTTTGTTTGTAAACATTTAACCAATTTTCTTGAGAGACCAAGTCAAAAAGTGTATTGTAAGATATTTTCTTTTGTGTGATTACGTGTTGCGGTGGTTTATGTATTTTGTGAGACAGAGATGTTATGGTAGCGTAGTGGTCTGTGACAGTGCATTGGTATACAAGAGATATGGTTTTTAATTAACATTTTGAAAATACATGATCAATACAACTCACAGACGAGCCAGATATCCTGGTGGGTGCTGTAATGGCTGGGACGAAACCTTGTAGTGTTAGTAGGTTTATATATTCATTGACTTGAGGATGTGTGGAATTAATTATATTTATATTGAGATCACCGATAATAAGGATATTATCACAATTTTTCACACATGATAGAGATTGATTAAGTGAATTTAGAAATGGGGTTATGTTAGATGTGCTTGGTGATCGATATATAGAAAATATGGTTACATGGTTTTCTATTTCAATTTTGAGACAATTTGAGTCGTTGATTATGATTTCGTTCACTGAGTGAGATATATGATTTTTGATAAATACGATAACTCCCTCGTTCTGTGTTCGGTTATTTTGTGTGTTGTATTGGGTGTTGTTTGTAATGTTTTTTGGAATGTAGTTTTTATTGATCCAGCATTCAGTTAAAACGATTATGTCAAAGTCTGAATTCAGATCTGTGAGAACTAACAATAGTTCGTTAAAATTACGGTTTATGCTTCTGACATTCATTGAGAACATTTTTAGGGCAGGTTGAGTTAATATTTTTTGGACTTCGAGAGGACTGTTTGTCTCTGTACATGGAATTATGGACAAATTGTCCAATTGATCAGTTATATCTACCATTTTTTATGTTTGTATAAAGCATAGTAAGTTGTAATGGTTTTGATGCAATCACAATAACACATTTTTTACATAATAAGAAAACTAGATTACAGGAAAGAGGTGATTGTATTAAGTTATTTGATCGATTGAAAACGATGATGGGGTATATGCTTTTATTAAATGTCTTTGTGCTAGAAAAATCCAATAATATGTTTTTTGTAACAGAGAGTATCAAGTAACATATAAATGAATATACAATAATATACAAGAGAATCAAGTAAAATAAAAGTATACCAAAGGACGAAAATTGATTATAAGTTATTCGGTGAGGGAGATAAAAGGTTTTTTGTTTTTTCATTGATAAGTATAACGGGCGTCCCAACTTCTTTGCGTACATATATTTGTCCCCCTCTGATCCAGGCAAACTTAAAAATATTGTCTCGTGCAGCCTTACGTGCAAGAAACCAATGATGTTTAGCTCGAAATGTCAAGTGTTCACTGATATAAATCTGGGAGCTCTTTCCTGCCATTCCTATGATATTTGTGTTTAGTTTATCCTCCCGATTTACAGATCGCTTGTTAAATGTTTTTTATGTCAAGAAGATGTCACGGTCATCGTTTGTTTTGAATCTGAGGATTATCGGCCGTTGTAAATCTTTATTGGTTTTTTGCCCAGTACGGTAAGCTGCTTCCACGTTTTTCAGTTCTGTTCCGGAATTTGTAATTTTTTGGATATTGAAAACAACATTTTTTAAGTCTTCTCCGCTTATTTCCGGGATTCCTCGATTTCCGCGTTTTTCGACCTGTTTTCCCTGTCTACATTTTTAAATTGTCCTTCTATTTGCTCTAAGCGCGCTTCAAGATCACAGTTTTTTTTTCAAGTTTTTTGTTTATATTCTCAAGTTCGTGGACTCGAAGTAGGATATCCTCATATTGTTTACTCATTGCTGAGATTGTGGCGAGAATTTGGGTGTTTTGGTCGAATATTGCGTTTTGTTTTAATAGTAGTTCGTTGTCCAAAGTTGAGGCACCGCTGGCAGTGACGTTGAAAGCCGGAGTGTCAGATAGGCATTTCTTGCATTTAATTTGGGCGCGTCGCTCCTTAGTGAGTCGACGGTATGAGCTCTCTGCCACTCCGCCGCAGTGCAAATGGAATATTCCCTTGCACACGGCGCAGGTAAATACGGACTCGTCAGAGAGAGTGGGTTCTGAACAGGCATTGCAATTATTCATGTTGTGGAATATTATTATGTTAGTTAGGTAGTAGAGTTGTCCTTGCGCCTGTTGGTAGGCAACATTCGTAACACGAGTGCTAAATTTTGGTTCTGATGTCTTTGTTAGGCGATCTGTTCCAGAATAATTGACGTACCTACAACGGTTCACCAATTCAACTGGTTTTATTGATCCACTTTGCGCCTGAAAATTCGTGTGTGGGCAATCGGACTAGCACGTCTCGATTTGTAATCAAAACACAATCGTGTCGAGTTTTATTTTACTATTATTTTGATTATTAGGGTAAATTCAACGCAGATAATTGTATATAATTATTCACTGGGATTGTATTTATTATGTTCACTATTTTTTTTTCCCGCAGAGTTAATTTTTAATCAAGGAGATGATGAGACAGGTTATTTGTATGTTTTGAAAATGTTTTTTAATGCACAAATGTTCACTAAAAGGGAGCTACTCGAGTTGAGATTAGTCCTGTTGGACGGGCAATTTACACTTTATCAGGGATTATGACTTGCACATGTCTCACTGCACTTTTTAAAGTTATTTTGTTTAATTGTTTACGTCCTTATAAAGGCTGAGGTGTTTTGTTATTGTCAATGTCACTTTTGTCAGAAATCGTTTCTAAACTTCCAAGTTTTACGCAAATAACACTCTCACAGAATAATTATCTCACAATTTGTAAAATGGTTATATTTTTTCGCTTGTTGGTTAGTTAATTTGATGTTTTTAAACTTAATAAACAATAGATTTGACAGGATGCGAACCGGTTGTTATTGTGGTAGTTGACACTGAACTTACTAATATCTTCTTCCACCTCTTCTGAAATAACCATTGCAATCAGCTTATTTAGCCTATTTATTATCTTGCCTTGCAGCCCGTTCATCTTCCACTGCATCACTCACTAATGTACTCTGTGTACTCGACCGATGTTAATGCTTTTTGGTCATTCAAGTGGTGAGTTAATCGTTTAGTCCGAACAAGCTATAAAGGAAATTATTTTCCTCTGGGCATCCTGTGAGGGGTTATTGTGAAAAAAGAAACATACTTTAGTTACTACTTACTATCTGAAGTTACTAAACATGAGAATATAAATTGCGGACTGTGAAAATAAGATACTTACCTATGCCAAATCAAAGTTAGGTAGAACGTAGGAAGTTCCTAACGCACTTGCGGCCGTTGTTTCCAACAGTTCTATCGATCAATCTGAGTCTCCGATCAGCAAGTGATTTGTTTAGCAACCCTCGATTCGCCCGTTGTTGGTCGGAGAGTTGCGTTGGGAAGAATATTTGTGCATTTTTATTTGTGCATATTAGCCAAAATTTCGGCTCAACATTTGATTAGTAGGATTGGGAACAATGGCCGTAAGTTTGGCTAATTCATAATGTCAGTTAAAATAACAGCTACGAAACAATTGAAAGTTAGAATAAAATATATACCAAAATACCAAATATAATAAAATACCAAAAACAACAAAAATTACAACAAAAAATGAACTATGTAAAAGATACCTTTACCTTCTAATCTTTATTATTATCTGTATGTATGTACCTACCTATTACTTTCAAATTAGAATGCTAATCAAGCAGCTGTAAATCTTATGTTTTAAAATACCTAGGTGTCATTATAGATAACCAATTACGCTGGGAGGCCCATATTAACTCCATAACTAAGAGACTTCGTAAGTTATGCCATATTTTTTATTCTCTACGACCAATCCTTGATATAAACATTCTAAGAACTGTATATTTTGCTCTATTTCAATCGATAGCAACGTATGGCATTATATGATGGGGAGGTTGTGCAGCATCCATCCTCTACCCTCTAGTGACCGTTCAAAAACTTTTGCTAAGGGTCATCTTCAAATGTTCCCCCTCTCATCCATCAGAGCCATTTTTCAAGAAACTCACAGTCCTCGACATTCGCCAACTGTATATCAAGATAGCTCTTTTCCATATCTGGAAAAATGGATTGATAAACTATACGCAAACGGACATACATACACGCTACTCAAAGCATGGAAAATGCATAATTCCTGTAACAAAAACCACTTTTTCACAAAGGCAGTTCACATACATCGCACCCAAAATATTCAACACGTTAAATAACGACATCAAAACATCAAAAACACTTACTCACTTTGCAACCGGTGTGCATAAATGGATATCTGAAAAGGGGCGAAATTTCTTTAAGGAACATATGAACCTATACCACCAGTAAATAATTTAAATAACTTGTATATTACAGAACAATATATTATTCCTCTTTAATATTCATCATTAAAAAATGTTTAACACCACTGACATGTTTCTTATACTCAACGAAAAATATTGTGACAATAATTCCATATTTGAGTACATATTTTTAGCCTTAGCTTAAACGAGGATTTACACAAAAATTGCTGATATATATCTATATACCTATGTTACCATAACACGCATATGCAAATCACTCATCAAGATATAACTTATCCATACTTTCTTACCAAATAGTACTTTCTTTGATTTTATATTATATTTCTATTTTTTTACAAATACACTTGTACTTAATGTACTTGTATTTTTATTATATTTTAATTACACAAATGTACTTGTATTTTTTATTTTTTTTGATACATGCTCCTTGTATTATTTTTAATTCAATAATACGTATCTTCTTTCATATACTTTTCATATTTTCATATTTTAATTTTTCTGTTTTCCATACTTATTTTTATATACATATATCTTAAACGTATGTAGATATTTTGTATTATTTTTAATTTCTTTATACTTCAAACATGTTTTAGATGAATAAATTATTTTATTTTATTTTTATATTATTTTGTTTTTCATTCAACTTATTTTATACTTAACATAAAATTGGCCACTACAACACGGGCATGTGCCTAGTGTGATGGCCAAAAAATTACCCATTTTCTGTACTTTAACTGAAATACTTTACTGAATAAAGAACATTAAAAAAAAAAAAAAATGTACATTTTATTTTATTCTATCTCTTTTCTTTTTTTATTTATATTTATTCAAAATATGTATGTAGGCTTACAATATGCAATCTAAACACCAGTTATAAGTACTTATATAATAAACCTATTATTTTATTATTATTTTAATAACTATGCTAAGCAAACAACAGTAATAATCAGGTATTGATTATTTATTTTATTGTGTCTGTTCTCTTTCTTGTTTTCATTTATACAAAATGTGTACGTAGGACGTAGGAGTATAATATTAAATGCAAACACCCGTTACCTTGATGTTTTAATCAAGACGTAGGACTATAATATGAAATTCAAACACCTGTTACCTTATGTTTTAATCATTTACTGTTTACTAATAATAATACTAATATATACCTTTTATTTATTATTATTATCATTTCAATAACTATGCTAAACAAACCACGGCTATTTTATGTTTTTTTAAGTTATCTCTATATTATTAAGTACCAATGTACCTTTTTTTTTAAATTAATATTATTTTAATAACTATGTTAAGCAAATAACAGTTTTATATTCTTTCTGTTCTTTTATTTCCTCAATTTCCTTCTTTTTTTATACAAATCATGTTCCATAATATGTTCATACCCATCCTAATTTGACTGTCCTAAAACGGGAATCCTCCTTACTAGTTGGGCTGTCAAAACATATCATAAATGATGTATAGAAATGTACTAAATAAAAAATTTAAAAAAATATAAATGTAGACCACCAATCATATTTTTGATAATAAATCTCTAGACACGGTCAAATCTCTTATTGTCTGTTTACTTGTTGAGGCAGGATGGAGCAAGGAGTTGGAGAAGGAAAAAGGTAAGTAAAAAATCTTTTCAATTTCATACTTTAATAATATTATTCAGCACACACAATATTTAGTGTAACATAAATGCAAATAGTTGTACAACATGCACACATTTAAAATCGACAGAATATTCTGTTTGATTTGGTTTCCAGGTAAATAGATGTTAAGAATAACTTTTACCTCGTCTAATATCTAATATATGTTTCTGAAAAATATATTTATTTATTTATAAACATAGAAAAAATTATTTGTATAAGCTTAACCTTTTGCAACCTTAAATTGATTTTTCCTAATACGAAAAACTACAACATAAATAAATTTATTTTCCAAGAACAAATTCCGATTAGACACGGAATCTCAAAAACGTTTTTTTTTACTTAGGGAAGATTAAGTCAGTTTATTTTAATAATTATTATCATAAAAAAATTGTAGTCGTTTTTTTTAAAATTAACTTTAATTATTAACAGTCATGGGTTTAACAGTTTTCATATTAAAGTCAAGTTTAAAAGTAGATTAAGGAACTGGATGCAATCAACTTCGATGAAAATCGTAAATTTTTATAATGTATTCAAGTTAATTTGGGAGTACTAAAAAAATAGTAATATTAACTTGTAAGCTGTGTCTAAACATTTGAGTCTAAAACTACATTAATTAATTTACACAAAAAATATATAAGGGATTGGAGATTCTAAAAAAGCGATTGGAAGTAATTATTGCATCCAGCCAAAATTTATTTTAAATGGTCCATGCTATATCATATTCCAAGTCAATATTTAAAATCCGTGCAATTTATGACACCAATAAAAGTTTATTTTCTTTGTTAAGATAAGAAAATACATCGATTTATTTTATAAAATTTCAAGGCAAATACACATTTAAAAGCGTCCATATCATTATTGTGTCATTTTAAACAAGTTTAACACAAATTCATTTTTTTATCCAAATATAATTCAATAAAATAACATTTTTTAATCAATGACTTTTGAAATAAATGAAATGTTCATAGGGGTGGCAAAATGTACTAATGAAATAAATTTTTTTAAGGAATAACAGGTAAACTTTAAAATGCAATGACTATGGAGGAATAATATCTATTAACACTTGAATAAACGGTTGGTACAGAAGGAAACAAAGTTAACTTAATTAATAAAGACATATATCAATTAAAATTTAACCAAAAAGAACTCACGGTAGGTACTCAACAACTTAATATTAAATTAAACTTATGTGTTATAAAATGTTTATGCCCTTTTCATAAGAATGTTTCCATTGCTGACATTCAATTTGTTCTAGCAAACGTATTTATATATGAGGCTCAAAAATAATAAGAATGGGACACTTCCAAAAGAGCTTGATCTCATTTGGATATTTACACTCCAATATTTCCTGATGCGACTATTTCTTTGCGAAGGCTGGACACCACCACCACGAAGTAGAAGGTGAGGGCTGAAATAAAAAATAAAATTTTATGTACTAATCGTTAATCATTATTATTTAACAAAATTCTTGGAAAAGAGGACGACTTGTTTCAAAGAATTTTAACAATTCGTCAAATTGATGGGCCATCAATAGGTACTATTCTATACCCTATGGGTAGGTATTTAATGCCATAGGTAGGTACTTACATTTTTATTCTAATATTTTTCAGTATGTAATTCAAATTGCTCTAAAACAAAAGAAGTTTGTTGTGACATGATATTTAGAGAAAAAATGTCTTTTATTATAAAAACCTAGCCACGTTGTAATCAATAGATATATTTGGATATAAATGACGAAAAAATAAAAAGTACGATCAAATATATGTATGTATATATTTAATTTTGCAATAGCGAGTACCGGAGATAATCTCCACCTGCTTAAGGAAAACACAAGGAGCCTAAAAAGCGCCAAAATTTCGTGGCTAAAATTCAAGGTCGGTTGTTTCACAGTTTTTTTTTGTTTTTATTTTTCTTTATTCAAAGCTTTGGTGGTTACATAATTTGTGAACTTTTAAACCACCATGCTCGGCACATGTCCGTTTTCTTGGATAATAACTAATAACAAAACTTGATTAAAGACTTTCATAGAACTTGAATATGAACTACGAACCGTTCAAATTCTTTGAAACAACCCGTGCAAAGGCTCAACCGAAGATCAAAAAATATTTACATAAAATAGAAAAATGTTTAATCCTCCACCCTTTTTTGGATATCAGAAGGTGTTTGGCAGACATAAGTTGTTAGATATCAAAACATGAAAGTAGTTAGTTAAAAAAAATACATTTCATATATGTAGTGCAGCAGAGTAGAATTATCCTTGATTTTTGCAATTAATAACTTAGGGTGACCGGACAACTCAGAAATATGCAACTTCAACACCTCCTTTAAAAAGTCATTAAAAGTGAACAAAAAAATGTTTTACTTCTTCAAACATTGCAAAATAACTTTGTGGCATTATTTATTATTTAATTAATAACTGATAACTTTGTATAAACCACTTTTTAATAAACAATATCGACATGTTTCATTAACAATGTTATCTTCTTCAGGATATGTTAATATAAAGAAAAATAAATGACAAACAAGTATAGACAAATTAGAATAAACTATAACATAGACGAAATATTAAAAAGTAGAGGTGATTAATTGCTTAAAAATCATAAAAATAGTTATACAAAATTGAATATAAAAATTATTTAAAGAAAAATAAAATTGCATTTAGATAATAAAAAACTTTTAAGAACAAATAATTAAAATAATTAGTCTAAATCAAAAAACAAAAAAATATTGTAAGTATTAATAAGAAAATAAATTTAAAAGATGGCTATTTTTAAAAAATGTTTTGTTATTTATAATATTTAAATTACTATTAATGCTTTTTCTAATTTCTAAAATTTCTAAATTATCCAATTGTATGCCCGTAGTGTTAGTATGTAAAATTTTAAGACCTGTATTAATATCAAAAGAATGACTTGTTTCCAAAATATGGTTGGCAAATTCAGAATAATAATTATTATTTAAACATCTTATATGTTCCTTAACACTAATGTTAAAATTTCTAGAAGTTTTTCCAATATAAAAAAATAACATTGTTATTGAAACATGTCGATATTGTTTATTAAAAAGTGGTTTATACAAAGTGATCTGTTATTAATTAAATAAAAAAAATGTTTAATTACTTACATATATTACATTAGGTTAGGTTACGTTATAGGCTATTTTCCTTTTTTATCAGTGTAATGAAAGACGTGTTCCATTTGTAATTTGTTAATACTTTCATTATTACAAGAATTTAATAATCAAGTCACACAAACACAACTAATAAAATTTTATACAAGTGTAACAAGACTTCGGGCATTTTTAACGAATGATTCTAATTGCGTGCCACGATATTGCGTTACCCAAAGGGGTACGCGTTAACACAGATTTAAAATGACTGGCTTAGATCTTAGGACCATAGAAGCACCATAGGACCAAGAATGGAGAGCAAGTTGTACGTGCAATAAGAAAAAATATCTGAAGAGAGGCTCCTCCTGAAAAAGGTGGAAGAAGGTAGGGGAAGAATTTATCCATGAGGTGATGGATTGTATCTTACCGATCTGAATGGCACAGACGACGATGACTATCGCTCCAGCGGGGATAGCTCCTGCCACCATAAGGGCGACTGCAGAAATAATGGCACCGATGATCATAAGGACAATTCCAATCAGGTTGATGATAACCCAAGCGTTGATATGGTCGGGACGTTTCTGAAAATTAAAATAAACTTCTTTAGTGAAACATAATTTTAATAAATAAGGTTAAGAAGAGCGTAGGAAATCGGTCTAAAAAAGAAACCGGAAGACTTTTTTTATTTTTTTAAAGACAAACATACTCGGGATACGAATAACCTGACAATATTCGAAAATCTCCTACTACTACCAAAGTAAGCTGAAAATGTTTGTGTCGTGGCGGAGGACTCAAGGGGCCGCAACTCGAATTTCTACCGATTTCCTACATATCTCCCTTAAACATTTGAAGTTTTTAAGCTCTTAAAAAAATAATTTCTAGATGCTGCTCATAATTTTTAAGATAATGTCTAGATGCTGCTCAAGCCGAAACGCAAATTATATGAAATTCCCTCGATAGAAAAAAATCGCAAAGTATGCTCCAAAAATTATTAAAAACAAATCTGTTTTTATTATCTTATAAATTATATTTGTGAAAAAATTCGCAATGTTTCTTTAAATGATATTTAAGATGCTCCCTAAGAGATTTTTTCTCTATTTTAAACGAGTCGTGTTTTATTAAATATTTTCGCAATTTCCGCATCGATTTTGGCGCTGTAAATGTTTGCGCTTTCTCTAACATTCGTTATTTCGTATCTCTCCATCTTCTTCTTATCGAGCCCGGTTGCGGAGCCTTAACCAGCTGAGGAATCGAAAACGTGATGCCAGGGTGGAACCCAAACGCGATGCCAACTCAGCCACTGACCGATCTAAGAAGACAAAATTAGTCAACACTAATAAGAAGGTGATTATAGTAGTTACAATATCATAATATACCTACTAGCTGACCCTGCTAATATTGTTTTGCCATACAAATTGTTTCTAGCGAATATTTTGGTTGTTAAATAAAAAATAGTGAACAAATTCGATGAGGCGGACGTAGCGCCATCTATCATTCAAAAACATAAATAATTTCGTTCTATTTGAAATACGAACGACGGTTTAATTTGATCATACAAAAATACTAAAATCGCGATTAAAAAATGGAAGGGTAGGGGTAAGAGGGTAAAAATTTGGGTTTATAGGTATTTTTTGATGCCAAATAATAAAAAATAAAAAAATTGTCAAAAATAAAATAAAAATCTAGATAGGGACACCATATTCATTTAGCGGTATGAACTAAATATACTCGACGACCTATTCTCATACCTACCAAACATACATAAAAAATTTCATAAAAATCGGTCGAGCCATTTCGGAGGAGTGCGACCACAAACACCGTGACACGAGATTTTTTATATATAGTATAGATATTCTGAAATGAAAAGTTATAAAGAGAGAGTGGTTGTAATAAAAATTGAATAGTTTTTTATTCATTCGTTAGTTCACTCCTTGACCGACGGCAGAGTTAAATGTGTCAAGTTGAATGCAAGTAGTAATAGTAAATAAACGTTTTGCATTCACTTATCTATTTTTTTTTTGTAAACATAGATACCTGTATAAACTTATCCCTTCACAAAGTGTTGATACTCGTATCTCTAAGTTTTTGTTAGTTCACGTATTTCCTCAGAATTGATTTTCCTAAAGAGGTGTGACGCATGTTAAAATGGCGCTTATTGTAAACTCCAGTTGGCAGCACTCCAAATATCTTAGAATTTTATTTAAAAATCTGTGTTACAAGAGATTTAAAATTATTTCTGTCGAGCTTCGGATATAACTGACAGCTGCAAAACAGTGGAACACGAATTGCATCAACAACCTCCATACTCCGGACGTGGGTACTATACCTAATCGCCAAACTACATACCACACAACTGAAAATCCGAATAAACTTGTGAAGCATCATAATCCAAAATACGTTGTGATTGTGAATGTTGTGAAGTATGGATTATGGATATTATCTTTAAAACCTCAGGCCTCGGGCATATTTTGTCAGAAGGCCAAAATTTTCCGGAAATCCAAATAAATGAAATATTTCTGAATGGAATCAAAAACCGTTTTGGAAAATTGATAATATACGCTTTGAAATTTTATAATTCGAAAAAAGCATTTAATTTTTGAAACATATTGAATTTTTCTAATTAAAATTACTGATAACGAAAAAAAATAAAAAACATAAATAATTTATTAGAAAATTTGTTATAAGCGGTCGAAATCTTTGGTTTCATAAAGGTGTAGATTTGAATTATTTTCTGGTTACTTTTTTTGATTTGAATATAAAGCGTGATATTTTCTCTTTCTAACCCTATTTAAATCATATTTCTAACCATAATATTAAGAGAGATACAACGATTTTTATGAAACCTGTATAAATAAGCCAGAATACGAAACTCTTCCAGCTCGAAAAGAACAATTCAAAATGTACATTAAATAAATAATAATATTTGGCTGATTTATATAGAGCCGTTTTCGTGAAAAATCACCTCAAGCGCGCTGGAAAATCTATATAAATATTAAATAATTATTCTTAATGATTATTCTGAACTAGCTTTTACCCCCGGCTTCTCCCGAATTTCCCAAATTGCGGGGAATTTTTAAGATTTTTCAAGAATTGGGTATTTTGCGGGGAACACCGTTTTGCGCGGAAAATGCGGGGATTCTGGGCATTTTTTGATTATCCAAACTTTAAAGAAAAATGTTTATTCGGTGGAAGATTTCATAGTTTATTTTATGGTAGGATTGTAACATTTATTTCTAAACAATAATAGTCTGGGGATTCCTGAAGTTCGAGACCCTAAGAGCCCGTTCACACTTCCGTCGTAATAACGGAGGTGGGTTCCGTCATTACGACGGAGGCCCTAGCCGCTGTAGTGGCTCTATGGAGCTGTTCACACTTGCCGGATCCGGCGTGAAGACGGATCCGTCATTTTTTGCCGGAGAGTTCGCCTACGCAGAGCGTCCGTCGTGAAGCCGGAAAGGAACGCGCTGGCTCATACATTTCAATGGAGCTGTTCACACTATACGGCGGGACGACGGATCCGTTTTGAACCCGCCACACCCCGCTTCACACTTCACCACCGCCCGCTCCCAGACGCAAGCGAGCAGGCAAATTGTGTTTTTATGGGGCGTGCGTTTGGCGTTTATAATATTATTATATAATATACATGTTCGTTCCAGAATGCGATTTTTTCTATTTAATCTCAAGAAAATATTTAGTCATATCATTCATGTTTTTTAGTCATTTTAGTTATAATAATTGCTGGATGATTTTCGCGTACTTTCTCCTTTTCAAGTATGCAAACAAAATATTCTCCCACGGTTTGAACAAATAAGGTCCGACCCCTGAAGTAATTTTATGGCTGGTATTACATCAATACATTCCCGATTTGAAGAAAAAGTTTATTATTTAAATTGTTTTATTTTTAAGTAGGTATGTGTACATTTCAAATAGCACCTATAACTATTTATGGCAGCCCCAAGGGAAAGTTTTTGCTGTCGGCCTTTTACGGCCCAAACTAAGAGGAATTTTATAATAGTAAAATTTGCAATATTTGCATTGCGCATTGCGCATTGCGCAGTGCGCACGACCGTCTACTGAAGAATGATAAAATATTTTGGTCGTTGTTTTCGTAGAGTAGGATCCGTCTTGAAAACGGAAGTGTGAACAGGGGCCTAGGGCTTCCGTCATAACGACGGAACCCACCTCCGTTATTCTGACGGAAGTGTGAACGGGCTCTAAGACACATGAATTTGCTAGTCGTAGAACTTTTACGGTATGGGTACGGATCCCGCTATTCTTGATTTCTCCCTACATGGTCTAAATGTAAATGATGATGCTGAAAGTTACTGGGCTAAAGTGTTTCGCCTAAAAAAACAATACAGAACGATTTGTACAAGTTGTAATAAGCTTATTGCTCGTGTTCTTAAAAATTTGAAAACAGAAATTAGATATCGTCTTTTTTAATCCCTTCTCGAGTAGCATTCGGAAGTTTGAAGTTTAATTTTTTTATCCTAGCGGTGTTTCTTTTTTTTCTACTGATATACAATTTATCGGCACACCACCGTATTGATTTTTTTATGTCATTATTTTTGCTTCAATACCAAAATTAAAAAAAAATTATATATTGGGTTAGGTATAGCCTATTTTTTAATCTTATATTGCGTATGGAATAATACGTTTTAATCAATTTTAATAAATGAAAAATGCTATTTTCAATAAAATTTTGTTTTATTTTGAAGGCAGAAAGATGAAGAAACTTGTGGGGAATTTGCGGGAAATTTGATTTTTTGCTCTCCCCGATTTGGGAATTTTGAACATTTATTGCGGGTATTTTAGAACATAAGCTTTGGCAACCCTGAATGTGAGAATAGAGTAGCGGCATTCTATATCTTCTACCTTATCTATATTTGAGTGAGTGTCTGTGGCAGTCAAGCGGGAAGGCGGGAAGACGGGTCGGCGGCGGCCTTGCTTTGTTTTGAAAATCTACAGTTTTATACGGAATATGATCTATAAAACTGGAGAAAGGTCACTGACTACGATAGATTTCCTAAAATTACCCCCATCCCTTTTCCCTTCCCTTCAAGCAGAATTTTGAAACTTCTTGATGCAATTTTGAATATTTGATGTTCAAAATAAGTTAAAAATTACAGTCTACTGTCTGATTTGTAAAATATCTGCGTAAAGCCCGGGCGACGCCAGGGACTTCAGCTAGTAAAAGATAATATGGAAAGTATACAATTACTTTGTGTTCATGACAAAAGTCGATAATTTTTAGGAACCTGACATACATGAGTCAGCTAAATCAATAAAATTGAATACAACACAATGATTTTCCATAAAGCATCGCGTTAAGCATGGTTTACGCATTTAGGGAGTGTCGGGAAATACAAATTGAGGTGTGTCCTCGGCTATAACTGTGTATATTTATACTGCCCGTATGGCTCTGCCACTTGGAACTCCGATGTAACAACGGAACGATCCCCTCAGACTAATTTGTTCACTTTTTGGAACAACTCAATTTCATGGAAATCATTATTTCCCTTTCTATCGTGGTGTTAGAAAGAGAGAACACCACGTTTTATATTCAAATCGAAAAGTTCACAACAGAATAATAAAAATATACACCTTTATGAAACTAAAGTTTCATAAAGGTTCCGACCACAATTTGAAAAAAAATGTAAATTTTTATTAGGTACTTATTTTAAAACAAAATGAAAAAAAAGTGAGTTGACGATAGCGTTTATAATACATTAGCCTAATAACATATGTGTGTTTCTATTTTTTTCCTTCCCGGAACCTTTATTGGATAAGCAACACCTGTGAAATAGGTCACCCCAAGTGGTTCTCTAAGTTTTGTGATTTAGCAGGGGTGCCAGGGTTCATGGGGTGAGGTTTGTCTAGGTCTTGAAGGCGGATTACCAGGACACGCTGAACCCCAAATTCCTATTCACTCCTTAAACCCTTTTCCTTCCCAAAACTCTCCCCTCTTTCCTCTACTTAAAAATACTCTCCTCACAGCATCCCCAAAGATGACATAGGCCCTGAGGGAAATTATTTTTCTCAGGGCCTCCTTTTTGGAGCTTAGGTATAAAAAAAAGTTAGAAAAAACGTAAGGTAAGCCATTCTTAAAACTTTTTTATGTGAGCAATCAAAATTTTTGTATTTAAAAAATTGTACCTACGTTTATTTCAAATTTTATAATTTGAAATCGTATTTTATCACATTCGGAAAACTGTTTTTAGATTCAGATGAGTAGAAGTGACACGTTCAGAAAACTTAAGTGAATACGAATCACAATTTTATCAATGAGTGGATGTTTTTTTCCATATTTTTGTCGTCGAATTCCAGTGCACCTTTTCCTAAACTTTGGTCATCTTATGATCTTATTAGTATTTGCGTTTTCTACTTCGGAGTCGCTAGATGTGGCTTTCTTTTGTGTTTTCTTTGCCTATTTATTTTGAAGTGGTTTGGTGATTGGAAAATGATTTTACAAAAATATATATATATATTTTTGGATTGGATTCCATCCTTGGTCCGCTGTCCGGCCGCTGAGGTTCGTCAGGCGCTTTAAACCATTGAACTAAAGGAGACTTGCGTGACACAATGGATTTATCGTATTATATTGGAACTGAGCACCCGTGAAATAAATAAATATTTTATTGCTATCTCATTCTCTCGCAGGCTAAATTCTATAGATTTATGTGTTTGTCTCTTTTTAGTGTCGCTCGCTTCCGTTTCATTGAGTTTAAAATCACAACGGTGCTAAAGAAGTTTTCACTTCAAAAATAGAATTAAGAGTTATGGGCATTTTACACGAGGCTTTATTTCATAATGAACGAGAAAAGGAGTGTAAGGAGAATATATGACGCAAATTTGAATAGTAGAAGAAGTCGAGGACGCCCGAGGAAGACATGACACGACCAAGTGAATCAGATACTTGAGTCGGGCCATGTGAAGAGTCGGAATAATAGAAGAGCATGTATGAGACGATGTATGAATGTGAAGGAGGCAAGGAGTGTGTGCCAAGATCGATTTGTTTGGCGGTCCTTCCTCTCTTCCTACCCCTGCGGCAAAACGGTGTGATGGTTAGATAGTTAGTTACTTAAGCCTCGGCAACCCGAATTTTTACCGATTTCTTACATATCTCCCTTAAGATGAAGCTATACGTGAAATCACTATTTAGATTAATCTTTACAACGAATCGGTTTACAGTACGAATATAAAAAAATATGCTACGGATAAATTGAAGCTTTAACTACCTTTTCTACGTAACAGAATAACAATAAAATTATTATTTACGTAACAAAAAAAATAAGCGTAAACCACTAAAAAAAAAGTTTTTTCATGACTTTACTATGAAGTAATGTAAGTAACAATTTTTAAAAAATACCCCTTTATGGCTAAGACTATTTTTGACGTTTTCTACGTTCTAACTTTTTTTCGTTCTTATAAAATTATGCTCAAAAAAAATAAAAACCGCTTTGGCGCTTACGTCAAATTTTTAGAACCGTACTAATTCATACGATCTGCGGCCAACGCTTGTATTCCACCATAATGCCGCGAGCCATGGCCAGAAACGGACGTGGGATCTGTGCCCGTGTTTTCGAAGTTTTTTACTTGCAATATACGTAGCGGGTTCGTTGTTACAGCGAGCATTTTTGGTTCTCAAACAGCGTGAGCTCAAAATGAGTCAGCATCAACTATTCCTGATTTCAACTCTTTTGATGTTCAGAATGTTATATCATTTGAGAAATTTTAGGTTGACGAATATAATGCTTAAATTCATTATCGGTAGGATTAATATTTTAAAAGAATATTTTTTAAATATATGTAGCTGTGAGCTGTTCCTTGAAAATGTCTAATACTGACAAACCCCATTTGCTTGCCGGGGTTTGAACCCGCGATATATATTATATTTGTTTTAATTATGCTCTTTTAGGATAAATTCAGAATAGGTAGATACAAATTATTTATTTTCACCGTTTTTTTAAGTGTGTGTATCCATAAATTGATGTATCTAATGTACAATATTTTTAAACCAAGCTGTGAGTTGTTCCGTCATCATTTCTAATACTGAGATTGGTTTGTTGATTTATTTGCAAAAATTTTAGTTGTAAATGAATTTTACAAAAATTTTAAATGCGGAAATTTGATAAAAGTATATGTAAATTTGATAAAAGTATATATTCCTAGTTTTGTAAAAGTATGTATTAGTTACATTTTGTTAATATATATATACATATTATATTTCACTTAATCAAGTTTCTTTTTATTAATATATGAAGCTGGGAGCTGTTCCTTGATAATGTCTAATACTAAGATTTGTTTGCCGGGGTTTGAACTTGCAATATATATTGTATTTGTTTTAATTATGCTCTTTTAGGATAAATTCAGCATAGGTAGATGCAAGTTATTTGTTTTCACCGTTTTTTTTAAGTGTGTGTATCCATAAATTGATGTATCTAATGTACAATATTTTTAAACCTAGTGAGTTGTTCCGTCATAATTTCTGATACTGAAATTGGTTTGTTGATTTGTTTCCAAAAGTTTTATTTGTAAATTAATTTTACAAAAATTTTAAATGCGGAAATTTGAAGTGTATGTAAATTTGATAAAAGTACATATACCTAATTTTGTAAAAGTATACATTTGTATATATTTATTACATTTCACTTAATCAAGTTTCTTTTTATTAATACATGTAGCTGGGAACTGTTCCTTGATAATGTCTAATACTAAGACCCGCAATCTCCGGATCGCTAGCTGGCAGCCTTTCCCCTCTACCATGGAGACCGTCGAAATTTTACTTTTTATTTTAAAATATTATATTGCATTCGTTTTAATTATGCTCTTTTAGGATAAATTCAGCATATGTAGATGCAAGTTATTTATTTTCACCGTTTTTTTTAAGTGTATTATCTATTATTTTAGTGTAGTATCTAATGTAGAATATTTTTAAACCTAGCTGTAAGTTGTTCCGTCATCATTTCTAATACTGAGATTGGTGTATTGATTTGTTTCCAAAAAAAATATTTTCGTAAATGAATTTTACAAAAATTTTAGATGTGGAAATTTGAGTATATGTAATTTGGGTATTTTGAAAGTGTATGTAAATTTGATAAAAGTACATACCTATACCTAGTTTTATAAAAGTACGTATTAGTTACATTTTGTTAACATATATACATATTATATTTAACTTGAATCAAGTTTCTTTTTATTAATATTTATATGTATTTAAAATAATATGTATTAATAATTCACTTTCTTAAAATTTTTTAGATTGTAAATAAATAAAATCAATTCAAATTTTATAAACATTTACTTTTATTAGCATTCCCCATAGTTTGAGGATTCTCGATAATATCTACAACGCTCACGTCGCGGCCGCTGCTGGTAAAATAGAATTGACGGTATTCATCCACCGGGTAACAAGGTATGTATAGAAACATCGGCGAACGGAGATCTCGCTGGGCGCTTCTTACGTATTGCAAGCACCACGTCATAGCAACAGTATTTATTTCAAATTACTTGCCTCGTGCAAATCAGACCAAAATATGACGGTTCACGGCGCTCGGTTTTAGATTTAATAAAACACAAGAATCGAAATATTTCTGGCGTTTATTTTGAAGTTTTTAAGCTCTTAAAAAATAAATGTTATTTTTTAAGATAATGTCTAGATGCTGCCCACGCTGAAACGCAAATTATATGAAATACCCTCGATAGAAAAAAATCGCAAAGTATGCTCCAAAAATCATCTTATGTAGAAATTATATCTGTGAAAAAATTCACAGTGTTTCTTTACTTAAGATGCTCCGTGTTTTATTATACATTTTCGCAATTTTCGCATCAATTTTGTCGTTTTTAATGTTAGCGCGCTCCTCTATCATTTGTAATTTCGTATCTCTCCATCTTCTTCTTACGAGCCCGGTTGCGGAGCCTTAACATCGCCTATAATATTTTACATCTTTTATCACCTGTCATGGTTTTACGTAACTATTTTAGCGAGGAATGTGGCATTTTCATGTTTGTTTCGTTGAATACTTAAAATATTGATAAAAAGAACATAAAATATGTTATTACTGATTGCGAGCGTGTATTGCTACTGCTCGGTGCTGTGAATTAAGTATTCTTGATGCTCGTTATAATACAATAATAATAATATTTTCATAATTTGTATAGCGCCATTTTTGTGAAAATTCACCTCAAGAGCGCTGAATAGCTTTAGCTGCTTTATACATGTATAAATAATTTTAATATACAATAAAACTCAATCTCCAACGTCTCCAAGTAACTTTAATATAGGAGACCTTTTTGGCTTTACTTAATTTAACTTTGTATTAATGTATGTCTATATTTATGTTTAAGCTGTTTATCTCTTACAAATAAATAAATAACAAAAGTCCCTGGTTTTCCCCCATGCGTTTCCCGAAATTAACACAAATATAATCGCGTTTATCATGACTCATGTCATATTGAGATTGTTTCATCAGCTATTTATCACGGGATGTCATGAGTTAGTCATGACCAAAATTTCAATTTTAGGTAATATAAAATAATACATAAATATATTCCTCAGAAATGCATATTTATCACCGGAAAACACGCGTTCGCTATGATTACAGGTGGATTCTTGTTAAAAATCCAGCTTCTGGGGAATTATTTCCTTCATAAACCTTCATTGACTCGGCTATTTGGAGCAAAGCTTGGAATAGGCTACCAAATTAAGTAAGATAGAAAAGACCTAACTCTCCTGAGATTCAAATGTAATAAAAAATAATGTATTTAAAAATAGAATATTCTCGTAACTGAAACCTATTATTGGTTAAATGAATTACACATATTTTATCATACATTATAAATTATTGTAATTGTTGGTTTACCAAATAAAAAAAAAATGTTTACATTTATATCACCGTTTTTTGGTCTATAGTTACGGCATTCTGAATACCGCGTAAAATTCCCAACTGCTCCCTACTAACCGGAGCCAGTATTATTGTGTAAGGCATTCCGAATTGGGGTATTTTGTGGGTTGTGAGGCTGAAGGGAATGAGGAAGGGGAGGAAATGTACAAAAGGAAGTTTGGGATATGTACCTAGACATTCATATCTGGTCACCAAACACGGCTACAGGCATTTGATTTTGAATGTTGGGTCTTTCTAGAGGTAATAATAATGACAGTCGGTACACTTGTTATAGTAAGGAGTAATTGAATACGGTCAGTATTGTGTATGGATTCTAGAAATAATAACTATTTTATAAGTTATGAATCATAAAAATACTATGTATTTTATTTAGATTAAAAATTCTTAGCCCACTGTCCCATGGTCCGGTATGGAATCGACATAATCAGAGAAACAGTAACAGTAAGTAAAAGTAACATTAGCTAAATAGAGGTAAAGGTTTGCAGTACTGCCATTGTTCAGGAACAAGTGTTTAGGATGGCCTGGAAGCCAATTTCCTTTCTATCATGCTTTCAAAATCTCTCACCATCTCTACCAACCAAGGAAGGGTGGCCATATATACAATAAATATACCACTGAGTTATTTTGGATAAATATAATCTCTTTTTATAACACTAGATCCGTGTATGTCTCTTAGCTCGAACTATCACAGTTAGCATTATTGAACAAGAGTCTTACCTTCTGGATGCCCATCAGCAGAATGACTCCGAATATGAGATTCAGGATTCCGCTAAGCAGTTGGGAGACGGACGATCCACCGCCAGCGCTGGGGTGCTCTGAGTTTCCGTTGCCTCCTCCTACAGCCGCCATGATTCCAGCGATTAACATTAATGCTCCTCCAATCTGCAAACAGCCACATTATATTGATTAAGGGATAGCACTTTCTTATCGTCGATTGAAATTTATTTGTGACAAGATACATAATTTGTTGTACCGCACTGAAGTCCACAACTGCTCCCCGCTGTCTGGAGCAAGTGGGACAATTCTTATCTGGTTACCAAACACGGTTAAAACGGTTTAAGACTATGTTCCGATTTTGAATGGTGAAATATCATATTTATCTTCTTTGTCATATTACGGAGGGTCTAAAGCCTCAATTATATTGAGCGAGTTTACAAGCTACTATTTACTAAGTTTAAAAGCGGGTGAATCGGCGAGTGAGATTGTCATGATAACACACAAAACTGTCCACTCGCTCAGTAGCGTAGGAAACTGAGCTCGTAGGTCGCTGCTAGCGCCACAGCTACCCAGTAGCGATAATAATGACGCCTGCGAGAACTAATTCTGACAGATGTTTGACAGTCGAAATCAGCTGTTTGTTGGCCGCCATTTTGAGCGCATAAATAAACCAATCACGAGTAAGCGAGTAGAGCGTAAAGTTGACGACCTTTCGTAGATTGTCAACAATCTGCTAGGTAGCATGTTATACGATTACACTGAGCGAGTTTACTAACAGATAGTGAATTTCCCAGATAGTAGCTTGTAAACTCGCTCAGGCTTAGGCAACATTTAAACCATCCTTGCCCGCTTATCGCCAAGGCCAATATTATCTAAACTCCACTTAAAAAAAACCATAATAATAATAATAATAATTGGACAATTTGTAGAGCGCCGTTTTTGTGAAAAATCCCCTCAAGGGCGCTTTACAATTCATTATGAATTCCTAGGTTCAATTTAATTTTATTATTTACAGAAAGATACAAAAACATACTTACCTGCAGGTCACTTCCGAAAAACACACTTTATTAGAAAGTTTAAGCTTGGGAAAGGTACGACTTTGCACGTGGAGGGCATTATATTCAAAACACTGGACATTGCATGATTTTACCTCTGCTACCCATATCACTGTTGGTTTTACATTTATATTTATAAGAAGATTAATGACAAAGTTGAGTTAATATTTATTTGAAAGACTGGAGAATTGTAAGAATTTGCTTTATTTTTACAAAATTAGTTATTTACTATGTCAGGTGCTTTCATGCCACCATTTAGCACTGAAACATACAATATAATATTTATTCAGGAAAATTGTACAGTGCAATCTTTCAAGATAATAAATTATATGTAAATATAAATATTCTTTCGTGTTAAGTTTTTTAAGACTCATCTTTATTTGCCCTCGGTATTTGAACCCACAACACTTGGGTACGGAGCTAAAAAGCTAACCCAGGTGGAGGCGATAATCTCTCGGTAAAACAACAATGGGCTAAGCAACATATTCGTAAAATAATAATACCGTTGATAATAAGTATTCCAATTAGTGTACGCAGTTTGTTCTGCCGATAGGAACAAGAAACCTTTCCGAAATGGATTAATTACATATCTGAATTGCAAGTTTGTACAAACATGCTGGCTACCTCCAGGAACCTTATTGGTTGTACATCATGACACTCCCTATTGTACAGTACTATTAGAGGTGTGGTCGTCACATAAAAAAACATTAAAACTGAGTAATCGAAAGTATTCTAATTGAATTGAATATTCGAATTGTATATATTGCTACTTCTAGGAAAAACTAATGAAAAATTGAAGATCGTTTTCATGAAAAGAAATTTCCACCAAAACAATTTTCTTCAATTCTTATTCTCTGTGTGGTGCGTTTGAAATGGCTAATTAAGATTTTCACTAAGCAGTGTATTACATACATTATATCAAAAGAAAATAATAATTTGCACAAAGAAAAACATCCATCTATGAACAAAAAAAAAAAAAATAACTGGGTATATATTATTTCAATATATTTGAGTTGGTCCCCAGTACACAATGAAATATTTTTTCTGATTCCCAATATATTTTGTTAGTTTAAGTATTGCTTTTATCCTTTTTGTATTTACATAATATCGACGGCAGGGATTACTTTTTAGGTATTATGTATTTAAAAATATATATATATTATTGGTAGGTACCTCGAATTTTTTTTTTAATTACTTTAATTTTCCTGTTGAACTGATTGATACCAATTGAACCACCAATTGTGATTGGATATATGGTTTTCAAATGCTTATAATATAAACTTAAAGTCGATAAGTGGAAATGCTGTGTTTGTTCTTCCGGTATTTCCAAGTATATTTAAAAGAGGGATTTAGCATTACGATTTGCAGCCAGGCGATGATCTTGGAGCCAGTCTCCAGCGTGCAGCCGCAGCAGCATTGTCTCACTACGGGAAGGGCCATCTTTGCTGATTCTGGAAAAGAAAAAAAAACAAATTAAATTCAAATAAATTATTCATAAACCGCTCGTTCATAGATAGCGCTAATTTAATTATTTAAGGATTAAACAATCTTTGCAAGTATTGCTTCAAAATACTAAGATAATTTTTTTGCGCAATACGTACGGTATATGAATACGAATATATTATAGCATTAAGTTATTAAAATATTTTTAGGCATAAAAATTCTCTTCTTTCCAGAAAGGCATACAAATTCAATACATCGGTGATTCGATCGAATATTGTATTATTTGAACCCATTGTTTAAGATGTCGTGAGCTATAGAAAGATTGAGAATTTATGAATTAAACTTTTTTTACGTGAAACATAAAATTCTGTAGTGGGGATACGTTTCTTTATAACGATCACTTAAAAGAATTAGTTGCACATAAAAGATGAATATTTTATTAATTTACATGATAACTAAGTACATATTAAATTTAATTACGAAATAAATGTAACTACACGCGACTTTTAAGCAAGCTGCGACTATATCAGAATATTATGAGACTTAATTACTTTATTATGTACACTCCGTCCTAACATTCCATTGATATGATCATATCAACCGAAAAATCGATATGGACGGTCAATGTATTGGCGTATTTGTATTCTATCTTTTACCAATTCTTGTTTGTTTTTTACTTCAGAATCTAGAAAGTATTTACTTCAAAGAATCTAATTTAGACATAGCCCTGCTCTTATAGGTAGTTAGGCAATACTTTGTAATAAGTGGTTATTATGGTATAGGATTAAGTTGGAGAATGAAATGCTTTGAGGCCACTCGAACCATTTGAAGTCAGACAACGACGAGACGGGAGATGACGCGGAGAGAGATAGCCTTGAAGGATGCTGCTCCCATGATCTCATTCAACTACTTCAGATCGGACTGAGTTACCTACAGCTTGTGGATTTAGATACTTACCCATTTATGGTACATGTGCCATTAACATGTTTGTTAAACTAGGTTTATTGAACTTTTCTGAATACTTTAAATAAATATAGCAATTATGTCACATAATTTCTTTACTACGGGTTAATAGTATGTAATCGACAATCATAAATGGTGAATAGTCCACGGCGGACTAATCGTTTATGGTGTGACTAGGGTCATTTACGATTTTTTTTCACGGAGTATTTGCACGAACCCCTTGAAAGGTTTGAGCCCCGGGATAAAGGGTTTGTCAATGATTTGGCGATGAATGCATTTGACCGCCTACTGTGTGATGGGCCGGATCGGGAGAGACTGGTTGAGGGAGACTTTTTAACTTCTTAACCCATCGCCTTGCATCGCGTGGGAAATATGGATTTATTTATTTATTTATTTCTATACATATATATTAAATACATTACAAGTGATACTTTGTCTGTCCAACTGGGAAGGATACCCGTTTTAGGACAGCCAAATTGTATATTTAGTTCATAATATTTTTAACAAATATTAATCGAAATAACTATTAAGAACATTAAATTTTGTTTTCTGAACGAAGCGATGGTTTCTATATGCCTTTGAAAGAATCGCAAAGATGTGTTTTTTTCAAGGTCATTTTGAGGAACATTAATACTTATTAATACTTACTTAATAAGGATTCAAACGTCCTTCTCTCCTGGACACATTGACCCCCCCAGATTCCTACCCACCTCCCATAAGTTTTTCCTACACAGAGCTTCCACTCTTTCCTTTCCATTAAATCCTCCTTACGGCAACCCCAACGACAACAAAGATTTTTTTCTCAGGGCCTCCTGCGTGGAGATAATGTAAAAAAAAACACGTTCTCTGAAATTCTTTAGACCACCCCCCTCCCCTTCCCCCTTCTCCCCCGTAAGCGAATATATTGTCACACTTCACCTCAATACCTCATTTCAGTATTTGAGTACCTCATACAAACTCATCTTGATATCGTCCTACCCAACACTAATGCACTCGACTATTCTGTTTAAAGTAGGAATTTTAAGTAATTAATCCCATATCAGGGTCACACTTAGGGCAACCTAAAACCACGCGAGCCGAAACTGCGAGCTGAGCCGCGACTATGGGAAAGGAATGAAGTAACCGCAAACAGCGACATAACGGCACCACCGAACGTCTAATGAAGGTGTCACATGCAAAGATAAAAGATCACCGCACGCACAATATCGCCCGCCATACAATCCCATACAAAATACAGACCCGTCATAGGTACCTAAGAAGATGATGCACACATAAACCATAAACGATACAGATTATTCGCCGTAACCGCCACAGGAGAAAACCATAAACAGGAAACCAGCAACAAGAAACCCGCCACATAGAAAACCATAAACCAAAAACATTTTGTCCGGTCAGTGGTTGAGAGGGCATCGCGTTTGGGTCCCAACCAGGCGTTCCGTGTTTGATTCCTCGGCTGGTTAAGTCCTCCATCACGACTCAAGCAACATTTTCGGCTTACTGTGGTGTATTGTTGGGTTATTCGTAGCCCGGGAATGTTTGTCTTTCTTTAAAAAAAAGTTAAAAAGGAGAGGGGGTCATTTTAATTACGGAGCTGCGTAAACGTGCGGATGGCACCTACTGTCAAGTTGACGGATCCAGTACAATGAAATGGCATCAAGCGGCAGCTCTTGAATTCAACTGACTCAATCTCTTACCATAGGAAGAATGCTGTGTACACACACAGCTATAATATACGTGGCTTGACGTATTTCAGCATATCGCTCGCCATATATTCCAATTAGGAATGTGCCGAAATACGCGAAGCCACGTATATTATAGCTGTGTGTGTACACAGCTTGCGCTCGCAGTTCAACAGATTAGTGCTCGCGCTTTTAACGCTGCGTGTGACAACCTTAAAGGTTTTAATCTTCTTATATATAAAAATCAATATTTGTTTTTTATTTGTTTGTTTGTTTGTTTGTATGTCGTACGTTATGCGCTGCCATACCGTTCATCCGATTGCGATGAAACTTGTGTGATTTGTTGTGCGCACACCCGCAAAGGTTATAGGCTATTTATAATGGTAAGATCTGGCGTTATGAAATTTTTATAAATTAAAATGAGTGTATTTAGGAATAGGAAAGATTGACGGTGATAAGTTGTAGGTATCACGCGGCTATATATTACAGATGACGTCATTGCTTGTCACGGTAACTTTTTCCAGGTGACTAACTATCAATGGATCATAGTGGTTCCGAGGAACGGGCTATTTTTGGAACCAGTTCCTATCTGATTTATAAAATGATCACAAATAACAATGGTTATAAAAATAAAATATACAACGTGGGCCATAAATGTTTGCCCTTTTGTATTCGTGCAAGCGGTGATACCGAATTGGGGAGGGGAGCGGGGCCACTCACTAGGTCAATGCGCGCAACAGTTCGTTTTCGTTGGTTACGACATTAGTAACAGACTACACGCAGCAAGATGGTGCAACCTGCCATACTTCCAACGAGAGTAAACCCATAGTAAAAGAAATGTTCCCTAACAATCTGATCTCGCGCATAGGAGATATTCTAAGTCCAGCTGATTTTTATGGGGTCATCTTAAAAGTCGAGTCTGTAAATAAACCAGCGGCGATACTCCAATCCGTCGAGAAATGATCAACAGATTTGTGTCGGAAAGTTTTCGAAAATCTTATGGCCAGATTCGAAGAATACCAGCGGCGAGATCGCGACAATTTGGACGATATTATTTTTAAGAAATGATTTTCAAGTATAATGTTCTTATGAAAAAAATTTATTTGAATACAGTCTGTAATTTTTTTCAAAGTTATTTCAAAAGTGAAAAAATTTGCGGCCCAACCTGTATTTTGGTATTCTTGATTTTTTTTACATTAGCTCCACACAGGAGGCCCTGAGGAAAATAATACCCCTCAGATCCTATGTCATCTTTGGGGATGCTATGTGGAGGCTCTTTTTTAGGGAAAGGAAGGAGAGGAAGTTCTGGTAAGGAAAAAGGTATGAGGGGTAGGTAGGAATCTGGGGATCAGTGTGTCCGGGAGTGACGGATGTATGTATCTATCCCTCCAACTGCGGTGCAAGGCAAATGTCCCTAGAGAGTTGGAGAGGTCAAAAGATCTTCCTCAACAGTTTGTGGGCAGACGCATCCACTGCCATAATCCGGACAAACCTAACCCCATGAACCTGGGCACCCCTGCTAAGTCATCAAACGTAGCCAACCTCCTGGGGTGACCTATGGCAGAGGTGTTGGTTGTCCAATAAATGGTTCCCGGGGCGGCGGTACCCATACCCGCCTCCGAAATTGTAAAAAATAAATAAAATAAGAATACCTGCCTTATAATAATAAAAAAAAAATAACCAAATAAATTATTTAAATCGTGTTCACACTCAAACATGATGTCACTATTCACAATACCAGAAGTGTATATTTTAAGCTTGGAAATAAAACGAAGGTCGCAGATGTTGTAAAAAGAATTCAAATTACAATGAACTTGGTGGGATGGGCACATTTTTATAGGCTCACAGAATACACATGGGCGACAGCTGGGAACTGGGGTTTTGTGTAATGCTGCGTGTAAACAGGGAGGTAATACCACGAACCGTACAACGATTTATGGGAAAGGAAGGAAGCAACTGCAAGCGGCGTTACGCGCAGTTTTCGGTTGCTTCGTTCCTTTCCCTTAATTCGTGGCTCGGTTCGCAAATGTACATATATACGCACCCTACACCCTAGGCTCATAGAAAACACGTGGACGACAGTTGGAAGTTAGGGTCTCTAAGTATGTGTAAGAAGCATTGTAGGAGTAATCAAATACGACCACTGAATTTTAAAATATTACATTTAAGCGCACTTGAAGTGAAATAACACAAAACTACGCTATACAAATGTTATGTTACTGTTACTATTACCTTCACTGCCTATAGAGGATAATATTTATAAATAACACAAAACTACGCTATACAAATGTTATGTTACTGTTACTATTACCTTCACTGCCTATAGAGGATAATATTTATTATACGGAGTATAGTAAAGAACATAATAAATAGTATTTATTTATTAATCTTCTAATATTTAAACCCAGAGGATGCAATAATTCAACTGCATTTATATTTTAAGCGATTGTCATTCGACACTTCAATCTTAAATGCAGTTACTTTTTTTAAATCACATCACCGCAAGATTCACACCACAATATTATGATTTAAAACAATATATTGTTAATTACTTCCATGAAAAATGCTTATTAAAATATGTATATTATTTACACAGATTTGATAACCGACATTAGACACAAGACAGAATAACCAGAAAACCGGTAAAATGTCATTTTTAAATAAAATTTTAGCCGTGTTGACTCTTTTCCAAAAAAAAGCATAAATTAGTGTCGAAAGATTATTCTTTTATTTGGTAAAGTTATGTTTTAAATTATGAAAATTTTATTTTTAGCTCAATACGGTTATACCGTAAGTCGTTGCGAGATTTGTTAAATTTTCAAACAAAATGGAGAATATATGACGCAAATGTGAATGGTAGAAGAAGTCGGGGACGCCCGAGAAAGACATGGCACGACTAAGTGAATCAGATACTTGAGTCGGGCCATGTCAAGAGTCAGAATAATAGAAAAGCATGCATGAGACGATTTATGAATGTGAACAAGGAAAGGAGTGTGTGCCAAGACCGAGTTGTTTGGCGGTCCGATCTCTCTGCCTACCCCTGGGGGGAAACGGCGTGATGGTTAGTTAGTTAGTTAGTTTCAAACAAAATTTTGTATTACACAACATACATTTCACATCATATAATCATGCAGTAAAATAAATCAATATATTATCTGGGAAAGCCATGTTTCAGAATTTTAATTTTAATTCAAATAAAATCATTTAAAAAGATCCGCGCACGTGTTTTGTGACGAAAATACTTCAGTTTGTCTATTTATTTACGGTCTTACAAACTAATATATGTAAGATTTTTTATTACATTCTTAATTTGCTTAAACATTATTGTAAAATTATAAATACTTATGATCAAAACATAATTACAAAAAGTACATAATTTTTATAGTTTTATCATCACGCCTTTCAGCATTTTTGAATGAAGGTATAAATTAAAGCAAATTTTGAATGAAATAAAATCGATATTGTGTTATTATTTTGAAAAAGTTGGTACGGAGAATATGAATATGAATACGCAATGTGAATATGAATAAACCGTTTTGTCCATAAAACAACACTAAATCTTTCAGGAAAGGATAACAAATACAATATCGGATTGAGTATCCGTTACAACATTGTATTTGTTAGCCTTTCTTGAAAGATTTGTGTTTTTTAAGGACAAAACTGTTATATTTATGTTCAACGGAATTTGTTGCTTCAACGGAAGCAATCTGCCGAACAGGCCCTCCATTGATATGCTTGGTGTAACCCTAAGTGGCCAGCTCAGATATGGGGGCTCCATCGAAGCCAGAGTAAAGTTAGCCTCTTAAAAACTGGGCGTACTGAACGGGGCCCGCAGGTACTTTAATAGTACACAACTGCTAACCCTGTACAAATCACAAGTGCGCTCCACGGTTGAATTCGGCAGCCACCTCTGGTCTGGAACTCCAAAATACCTGAAAAATACCCTCGACTCTGTGCAAAAACGGGCGGTCCATTTGATAGATTCTCCTATCTTAACAGACGGATTGCAATCTTTAGAGCACAGGCCTCACAGTTCTACCGGTATTACAATGTAAGATGCACCGAAGAACTAGCGTCATTGATCTCTTCGGCACTGGTGCATAGTCTGGAACCACGCCAAACGCATGCCCAACATATGTACACGGTTGATATTTGTCACATGAGAACGGGTCGTTTCTTCGACTCGTTCTTGTGTTCAACAGCTCGACTGTGGAACGATTTGCCGGCCTCTGTGTTTCCAACATGGGTCTCTTCAAGTGTTCATTCCGTCCTCTCCTCAAAAAGACCCTCCACACAGCATCTCAGATGACATAGGCCCTCGGGGAATTTTTTTCCTCAGAGCCTCCTGTGTGGAGTTAATGTAAAAAAAAATGTTGAGTACCTATGTACGGGCTCAAACAATTAATTCATCTTATTTTTTTAAAACATAACTAGTAAAAAGCGTTTTTCCCTAAAATAATTAAACTCGTGTAATATGAAAGAGTAGATTATGATTTTTTTAAGTATCACCTTAATAATTAAAACATGAATTTAGAAATTAGCTTTTGGCAAGAGATGAGATTTAAGAGTTTAACAGATGGGGAAGATGAATGTGGGTAAGTACGTGATTATTCAGATCTGGTCAACAAACACGGTCAAACCCATTTCAAGCAACCCGCAACGTTTCGAATCTGAATTTGACTTTTAACCAGTGCTATTCTGAAAGGATCTACCTCTAATATTTACAAGTATTTGACCACAATTTTATATTTGCTAAAATCCTAACCAATAAATAAATATGAATCCTTAGATTTTAATCTATTCAAATTTTCTCGAGTGTGGTACATTGTACACAAATATGATTAGAATTTGCACAATATTATACGTTCTGGAGAATTTTAGACATTAAAAATCATTATTAAATACATAAGTGACTAACCTTAAAATTATAAACGTATAGCAAGTAAACATACCTGTGTGAAATGTGCCTTACAATAGTTAGAATATCATTAAAAGAGACAGCAATCTTCAAGATATAGCACGGGAATAGGCGGGAATTTACGATAATAAAAATAATAACATGTCTGCAAGGTATTCAATTCTAGTGTCTGTCAACAAGACTATCACTGACTATAAAAACACAATAGAACCCTTGTAACCTTATACATTATAATATAACATAAATAGAATAATAACTTTCCTTGTCTTGTAGTATAACTATCTCACATATCTGAATATGTTGTAAGAGTTTATAAATAAATAAACACACAGCAATCACCCAAAATACGAAAACACAAACAGCGATAAAGATACAGTCAAATTAGATAAACTCAATGATTTACGTTCCGCTTTTTTATAGTTCCTGAATAACAAACAGCGCAGCGGCAGAAAATTAAAAAAAAAAAAAAAACATTAAAAAAAATGTGCTGTCGAATGAATCGTAATCATTATACGCATTGGGTATACCTAGGACTAGGTAGTTGTCGAAACGTATCCGCCACACCCTGTCTAGCATTTAAATCCATATTATGTAGTGAATGACCAGTGACCAGTCTGTCTACATCAAATTAAACGAAATCGATTAAAAACTCACTTTTAAAAGAATTTATTTAGACACAGACGGATTGCTCTCATTTCTTGTTTACTGACCCATTTTACATATGCTCGCCGACCCATTTAGTTTCCTGACGATGCAAATAATGTAAATGAAACTGGTTATAATAATATTAAACCGGTCAAAACAATCTTGATACGTGAGGGGAATGTCAACAAACATACTGAAAATGTTTTTTTTTCCAAAATAATGTTCCGCGGGACAACAACGCGCAACGTATCTATTCAGTTTACCTAATGAAAATTATTTATAGATTCGTGCTCCTACAAAAACAACGATAAAATTTCCGAATTCTGCTACACAAAATTTAGAAAATATATATATCACGACTTTGTTTCTACTAAATTAATACAAGAAGTAACTATTTATGTAAAAATTAGATCGCTTAAATATATTCAATTAAATGAAGACAATATTAGCGAAACTCAATAAAAAAAACTGGAGACAGAAAAATCAGAAAAAGATATTGGCACCTCTGGGACTCGATCCTAGGACCTTCTGCTTACATGGCAAATGCTCTACCAACTGAGCTAAGGTGTCAATATCCAATTCGGTCACTTTTAACTGTATCATACTTCGACCAAGAAAAAAAGAAAAAACTACCAACATTATCTTCATTTTCTTAACGCACATATTATTGGCTGCTATCTTTATATATGATTGCAAGAAACAAACCGAACTAAATGCTAACGAACTTAAATCTACAAGGATTGTTATTGTTAGCGGTCTAATCCTGGATTTTTCATGGTTAGGAAACACACAAATTATTTAAATAACCCAAAATAAGAACCTGATTAGCAATTTTATGCACGTTTCCAGTCGTAAATAAGTTGAAATAAAGTGTTATTATAAAAAAATTGCGTGCCTTCAGAGGAATTGGGCAACTTTACCAAAACAACTTAAAAATAAATAAGTAGATCAGTAATGAATACCAACTAAACAAATATCTGTGTTAAAACAGATAGTGGAATTAAATACAAACATGGAGAAAATTGTTGGCGCTCGGCGGGCATTTGTTTCGAGGCATTTTTATATTTCCGTGACTGTACGTTCGTTGATAACATTAAAAAATAAATGTTATCATAAAAAAAAAGTTGGGTAAGTATAGCATGGTAGCTAATGTGCTTCATAATACTTAAAAATTAGTCTATACTGTTAATGATTTATTTTTAAATTTATTTATCGTAACTGGGGTGGCTTGGGCATGTACTAAGAATGTCTGATGACTGAATTCCGAGGAAAATACTGAGTGCGATTCTAGAGGGTAGACGTTCAGTGGGCCGCCCTAGACACAGTTGGGCGAGGCAACTCCAAAAACTGTGTGAGGAGAGGATGGGACTGCCATGGACGGAGGCCGAACAAGCAGCACAAGACAGGGACGTTCGGAGAAGCCTTGTCGATGCAGTGGGTCCCAGACCCGAATGGGATAAGGGGAAAAAGATGAAATAGGTATACTAAACTCGATTAAATACAAGCAAATATAATATAATACAATCCTAAATTCGAAAATCAGAATAAATTAATTCATGTTACCAGTTACTACGATCACAAAGCGTATTTTTGTAAAAAAAACAGCTTGATAATGTATGCGAGTTTAAAAATAACATTTCCGTTTAATAATTAGCTATTGTTGTATTTCAAATACCACTCCCCTATTCAATGTGTATGGTACCATTCTTCAATAGGCAAGCACAATATGTTGGTAAAATAAAATAATTTATTAAAAGTAGGTACCTACTCACAGTAATATGCAACTGGTTTTATTGATCCGAATTTAAAATTCTCCTGGGGCACCGCACACACTCTTTACACTACCGATATATGTTTAAAACTGGCAAAAGCAAAACCAAAATCTTGAGAGGGAACCCATGAAGCCATTAACTCATGGCCAGCTAACGGACCAACGAGGAAGTAAAATGTGTTAAGGCACTCAAAATAAATTGAATTTATGAAAAATGCCTCTCGGTTTCGAATTTCAGCTAGTTACAGATTTGATTCTTTTGACGAAGTGGTTCAGAAGTGCTGTGCAAAGTTATTGGTGTCGGTCTATTTTCATTCAACCTGGCACATAGCAATATTTTCGGATTTTTATAGGTGTTTGAATGATATTGGTATTCACCTTTCTGCGTTGGGGTACGAGTTAATAATGCTGCAGATTTGAATAGAATTCGGATAACATAAGAGGATAACTAGGGTTATCAAAAACAATTAACATTTCCCCAATTCTGTGAAGAATAAAATTGTCGATGTTACTGTTTTAATTCATATTGAATTGACGTATTTTTTCCCTGGTTATTGATATCTTATACACAATTGATATTTTAACCTCGTAGATAGGTACTATTAAATAACGCCTTTTTCATAATATTAGATTATTAAGGTGACAAGGATAATTTGTTAGGTTTTCGGAATAACTCACATCAGAAATCGTTGTGCCTCCTTCACTATCATAGTTAGAACTATGATCTAAATGGTATTAGAAAGAGAAAACATCATGATTTATATTCATATCTTAAAGTTTGTCGTACACTAATTAAAATGTACGCCTATCTTAAATCAAAATTACCGATAACAATTTGAAAAAAAATTATGAAACTTTGGGAATTTTTTATTAATTATTTTTACGTGAAACGATGAAAAAGTGAGTTCACAATAACAATTATAATACATTTGTCTAATATAATATGTGTGTGTTTTTATTTTTTCTTTAACATTCTTAGGTTTGCATTCAAAAATTTTATATTTGAAAAATTACATGTTTATAAAAGTATAAAATTTGAATGAAAAATAAGTTGCAAATTTGAAAGGGTTTTTAGTTTTCGGATGCGCCAATTTATTTCAATTTTATTGAAAAGCGGAAATGTTTTGACCTTCCGACAAATTAGGTTAAAAGAATTAATAATATGCTCTTTCAAAGATGGCACTAGTTTAATTATTTTAGGTTTAAACACTTTTTGCAAGTTATTATATGCTTCAAATTATTAAGATTAATTATTTGTTTGCGTCCGTACACACTTCATCGCCTTAGTTCTTAATTGTCCAAACGACCATTAGAAAATTTTACAGGAGGAAAATGTTTTCTTTCATTATTTCAATGAAACATTATGAATTATGATAGGTGCTTAAGATAAACCTATTTCTGCAGGTAAAGGTCTCATTAATTAAAAAAAAATCTTAGTTAAGTGATTTACAAATATTTTTTATAATTCATTTATAATTTTAATGTGGATATTGAACAAATACTAAAATGGTCGTTTGGACAATAAAGAACTAAGGCGACGACTTATTATTGAGAATATGAATAAATAATTGCGTCCATAAACAAAATCAAATCTTTAAGAAAGACTAACAAATCAGTTCTGTATGGTGGTCGATACTAAAGCGGCCGATTTGGTCGGTTTAAGTTGAGCGAGGAATGTGCTCCTTAGCAAAGACTGATATACCGGCCCTAAGAGTATCTTCCACTCGTATCTTCCACGTGCCGCAAATATGATATATATTATTTTAAATGAATAAATTGTGAAAACACTTTTTGCCCACGCCGGGATTCGATCCCGCAACCTTGACCGGATTGCGAGTCAAGAGCCTTACCGCTAAACGCCGCCGGCCGTTCTACCTTGATATTAAAATTATGTAACGAACGGCATTATCGAAATAACTAAAACTTTATTCTGATATACCTACACTGCTTGATTTATCGACAAAACATAATATTATCTCATCTCATAAAATATTTTTTTTTCAGCGCTTGACATTACCCGAATCAAGTACGAATTTTATATTTTTGGTCTGTTTTCCCGGGACGTCCCCGACATATTTTTCCTAACGTCATATTCTCTATAGGCACACCTTTTCCGCTTACATGATCCATTTATTATTCTGTGGATTAAATAGTTATCAGAACCGAACAACACTTAAAATCAATATCAATTTAAATCGAATTTCAAAGTAAATTGGTACAGGTGATTTTTCCACGAAAGCAGCGCAATAGAAATAATTCACTTCACACTGCAGGCCCTGTGGAAAAAAACCTCAGGACAATACTCGTCATCTTTGGAGATGCTGTGTGGAGGATCTTTTTAGGAAAAGAAGGAGAGGAAGTTCTGGATAGGAAAAAGGTAAGATGAGGGGTGGGTAGAAATCTGGGGGTCAATGTATCCAGAAATGAGTTTTTTTTTTTTTTTTCGTTGATGTTTTTTATTTTTTATTACATAGATTGGGGATTTTTCGACCACCATGCTAGGCACATGCCCGTGTTGTGGTGGTCGATTTTCTATACAGTAGGAACATCTACATATGCAATATAAAAAATGTGCAAAAATAGAAAATATATACATAAAATAATATAATATTAAAAAATATGAGGAAACACAGTTCTGTATTTGACATTTAAGCAAAGAATGGTCAGATTTTTGGATTACGAAACACAACCACCTTGCATTTATTGTGTTCTTATTTATTATCTCAAGAAGTAGTGTAATTGACACTCCGCGTCGTTTCCGACCCTTTTGACGATAAGCGACGTAAAATAGTAACGTATACTTGTATACCTACCTACCCGAAAGAGTAAATAAAGGTCGCTGATTCAAGGCATGTTTCCAAAGAATGTTTTCCTGACGTTTGATTATGCGTACTTTTCTTATCATTATGTTTTTATGACAAGTAAACATTTCTTAATCAAATACAAGTCATTTCGTTAGTAATACTTAAAATACATGTTTGACGATATTATGCTGAATTAATTTTGTTGATGAGTAGCATTAGTATTATCTTCATTATTTCAATTAGAAGAAATTGTACTTGTCGAAGCGGAAGCATCTCTCCAAAGTTGAGTTCTGACTTCACGGTGAAGTTTTAACCCCTGAGAGCCCGTTCACACTTCCGTCGTAAAAACGGAGACGGGTTCCGTCGTCATGACGGAAGCCCTAGGCCCCTGTTCACACTTCCGTTTTCAAGACGGATCCTACTCTACGAAAACAACGACCAAAACATTTTATCATTCTTCAGTAGACGGTCGTGCGCACTGCGCAATGGACGACGATGAAGCTCTTGTTGTCATGTGGTACTTATAAAAAAGAAGGAAAAAAGTGAAAAGAAAATTTTGGGTACACCCAATTATAGCTGAAATTATTTGTTCAACCGTGGGAGAATATTTTGTTTGCATACTTGAAAAGGAGAAAGTACGCGAAAATCATCCAGCAATTATTATAACTAAAATGACTAAAAAACATGAATGATATGACTAAATATTTTCTTGAGATTAAATAGTAAAAATTGCATTCTGGAACGAACATATATATTATATAATAATATTATAAACGCCAAATGCGCGCCCCATAAAAACACAATTTACCTGCTCGCTTGCGTCTGGGAGCGGGCGGTGGTGAAGTGTGAAGCGGGGTGTGGGGGGTTCAAAACGGATCCGTCGTCCCGCCGTGTAGTGTGAACAGCTCCATTGAAATGTATGAGCCAGCGCGATCCTTTCCGACTTCACGACGGACACTCTGCGTAGGCGAACTCTCCGGCAAAAAATAACGGATCCGTCTTCACGCCGGATCCGGCAAGTGTGAACAGCTCCATATAGATACTACAGCGGCTAGGGCCTCCGTCGTAAAGACGGAACCCACCTCCGTTATTACGACGGAAGTGTGAACGGGCTCTCAGGCTTCGGGTCAATTTTCTTGGAAGGTCATAATATTCCCCTTTTACAATAAAGTCCATATATAATTTATATATGGATTTAATTGGAATATTTATGGAATATTACTGAACGCATCAGAAAATTAAAAACTCTTTTCAAAAGTTGATGAAATAGGTACTCTTTCAAATTTTATAATTCGAAAAATAGTATATTAAAATATAAGTGGATAAACAGGTCTTTAAAACACGCGCGATATTTCGAGCACGACGGCGTAGCCGAGTGCTCGAAATAAAGCAAGTGTTTTAAAGACCAGTTATCCACGAATATTTTACGCTATTTTTTTTATTGGTACACTTTGAAAACATAAATATTGATATTATTATTAAAATTTGGAAATAAGAACTATTAATGAATTCGTGATGTGACATCACAATATCTTGTTGTCATGGAAATGAAAAACACAAACATTAATTTGCAATCTGTCAAATAAGATTAATAGTTGACATCACAGTTTTTACTAGTTATTGTGTGTTGTAAAATGAGTTCTAACATTGATAATTTAAATACCAAAGCAGAATCGCGGTTATACCTGAAAAATCCAAAGACGTTTATAAAAAAGAATATGAAAGGTTCATAACATGGATGGAGGAGCAAAACGTAGTTGATGTAGATGAACGAGTTGTGCTTGCTTACCTTCAGAAAATGTCGGAACAGTACAAAGCATCGACTATATATTAATAATTAGAATGTAAACGATGTAAAAAAGAATGTAAGCTTTGAATAAAATTTTTGAAACATTTGTAATGTTTTATTTGACGTTTAAAATATTCCTGTCAGATTTATAGTTAAAAGTTGACATTTAGACTTCACATTTTGTTGATTTGTTGATGTTGCCATGGTAACTTTAAAAAACGCGCGTTCCATAAAGTGCGATTTAAACACGCTAGAGCGTACTTTAAATGAGTAAAAAAGGGCACCAATAAAAAAAATATATATACGTACATAGATATAATTTTAAACAAAAATTTTGAATGCAAACGTAAAAAGGTTTTTAAAATTGCATTCATTAGAAAATTTGTAGAGTCTAAAATTCTTTACAAATATAATTTTTTATAGGCTTAACGATTTAAAAATATATATACATATATATATATTTTTTTTTTATTGATTAAATTTTTTACAATAAGTTTATTTCATTCTAATATTACATATTTTATATACTCTCCTAATAAAGCAAGTGCTTGTGTTTAGGAGAGGACAACTTGATAATAACTTTTTTTTTTTTCAAATCCTTATAACAAACTTAAGAACTTAATTTATGAATAGATTTAGACTTAATAATATATTTTTTAAAGATTATAAGGGTAATTAAACAAAATATATATATAGGATGTACATAAAACCTTTGGAATAACAAACAGTCAAAAACAATCTAATAAAATATTAAACTTATATGGTGGGACTACCAAAATATGATTTAATTTTTTTTTATATTTGTCGTAATTTTTTTCTGTTCGCGTATCGGCGGGTAATTGATTAAATAATTTTATTCCTTTATATACTATACATATACATAGTGATTCTGTGCTGTTGTGGTTCGTATGGGTGGTATAGTTAGTCCACCAATAGAAGTATTCCTTATGCTAATATTTAGCAGTGGGGTAATATTTTTTTAAAATATATCTTTGTGTAGCTGAAGTAGTGCTACTTTTTGGTAAATTTTTGTAAGTGGGGGGACAGGGAATTCTTGGAATACGTTTATTGTTGGGTAGTAGCAGCGCCCTTGAGGTGATTTTTCACAAAAACGGCGCTATACAAGTCATCCAAATATTATTATTATTATTATTAGAGTAATACGGTTTTTTTAGGATAGTTTTTATAAGAATTTTTCGAATTGTTTCGAGTGGGAGAAGGGATGATTTATATGCACCCCCCAAGCTATGATTCCATATTGTAATACCGAGTGCGCAAGTGCAAAGTAAATTTATTTTAATATTTTTAATGTGATAGTATTTCTAAGTCTGAAAAATATATATATTAGTTTTCTCATTCTGTCTATTGTGGAGTTTATTTGATTTTTCCATTTAATGTTATTGTCGATAATTATTCCAAGATATTTTATTTGTTCTTTACTACTAATATGTATACAATTTGAGTTACAGGGTGTGATTTTAAGTAGACAATTTCTGTCGTGAACTTCAATGTTTACATTTATATTTGAAATATGTTCTGTTAGGCTCAGAGGTAGAAAATGAGTTTTTTCAACATTTAAAGAAATTAAGTTTTTGTCAAACGATTGTTTAATGATATTTATTGCATTATTTGCCGATATTTCGGCTTCTTTCCAAGAGTTTTCTTCAATTGTTAATACTGTATCATCCGCATAAGATATAATCTTTCCGACGATTGGGAGTTCAAAAAGTTCATTTACATACAATAGAAATAGTATTGGGCCCAGTACAGTTCCTTGTGGGATTCCAAAATTATTTTTTTCTATATTACTTAACTCTTTATTTATTTTCACTTGCTGTGTTCTTTGATATAAATAACTATTTATCCACGATTTAGCTTTGTCGGTTATTCCTATATTATTTAGTTTGTTGATTAATTTTGAGTGTGAAACACTGTCAAAAGCTTTACGGAGGTCAATGAATATACTTAAGCATTTTTTCCCTTTATCCAATGCTTTATAAATAACTCTAGTTAATTCCGCTATTGCGTCTTGTGTGCTCATTTTTTCTCTGAAACCGTATTGACTAGGATTAATACATTTTTTATTTTCCACATAATCTACAATTTGTTTCTTTATTACTCTTTCGTATATTTTGGCTACATTGGATATTAACGGTATTGGGCGGCAATTGTTTATTTCTTTCGAATCTCCGGATTTATACCCAGGTGTTACAATGGCTTTTTTGTAATTTGATGGGAATATTCCATTTTCAATGCTTACATTAATTATATGAGTAATTAATTTAGTTAGTGAGTTAGAACATTTTTTTAGGATTTCTGTAGTTACACCATCATATCCAGGTGCAGCACCATATTTTAGTGATTTTATTATGTTTTCAATAGTTTCCTCCGTAATCGATTTAAAAACTGATAGATTGTTTTCACTTAGTTTATCTTCATGTATATCATCTGGTTGATAATTTTGATCAATTTATATTCCGTACTCTTTACTCTCTATCTTACAAGCCGTTAAGCGTATAAAAAAATATTTACGATAAAATTTGTAGAGAATTTTATAATCTACAACTTTGACCTTTAATATCGAAAGACGCTTACACGTGAACTTATGAAACTTTTTAGACAACCAAAATGCTAAAATAAAGGTTTATACAAATTTTCAGGTTATTCTGTTTCATTCCGAGGTTGACCCCTATTTTAGCTTAAGTGACTGGATTAGATACCAAGAAATTATAAAACTGAAGATCGCTGTCCCCAGCCGAATAAAAGCGTAAAATAGTAAAGGGCGAACGTTGTAGCTTTTGTGACTGGTACGAGTAGTTGAAGAATGCATTGTGCATTGTTTGATAATGCTCGTTTAGGTGAGGCTACCTTGGGGGCTGAGTCATAGCAACTGGCTCTATCACGCGGCGAATCGTATACCTCTACCTTGTCAATGAATATTTCTTTGTCAAGTCATAATATCAACAATCAAACGGTTTCAGTCCGGATCAAAATAAAAGGTTCACATTTTCGAGAACTTATTTTTTATTATTTAGGAACCAAAACATATGTTTTACTTAATCCTCAGCTTAACGCTTTAAGTCATACACTGAACACCTGAGCACAGATTTCTCCAAGTGAGGTGTTCACGAAAAATTGTCCATTTACAGTGCCCATAATTACTACTTTACATTCCACAATGTAAATACATATCACTATTGTATTATCCTTACTTAAAATACGTGAAAACTGAATTAAAAAAGGCAATTTACACGCGGTAGAAATGAAAGCTTCAGAAAACTAGAGACTACGAAGCACTTTTTTTATCAATGTGAAGGATTTTTTTCCACATTTTTATCGTCGAATTGTCGTCATTTTTGTCGTCGTTTGTCGAATTCCAATGTACCTTTTCCATTTTGGTCATCTTATTAGTATTTGTGTTTTGTTCTTCGGAGTGGCTAGATGTCGCTTTCTTTTGTGTTTCTTTGCCTGCTCATTTTGGAGTAGTTTAAAGATTGGATGCTGATTTTACCAAAATATATTTTTTTTGTTTTTGGATTTCGTAGGATTCTATCCTTTGTCAGCTGAATGTCTGGCCGCTAAGGTTCGACAGGCATTTTATACCACTAGATGATAATTGAGACTTTCAGGGGGGGAGTAGAAGACATAGAGAAAATTAGAGGACGTGGGCAGGTTAAAAAATATGGTCTAAAAAGAAAACACGCTATTCACGTACTAAAAAGGCAAAGTAAACTTTAATATTGGTTAATTTTTGTTATTGTATTGTATTATTGTACCTACATATGTATTGTAATCGTTTTTTTCACGTGTACGAAAATTCACATATTTCGGTAGTTCGGGAATTGGATGAAAATTGAATTGAAAGAATCTATACATACAGATCTATGTAGATGGATAACAGAAATCTCTAATAAGGGCTTAAGAATGTTGGGATTTATAACTAGGCTAAATAAAAATTTTAACAATATAAAGTGTATTAAATTGTTATATTTTGCCTCTGTTAGAAGTCAACCTGATTACAATTCTCCCGTCTGGAACCCACATTATAATATACATGTATGTACAAGCTGTTGAAAGAATACAAAATAAATTATTACGTTTTCTAAATTTTAAAGTGGATATTCTATCAATTATGTTGAACTACAACACTATTTTGAATTATATGAATAAATATATATGCTTTTATATAATAAATATGCTTAAATTGTCATATTTAGAAGAATTTTCACTGACTCGTGTTTCTATATAAAATTCTAAATGATTTAGTTGATGGTACGATATTGCTTGAATTGATAAGCTTCCGGATTCTTCTTCGTAGTACTAGAAGTCAGGATTTATTTTGGTGCAGAAATTCTGGGACTAACTACTACATGTAATCCTCTTTGCCCAGAATACTAATGGAGGGAAAGAATTATACCATGCCAGTGGACATGTTCAATTTATGTTTAAACAAATATAAAATTTTGTTACTGAGGCAGTTCAGTCATGTACAATAAATACTGTACCTATATTTATTACTATTCATATTTAATGTAAAAGCTCCGAAAATGGCGTTAATAAATGAATAAATTAAATTGGATGGCACCATTGGGTACCGCCACCCGGTAGGTTAGTGTGTTTCTTTCAGAATTATTTTTCTAGATAGATATATTACCTACTACGTCAACATCATCTTATTATAAATATTTTATTCTATTTCTATAATACTGTAAATATTGTTTCCTAGAAGTAATATACCTAGAAAATAGATAAGCCTATTAGAAATGTTTTCATTAGAAATACTTTACTATATATTTATAACTCAGATAAATTGCAATTAATTTGTTTTTCCTGTGCAGGCAACGAATAGATAATAGTACAGGTACTTGAAAACGAACATTAAGCTTTGCCATTGGTTGAACAACAATACCAATAAAGTATGCCTACTTCTGAACCAAGGGAAACTGAAAAATACAGTCTGCAATTCACACGCGGTACAAATGATACCTTCAGAAAACTAAAATAGACAAGATTGGGGGGGCTACGAAGCACCGCCAAAAGAGGAGACCGATTTTACTATCCCATTCTCTAGCAGGGAAAATCCTATCTATGCATATGTCTCGTTTCTCTTTTTAGTGTAGTTATTTTTCGGTTTATCGAGTTTCAAATCACAACGGCGCTAAAGAAGTTTTCTAATCAAAAATCTGTAGTTCGATGAGTGTCAGATCCTAAACCATTGAATAAATTTCCACAAATTATCGACCGAATTCAGAGAGAAGCTTAAAACTCACCTCTTTAGAAAAATCATATATTATACACTAATTTGCTGGAAAATTAGTGCCTACATAATATAGATACCTACGTATTTATTATATGCAGAATACAATAAAAATCTGAAACTTTTCTCAGTCGCGAAATTGTACGTAACAGAATATCTAAGTGTAAATAGATAACAATCTTAATAATATTATAAATGCGAAAGTTTGTATGGATGGATGGTCCTTACTCTTTCACGCAATAAATACCGAATGGAATATAAAAATTCTTTCACAAATCGAAAGCTACATTATTTGCGAGTAACATAGGCAGTAATATATTGGAAAGCTCTGGCGTTATGAATAAGCTGTGGCGTTATCAAATTATTTTTTATACGTTTATTGGCAAAGCGTTCATTGGCAAAGAATATGCGAGCGAAGCCGGGGGCAAAAGCTGGTTAATAATAATAATTTCAGATTCAGTATGTTTCTATATCTGATTGCACATTATGTTATGTTAAGTTGCCGCTACCTGAATTTCCACCGATTTCTTACATATCCACCTTAAAACATTTGAAGTTTTTAAGCTCTTAAAAAAATATATGTTATTTTTGAAGATAATATCTAGACGTGTTCCATGCCGAAACGCAAATTATATGAAATACCCAGGATAGAAAAAAATTGCAAAAGTATGCTCCGAAAATTATTATATACACGTTTATTTCAGTTATTTTACAAGTTAGAGCTGTGAAAAAATTCACAATGTTTCTTTAAGTGATACATAAGATATTCCACTAGATTTTTGCTCTATTTCAAACGAGTTATTAAACATTTTCGCAATTTTCGCATCGATTTTGTCGCTCTAAACGTTAGCGCGCTCCTCATAACATTCGTAATTTCATATCTGTCCATCTCCTCTTTTTGAGCCCGGTTGCGGAGCCTTAAGAAGTTATATCTATGAAAAAATTCACAGTGTTTCATTAAACGCTATTTTAGATGTTCTTTATTAAACATTTTCGCTCAAATTTTACCGTTTTCAATATTAGCCCTCTCTCTCTAAAATTCACAGTGTTTCATTAAACGCTATTTTAGATGTTCTTTATTAAACATTTTCGCTCAAATTTTACCGTTTTCAATATTAGCCCTCTCTCTCTAACATTCATATTTACGTATCTTTCTAACTTCTTCTTTTTGAGTGGTTATACGGTAAACGCCTAGTAAATTAAAATTTTTACATCGCGCTTGAAGTGATTTCTCACAAAAACGACGCTTTACATGATCATCAAATTTTTATTATGTTTAATACCAAGTAAATCGCTGTATAATCTAAATCTGAAATTCTTTCCAATAACAAATAGTTTCCAAGTTATCAATAAATACGCAGAATTAGTACAAAATCTGCTTTCATTATTGGAAAAAATATCTTAATCCCAATTTAATTTTAATAATTTATTTTAAAAATACAATCCTTTGACATTCCTCAACCTATCTTGATAATTTTTGTATACTCACAATAACATGTTACACCTAAACAATCGATGTACTTTGCCGATGTTTACATAACAACACAATTGCAATAACAGAATTTCCACACTAAACCTAATGATTCAATAATGCAAAAAAAATACTCACCTGCGAATTAAAAAAAAAAAACACAAAATCCACAAAATTTATTTTACTATTCACTTACACAAAATATATAGCTCATCAACACGCAAACAACATTTTGTATATAATAACCGGCATTATGTACCTATTTGTACATGTATTTACTTTGTATTAGGCACCCATGCGCAGAAAGGCCTACGAAGGATCAATTACCGTGCATACATGTAAAAATATTAATGTCTGTTATCAAGATAGCTGAGGATTACGATCTTAAATTACACGATTGTCAAGGAAAAAAATTGACCCAATCATGCCACTGCCCCACCATAACACATTCTAAAAACATAAAATATCTCGGCATTGAAATCGATGAAAATCTTCGATGGGACTCTCATATAAATAGCATCACAAAGAAACTTTCAAAGCTTGTATACTACTTTAGAAACATACGCAACATACTTAATAAAAATGATCTATATAAAGTATACTATGCTCTTTGACAATCACGCATAGAATATGGAATTATAGGATGGGGAACTGCCTCAAACATTCACATGAAGCAGCTAGCTAAAACTCAAAAGGCAATAATAAAAACAATCATAAAAGTACCCATAAAAACTCCATCAAAAGAAATCTTTAAAAACTTTAATGTGTTCAGCATTATTAAATTATACTCAAAAAATGCACTACTCAAATTTAAAGAAAAATATGAATACCCTGTGGACCAACACACCTACACTACAAGGTCGAAATCCACAAAACTACTTAACATCCCGCAATTAAATACATCTTTTGGCCAGAAAAACCATAATTTCCATGCGACAAAATTATATAATGCCCTTCCAATTGAAACTAAGAACACCATGGAGATACAAAAGTTTAAAAAAGATATCAAATTATGGTTAAATAAAAAGGACGATGAGGAAATCATTAAAATTATGAAGTAACCCCAATGCAACCTGCAGACAACAAACCAATACTTTTATTTTATTTATTTGTTTATTTTGTTTATATTGTTTATCTACAATCAATAAACTAGAAGATCAGGAAATAAAGATCAGCACCCATTCAGCAACAAACAGTCCGCCTCGGAACAGGAAAACCTAGTGAGGAGGACTGTAAACAAACCACATAACTTGGTATTTTTACTTATTGTGTAATTTTACTTTATCTTATATTGTCATTAAATAAAAAAAATAAAAATAATTAAATTTAAAACTAAAATTAAAAAAGATTTAACTTTAGTGTACATAAAATACTTAAAGAAAAATTTAGAAACAATACCGCAGGAGTGTTTTTGTCTATCACCGGTCCATTAATATCACAGGTTCGTGTAAACAAGCGCTCAGTTTTTCGTATTATGTTCATCTACCGAAAAAATAAAACAAGCCGTTCAAAATGTGCCTCGATCTGAAATAGCATGTTGGTAACCTTGGCGCTGTAAACTATAAAGTTTAAAGCGCGAAAGAACTACAATGGGCGTGTAAAGTCGTGGAATAACCGGTCCATAGGATTTCGATCAAACAATGCCGTGGTAAAATATTAAATCTGTCTTCTTTTTTAATGTGGCGCATTATTTATAATTTATTTATTAATCTTAATCTTAAGTTAGTTAGCTCACATCGTCGTATGTGCTAATAATGTTATAAACATAATACACAAGTTTGTAAATATTATAATTATTTGGAAAAACATTTTATGTCTTTAAATATTTTAAATTAATTGTTAAGTTCACCAAATAACGCTAAAAATCACCTTGTATTGTCATAGTACAAGCATTACAAATAATTTATCTAAAATTTCTATGGGAGTAGTTAGAAAAATGTCTAATGTTACATGACAATGAAAGGGGTGACGCGGCGGGGGAAGGGAAAGGTGGAAGGTAAAAGGGGAACGAATGAGGGGAAGGGGACGTGGGAGGGATGAAGGAGGGGTGGGAGATGAGGGAGGAGCAGAGAGGGAACAAAAAATATTGGGTATCCGAAAGGACTTCAATGAACAGAATTAAAACATAAACACTTTCTTTGAGTAGCAATGCAACGCATGCCGGGTACTCGCTTGCTGATTAATATTTTAAACTTTGCCTAGCAATGCAATCACCAATGATCATCATAGAACAAGTTTATATTGAAAAATAGGAAAAAAAAAACAACTATACTTGTGGTAAATTTATGAAGCTGAATGTAAAGTCAAACCATTTTGAACTATGTATTTGCTTTTACTCATGCAATGTATTATCGCGGTTAGATAAACACTACTTCTGATAATAGAATTCTCGTGCAATTTTATATAATCCCAGAACTAGTTAGTCACCAAAATGTAAACACCTTTCAACTTTATGTATTTTCTAACATGAAGTGGCGGTTTGCGTCCTTTTTCGTTCGTTGGAACAGAAACCTATCCATTTTCATACACGTCGTACTGCCTGAAGACATTGATAACATGTTGTGGCGTTGTGTTCATTTATAATTGAAGGAAAGGGGGATATAGTATAATTACTGTTAGGCAGTACGTAGGTAGGTACCTACTTCATTTGATTTGGCTAAATGACAAAACACAGCTGAAGCCATTTCAAAAATTACTCTAGGTACCTAAGCCTTCTGGACCGAAGCACAAAAATATGTTAAATTCATTTTGTACACAGCTTTTGTGAAAAAGAGGATCTTTAGTTTGTGCGTTCTTTCATATGCGTCACCGTTCCCGCCCCCGTTCCCCTCCCGCGTCCTCTTCCCCTTCAGCTTCCATACTCCCCCCGCCCCCCCGCCTCCCCTCCCAAACAATTGCATGAATGGTATAGGAATGCTTGAATGGAACAAAGAAATATTAATTTTTACGTATAAAGATTATAATTAACGTAATAAATAAATTACCACATTAAATAATTTGTGGTTGTATCGATAAAATTTTACAGCTCCATGTCGCATTTTTTTAATTATAATTCAAATTTACTCAAATAACATTATTGAAGTGAAAACTTCTTTAGCACCGTTGTGATTTGAAACTCGATGAAACGAAAAAGCGACACTAAAAAGGGACAAACACATCCATCTTTAGGATTTAGCCGGCGAGAGAATAAGATAGAATAATCGGTCTCCGCTTTGTACGGTGCTTCTTAGTCTATCGGTCTCCTCTTTGTGCGGTGCTCCATAGCCTCTCCACTCTTGTCTACTTTCGTTTTCTGAAGGTTTAACTTCTACTGCGTGTGAACTGCACACTTGAATTTTTGAAGTGAAACTTCTTTAGCACCGTTGTGATTTGAAACTCGATGAAACGAAAAAGCGACACTAAAAAGGGACAAACACATCCATCTTTAGGATTTAGCCGGCGAGAGAATAAGATAGAATAATCGGTCTCCGCTTTGTACGGTGCTTCTTAGTCTATCGGTCTCCTCTTTGTGCGGTGCTCCATAGCCTCTCCACTCTTGTCTACTTTCGTTTTCTGAAGGTTTAACTTCTACTGCGTGTGAACTGCACACTTGAATTTTTGAAGTGAAACTTCTTTAGCACCGTTGTGATTTGAAAATCAATGAAACGGAAATGACACTAAAAAGAGACAAAAACATATATCTATAGGATTTAGCCTACGATAGAATGAAACCTTAGAGTACCTACGAGGCGTCAAGTTGCGCTCATTGGCCGCTTTGATAATGAGTTCACTTTTCAAGGCTCCTATTGGTAGAGATTGTGTGGGTGAAGTTTCATTTCTACCGTTTTTGAACTGCACTCGATATTTTTTATCTACTTACCACATCTTATCAATCAACTCAGTCTTGGCACATACTCCTTTCCTCATTCATATTCACACATCATCTCATACATACTCTTCTATTTTTTTAAATCTTGACATGGCCCTACTCAAGTATTTGATTCACTTAATCTTGCCATGTCTCGGGAATCCCTGACTTCTACTATTAACATTTGCGTCATATATTCTCTTTACACTCCCTCTTTCATTAGCTCTACATGCCCAAACCATCTGAGCGTCCCTCTCTTAATCTTACTCATTTCGCTTACGTTAACCTTGCATTCTTTGTGGATCTCCACATTTCTCATACGATCATACATGTTTTTATCATACATACACGTACAGCATTCAGTCAACTTTCATCCTTCCTTTGCCAGTTCCATGCCTTACGGGGATCTTACCGCAATCGCAGCATATTTGCAGGTTTTTGATGCAGTTTTTAGAAAATTTCTATATTGTTTATTAGAAAATAATATTATGTTTTGAACAAATAAATTATTCTTCTAAATGGTGAAACAACAAAACGTGTTAAAATGTTTAAAACAATTGCGTAAAAAAATATTTACGGAACCTCTAAAAATAGCTTAAAGTTCAATTATATCCTTTAATTCTAAATACAGGAGAGTTATAAAAATATACATTATCACCACATCAATGTTTTCTAAACGGCTAGATAATAAAATTATTTTAAAAAGCATAAAAATAATGCTTATAGAAATAAAAACCGTTTTTCAATATTACGATATCCTCCCGCCATAATATAAAGCAGGAGACAAGCTGTTTCCCATTAGTATATGAGATGCGTTCACGGTGGAAGGACGTCAAATTTTGCAAGAAATAAATACGTAAATATGGTGGCACTTGAGAAAAGGGGTCACACTAAAGGCTAGTCATTATGTTATCGTGTATTATTTCAGAACCATGTTGACTTTTTTACTCGAAATTCCATTTCGCAGCCGTTTGCTACAACCAGCGGCATATAATGTTTTAGAGTGCCCCTTCACCAGAATCGTATTCCTAGTTTTATTTATTTACGCCCTACCGGGCTTTTATATAAATTTCTAATTATAGTTATTTCAGTTTTAATAATGGTATATCGAATAAATTATGGTAAAATAAAACGAGTTACAAAGTTATAAAAAGTAACAAAATTGTAAAAAAGGTTTGCAAACAAACAAAAAGAAGTCGACACACTCCTAAAAATTAAATAAAGGATTAACGAAAAAAATTGTTGAAATCCATTTTATACATAACATGGGAAAATAAAATAAACAATAAAAAAGTGTGTGCGTGGAATCCAAGCGCGACAGAAGTAAAACTTCTTGTTTATTTATTAAAATTCGATTTACGCGAAATATATCGTATTTTTATGAATTCATTCCGAATAGGTATCTGAATTAAGGCTGGCCGCGACGAGACATTCGAAAGACGAAAAATTCGATCTACTTGAAATATATTGAATTTTTTTTTAATGAATTTATTCCGAGTATTTTTTATTTATTTAATTTAATTAGCGGTCGCAAAAATTTGATTTACGCAATATATATCGTAGTTTTACGAATTTATTCCGAATAAGTATCTTCATTATGGCCGGCCGCGACGGGTTCGGCCGCGAAAATTCGGTTTACGCGTAATATATCGTATTTTTATGAATTTATTCCAAATAGGTATATGCATTATGGCCAGCCGCGACGGGATTCGATCCTGAAATTCGTTTTACGTGAAAAAAATCAATTTTTTTATGAATTTATTTCAAATAGGCATCTGAATTAGGGCTGGCTGCGATGGGATTCGGCCCCGAAAATTCGATTTCCGCGAAATGTATCGTATTTTTATGAATTTATTTCGAATGGGTATCTGAATTAGTGCCGGCTGTGATGGGATTCGGCCACGAAAATTCGATTTACGCAAAATATATCGTAGTTTTACGAATTTACTTCCAATATTTACATTTGAAGAGCCGGTCGAGGAGGTTATAAGCCGCAAAATTTTGATTTACTCAGAAAATGCGATGTTTTTACGAATTTATTTCGAATATCTGTATTTAGTGGGCCGGCCGCGACGGGATTTGGTCGTGAAATTTCGGTTTATGCGAAATTTATCGTATTTTTACGATTTTTTCGAGTATCTGAATTCAAATGGCCAGCTGCATCGGAAATAGACTGCCAAATTTCAATTTACGCGGTAATATATCACATTTTTATGAGTTTAAAGGGATGGCCGCGACGGTAATCGCCAACGAAAATTTGATTTACTCGGAATATATCGTATTTTTGTGAATTTAGTTCGAATAGAGGGTCGCCCTAATACGACTGCGAAAATTCGACTTACCCTGGGAATAAGTCGTATTTCTACGAATTTATTCCGAAGAACCTACCCGAATTGGAATTTGCGGCCGAGAAATTCAATTTTCGGCGCTTGTTAAAGTTTTTTTTTCATAGAATTTTGAATTACGTGGGAATTTGTTAATTCGAAATTTTATTTTTGATGACCCTTGGATTTCGAGTTTACGGGGTTCTACTGTATTTAGATTATTTTTAGTATTCCTAACTGATATAATAATAATAAATTATGGCGTTTATACAGGGTGTCCGGGGATAAAGTGCATTAACTTCGGGAGGTGATTCTACATAATGGTAGGAGTAAAAAAGATTAAGAACTTTTTCCGAAATTCCCATACAAAAAGACGTACCTACTAAAAATCCTTAGTTTGAGGTACGATCTTACTTGCTGAAAGACTACCTGGTACGATTGTGGCAAAATTTATCGTTGTGATTGGTCCGTATCGTAACAGTGGAAAGTAATAAACCTGGCTGCACACGCAGGTCGTATTTTATCTTTTTACTACAAAACTACCCCTAAAAGTTGGATTTTAGAAAAAAGTATTTTTTTATCTTTTTTTCTTATAATATCGTGGAGAATCAACTTCAGAAGTTGATGCACTTTATCCCCGGACACCGCTTTATAAAAAAAGTCTTATGCTCTGTACTTTACATAATTTTTTGTTATATGTAACTTTTTCTAAACAATAATAATAACTAGCTTATGCCCATTGCAAATGCAACTAACGGGTTAAAACTAACTTGACTTACTTACTAACCGAAAAAAATATATATTTCATAGTAAGCGGGTATGTACCTACTGTTAAACATACAAATATATATAAAGCCACCCACAGGGCCTAGCAGCAAAAACCTGCCATACGTTAGTATATAAACACCATTGTAGGCATGCACACATCAAATCTCCAAAGTTTCATCGCAATCGGATGAACGGTTAAGCAATGCGTAATTTCATGATGCCAGAGCTCACTTTTGTATACAGAAACCGTCGTGGGCATGCACACATCAAATCTACAATTTTTTATCGCAATCGGATGAATGTTTTAGCAACGCTTAGCGGTTAAACACACAATTATGTATAAAGCCGCCCGCAGGACCTAGCAGCAAAAAGCTGCCACACTACATACACTAATTCCCGGTACATTTAGTTTTCAAACAGCTCGTGCGCCACCTATTTAATTTTTTTATACAAATTTCGTGAAGCCAGAACTCACCAGTAGTTTTATACAAACCTTGTATTAACAATAAAGAACACAACAAAAAAAGAATTTTTCAATTTGTTGCAGTCCTTCAGAAGTTATGAGCGTACGTACATTTTCATAAAAATTTTATAATGCCAGAACTCACCAGTAGTTTTACTGCTTAAAAAAAGCGCTATACGAATTTAATACTTTAAAAAATATCCCGTTCAACTTCGGGTAATTTCTGTAGAAGTTCTGTTCGAATTCTATTCAAGTTCTATAGATATTTTTGTTTAATGATGCAACTGGCATTTACTGATAAAAAAAATAGAACTTCCCTCGAACGTGAAAATGAACTTAAAAAAATTGTTAAATTATTCAGTATCGGTGAAACAACATTACCTTAGTAAATTAAATTGCATTTAAACCTAAATAATTGTCTAACTACCCATTCCGGTAGGTACCGGAGCTTTTCATTACAAAATTCCGGCAATGGTTTTGCTTTTTTATCATATTTGCAATACTACCGAGATAAGTAGGTACTTTGTACTGGCCTGTAAAAATCTACCCTTCAGAAGTGAATCTATGGACACGTATTTTCTTGTTTTTTTTGGAAAATTTTATAGGTTTTTAGGCGACCCTGAACTTTTTTTCATGAGACGGACACGTAAAATTACTGTTAAAAGTTGCCTAATATTTCAGGGTACCGTATTTTCTAAAAACATCCAAGCCGGAATCGTTTTTCCGGCCGCAATGCCGTTTCCCGAAAAACAACAACCCAAACCGCTGAGAGATCCGTTTTCTTTTGACATTTCAATTTGCTGTTGAAGCGCGGGTAAATCTAGCGCTTTTGTATTAGGTACTTACCTACTATATCATACACAGACAGATAATATTCCATAATTATATTTTTTACACAGGCAAGACCGATGCACAAATTTGCACAATTCCCGCTTAAATTAAGGCCCTGCCGAACCACAAAAAATTGAAATCCGCCATTAAAAAAAAAAATTCTTCATACAAAACCTATTAGGGCGGGGTCTGCTTTTTTTAAGGTGGTAGTGGCTTTTAACGCCATCACGACTCCATCTTCAGTGTTGCAAAGTTCGAGAAAAATTATAAAATTTTAATATACCAGCCAATTTTACAGGCTGCAAACGATTTGCATTTATCGATGAAAGCGAATTTTTCGCAAATGTCAGAAAAATGTCGAATTTGAATGCAATATTGTGAAACATTTTCAAGGGGAAGCTAAACATGTTTTGGTTTTAAAAGTTTCTAAAACTTGTATTGTTTATGTTTATTAAAAAACATCTCCGCCGGAAGGTGTACTTTTAACGCAATCTTTAATTCCGTAATGCCCCTATAAAATGTCAATTTTTCTCAAGAACTTTCTCGAAGCCGTTTAATAAATTAGAATAAATTCCTAGCAAAATCAGTTTTGTACGGGAAACTAACTTTTTTTTACTTCCCTTCTCGATCCGACGTTTTTAAAGGGGCGAACCTGTCGGCGGGAAATATAACCTAGCCGAATTGAGTGATTTAATCAGAGGTTCCCGTTTTCGCCGTTAATTCGTATGAGAGAATAAATCCCTAGCAGCATTAATTTTGTCGAAAAAAAATAAACTTACAAAATCCAAGTACTGAAACTTGGCTGATCGTGGTTTTTCCTCAAGCGAAAGTGAACCTTGAAGTGGGTGAAATGTAAGGGCGGAATGGTTGTTTTTCGCGTGCGATTTAGATCGTGATTTAGGTCATTCTGGTCTTTCCCGCGATTGTCTGAAACTGAATTAACCGAAAGTGAACCTTGAGGTGGGTGAAACTTAAGGGGCGGTGCGGTCGTTTTTAGCGTGCCAGAAAAAGTGAGTTTTTCAAAAAACCAAGCATTAATATATAGTACTAGCTTATGCCCATTGCAAATGCAACTAACGGGTTAGAACTAACTTGACTTACTTACTAACAGAAAAAAAAATATATTTCATAGTAAGCGGGTAGGTACCTACGGTTAAACATACAAATATATATAAAGCCACCCACAGGGCCTAGCAGCAAAAACCTGCCATACGTTAGTATATAGACACCAATGTAGGCATGCACACATCAAATCTCCAAAGTTTCATCGCAATCGGATGAACGGTTAAGCAATGCGTAATTTCATGATGCCAGAGCTCACTTTTGTATACAGAAACCGTCGTGGGCATGCACACATCAAATCTACAATTTTTTATCGCAATCGGATGAATGGTTTAGCAACGCTTAGCGGTTAAACACACAATTATGTATAAAGCCGCCCGCAGGACCTAGCAGCAAAAAGCTGCCACACTACATACACTAATTCCCGGTATATTTAGTTTTCAAACAGGTCGTGCGCCACCTATTAAATTTTTTATACAAATTTCGTGAAGCCAGAACTCACCAGTAGTTTTATACAAACCTTGTATTAACAATAACGAACATTACAAAAAAAGAATTTTTCAATTTGTTGCAGTCCTTCAGAAGTTATGAGCTTACGTACATTTTCATAAAAATTTTATAATGCCAGAACTCACCAGTAGTTTAACTGCTAAAAAAAGCGCTAAACGAATTTAATACTTTAAAAAAAATATCCCGTTCAACTTCGAGTAATTTCTGTAAAAGTTCGGTTCGAATTCTATTCAAGTTCTATAGATATTTTTGTATCATGATGCAACTGGCATTTACTGATAAAAAAAAATAGAACTTACACAGAACGTGAAAATGAACTTAAAAAAATTGTTAAATTATTCAGTATCGGTGAAACAACATTACCTTAGTAAATTAAATTGAATTAAAACCTAAATAATTGTCCAACTACCCATTCCGGTAGGTACCGGCGCTTTTCCTTACAAAATTCCGGCAATGGTTTTGCTTTTTTATCATATTTGCAATACTGCCGAGATAAGTAGGTACCTACCCTGAATTAATAACATTTTGTACTGGCCGGCAAAAATCTACCCTTCAGAAGTGAATCTATGGACACGTATTTTCTTGTTTTTTTTGGAAAATTTTATAGGTTTTTCGGTGACCCTGAACTTTTTTACATGGGACAGACACCTCATATTGGTATCAAAAGACGCGGAATGTTTTCGGGTACCGAATTTTTCAAAAACATCCAAGCCGGAATCGTTTTTCCGGCCGCAATGCCGTTTCCCGAATAACAACAACCCAAACCGCCGAGAGATCCGTTTTGTTTTGACATGTAAGAATCCTGACCTAACTCAACATTCGTAGCAATTTCTTTTGCATTGAAACTAATGGCCAAAATGACATCTTTTTTTTGAAGTACACCTGTCGGCAGGAAATATAACTGAGCCGAATTGAGTACTTTTATTTGAGGTTCCAGTTTTTGCCGCTGATTTGCTTCAGTTTTCTGTGAATAAATCGCTAGCAAAAATGTAGGCAAACAAAATGCTTAATTTTTCCGTAGTTTTCTCAAGTACTGAAAAGTGTGCTTTCGTACCCAAAAAAGACTTTTTTCTTTCCCTTTTTGAGCCTACGCGTACGTCGCGCCGTTTCAACGGGTGAACCTGACGGCGGGAAATAGAACTAAGCCGAATTTCTCCGTCAGTGAGAGATTTAATTGTAGTTTTCGCCGTTTGGGTGCGCTGCTAACCGTGCAGCGGTGTTTTGTATGAAAAATGGTCTGTAATCTGGAGACTTTTGGCACGCTCCCCTGGATCCGATAATGGTCTCTGCGGTCTTTGAAACTCGAGGAGCGGAGAGGTCGTTTTCGGATCCATCAAAAGCACTGAATTTTTTTGGCAAGCCAAAGTGAACCTTGAGGTTGGTGAAACTCCAGGGGCGGTGAGGTCGATTTTCCCATCAAAAAAAAGTGAGCTCGTCTTCAAAACTGAGCATTAATATATAACTAGCTTATGCCTGTTGCAAATGCAACTAACGGGTTAAAACTAACTTGACTTACTAACTAACAGAAAAAAAAATTCATAGTAAGCGGGTAGGTACCTACGGTTAAACATACAAATATATATAAAGCCGCCCACAGGGCCTAGCAGCAAAAATCTGCCATCCGTTAGTATATAGACACCATTGTAGGCATGCACACATCAAATCCCCAAAGTTTCATCGCAATCGGATGAACGGTTTAGCAATGCGTAATTTCATGATGCCAGAGCTCACTTTTGTATACAGAAACCGTCGTGAGCATGCACATATCAAATCTACAAATTTTCATCGCAATCGGATGAATGGTTTAGCAACGCTTAGCGGTTAAACATACAACTATGTATAAAGCCGCCCGCAGGACCTAGCAGCAAAAACCTGCCATACGTTAGTATATAAACACCATTGTAGACATGCACACATAAAATTCCCAAAGTTTCATCGCAATCGGATGAATGGTTTAGCAATGCGTAATTTCATGATGCCAGAGCACACTTTTGTATACAGAAACCGTCGTGGGCATGCACACATCAAATCCTCAAATTTTCATCGCAATCGGATGAATGGTTTAGAAACGCTTAGCGGTTAAACATACAACCATGTATAAAGCCGTCCGCAGGACCTAGCAGCAAAAACCTGCTATACGTTAGTATATAAACACCATTGTAGAAATGCACACATCAAATCCCCAAAGTTTCATCACAATCGGATGAACGGTTGAGCAATGCGTAATTTCGTGTTGCCAGAGCTCACCCCCACTTCACTCCTAGGCTTCTCCGTATCGTAAACCCCCTCCCGAGTTCCCCTCCCCCCCTTCCTGTTTCCACCCCCCCCCCACTTGCCGCATTATTAATACACTAATTCCCGGTACATTTATTTTTCAAACAGCTCGCGCGCCATCTATAATTTTTTTTTTTTAAATTTCGTAATGCCAGAACTCACCAGTAATTTTATACAAACCTTGTACTAACAATAACGAACACAACAAAAAAAGAATTTTTCAATTTGTTGCAGTCCTTCGGAAGTTATGAGCGTACGTACATTTTCATACAAATTTTATAATGCCAGAACTCACCAGTAGTTTTACTGCTTAAAATAAAGCGCTATATGAATTTAATACTTTTAAAAAAATATTCCGTTCAACTTCGAGTAATTTAATTGTAAAATTAGAAAACTAATACGTATGCAATATCGTCGGATGATATCGAGTGTTTATGTGCAGGTAGGAATCTACTTATATTCTGAGTATAGGTACTTGCATACATACGTAAAAAAAAACTCATAATTAGGCTGGGTTGTTTAACGAAATTAAATTTTTTTTAATTTTTCAAGTCAATTTTAACGTTCTGTAAAAGTTCGGTTCGAATTCTATTCAAGTTCTGTAAATATTTCAGTTTTATGATGCAACTGGCATTTACTGATAAAAAAACAGAACTTACACAGAACGTGAAAATGAACTTTAAAAAATTGTTAAATTATTCAGTATCGTGGAAACAACATTACCTTAGTAAAATAAATTGCATCAAAAACCTAAATAATTGTCCAACTACCTATTCCGGCAGGTACCGGCGCATTTCCTTACAAAATTCCGGCAATGTGTTTGCTTTTCTCATCATATTTGCAATACTACCGAGATAGTAGGTACCTACCCTGAATTAATAACATTTCAATTTGTACCTACTGGCCGGTAAATATCCACCCTACTGAAGTGAATCTATGGACACCAATTTTCTTGTTTTTTTTGGAAAATTTTATAGGTTTTTCGGCGACCCTGAAATTTTTTACATGGAACGGACGCAAAATTTTGTTGTTAAAAGTTGCCTTATATTGCCGGGTACCGAATTTTTTAAAAACATCTAACCGGGGATCGTTTTTTCGGCTGCAATGCCGTTTCCCGAAAAACAACAACCCAAACCGCTGAGAGATCCGTTTTGTTTTGACATCTCGGATAACTGACCTGTCTCAACATTCTCTCTAGTATTTTCCATTGCATTGACACTAAGGCCTAATTTGTGGTTTTTTTTTTTAATGCGAACCTGTCGGCGGGAACTTTAACTGAGCCGAATTGGTTGATTGAATGAGTAGTTCCAGTTTTCGCCGTAAATTTTATATAATTTTCGCTCTTAAAATGTGTCAGTTCAATTTTATGTGAGTTTCCTGTCTAGTCTATTTTTTTGTGAAAATCGTGAAGCTAGCGTATTTATTTAAATTCAGACGAAGCTGCCATTTCGAACGGATGAAAATAGAACTACAACAGTTTTCGATAGACATTTGATTTTTTCTAATGTGAATAATCCATACTTGTATTCCGCACCGCTAGAAGTCTCCCGTAAAGTTTTGGCAAACATATTGATAACGATGAAAAATGTTTCCTCTATCAAAAAAAAAACAACTGCTAGTGGCTGGAAAATAATCGACTCTTCGAAGGATTGTGAACTTTGAAGCGTTCCAAAATAGCGAGCGCTAACGTCCATTCTCGCGTGTCAGCCGTCGGGACAATTTCCTTCGAACAAAATTGAACCTTGAGGTGTGCGAAACTCGAGGATCGGAGAGGTCGTTTTGGCGTGCCAGCGGCGTTTTTGCGTCGCCAAGCCAAAGTGAACCTTGAGGTTGGTGAAACGCGAGGGGCGGTGCGGTCGATTTTCCCGTCAAGCGAAAAGTGAGTTTTTTGAAAAACCAAACAATACTATATAACTAGCTTATGCCTGTTGCAAATGCAACTAACGGGTTAAAACTAACTTGACTTACTAACTAACAGAAAAAAAATTCATAGTAAGCGGGTAGGTACCTACGGTTAAACATACAAATATATATAAAGCTGCCCACAGGGCCTAGCAGCAAAAATCTGCCATCCGTTAGTATATAGACACCATTGTAGGCATGCACACATCAAATCCCCAAAGTTTCATCGCAATCGGATGAACGGTTTAGCAATGCGTAATTTCATGATGCCAGAGCTCACTTTTGTATACAGAAACCGTCGTGAGCATGCACACATCAAATCTACAAATTTTCATCGCAATCGGATGAATGGTTTAGCAACGCTTAGCGGTTAAACATACAACTATGTATAAAGCCGCCCGCAGGACCTAGCAGCAAAAACCTGCCATACGTTAGTATATAAACACCATTGTAGACATGCACACATAAAATTCCCAAAGTTTCATCGCAATCGGATGAATGGTTTAGCAATGCGTAATTTCATGATGCCAGAGCACACTTTTGTATACAGAAACCGTCGTGGGCATGCACACATCAAATCCTCAAATTTTCATCGCAATCGGATGAATGGTTTAGAAACGCTTAGCGGTTAAACATACAACCATGTATAAAGCCGTCCGCAGGACCTAGCAGCAAAAACCTGCTATACGTTAGTATATAAACACCATTGTAGAAATGCACACATCAAATCCCCAAAGTTTCATCACAATCGGATGAACGGTTGAGCAATGCGTAATTTCGTGTTGCCAGAGCTCACCCCCACTTCACTCCTAGGCTTCTCCGTATCGTAAACCCCCTCCCGAGTTCCCCTCCCCCCCTTCCTGTTTCCACCCCCCCCCCACTTGCCGCATTATTAATACACTAATTCCCGGTACATTTATTTTTCAAACAGCTCGCGCGCCATCTATAATTTTTTTTTTTACAAATTTCGTAATGCCAGAACTCACCAGTAATTTTATACAAACCTTGTACTAACAATAACGAACACAACAAAAAAAGAATTTTTCAATTTGTTGCAGTCCTTCGGAAGTTATGAGCGTACGTACATTTTCATTCAAATTTTATAATGCCAGAACTCACCAGTAGTTTTACTGCTTAAAATAAAGCGCTATATGAATTTAATACTTTTAAAAAAATTTCCGTTCAACTTCGAGTAATTTCATTGTAAAATTAGAAAACTAATACGTATGCAATATCGTCGGATGATATCGAGTGTTTATGTGCAGGTAGGAACCTACTTATATTCTGAGTATAGGTACTTGCATACATACGTAAAAAAAAACTCATATTTAGGCTGGGTTGTTTAACGAAATTAAATTTTTTTTAATTTTTCAAAACAATTTTAACGTTCTGTAAAAGTTCGGTTCGAATTCTATTCAAGTTCTGTAATTATTTCAGTTTTATGATGCAACTGGCATTTACTGATAAAAAAACAGAACTTACACAGAACGTGAAAATGAACTTTAAAAAATTGTTAAATTATTCAGTATCGTGGAAACAACATTACCTTAGTAAAATAAATTGCATCAAAAACCTAAATAATTGTCCAACTACCTATTCCGGCAGGTACCGGCGCATTTCCTTACAAAATTCCGGCAATGTGTTTGCTTTTCTCATCATATTTGCAATATTACCGAGATAAGTAGGTACCTACCCTGAATTAATAACATTTCAATTTGTACCTACTGGCCGGTAAATATCCACCCTACTGAAGTGAATCTATGGACACCAATTTTCTTGTTTTTTTTGGAAAATTTTATAGGTTTTTCGGCGACCCTGAAATTTTTTACATGGAACGGACGCAAAATTTTGGTGTTAAAAGTTGCCTTATATTGCCGGGTACCGAATTTTTCAAAAACATCTAACCGGGGATCGTTTTTTCGGCTGCAATGCCGTTTCCCGAAAAACAACAACCCAAACCGCTGAGAGATCCGTTTTGTTTTGACATCTCGGATAACTGACCTATCTCAACATTCTCTCTAGTATTTTCCATTGCATTGAAACTAAGGCCTAATTTGTGGTTGTTTTTTTTAATGCGAACCTGTCGGCGGGAACTATAACTGAGCCGAATTGGTTGATTTAATGAGTAGTTCCAGTTTTCGCCGCAAATTTATATAATTTTCGCTCTTAAAATGTGTCAGTTCAATTTTATGTGAGTTTCCTGTCTGGTCTATTTTTTTGTGAAAATCGTGAAGCTAGCGTATTTATTTAAATTCAGACGAAGCTGCCATTTCGAACGGACGAAAATAGAACTACAACAGTATTCGATAGACATTTGATTTTTTCTAATGTGAATAATCCATACTTGTATTCCGCACCGCTAGAAGTCTCCCGTAAAGTTTTGGCAAACATATTGATAACGATGAAAAATGTTTCCCCTATCAAAAAAAAACAACTGCTAGTGGCTGGAAAATAATCGACTCTTCGAAGGATTGTGAACTTTGAAGCGTTCCAAAATAGCGAGCGCTAATGTCCATTCTCGCGTGTCAGCCGTTGGGACAATTTCCTTCGAACAAAATTGAACCTTGAGGTGTGCGAAACTCGAGGACCGGAGAGGTCGTTTTGGCGTGCCAGCGGCGTTTTTGCGTCGCCAAGCCAAAGTGAACCTTGAGGTTGGTGAAACGCGAGGGGCGGTGAGGTCGATTTTCGCATCAAGGAAAAAGTGAGTTTTTTGAAAAACCAAACAATACTATATAATATACTAGCTTATGCCCATTGCAAATGCAACTAACGGGTTAAAATTAACTTGACTTACTAACTAACAGAAAAAAAAATCAAAGTAAGCGGGTAGGTACCTACGGTTATACATACAAATATATATAAAGCCGCCCACAGGGCCTAGCAGCAAAAATCTGCCATACGTTAGTATATAGACACCATTGTAGGCATGCACACATCAAATCCCCAAAGTTTCATCGCAATCGCATGAACGGTTTAGCAATGCGTAATTTCATGATGCCAGAGCTCACTTTTGTATACAGAAATCGTCGTGGGCATTCACACATCAAATCTACAAATTTTCATCGCAATCGGATGAATGGTTTAGCAACGCTTAGCGGTTAAACACACAACTATGTATAAAGCCGCCCGCAGGACCTAGCAGCAAAAACCTGCCATACGTTAGTAAATAAACACCATTGTAGACATGCACACGTCAAATCCCCAAAGTTTCATCGCAATCGGATGAATGGTTTAGCAATGCGTGATTTCATGATGCCAGAGCTCACTTTTGTATACAGAAACCGTCGTGGGCATGCACACATCAAATCCTCAAATTTTCATCGCAATCGGATGAATGGTTTAGCAACGCTTAGCGGTTAAACATACAACTATGTATAAAGCCGTCCGCAGGACCTAGCAGCAAAAACCTGCTATACGTTAGTATATAAACACCATTGTAGAAATGCACTCGTCAAATCCCCAAAGTTTCATCACAATCGGATGAACGGTTTAGCAATGCGTAATTTCGTGTTGCCAGAGCTCACTATTGTATACAGGAACCAGGAATCCCCCCCCCCCTTCCTCACCAGCGTCCTCTTCCCCTTTCCACTCCGCCTCCCACACCTTCCCTCAGCCCACTTCACTCCTAGGCTTCTCCGTATCGTAAACCCCCTCCCGAGTTCCCCTCCCCCCTCCCAGGCTCCCCTCCCCCCTTCCTGTTTTCACCCCCCCCCCCAGCTCCCGCATTACATACACTAATTCCCGGTACATTTCTTTTTCAAACAGCTCGCGCACCACCTATAATTTTTTTTTTACAAATTTCGTAATGCCAGAACTCACCAGTAATTTTATACAAACCTTGTACTAACAATAACGATCACAACAAAAAAAGAATTTTTCAATTTGTTGCAGTCCTTCGGAAGTTATGAGCGTACGTACATTTTCATACAAATTTTATAATGCCAGAACTCACCAGTAGTTTTACTGCTTAAAATAAAGCGCTATGTGAATTTAATACTTTAAAAAAAATATTCCGTTCAACTTCGAGTAATTTCATTGTAAAATTAGAAAACTAATACGTATGCAATATCGTCGAATGATATCGAGTGTTTATGTGCAGGTAGGAACCTACTTATATTCTGAGTATAGGTACTTGCATACATACGTAAAAAAGAACTCATATTTAGGCTAGGTTGTTTAACGAAATTAAAAATTCTTCAATTTTTCAAGTCAATTTTAACGTTCTGTAAAAGTTCGGTTCGAATTCTATTCAAGTTCTGTAATTATTTCAGTTTTATGATGCAACTGGCATTTACTGATAAAAAAACAGAACTTACACAGAAAGTGAAAATGAACTTTAAAAAATTGTTAAATTATTCAGTATCGTGGAAACAACATTACCTTAGTAAATTAAATTGCATCAAAAACCTAAATAATTGTCCAACTACCCATTCCGGTAGGTACCGGCGCATCTCCTTACAAAATTCCGGCAATGGTTTTGCTTTTTTCATCATATTTGCAATACTACCGAGATAAGTAGGTACCTACCCTGAATTAATAACATAATTTGTACTGGCCGGTTAATATCCACCCTACTGAAGGGAATCTATGGACACGTTTTTTCTTGTTTTTTTTGGAAAATTTTATAGGTTTTTCGGAGACCCTGAAATTTTTTACACGGAAAGGACACAAAATTTTGGTGTTAAAAGTTGCCTTATATTGCCGGGTACCGAATTTTTCAAAAACATCTAACCGGGGATCGTTTTTTCGGCTGCAATGCCGTTTCCCGAAAAACAACAACCCAAACCGCTGAGAGATCCGTTTTGTTTTGACATCTCGGATAACTGACCTATCTCAACATTCTCTCTAGTATTTTCCATTGCATCGAAACTAAGGCCTAATTTGTGTTTTTTTTTTTTAATGCGAACCTGTCGGCGGGAACTATAACTGAGCCGAATTGGTTGATTTAATGAGTAGTTCCAGTTTTCGCCGTAAATTTATATAATTTTCGCTCTTAAAATGTGTCAGTTCAATTTTATGTGAGTTTCCTGTCTAGTCTATTTTTTTGTGAAAATCGTGAAGCTAGCGTATTTATTTAAATTCAGACGAAGCTGCCATTTCGAACGGATGAAAATAGAACTACAACAGTATTCGATAGACATTTGATTTTTTCTAATGTGAATAATCCATACTTGTATTCCGCACCGCTAGAAGTCTCCCGTAAAGTTTTGGCAAACATATTGATAACGATGAAAAATGTTTCCCCTATCAAAAAAAAAACAACTGCTAGTGGCTGGAAAATAATCGACTCTTCGAAGGATTGTGAACTTTGAAGCGTTCCAAAATAGCGAGCGCTAATGTCCATTCTCGCGTGTCAGCCGTTGGGACAATTTCCTTCGAACAAAATTGAACCTTGAGGTGTGCGAAACTCGAGGACCGGAGAGTTCGTTTTGGCGTGCCAGCGGCGTTTTTGCGTCGCCAAGCCAAAGTGAACCTTGAGGTTGGTGAAACGCGAGGGGCGGTGCGGTCGATTTTCCCGTCAAGCGAAAAGTGAGTTTTTTGAAAAACCAAACAATACTATATAACTAGCTTATGCCTGTTGCAAAGCAACTAACGGGTTAAAACTAACTTGACTTACTAACTTACAGAAAAAAATTATTTCATAGTGTGCGTGTAAGTACTTGGAAGGTACATTGTTGTAATTTTTCACAAAATAACGCTATAAAAATGTTCTATTCAGAAGTTCTTAGAAACGAAAACTTTGATTTATCAGAGCAAAAAAATTACAGAAAAAATATTTTTCATAGTATGCGGGTAGGTACCTATTGCCCAAAGTGAGATTTTAAACAAAAACAGCGCTATAAAAATGTATTATTTAGAATTTATTAGAAATTATAACTTTGATTTATCGAAGTGAAAATATTAAAGAAAAAAATATTATTTCATAGTACGCGGTTAGGTACTTGGAAGGTACGTGGTTGTAATTTTTCACGAAAATGACGCTATAAAAATGTTTTATTCAGAATTTCTTACAAACAAAATTTTTTATTTATTGAAGTAAAAAAATACAGGAAATTATTTTTTCATAGTAAGCGGGTAGGTTCCAATTGCCCTTAGTGAGATTTTAAACTAAAACGGCGCTATAAAAATATGTTATGAAGAATTTTTAAGAAAAAAAAACTTTGAATTATTGGAACAAAAAAATTACAGAAATTTTGATTCTTCATAGTAAGCGGGTAAGTACCTATTGTCCTTGGTGAGATTTTAAACAAAAACGGCACTATGAAAATATATTATTTAGAATTTCTAAGAAAAAAAACTTTGATTTATTGGATTAAAAAAATTAAAGAAAAAATATTTTTTCACAGTAAGCGGGTAAGTACCTATTGCCCTAAGTGAGATTTTAAACAAAAACGGCGCTATAAAAATGTATTATTAAGAATTTCTAAGAAAAAAAACTTTGATTTATTGGAGTAAAAAAATTACAACAAAAATATTTTTTTTCATAGTTAGCGGGTAAGTACCTATTGCCCTTAGTGAGATTTTAAACTAAAACGGCGCTATAAAAAAATATTATTAAGAATTTCTTAGAAAAAAAAACTTTTATTTATTGGAGTAAAAAAATTAGAGAAAAAATATTTTTTCATAGTAAGCGGGTAAGTACCTATTGCCCTTAGTGAGATTTTAAACAAAAACGGCACTATAAAAATGTATTATTAAGAATTTCTAAGAAAAAAAAACTTTGAATTATTGGAACAAAAAAAATTACAGAAATTTTCATTCTTCATAGTAAGCGGGTAAGTACCTATTGTCCTTGGTGAGATTTTAAACAAAAACGGCACTATAAAAATATATTAGTAAGAATTTCTAAGAAAAAAAACTTTGATTTATTGGAGTAAAAAAATTAAAGAAAAAATATTTTTTCATAGTAAGCGGGTAAGTACCTATTGCCCTAAGTGAGATTTTAAACAAAAACGGCGCTATAAAAATGTATTATTAAGAATTTCTAAGAAAAAAAACTTTGATTCATTGGAGTAAAAAAATTACAGCAAAAATATTTTTTTCATAGTTAGCGGGTAAGTACCTATTGCCCTTAGTGAGATTTTAAACAAAAACGGCGCTATAAAAAAAAAACTTTCATTTACTTCAGAAAAAATATTACAGAAAAAATATTTTTCATAGTAAGCGGGTAAGTACCTATTGCCCTTAGTGAGATTTTAAACAAAAACGGCGCTATAAAAATGTATTATTAAGAATTTCTAAGAAAAAAAACTTTGATTCATTGGAGTAAAAAAATTACAGCAAAAATATTTTTTTCATAGTTAGCGGGTAAGTACCTATTGCCCTTAGTGAGATTTTAAACTAAAACGGCGCTATAAAAAAATATTATTAAGAATTTCTAAGAAAAAAAAACTTTGATTTATTGGAGTAAAAAATTACAGAAAAAATATTTTTTTCATAGTTAGCGGGTAAGTACCTATTGCCCTTAGTGAGATTTTAAACTAAAACGGCGCTATAAAAAAAATATTATTAATAATTTCTAAGAAAAAAAAACTTTGATTTATTGGAGTAAAAAAATTACAGAAAAAATATTTTTTCATAGTAAGCGGGTAAGTACCTATTGCCCTTAGTGAGATTTTAAACTAAAACGGCGCTATAAAAATATGTTATGAAGAATTTCTAAGAAAAAAAAACTTTGAATTATTGGAACAAAAAAATTACAGAAATTTTTATTCTTCATAGTAAGCGGGTAAGTACCTATTATCCTTAGTGAGATTTTAAACTAAAACGGCGCTATAAAAATATATTATTAAGAATTTCTAAGAAAAAAAACTTTGATTTATTGGAGTAAAAAAATTACAGAAATTTTTTTTTTTCATAGTAAGCGGGTAAGTACCTATTGCCCTTAGTGAGATTTTAAACAAAAACGGCGCTATAAAAATGTATTATTAAGAATTTCTACAAAAAAAAACTTTCATTTACTTCAGAAAAAAAATTACAGAAAAAATATTTTTCATAGTAAGCGGGTAAGTACCTATTGCCCTTAGTGAGATTTTAAACAAAAACGGCGCTATAAAAATATATTATTAAGAATTTCTAAGAAAAAAAAAACTTTGATTTATTAGAGTAAAAAAATTAAACAAAAAATATTTCTTCATAGTAAGCGGGTAAGTACCTATTGCCCTTAGTTAGTTTTTAAACAAAAACGGCGCTATAAAAATATATTATTAAGAATTTCTAAAAAAAAAAACTTTGATTTATTGGAGTAAAAAAATTGCAGAAAAAATATTTTTCATAGTAAGCGGGTAAGTACCTATTGCCCTTAGTGAGTTTTTTTTAACAAAAACGGCGCTATAAAAATGTATTGTTAAGAATTTCTCAGAAAATAAAACTTTGATTTATCGGAGTCAAAAAATTTAAGAAAAAATATTATTTCATATTGCGAGGTTAGGTACTTGGAAGGTACCTGTTGAAATTTTTCACAAAAATGACGCTATAAAAATGTATTGTTCAAATTTTTTTATAAACATTTTTTTATTTTATTTCCTTAAACAAAAAACAGAAAAATATTCTTTCATAGTGCGCGGGTAGGAACCCAGCGTCATTATATTCATTTACACTTAAACGGCGCTATAAAAATGTATAATGCCGAATTTTGTTTTCAAATAATCATTTTAATGTTAAAAAAGCTCACATAATTATGTATTTTTATAAATAATACGAATTCTAATGTTGAGCTGGACGGAGCCTAATTTATTACATTTTATCAGGTACCTACCTATTTCATTATTGGCAGACATACTCATTAGCAAAAAAAAAAAAATTAAAAAAAAAACCATAAAATTTTCATTTAATTAATCCGCCCAATGATTAACGTTTCTTGTTTGGGCATGGGCGTGGGTATGGGCGTGGCCCAAATAAAATCAGCTAATCAGGGATCAGCCTTAGATTGCTGATAATATTCGACGTCTCATTGGCTCCAACGTTTTCAACCAATTAGAGAACCCTCATTAAAAGCGTGTAAACATGAGGGGTGGTTCACATTCCAAATAATAATTTTATACAACAACAAAAAAATTAACATAACTATAATTTTTTTTTAAAACTATTCTTTTAAACTTTTTTTTTTGGAAATGATATTGTTTATATGTCAACCTTTTAAATTCATTAATACACATGCTGTTTTCTTAATAAATATGTATTGTTTTGTGAGAAATGTATGAAAAACTAAAAAATTATTCACAACTTAATTTGAGATATGAATCTGCCTTGCCCAATCGTTAATGCAAACGCCTGTATCGATTTTCTGAAAAAATAAATTTTCAAAAAAAAAGTCGCTATTATTATTAAAAAATTTATTAATAATTTTTCAAGCGGTCTTTTATAATCCACCCTCAAACCAACAACATGAATTTGAAATGTGTTCTTAAAATGAGCCAACAACAACAAAATTATAGCACTATTTTTTGCTTACGTTCGAATCTCCAATATAATCTAAATTTGAATTTTGCTTAAGAAATGCTGTAGTTCTATTTTCTGCCGAGCGGCGGCTCCGTGAAAAGTGTACATTTTTTTAAACATTAGTTTCCAAATATGGCTTTTTACTCGTTTTTTTAGCAAACGTCAGATTTCAAACGAATATCCCAACGTTATTTTTGTGAAAAGTGATAAAACCGATGGTAAATAAACGTTCTAAAAACTCTCGTGGACGTAATTTTACAAAATGTTGGCTTCCATGCGTGATATTTTTGAAAATATCGCGTTTGCGAGTCGGCCGGCGAGAAAATGAAATATAAATGGATCCCGGTGTAACTGACCTTGGTCAACAGTCTCAGAAACAATTGCTAGTGGCTGGAAAATAATCGACTCTTCGAAGGATTGTGAACTTTGAAGCGTTCCAAAATAGCGAGCGCTAATGTCCATTCTCGCGTGTCAGCCGTCGGGACAATTTCCTTTGAACAAAATTGATCCTTGAGGTGTGCGAAACTCGAGGATCGGAGAGGTCGTTTTGGCGTGCCAGCGGCATTTTTGCGTCGCCAAGCCAAATTAAACCTTGAGGTTGGTGTAACGCGAGGGGCGGTGAGGTCGATTTTCCCGTCAAGCGAAAAGTGAGTTTTTTGAAAAACCAAACAATACTTTATAACTAGCTTATGCCCATTGCAAATGCAACTAACGGGTTAAAACTAATTTGACTTACTTACTAACAGAAAAAAAAATATATTTCATAGTAAGCGGGTAGGTACCTACGGTTAAACATACAAATATATATAAAGCCGCCCACAGGGCCTAGCAGCAAAAACCTGCCATACGTTAGTATATAGACACCATTGTAGGCATGCACACATCAAATCCCCAAAGTTTCATCGCAATCGGATGAACGGTTTAGCAATGCGTAATTTCAAAATGCCAGAGCTCACTTTTGTATACAGAAACCGTCGTGGGCATGCACACATTAAATCTACAAATTTTCATCGCAATCGGATGAATGGTTTAGCAACGCTTAGCGGTTAAACACAAAACTATGTATAAAGCCGCCCGCAGGACCTAGCAGCAAAAACCTGCCATACGTTAGTAAATAAACACCATTGTAGACATGCATACATCAAATCCCCAAAGTTTCATCGCAATCGTATGAATGGTTTAGCAATGCGTAATTTCATGATGCCAGAGCTCACTTTTGTATACAAAAACCGTCGTGGGTATGCACACATCAAATCTTCAAATTTTCATCGCAATCGGATGAAAGGTTTAGCAACGCTTAGCGGTTAAACATACAAATACATATAAAGCCGGCCGCAGGGCCTAGCAGCAAAAACATGTCATACGTTAGTATATAGACATCATTTTAGGCATGCACACATCAAATCCCCAAATTTTCATCGCAATCGGATGAACGGTTCAGCAATGCGTAATTTCATTATGCCAGAGCTCACCATTGTATGCAGAAACCATCGCGAGCATGCGCACATCAAATCCCCAAAGTTTCATCGCAATCGGATAAATGGTTTAGCAACGCATAGCGGACATACATACATACTTACTTGCAAATATTTTTTTGATTTTTATACATATAGAAGATAGCTGGTATCCGGCATGCGTTGCTATACCATTTAATAAAGAAAATGTTTCTACCTGCGTGTCTTTTCTCATTTGTTCCAATCCCCTTCCCCCCCCCCCATTTTCCTCACCAGCGTCCGCTTCCCCTTTCCCCCACTTCACTCCTACGCTTCTCCGTCTCGTAAACCCCCTCCCGAGTTCCCCTCCCCCCTCCCAGGTTCCCCCTTCCTGTTTCCACCCCCCTGCCTCATTACATTCACTAATTCTCGGTACATTAAGTTTTCAAACAGCTCGCGCGCCACCTATTCAACTTTTTTTTACAAATTTCGTCAAGCCAGAACTCACCAGTAGTTTTATACAAACCTTGAACTAACAATAACGAACACAACAAAAAAAGAATTTTTCAATTTGTTGCAGTCCTTCAGAAGTTATGAGCGTACGTACATTTTCATACAAATTTTATAATTACAGAACTCACCAGTAGTTTTACTGCTTAAAAATAAGCGCTATATTAATTTAATACTTAAAAAATATCCCGTTCAACTTCGAGTAATTTCATTGTAAAATTAGAAAACTAATACTTATGCAATATCGTCGGATGATATCGAGTGTTTGTGTGCAGGTAGGAACCTACTTATATTCTGAGTATAGGTACTTGCATACATACGTAAAAAAGAACTCATATTTAGGCTGGGTTGTTTAACGAAATTAAAAATTCTTCAATTTTTCAAGTCAATTTTAACGTTCTGTAAAAGTTCGGTTCGAATTCTATTCAAGTTCTGTAATTATTTCAGTTTAATGATGCAACTGGCATTTACTGATAAAAAAACAGAACTTACACAGAAAGTGAAAATGAACTTTAAAAAATTGTTAAATTATTCAGTATCGGTGAAACAACATTACCTTAGTAAATTAAATTGCATCAAAAACCTAAATAATTGTCCAACTACCCATTCCGGCAGGTACCGGCGCATTTCCTTACAAAATTCCGGCAATGTTTTTGCTTTTCTCATCATATTTGCAATACTACCGAGATAAGTAGGTACCTACCCTGAATTAATAACATTTCAATGTACTGGCCGGTAAATATCCACCCTACTGAAGTGAATCTATGGACACCAATTTTCTTGTTTTTTTTGGAAAATTTTATAGGTTTTTCGGCGACCCTGAACTTTTTTACATGGGACAGACACCTCATATTGGTATCAAAAGACGCGAAATGTTTTCGGGTACCGAATTTTTCAAAAACATTCAAGCCGGAATCGTTTTTCCGGCCGCAATGCCGTTTCCCGAAAAACAACAACCCAAACCGCTGAGAGATCCGTTTTCTTTTGACATTTCAATTTGCTGTTGAAGCGCGGGTAAATCTAGCGCTTTTGTATTAGGTACTTACCTATACTATATCATACACAGACAGATAATATTCCATAATTATATTTTTTAAACAGGCAAGACCGATGCACAAATTTGCACCAATCCCGCGAAAATTTAGGCCCTGTCGAGCTATGCAATTTGAAATCCGCCATTAAAAAAAAAAATTCTTCATACAAAACCTATTAGGGCGGGGTCTGCTTTTTTTAAGGTGGTAGTGGCTTTTAACGCCATCACGACTCCATCTTCAGTGTTGCAAAGTTCGAGAAAAATTATAAAATTTTAATATACCAGCCAATTTTACAGGCTGCAAACGATTTGCATTTATCGATGAAAGCGAATTTATCGCAAATGTCAGAAAAATGTCGAATTTGAATGCAATATTGTGAAACATTTTCAAGGGGAAGATAAACATGTTTTGGTTTTAAAAGTTTCTAAAACTTGTATTGTTTATGTTTATTAAAAAACATCTCCGCCGGAAGGTGTACTTTTAACGCAATCTTTAATTCCGTAATGCCCCTATAAAATGTCATTTTTTCTCAAGAACCTTCTCGAAGCCGTTTAATTAATTAGAATAAATTCCTAGCGAAATCAGTTTTGTATGGGAAACTAACTTTTTTTTACTTCCCTTCTCGATCCGACGTTTTTAAAGGGGCGAACCTGTCGGCGGAAAATATAACCTAGCCGAATTGAGTGATTTTATGAGTAGTTCCAGTTTTCGCCGCAAATTTATATTATTTTTCGCTCTTAAAATGTATCAGTTCAATTTTATGTGAGTTTCCTGTCTAGTCTATTTTTTTTGTGAAAATCGTGAAGCTAGCGTATTTATTTAAATTCAGACGAAGCTGCCATTTAAAACGGATGAAAATAGAACTACAACAGTATTCGATAGACATTTGATTTTTTCTAATGTGAATAATCCATACTTGTATTCCGCACCGCTAGAAGTCTCCCGTAAAGTTTTGGCAAACATATTGATAACGATGAAAAATGTTTCCCCTAACAAAAAAGAAACAAAAGCTAGTGGCTGGAAAATAATCGACTCTTCGAAGGATTGTGAACTTTGAAGCGTTCCAAAATAGCGAGCGCTAATGTCCATTCTCGCGTGTCAGCCGAAGGGACAATTCTAGACTTCGAGCCAAAGAGAACCTTGAGGTTGGTGAAACGCGAGGGGCGGTGAGGTCGATTTTCGCATCAAGGAAAAAGTGAGTTTTTTGAAAAACCAAACAATACTATATAACTAGCTTATGCCCATTGCAAATGCAACTAACGGGTTAAAACTAACTTGACTTACTAACAGAAAAAAAAATATTTCGTAGTAAGCGGGTAGGTACCTACGGTTAAACATACAAATATATATAAAGCCGCCCACAGGGCCTAGCAGCAAAAATCTGCCATACGTTAGTATATAGACACCATTGTAGGCATGCACACATCAAATCCCCAAAGTTTCATCGCAATCGCATGAACGGTTTAGCAATGCGTAATTTCATGATGCCAGAGCTCACTCTTGTATACAGAAACCGTCGTGGGCATGCACACATCAAATCCTCAAATTTTCATCGCAATCGGATGAATGGTTTAGCAACGCTTAGCGGTTAAACATACAACTACGTATAAAGCCGTCCGCAGGACCTAGCAGCAAAAACCTGCTATACGTTAGCATATAAACACCATTGTAGAAATGCACACATCAAATCCCCAAAGTTTCATCACAATCGGATGAACGGTTGAGCAATGCGTAATTTCGTGTTGCCAGAGCCCACTATTGTATACAGGAACCAGGAATCCCCCCCCCCTTCCTCACCAGCGTCCTCTTCCCCTTTCCACTCCGCCTCCCTCACCTTCCCTCACCCCACTTCACTCCTAGGCTTCTCCGTATCGTAAACCCCCTCCCGAGTTCCCCTCCCCCCTCCCAGGCTCCCCTCCCCCTTCCTGTTTCCACCCCCCCCCCCCACCTGCCGCATTACATACACTAATTCCCGGTACATTTATTTTTCAAAAAGCTCGCGCGCCACCTATATTTTTTTTTTACAAATTTCGTAATGCCAGAACTCACCAGTAATTTTATACAAACCTTGTACTAACAATAACGAACACAACAAAAAAAGAATTTTTCAAATTGTTGCAGTCTTTCGGAAGTTATGAGCGTATGTACATTTTCATACAAATTTTATAATGCCAGAACTCACCAGTAGTTTTACTGCTTAAAATAAAGCGCTATATGAATTTAATACTTTTAAAAAATATCCCGTTCAACTTCGAGTAATTTCATTGTAAAATTAGAAAACTAATACGTATGCAATATAGTCGGATGATACCGAGTTGTTATATGCAGATGGGTACCTACCTAAATTTTGAGTGCTGGTACTTGCATACATACGTAAAAAAAAAAACACATATTTAGGCTGGGTTGTTTAACGAAATTAAAAATTCTTCAATTTTTCAAGTCAATTTTAACGTTCTGTAAAAGTTCGGTTCAAATTCTATTCAAGTTCAGTTATTATTTCAGTTTTATGATGCAACTGGCATGTACTGATAAAATAACAGAACTTGAATAGAACTTACGAAGAACTTGAAAATGAACCTTAAAAAAATGTTGAATTATTCAGTATCGTTGTACAACAACCTAACCTAAGTATTGCATTTAATTGTGTAGCTACGTATTCGGGTAGGTACCTCCGCATTTGTTACTAAAATTCCGGCAATATTTGCTTTTTCATCATATTTGCAATACCACTGAAATAAGTACCTACCCTGTATGAACATATTTAAACTGGCCAGTAAAAATCTCCACTTCTGAAATCTATGGCACGCGTTTTCCTCATTTTTTTGGAAAATGTTATATGTTTATCATATCCTCATGAACATTTTTTCATAAGACGGACACGTAAAATTACTGTTAAAAGTTGCCTTATATTTCAGGGTACCGTATTTTCCAAAAACATCCAAGCCAGAATCGTTTTTCCGGCCGCAATGCCGTTTCCCGAAAAACAACAACCCAAACCGCTGAGAGATCCGTTTTCTTTTGACATTTCAATTTGCTGTTGAAGCGCGGGTAAATCTAGCGCTTTTGTATTAGGTACTTACCTATACTATATCATACACAGACAGATAATATTCCATAATTATATTTTTTAAACAGGCAAGACCGATGCACAAATTTGCACCAATCCTGCTTAAATTTAGGCCCTGTCGAGCTATGCAATTTGAAATCCGCCATTAAAAAAAAAAATTCTTCATACAAAACCTATTAGGGCGGGGTCTGCTTTTTTTAAGGTGGTAGTGGATTTTAACGCCATCACGACTCCATCTTCAGTGTTGCAAAGTTCGAGAAAAATTATAAAATTTTAATATACCAGCCGATTTTACAGGCTGCAAACGATTTGCATTTATCGATGAAAGTGAATTTTTCGCAAATGTCAGAAAAATGTCGAATTTGAATGCAATATTGTGAAACATTTTAAAGGGGGAGCTAAACATGTTTTGGTTTTAAAAGTTTCTAAAACTTGTATTGTTTATGTTTATTAAAAAACATCTCCGCCGGAAGGTGTACTTTTAACGCAATCTTTAATTCCGTAATGCCCCTATAAAATGTCAATTTTTCTGAAGAACTTTCTCGAAGCCGTTTAATTAATTAGAATAAATTCCTAGCAAAATCAGTTTTGTATGGGAAACTAACTTTTTTTTAATTCCCTTCTCGATCCGACGTTTTTAAAGGGGCGAACCTGTCGGCGGGAAATATAACCTAGCCGAATTGAGTGATTTTATGAGTAGTTCCAGTTTTCGCCGCAAATTTATATTATTTTTCGCTCTTAAAATGTATCAGTTCAATTTTATGTGAGTTTCCTGTCTAGTCTATTTTTTTTGTGAAAATCGTGAAGCTAGCGTATTTATTTAAATTCAGACGAAGCTGCCATTTCGAACGGATGAAAATAGAACTACAACAGTATTCGATAGACATTTGATTTTTTCTAATGTGAATAATCCATATTTGTATTCCGCACCGCTAGAAGTCTCCCGTAAAGTTTTGGCAAACATATTGATAACGATGAAAAATGTTTCCCCTAACAAAAAAGAAACAAAAGCTAGTGGCTGGAAAATAATCGACTCTTCGAAGGATTGTGAACTTTGAAGCGTTCCAAAATAGCGAGCGCTAATGTCCATTCTCGCGTGTCAGCCGAAGGGACAATTCTAGACTTCGAGCCAAAGTGAACCTTGAGGTTGGTGAAACGCGAGGGGCGGTGAGGTCGATTTTCGCATCAAGGAAAAAGTGAGTTTTTTGAAAAACCAAGCAATACTATATAATATATATATATATTATTGAAAATGACTGATATTATATTTATCTTGCCAATATATTCAGATATAATTAGGATCACATTTTATGAAAATGATGCGTAATTAAATACCGTATTATTTTGACATCTGTCAATGAAGAACGTGTCGGTTACGAGTCAAAAGCTACTGCCTGCCGTCTAGCAGCTTAGTTGATTGTATCGAATAATTTATCAAACAAGTTTGATCGAAATCTGATAAGAGTCATAAAATCATGAACTCCTTCTGCAATAGGTAATGTTTCTATCTAAATTTACCTAAAACATGCACATTTAACTTAATAAACACAATTTGAAAGATGCGCATTATTTATTAAACGTTTCATGTTCAAACCTTACTCAAGGGCACTATCTAGTCTATATTTCTTTGCTGCTCTGACTGTCAAGCGCCTAGCGGCCGCAGCGTGTTCCCCGTTCCAACTTACCCACTCCATTCCTCTCCACCCCGAAATATTATTTCGGTTTGCGTAAATTACCCCTTACCGCCATACACCAGAATAGGTACCAGCACTCCACTTTGGACTGCTAACTTTGCTTCTTTGGACAGTTTTTTTGTTAGCGAGAAAGAACTATTGATGACAGATACGCAAGTATCAGATACGTAAGTACAATATAACATAATAAATAATAAATTTTACAGGATAGCGTGATTAATGCAATCACCTCTGGGAGAAATGATTGAAATCTAGGGGAAACGCATATGAAACGTACATAAATGAATTATAGGTAAATAAGATCCAAAACATCCACAAAAAAGTATGTATGTAAACGAAAATGTTAACATTAAGAAAACCTTATATACAAAATAAACCATATCTCCTTATATACAAAATAAACCATAAACTCATACACACTAACACAGAATTCATTAAAACGTCCCAAGACACTCACACTTTACACTACTTTAAGATAAAATTCATTTAAACACTAAACTAACTATGGTAAGCAATCTATTGGTTTTTTTTTTACATGAATACCGCATAAGAGTCCCAACTGTTCTCGTCTGGAGCCAGTGGGACTATGGAATTCCCAATTGGGGTATGTTGTGAGGTTGAATGTAGTGGAGAGGGGAAGGAGATAGGGAAGAGGAAGGTGGAGAAGGGGGGTAACTTATATATTTGCCTTCAAAACGAAATTAAAAAGTATTAATAGATTTTTTTTTAAATTGTTAATTTTTATTCATAATCAACAAAATAATGAAATTGATTAATATTATATGGTCATTTTAATATTGTTAATTGTATTCTGTATCATGTAAAATTTATGTACTTCAGATTTCTAGTTAAATAAGTGAAAGTGTAATTTTCTTTTGTTTAGAATAAAAAAAAACTTTAAATAAAACCTCCAAAAATCGTTGGTCAGTTCAAATTGTATAACTTTTTTATCCATATTTCTGCTGCGTCCATCACAAATTTACCACCAAAAGAGGTGGTTTATAATAATATAATTCAGATGTTGGATTCGATGTTGCCTTTGGGGCCAGCAGCCGCAGCCGGCCATATTACGCCATGCTTCATTCTTCCATAGATATCCAGTGTCCTTGGCATACAGAAACGTTCACACAAACAAAATTAACAAGTAGCGGGAGGTTGCAGACAGAGGAGGCTGGAAATATTTTCAAGATAAATACTTTGAGGTATTTAACCCTCAATGATGAAATAACGGTTTTGATAATTTCTTTCTGCTCGTACAATTTTGCACGCAAAGGACATATTAATTGTTTCTTTAGATGATTACTAGTATTATTGTTTAAATTTAAATTTTTACTCTCACTAGGTTAACTAACACTAACTATTTTACAAAATTTTTGTAACATTAATGTTTCTTAGAAATGGTGGGTAGAGTAGTATCACCACTATACGAAGGTTGGATAGGATGGTTAATATTGACCTCGACCAAAAATACATTAATTTATTTAAGGGCACCAATTTGTGACAATGAGCTGAGCTGACACTGTTGTAATGCAAAATTGCTGCTCTCATAGGGGATCAGCCAAGACCCCCCGAGGGTCAAACAGAAATTAAAAAAAATATTAAAAACGAATGACAATCATTCTCGGGTCACGAATAACCCGATAATAATGGAAAATCTCCTATTACCACCACAGTAAACGGAAAATGTTGCTTGTTTCATGATGATGGAGGAATCGAACACGGACGCGTGGGTGGGACCCAATCGCGATGGCAACTCAGCCACTGACCGGTAAAATTAAAACCAAACTTTCTGTAGTGAATAAGTCGTTTACCAAATAGATATTAAAAAAATATTGTATTGAACACTGCAGGAACACAAGTCACCAACCACCACTGGTTGTAATTCAGATCTGATAATATTCGGGTACAGTATACCACCGATGCTAATGAGTGATTGAACAAAAAAGCGAGAGTTTTGTTCGCTGTGTGGATAATGAATATATTATGCATGCTAGCGCTGGATATTATACCAGCAAATAAATGAACATGGTTAAACTGAGAATTGTTTAATTAAAACTTATAAAACCTATTTCAATGAACTTCAAATGCCAGAAATTTTCATAGATTCAAAGCTAAGCCGAAAACTTGCGCACACCTGAATTTGAGTCCGTGACATCCGGAATCATAGTCAAGAGCCTTACCCCTAGGCCACGTAGGCCGTCATGGAAAGGCGTGAGATGGCTGAGGGTATGACGCCAAACGTTGTTCAAACACGTTCTCAGGAGTCGCCCTGGTGAAGCGTTGATGTGAAAGATACTGACCGAAACCTGTATGGTTTTTTACACAATAAAGTGGTTAAAACTTAATACCTATTTTATTTAATAAAATAAAATACTGTTTTGTTTAAAACCACGGGTTTTATTAATTTTTTGAACCGACCGGTTTCGCTTTACTCAAGCATCAAACAAAACAGTGTTTTATTTTATTAAATAAGTCAAACAACAAAGTGATTGCTTTCTACAATAACCTATTTTATTAATTTAGAAAATTATATTTCTTTGTCAAGTGATTTCTTCACAGGCAGATTTTAAAGAGAAGTTTTACATTAAAAGTGTCAAGGTATATTTCATGACATTAATATTAGTAGATAGGTATAAATATTATTTTTATCTCCAATTTTTTGGCACTGAATTATTTTTTAGATAAAGCTAATAAAACTTAATTGGTGCCCAAACCTATCTACTGAGTAAATGTTATTGCATATCTACTTCAAATAATATTAAATCAACAACTAGAAAGCATTTTTAATCAGTAGGTAGGTACTATATAACCACGTACCTACTCGCTCTATTTTATTCCTTGATAAAAAAATTCCGCTAGCAAATAAATGTCGGAAATGAGTGTCAGTCCGGGTTTACCCAGGTTCAAATACCTATGTACTCACTTATCAGGATTTTAAAAAACAATATAAAAAAATTCCTTGAAAATTTCTTATCATTTAATAGCTAAACGATTCATTGTGGTGCATGTAAAGCATAAAAACAATATAAATAATATTCAAAGAATTCATATTTACACGTGGTACCTACTTGTGATATTTAGGTACCTTCTTTCGTTGCAGAAAAGTTAGTAATAATAATAACAATAAAAATAATAACAATAGCATTTGTAACAGTTTTGTGTTATTTCACCGTGCTCTTGATCATAATAAACATTAAAATTATTACATTTTTTATTTATTTTAACTTAATAACCACTGCAGCGCTTTTTGCCACAATATGGCACTATGTAAAATACCTCGGATTGCTTAGCTACCAATTTTGACAAATTTTACCCTATTTGTAAGTAATTAAGTACAAGTTTACGATTTTATAATATTTTTTTTATAAATCTTATGAATATGTGATAATAATCGACAAAAGATGATTCAATTCATTGGCTATATAGAACTATAATCAGTTTGTATATCTCGATACTAAAATTCGGAATTATGATTTTTTTAATGTGGGCGGAAAATATTAAAAATGATAAAAATGAAATCTCGAGCAATCGGAGAAAACGTTTTAAACTGCGCTGTCGCTCCAGTGGTTATGTAAAATTAAAACCCTTAAATTACTAATTATTAAAGTTAAAAACAAAAATAAATATTCGTCCTAGACAAAGCAGTATGATGTCGCATATTAAATAAAAAATTGATAAATTTATCCAAGAAACTATCTATAACGACCGGATTATTTTTCAAAGCACAAACAAAAGACGAACATAATAATAATAATAATAATAATTGGATAATTTATAGAGCGCCGTTTTTGTGAAAAATCACCTCAAGGGAACATAACTTCCCACCCGAGAGAGGTAAATTTATTTCGCGAACTGTAATAGACATTGCAGATTATTATACGTGCGTATGAGAAAATTCGGATTTGTAACTTGAATAAAACTCTGAAAAAGGAACCAGGAGAAATATAAACACATCCATTCCGATCCACACACCTCTTGATTCTCCTTATTTGATTAATTTTTGGTTTTTCACAATTAATTATTTTAAAATAGTATAGCATATATACTATACATTATAGCATATTAGCGGCACGTTCCAGAGTTGAAGATACTGTCAGTATCGCCCTGGTGTAAGTCCACCATTCAGAATTTAAACGTGGCTTGAAATGGCTTTAGCCGTGTTTAGCCGGTGACCAGATCTTTATACCCAGGTTCTTCCCAATCTTGCTCTTTCCCATCTCCTTCCCTACCCACTACCTTCAGCCTCAGAACATTCCTCAATTGGAGAACCCATGGTCTCACTGGCTCCAGACGGGAGCAGATTTAAAAAAAAAGACTAGGATCGTAAGGTTGATTCACAGAATTTGAATAATTCATTAAATTTAAAAGTTATTGTTCAAGTTCTGTGGAAGCTCCATTGAAGTCTGCGCTTTTTAAAAATTATTGTGTCCTCCGTGTTCAAAGTCTATCATCACCAAGCCTAAACTTTCTAACAATAATGTGTTTATCTGAATTGGCCTGCCAGGTAAATCTGTCAAAATTTTAAACAAAACAATTATACATTTCAAATAAAAATGTATCGGTTGTCTGATGTAATTTATACTTATCAGTTCAAATTTTTACAAATTATGTGTTCATTGAGCTTGAATCATTTAACATTAACGCATTTAACCTTCACTGGCTCAAGTGCCCTGAAAGAATCCAGTACAAATTGTGCTGGATGGTGTTTAAATCAATCAACGAAATGGCCCCACCTTACATCCCTGAATTATACGTCCCAGAAAATACCGGTCCGAGGCAATTAACCCTTAGACCGGCAACTTCATCTGCTATAGGCAGACTAAAAGAACCCAAACGAAAGCCAAATATTACCTTTTCGGGCTCTCATACACTTAACTTAATTTAAATATACCCATTTGAGAGTATCATACTTGTATTGCCTATGATATGTCTTAATCACACTTTTCTTACTGTATTAAAATTACTCGAATCCTTACACATCAATCTGTCTCTCGGAAGATCAAATCCTTGTACTACTGCACCGCCCACCATTAAATGTTGCTTTTACTTTCCAAAATACACTCATTAAAGAATATATTACATATTAATATTAAAATATGTTCAGGATTAAACAACATGTGTTCACAATTATGTCCTCTGCGTGCGAACTCTATCTAAATTTCTTTAAATAGACAATAAACAGTGTTAATTTCAAGCGACCTCCCAGGTAAGTATGGTCCTGTATTAATTCATTTTTAGGCAGCATCGCGTTCATTGGTCAAAATATTGTACATAGGTATATTTTCGTATCGGTGATCAATGAACCGGTGTGTGCAATTTTTAGCCATAAGTTGTTTTTAATTTTTTGTCTAGCTTGTAGTCTTTCTAGATTTTAAGCATGTATGGTAAGTTTGTACAGCGCCCTTGAGGTGATTTTTCACAAAAACGGCGCTATATAAATCGTCCAAATATTATTATTGTTATTATTACGCAGGAATACAATTTTAGATCACGCATGCACCCATGTACTTACAACCGAAATTAGTACAATAATAATAATGTTTGGATGACTTGTATAGCGCCGCTTTTGTGAAAAATCACCTACAGGGTGCTGTACAAACTTATAATATACTCTACAATCTTACTTTTTAACTACAAACCAATAAAAACTTACGGCTAAGAATTGCATCCACCGGTTCGTCGATTACCAAATAGTCCGGCATAATATAAGTAGTTTGGTGTATTTATGGTCCGGTCAAATAGACTTCCAAGGTTACATTAATTCGATAAAGCTGAAAATTGTTATGGTAATATTGGTAGTATGTATAATTTTATTTTATTTTTTTTATTTATGTTTATTTAAAAAGCATACAGTTGTGAATAAAGTAATTATTGTACATTAAATAGTGAATATATAATAATGTGTTAAATGATTATGTGATTATGAATCAAGTGGTTAATGAACAATTATAGTAGGTATACGGTGTACGCACGTTGTAAAAAAATATCACGTGCAAAGCCGTATCTTCTCCAAGCACAAACTTTCTAATTAAAGTGTTTATCGGAAGTGACCTGCAGGTAAGTATGTTTCTGTATCCATTTGTAAATAGTAAAATTGGATAGAACCTAAGAATTCTGAATAAATTGTACAGCGCCCTTGAGGTGATTTTTCACAAAAACGGCGCTCTATAAATTATCCAATTATTAGTATTATTATCAAAAAGATGATATTCAAACCATGTTACACAAACCTAGCGTAGCCGCTAAATTGATATGGGCTAAAAAATAGTTGCGCTAACCTATAAATTTCAGGTTAAACTTCTGGGTGATTTTTTTCCTCTAGGCATAATCAATACAGAAATAATAGTTTCAAGTCGTTATTTAAAATAATAGTACATAGTGTTAAGTAAAAAGTTATTTAAACGAAAATAATAAATAAGAAACAATAGTTTTCATTTAAATACGGTTAGTTTGATTTGAAATGATTTAAGGGTACTTTGTAAAATGTCAATATCTCTAAGGGCATTATAAATTTTGCAGATACGCCCGAGCAAGGAATTTTTTGCGTATTTTGATTTAAAATGTTAAAAATAAGGTATTCGATCTGGTATTGCGTTCGGGGCAACGAAATGCAATCCTTTCTAACAAGTGGGTAGTCAATGAGGCAGTTTTCAATTTTGTACAGAAACAGTACATCAAAAATTTTCCTCCGTTTATAAAGAGCGATAGGGTTACGGAAGGTTACTTCCGTTGAAGGAGATATAATCGGTCTCCTCTTTTGCTAGGCTCCCCACTCTTATCTACTTTTGTTTTCTGAAGGTTTCACTTCTACCGCGTGTGAATTTGACACTCTGATTATTTATTTTTTTACAAATTTGATGCATGTATAATTTTATCCGCGCTAGGTGTGCGCTGTATTGTGGAGGATATTTTAGTATTTAATAATTTGGCGCTGTTTTTTTAATTTGATAGTGCAGCGGTATTATCGGACGGAAGTGACGAAATTGCCGCAATTTAACGGCTAAATCGGGAAGTGTGAAACCGCGCACTGCGCATTGTTTCCGCTGATAGCTGCAGCTCTCCTGCCTAAATCTGGACATCGGACAAAGCCGACAACAAATAAGTAGGTACTATTTGGTATCTGTCCATTACACAATACACATTACACCACAGAGCTAATATTCGCTATTGTTCTCTCCAAGTACTATGAACATCGTAATGCATACAATATTCACAATCGAATTCACCACGCAAATGATTGCACTTTTTCTCCTATTGGCGTCCTCTCCTATTGAAGTTTGGCTATCATTTTTTAAAATTTTATTTATTTAGGAGAAAATACAGATACAGATGTCAATTGACAAGAATATACTCGTACAAAACATTAACTAGAGAACTCTCCTGCATCCAAACTATTTCTCACGAATTAACATTAACAGCAGATAAAAACATATACAAATATTTTTACTTATAAATATGAAAAAGACGTATGTGTATTGATGGTAAGACCAAAAACATATCTATAGATAAAAATAATGTTATGCAGAAATTTAAAAAAGAAAAGTTGTTAAAATTATAAACCAAGTAATGTTTAAGTTATTGTACTTTGTACTTTGTAGGAAAACAGCCTTCGAAAACAATTTTCTACTAAAAGTAGGTACTGCGTGTATCGAAAAATAAGTCGGAATCCTTGAGGTTTTGATTTGGATTAAACGATTCGCACATTCTTCTGATTGAATCCCTGACACCAGCATTTGTACGCGTCCGACTAATGTGGAATAAGTCGTTAAGCCTTGTTACATCATTCTGCGGAATTGCACTTGTACCAGTCTCTTAGTTTTCGAAACCTTGAGGTGACACGTCTCTCAATTCGACATCTGTGAAGTGGACAAAATTGGATTTTATTACAACGATCAAATGAATAATTTTGAAGAATTAGCCGATATAACTAACTTACCATCAAGCCATTTCCGCAGAGAGAGAGGCCTAATAACTCAGTCTTGGTTCACAATTCTTGCCTCATTCAAACTAGTGTTTCGGTCAATTGATATTCGAAAAATATGTTTTCGAAAAATTGAAGTTCGAAAAATTACATTTCGAAATGATTTCGAACAAGTGAATTCGAAAAATTGCAATTCTGTCAATTTACCTAGACCCCTATCGCTGTGGGGAAACTGCGCGAAGGTTAATTAGTTACAAACAGATAACTGTCAAAATAAAAAAAAACAAAAATATCATCGCGTCAAAGCACGTTTTTTTGTTGCGGTTTAACGGATTTTTGCACCTACTAGAGCAGAATTATTGTTCGTTGCCTATTCAACAGACTACCTGCCTACTAAATGTACTGTTTAGCTACATATTTGATGTGGTTAATGAGCACTGCGCCATATTCAACAAATTAATGTTGTCCTGCCTATATTCGTTGGTACCCGTCTTTGGTACCATACTTCTGGCTAAGCGGATAACCATCGGTAACAGGCTGACCTTCGGATAACTATTTCCAACTAGTAGGTGGTAGGTAACTACACAACAAAAGACCTACGCTAATAATAACTTTAGGCACTCGGCACATGGCTTGTTATTGGTAGGGGGACCTAACAGTGATGCCAGATGCAAGGGTTTACCACGTTTGCATGGTATTTTTAGTATTTTATGCTTAGAGTAACAATACTCGAAGGTTTTGGGTCAACAATAAATGGTTTTTACTGGTCACCAAAAATAATATGTACTTTTGGGCGAGGGATGTAGTTTTTATATTCGGTACACAACATCTCTTTATCTAATTATTATCTTTGTCAATAAATAATCTGAATAAGTCTTCGACCAAGTATCGTCAATGGAATAAGTACGTCAAATGTGAATTACATGAAAATCTAAGATCAAATGCAATTATAAAAGCGCCTTTGAGGTGATTTTCTCGCGAAAATGGCGCTGTAGAAGTCATCCAATTATTATATTATTATTATACGAATTTCGACATTAAAATTTCAAAATTAATACACTTAAAATTAGAAGGCAATTATTGACTGATCTAGTGGATTACATGAATATCTTATATCCTATGAAGTGCGAATTGAATACTTCAAAATTAATACAATTAAAACTAGAAGGCAATTATTGACTGATCTAGTGGATTACATGAATATCTTATATCCTATGAAGTGCGAATTGAATACTTCAAAATTAATACAATTAAAACTAGAAGGCAATTATTGACTGATCTAGTGGATTACATGAATATCTTATATCCTATGAAGTGCGAATTGAATACTTCAAAATTAATACAATTGAAACTAGAAGGCAATTATTGACTGATCTAGTGGATTACATGAATATCTTATATCTTATGAAGTGCGAATTGAATACTTCAAAGTTAATACAATTAAAACTAGAAGGCAATTATTGACTGATCTTACATGAACATCTTAGATTATACAAATACTTCAAAATTAGAAGGCAATTATTGACTGATCTAATATGTTTAAATAAAACAATTCACTGTCATCTTCATACTACACTCTTTATCAATGATTGAAATAAATGTTCCTAATTCCCATTGTTTAAGGTGCCGTAATATATAATATATTTCGCTTGAATACATTGCATACACAATATTGCATATTTTAGCCCTCTGATCCAAATGTGTCGACATCATAAAAAGATAGAGTGTGCTGAAGTAGATATTTTCGTCGATTATCTGCATTCGAACAAATGTTCTGCGATTACTAAAAATTATGTTGTGCTAATTATATTACGTATCATTTTAATCTCTAATTGTGTATCTTATGTCTCTTGCCTCTCTTTTATTACTTGTCATTTGAGTGAACTTTGTATATTTACTATTTTCTATGTTTAATTGTTTGTTATTTAATCTTTATTTAGAAACAATTTGAAGATTTACAAAGGTATAATTAGTGGGATTAGATTTATGTAATTTTTACCTTTTTGTGTATTAACTGAGTTTTTTTATAACTGAATTGTTCTTATCCGAATGAGAACATCTGTAAAAACCCAGTATAAATAAATAAAATGATATGAATATTATATTACGTAACTTTAATTAGGTACCTACAAACCTTCACTAACTTAAGTAAAATGTAGGAAAAATAAATTATTGAAGTTAAGAGAGAATGTCTTCTCCCCCTTTTCTTTCTGATTTGAAAAAAATATATATATATATACTATATATGTAGTTCAAAATGGATTTCTACATTTCAAAAACATTATTTTATTGTTTTTTATAAAGCTAGATAATTTGCTTGGGTAACGTTATATTCTTACTTAATTTCTCAATGATAAAAAAGTTTTTAAAATTTTTTTATACTTTAAAACTTTTTTTAACCCTTAAATATGTTTTATTTTTATTTTTGGGATTTTTTTCATCACTGGTAGGGGCCAACATTTTGGGGGCGAATGTTATACTTGTCATTATTTATGACCTTCTCAACAAAGTTACCAGAAATTTGATTCAGTGTCACTGAAGATGCATGCTGAGTTTTAGGAATTCATTTCTACAGTTCTTGAGTTTTTCATAGAAGTAGGAAGAATAAATCTTTTAGGTTTTTCTTAATTCGGGGATGTTTGTCTTCCTTTTTAAAAAAATAAGGAAAACATGTTATTTGATACCTTTACGATTTGTCGTCATAAAGTTCGAGGAGAATTTTATGAACGTGGGTACGGATATTTTGAAACTATTTATGGACATACCACTTTTTTTTTCAACTCCGCACAGGAGTTATAAGAAAAATAATTTCTATGTCTTCTTTGAGGATGCTGCGTTAGGGGTCTTTTTGAGGAGATGATGAAGTGAACGCTTATGTTTTTATGCATTGATCTTTATTTATTATGTAACATTTGGCAACCTAAAGCTTGAAAAGCTTTTAACATACTTTTGACGATTTGTTTGTAGTTAGGGTCTTTGTTATTGCCTAAAAATTCAGGTTACCCTCCCCGATCCCTAGTTCCCCTCCCCTCCTCCCTCGAACCCCCTATCCGAGTTCCCCTGCCCCCTCCTGCATTCCATTCAGTCCCGGTACATTCAGTCTTCAAACAGCTCGCGCGCCACCTATTGCAATTTTTTCATACAAATTTCATAATGCCAGAGCTCACCAGTAGTTTTATACACTAATTCCTGATAATAACGAACACAAAAAAAATAATTATCCAATTTGGTGCAGTCATTCGAAAGTTATGCGCGTACATACATTTCGGCGATTCATTTTTATTTAATTAATTATTTTTTCGTAATTTCATGATGCCAGAGCTCACTATTGTTTAGAGAAACCATCGCGGGCATGCATACCTACATCGAATCCCCAAAGTTTCATCGCAATCGGATGAACGGTTTAGCAATGCGAAATTTCATGATGCCAGAGTTCACTATTGTATATACTATCTAAATTATTCAAAATCTATATATATATATATATACCATTTTGCAAAATAACCTGATGTTCTGGAATTTATCGAGTACTTTTTTTTAGTTTTCAGAACACCTAAATATGGTTGAAAACATCCAGACAACATTTTTATTGCAGACCTGTGAATTATCCGTGTTATTAGAATCTTTATTTATTTATTGAATTATTTAAACGCCATAGAATATCATTGCATAGAATGGCGCTATAAAAGTCATCCAATTATTATTATTATTACATTCAAGTGATAGGTACATGATGTTATAAGTATACAGTGGTGCACAGGAGATTATAAGTATTACAAAAATAACAAAATATGAACGTACATTTAATAAAGTATGTGTGATAAAAGCAAGTAAAGGATACAAGTATGTGTTACTAAACTAAAATCAATGTTGTAATAACAGAGAACACATTATTTAGGATTATTTAGAATAAAAAAGATGTAAACAAAGGGGACTTGTCAGAAAAGTTGTCAATAGTGCTTATAAACACTAAGTAGAAGAGTAAATTTGTATTGAGTTTATTGTTACCTTTAAAGTTATCATTGTTTGGAATTACTAAGCAGGTATTGCTAATTAGCTTACTGTTTCAGGGCTGTCAGTTAAGATTTAATAATAGTTTTGGTTTTAAAAAAAATCTTTTTTAATAAAAATAATACTTGCATTTAGCTATCTCTCTTCAGTCTGATAGTAAAGATATCTGAAGTAAGTGGTTGAGAATCTATAGTAAAGTATTTATTATTTGTGAATTTCCCGCCCGGCTGGGCTTTTACATGATTTTTATTTATTTATTACAAATAACATCTAAGTAAGCATAACAAAATCTAAAATAAAATCAAAAACAAAATAAAAGACAAAATCAATAACATCATCTAAAGCAAAAACAAAGCAAAAAAAACGAAATAACATCGAAACTAAATACTCCACCATGCAAGATGGAAAAATGTAATAGGTACTAGGAAAATTACAATACATTGGTAAGATTTCGTAGTTTGTTTATTAAATTTGATGTTCTTCTTTTCAATATAAATTGGGAAATGACTTGTTTATATTTGGTGAATGGTGTATTGAAAGTATCAAGAACATCTTTATAGTCATTATCCAAATTTTGTATACGGCGAACGGGGGTATACAATTTTGATTATGTGTTGGAGTTATCACAATAGAACGGTAGATATTGCCACGATGTTGGTTTGCGAGGTATATGTAAAGAAATCAAGTATAATAGTTCAGGACTGTCAATTATTAAATTTATAATTTTATTTAAACATGTTAGGTTAACTATTCTTTATTTTTAACTTAAATTCACCTTTCACCTTCAGCATCTTGAATAATATCTTGAACTGAAGGTGAATCTGGGTTCGTTTTATTAAGTAAAAAATATTATTTGTTGATAGATGCGAACAGTAAATACGGTGACCAGACAACTCGGAATGAAACCAACTCAGAAGTACCTCAGAAAGGTCTTAAGAGTGATGATACATTTTTTTGGTTAAATAGGTTAAGTTAGGTTAGGGTTACCTGCTATTTTAAAATTATTTTTTTATAGCTTTTAATAACCTTTCTGAGGTGTTTCTGAGTTGGTTTCATTCTGAGTTGGCATGGAACCGTAAATAGATACCTGTCATTATACCTTTACGCTTTACCGTAAATAAACCCTACAATAAGGAACTCCAGTGAAAAATATTATGGCTTTAAAAAAATATGTTCATATAGACCAATAAACGCTGATTCTGAATATATAACTTTTATTTAATAATATTAAACGTACAGTTTTTAAAAAAATATTAAAAAGTGCATTTTTAATATTCTCGTTAAAACACAGCATCAGGTTGGTATGCTGTGTAATGCTGTTATGGTGACGTCGCAATAGTAATCACGGTAATGACTGGTTTATTTATGCTATACGTCATTTATATGGGAATTTAGGTATGACACAAGCGAATGTTCTATAGGTATATTTCTTATTTTTGAAGATGTCGTAAAAGCATATACCTTTATAGAAAGTTAATAGAATTGCCTTTTAGATTTTTGTATCTGACATATACGATTGTGTTTGAAAAATGCAGTATTTTAAGTTTCAAAATGAAAAAATTTAAAAAAAACAGCCGACTGTAAACATATTCTATTAAATGGTCGAAAAAATTAGGAAAATTCAAAATTTAAAAAATACAGTCCTCTTACTTTATGAATTTGGAATAAAACTGTCACTTCACTTTTTATCTCGTTCATACAATTAAAAACGATAAAAAAAATATTATAATAATTCCGAAAAAATAACTGAAAAAATCCGACATCTTGGACTCGGTTTTACGCAATTAATGCGTTGATTTCTCGAATTTGTATTTATTTACACATGCATAAGGCTTTTACATTATCAAATAATATAACTTTTATGGAAGTTTTATTAAATTCACGCGGAAAAATCATAAAAATTATAGAGAAGTAACCTTTGATTATGTAATGTCAGTAACCTAAAAACCGAACGAAACTAAATCACCAAAAAATCATTATTTAAGGACTAAAACTGAAAAAAAGTACAGGCAGCATTAGTACTTATGCTGAATTACACTAATATCACAGTGAATTAATCATTTAAACGAAAATTATCATCAAAAACAGCAAACTGCGAGTTAAATTCATCAACGTCATTCATTGTTTTGCAAAGAATTTGATTTCGCCATTTGCAATAAATAAGCCATTAGCCAATCAACGCGTTATAATAAACAAGATGGCCGCGCGCCTGCGCAAATCTATGTGAGATTCAAGAAAACCAACATAACAATCATAAAATAGTGAATCGTTATTTTAGTAGATGACGTCACAAAATTCACCATAGATATGGGTGTTTTCGAGGGATCTCCAAAAATTAAAACTTTGAAAATTATTTTAACTATTAAAACTAACTCTAAAAAAAAAAAAAAATATGCAGTAATTTAAGTTAGAAGGTCATTTTTCATAAAAAAAAATTAAAAAAATGGACTGAACTTCTCTATTGTAATAGTTTTATTTTGTTTGTAAGAAACGTTGCAGTCGTAAAGCAAAAAAACATACTTTTTTGGCTATAAATTGTTTAGTTGTAAGTGGTTGTATCATCATACTGCGTATTATAATAATCTATGTAATATATAATAATCTGAAATAATAATTCTGATCTGGGAAATAAATTTCACCTTAAAAATACATATTGTTTATTCCAATTATTTTATACATCTAGACACAAATACGCTTATTATTTCTCCAATTTATTTATGTGAGACGTCTTCTATTATAAAAGAAAGTCCAACAAAACGTGCGGCTCGCAAAAACTCAGAAACGAGTCCCGATACGATCAAGGGAGTTATATGGTGTGGTAGATCTCTATCTCCCTTCCAGGATGACGTTTCCTATTTTTCTAGTTTATAAATTGAGTATTGTGATGTTCTTACGATCGTACAGGGTGGTTCCAATAAGAAAGATTAATTATTCTCCGTACCAGCTTTTTTAAATAATAACTCAATATCGATTTTTTCTCATTCAAAATTTACTTTAATTTATACCTACCTACATTCAAAAATGCTGAAAGGCGTGATGATAAAACTATTAAAATTATGTAATTTTTGTAATCAATTTTCGTTTAGGATAAGTATTCATAATTTTTTAATAATGTCCAAGCAAAATAAGAATGTAAAAAAATCTCAAATATATTAGTTTGTAAGACCGTAAATAAACAGACAAACCGAAGTATTTTCATCACAAAACAAGTGTGCGGACCTTTTTTAAATGATTTTATTTAAACTAAAAATAAAAAATCTGAAATACAGCTTTCACAGATAATTTATTGATTTATTTTACTGCATGATTATATGATTTGAAATGTGTGTTGCATAATACAAAATTTTGTTTGAAAATTGAACAAATCTGCCAACGACCCACGGTAGGTATAACCTTATTTTAATAAAAATAAACATATTTTCTCAAAATTTTAAAACATATTTTCACTATGTAAAATAACATTCTTTCGAAATCAATTTAATTTTTTTGTGGAAAAGAGTCATTACGTTTAAAATTTGATTTAAAAATGACATATTTCCGGTCTGAAATAATATTAAAATAATATAATAATATTAAAATAATATAATAATATATATATTATAATAATATAATATTGTCTGGTTATTTCATTTTATGAGCTAAACAGATTATGCGTACGAGTACCATCAAAACGATAGCGGTTGAAAGGTTGGCTATGTTGATTTTTGCATTTCTGCTTACGACTTACATTGCTTGTAAAAGATTTCCGGTTTTGTCTGGTTATTCCATCGTACCATCAAACGATAGCAGTTGAAAGGTTGGCGATCTTGGTTTTAGTATTCGTATTTTCGATTTTCATTCGGCTTACATTGTTTGTAAAATATTTCTTAGAAACTCTTATTAATTAACCTTGAAGATAATATTTAACTATGAATGTCAATTAGATGTAAATAATGAAGTGGTTATTTATTTATTTACTATTATTATACGCCCATAGGGGATTTTATATAATAATAATAATAATAATAATAACAAATTATAATAATAATAATAACAAATTATAATTAAAGGCTTTATGCTTGCCATACAAGATAGAGTCATTAATACTAAAAATTATAGGAAGCATATCATCAAAGATGCAAATCAAATTGATGATTTATGTAGAAAATGTTTGGCTTTTCCGGAAACTATAGAACATATTATATCGGGATGTTCTGTATTAGCGCCGTCCGAGTATACATTTAGGCACAATCAAGTTTTAAAAATAATTCACCAAAGTTTGGTAATTAAACATAACTTGATTGACTGCCGTAATGTACCATATTATGAATATGAACCAAATTCATTTTTAGAAAATGAATTTTATAAAATTTATTATGATAAAACTATTCTGACAGACAGAACAATTAGTCATAATAGACCCGATATAGTTTTACATGACAAAATTAAGAAAATAACTTATATCATTGATGTCGCTATACCAAATTCTTGTAATATTCAGAAAACTGTTTCTGAAAAAATAAGAAAATATACAGATTTAGGAAATGAAATTAAAAGAATTTGGCATTCTCAGACTATAAAAATATTACCATTTGTTATTTCGGCTACTGGCATTATACCAAGCTCTCTTATTCAAAATTTAGGCGTATTAGATTTGTCAAAAAATTTGTACATAAAAATGCAAAAGTCGGTCATTTTAAATACATGTAGGATTACGAAAGATTTTTTAAATATTTATATTGAGGGATCAGTAGGATTTATCGGACCAGTTAGGATTTCATCAGAGCCGAACCCTCTGATATGAAAATATCTGGAGTCGGTGAAATATTTTCCCATTATGTTTCTGGTGGATTGACGTATTGTTCTTGTATTGTTTTATTCTTATATAGTGCAATTACATTGCGTTAATTTACTAGATATTCATTTGTGGAAAAGTGTGTGGAAGGGTTTAGTCTTTCATTTGGGAAAGATTCAACCCGGACATGAAATCTGGAGCACCGTAAAAAAATATAATTATAATAATAATAATAATAAATTTTTTTAAAATGATTAAAGTAGTTAAAAATTTTTCAGATGATATTAAAATGACTTTTGGTTTAGATAAATGTAGAACGATCCATATAGAGAAAAGTAAAATTGTAGATGGAGACGAGGGTATATTTAGAAATTTCAAAATTGAAAGTATGAAAGGGGGTGAGGTTTATAAATATTTAGGATATCCGCAATCAAATAGATTAGATCATACTAGTATTAAAAATGATATTAGGATTAAATTTAAAACAAGGATCAGAAAAATTTTGAAATGCAATCTATCTGCTAAAAATTTAGTAAAGGCGATAAATACTTGGGCAATACCTCTATTAACTTACTCATTTGGCATAATTAAATGGTCTAATACAGATTTAGATAGCTTAGAACGATTAATTAGAACTACATTAACAAAATTTCATTGTCATCATCCAAATTCAGCTATAGAACGTATTAATTTACCCAGAAATTTAGGAGGTAGAGGTATAGTCAAAATAACATCTTTAAAACATAATCAGGTAGAAATGCTAAGAAAATTTTTCCATAGGAAAGCTGATAGTTCAGAAATGCACAAAATAATATGCAAGGCAGATAGAAATATTTCACCATTAAATTTATACGACGAGAATGCCAGCATTCTTATAAATACCAACCAGGAATTATAAGATTCCTGGTCAAATAAAATTTTTCACGCAAAACACTTCAATTATCTCAACCAAACATATGTTGACAAATTTTCGTCAAACAAATGGTTGAGTATTGGAGAGTTGAGCGCAGAAATAGAAGGCTTTATGCTTGCCATACAAGATAGAGTCATTAATACTAAAAATTATAGGAAGCATATCATCAAAGATGTAAATCAAATTGATGATTTATGTAGAAAATGTTTGGCTTTTCCGGAAACTATAGAACATATTATATCGGGATGTTCTGTATTAGCGCCGTCCGAGTATACATTTAGGCACAATCAAGTTTTAAAAATAATTCACCAAAGTTTGGTAATTAAACATAACTTGATTGACTGCCGTAATGTACCATATTATGAATATGAACCAAATTCATTTTTAGAAAATGAATTTTATAAAATTTATTATGATAAAACTATTCTGACAGACAGAACAATTAGTCATAATAGACCCGATATAGTTTTACATGACAAAATTAAGAAAATAACTTATATCATTGATGTCGCTATTCCAAATTCTTGTAATATTCAGAAAACTGTTTCTGAAAAAATAAGAAAATATACAGATTTAGGAAATGAAATTAAAAGAATTTGGCATTCTCAGACTATAAAAATATTACCATTTGTTATTTCGGCTACTGGCATTATACCTAGCTCTCTCATTCAAAATTTAGGCGTATTAGATTTGTCAAAAAATTTGTACATAAAAATGCAAAAGTCGGTCATTTTAAATACATGTAGGATTACGAAAGATTTTTTAAATATTTATATTGAGGGATCAGTAGGATTTATCGGACCAGTTAGGATTTCATCAGAGCCGAACCCTCTGATATGAAAATATCTGGAGTCGGTGAAATATTTTCCCATTATGTTTCTGGTGGATTGACGTATTGTTCTTGTATTGTTTTATTCTTATATAGTGCACTTACATTGCGTTAATTTACTAGATATTCATTTGTGGAAAAGTGTGTGGAAGGGTTTAGTCTTTCATTTGGGAAAGATTCAACCCGGACATAAAATCTGGAGCACCGTAAATGTACTATATAATAATATAATAATATAATAATATGAAGCAAATTCATTTTTAGAAAATGAATTTTATAAAATTTATTATGATAAAACTATTCTGACAGACAGAACCATTAGTCATAATAGACCCGATATAGTTTTACATGACAAAATTAAGAAAATAACTTATATCATTGATGTCGCTATTCCAAATTCTTGTAATATTCAGAAAACTGTTACTGAAAAAATAAGAAAATATACAGATTTAGGAAATGAAATTAAAAGAATTTGGCATTCTCAGACTATAAAAATATTACCATTTGTTATTTCGGCTACTGGCATTATACCTAGCTCTCTCATTCAAAATTTAGGCGTGTTAGATTTGTCAAAAAATTTGTACATAAAAATGCAAAAGTCGGTCATTTTAAATACATGTAGGATTACGAAAGATTTTTTAAATATTTATATTGAGGGATCAGTAGGATTTATCGGACCAGTTAGGATTTCATCAGAGCCGAACCCTCTGATATGAAAATATCTGGAGTCGGTGAAATATTTTCCCATTATGTTTCTGGTGGATTGACGTATTGTTCTTGTATTGTTTTATTCTTATATAGTGCACTTACATTGCGTTAATTTACTAGATATTCATTTGTGGAAAAGTGTGTGGAAGGGTTTAGTCTTTCATTTGGGAAAGATTCAACCCGGACATAAAATCTGGAGCACCGTAATTTAAATTGGATAATTTATAGAGCGCCGTTCTTGTGAAAAATCACCTCAAGGGCGCTGTACAATTTATTCATAATTCTTAGGTTCTATCTAATTTTAATATTTACAAATGGATACAGAAACATACTTACCTGCAGGTCACTTCCGATAAACACTTTAATTAGAAAGTTTGTGCTTGGAGAAGATACGGCTTTGCACGCGGGGGGTATTATATTTAAAACACTGGACATTGCATTGCATTGCTACCTATAGATTATAAAACAATATTTAAGTTATCGAGGATTACACATACATAGAATTTATACCAAAAGTAATCAAAGTGAATAATTTTAATAATATACAATTAGTTTTTGGAAGAATGAAACCGTGAAATAGTTTAAACAATATAATATATGAATAAAATATAATATAAAACATTACAATAACACATCCAATCGTCAAATTTATTATACCCACGTTCCAATAATTTGTAGAATTCCACAAAGTGTTGGTTTAAATTGCATTTTAGATTATAAAGGGAATCAGCGAATATATCTACAATACCACCAAACTTCTTGCCTAAATCATACATCCTATTGGTAAGTGAGTGTGATTGATAGTTGGTTGTGTATGTGTTGCAAAAGAATGTTATATTTTGTCTAGTATTCCTTGTCGGTACATGGTTTATTTATTTATTTTAATTAGTATAGGTAAAATCTTACATTTCATATATAATTTAATTATGCAATGTCGGCCTCACTGGGTAGCTCACCTCTGCTGAGGCCTCCATTTAATAAAATAAAATAAAATATAAAATAATAATTTTAATTAAGTTAAAATTACAAGTAAAATGAAATTTTGGTAATATTGTCTTTTTTGTTCTTTAATCCATTTTGTAATTTTGAGTACAAATTTATTTTTGTTTTCTTCCATTTTATTTTCAAGGGTAAGAGACTGTTGAATGCTTTTATAGCATGACTGTTATGTTTGTTATGACATTTTCGACTAGCTGATACGTCGCTGAGTTATGATTTTATTTTAAATCTGGTTTAATTCTTTTTATTTATTTATTCTAAACTTATTACCATTTATTTGTTTCAAAATCTGTTTCGATCTACGGTAAAACCTTATTGTACTAAAAATAAATACATATATGCATTCTCAAAATTTAAAACATAGCTTTACTAGATAAAAGAACAGTCTTTCAAAATCAATTTTATTTTTTTGTGGAAAAGAGTACGTACATCTAAATGATTTAAAAATGACACCTTTTTCCGGTTTTGTCTGGTTATTCCCTCTTAAAGTGTGTTTATCGGAAGTGACCTGCCAGGCAAGTACTTTTTCTGTATCATTTATAAATACATATGTAACTAACTAATTAACTAACTAACCATCACGCCGTTTCACCGCAGGGATTGGCAGAGAGGACGAACCGCCAAACAACTCGGTTTTGGCACACACTCCTTGCCTCGTTCACATTCATACATCGTCTCATACATGCTCTTCTATTATTCTGACTCTTGACATGGCCCGACTCACTTGGTCGTGCCATGTCTTTCTCGGGCGTCCCCGACTTCTTCTACCATTCACATTTGCGTCATATATTCTCCTTACACTCCTTTCCTCGTTCATTCGCTCTACATGCCCGAACCATCGGAGCTTTCCTTTCTTGATCTTACTCATGTATTAAAATTAAACGAACTAGGTAACTAACCATCACGCCGTTTCCCCGCAGGGGTAGACAGAGAGGACGGACCACCAAACAACCATAGAGATATATGCAAACACACTCTTGGCACACATACCTTGCCTCGTTTACATTCATACAACGTCTCAAACATGTTCTTCTACTATCCTGACTCTTGACATGGCCCGACTCAAGTATCTGATTCACTTGGTCGTGCCATGTCTTTCTCGGGCGTCCTCAACTTCTTCTACCATTTACATTTGCGTCATATATTATCCTTACACTCCTTTCCTCGGTCATTCGCTCTACATTTCCAAACCATCGGAGCGTCCCTTTCTTAATCTTACACATTAGTACATTACGCTTACATCATCCTTGCATTCTTTGGGGATCTCCACGTTTCTCACACGATCGTACATGGTTTTATCACACATTCGCCTCAGGGATCTCATTTCCACAGCATTCAGTCTACTTTCATCCTTCCTCTGCCAGTTCCGTGCCTCACTGCCATATCTATATCACGGTAGGTACCAGAACTCCATTACGGACGGCTAGCTTCGCTTCTTTGGACATTTGTTGGTGCCAACGGCGTTCAGTCCTTCGTTAATAGAGTTACCTGCATTCACTTTTCTTTCAATATCTCTATCAGCCTTCCCATCTCTCGTAATAATGAATATTATTATAAATACTCATAGGTAGGCATGTAATTGAATTAAAAGATCTGAAAAGGTACCTTAAATCTTATTTTTATATTATTCCTTTATTTCAGTCTTCACAGCTCAGCCCGCAAATCTGAACCTTGGCGAAGAATCCATTTAGTAACTTAAGTACGGTTTGAAATATGTTTTCTAGCTTTGTAAAGTACCCATTAATCAAATGGGCTATAAAAAACGCCTCCATAACAGTTTACCAAGAAGCAATAAATCGACGATTGGGGGTCCGCCGCTGACTGCAATGCACATATGGGGTATTATTAAAAAGTTTTAAGTTTAAAAGAACTTCTTTTCAGAGATCAATACCTTTTTTCCATAACTCAGTCTTCACCCGACATTATTTCAATATGTCCTCGACTCAAATTGTCGTGAGTGTAAATAACCCAGCGTTAGCCTTCATGACATGTGTTTATCTAAGAAAATGAAAACCGGCTGAATGATTGATTGAAGTAGGTAGATATTATTTTATGGTGATTTCAAGAGGGGTGATATTATTTTTTGGTTTTCAACCCTCTTGGGTTGTTGTCGTGATTCGTGGCCTTAAAATTAATTTTTCTTCTGCACTGTGCAGGAAGGTATGTACCTACAGGTACAGTAAATATTATATAATAATATTGGTTAACGCGCTCGTCCCGGTTAGACGGAGAGGTCTGGGTTCGACTCCCAGTTGCGACCATTGTCTTTTTTTGTTTTTATGTGTCTTGTTCTCTTTCATATTTTCGTTTAGATTTTTATTGTTAACTTATTCTAATATTATATATTTTCACTGATGGGAATAACCTTAAAAAAAGTATAAAAAGAAAGTTTTTCTTAAAAAAATTACTTTTCTTACAATCTCTGTTAAGTAATTTGAGTATCTATCATTTGGTACTTACACGATGTTTGAGTAACGGTGTTCCTATCATGGTTTTACCATTGACAGTCGAACCGATATTGACAGGGAATAAATAAGAAATCGATAGACGATAGCAACACCGGCGGATATGTATACGAATTCATATGTAGAAACGTCAAACGTCAATCAGTTACGTTAAAATATGAATAATTTGCCAATGTTGAATTGAAATACTAAGTATTTACTTTTTAACTTTTTTACAATGACGTAAATTAATCAGGCCTTAATTTTTTTTAACCACTGTAGTTTTCCAAAGATCGGACGGAATAAATTGGTCGTAGTGGATCGCGTATACGACTTCTTTCAATTCTTAAAGCCTCGTTAGTTGGACCATGTTCAATTAAGCCAGTAATTTTGCATAACGAACGACATTATCCAAATAAATGTATGTTGATAGTAAACCGAAACTTTTCTTATACTATGGAGTCCGGGCTAAATTGCTAAAACTTATCAATCGCCGCGGTCGGTCGGAATATTTCTTAACAATATTTTTCACCATGACCGCAAATATTGATAACTGACCATCATAGATGAAGGATTTGGTCAATATCGTATTGGTATACTCGTATGTAGGATGTATGCAGGGTTTTATCACTGGGCTCTATCTAATCGTGCGTCGGTCGGAATATTTTTCTTTACCGCAAATATTGATTACTGACCATACATAGATGATGGATTTGGTATAGTTATAGATCGTATTGATATAGCGTTTTATCACTAGGCTCTATCTAATTGTGAAGACAGGATTTTTACGTAATAATAATAATAATAAAAATAATAATTGGACAATTTCTAGAGCGCCGTTTTTGTGAAAAATTACTTCAGGGTAAGCTTTGGCTCAATAAAATAAGAAACAAAACTATAGCGCGTTTTATAAAGGGCAAAAATTTTAAACAGTCTGCCGAATGCCGTAAAGGAAGCTTCAAGTCTTAGCACTTTTCGTAGGATTATATGTAAATAATATATTGTTCGATTTATATCTATTGATAGTAACATAGTTAGGTATCTGTTTTCCTTAAAATTTAGTTTTGTCTATTAATCTTTCTTTTCCTCTTAAAATGTATTTATTTTCGGAACACCCTCGAAATCTTCACTGGCTGAAGTGTCCTGAAAGGATCCAATACAAGTTATGCTGGATGGTGTTTAAAGCTCTCAATGAAATGGCTCCACCCTATATCTCTGAATTCTGAATTGTGCATTCCGGAAAATATTGGTCTAAGGCAGTCAACTCTTAGATCAGGGACACCATCTGCAATCGGAAGGTTGAAAGAACCTAAGCGAAATCCGAACACTAATTTTGGTGATCGTGCATTCGGAGTATTCGGCCCTAAGGCTTGGTATAAACTTCCTGCGGAATTAAGATGCATAACCAGCTCAACAGAATTTAGATCCAAACTTAAAACTCACCTATTTAAACACTCGTTTCCACAAATTCGCTATTTCATTCAAACATTACTATCCAATCTGTTGTTGAGCGATGAATTATCTTATTGCGGTTGAGATCAACGATTAAATTCATTCATTCATTTAAGATACCTAAGCTTTCCTTTAAAAACAGTTAACCCACTAAAATCATTTTCACAACCGTATTATACATAAAATCGTAATATTATGTGCGAACTTCCTTCTTCTTCTGGCGCTAACAATATTAATATTAAAAAAGGGCATAAAATGATTTATAAAATGTGTAGACTAAAATATGTATATATTATATATGTATATATATAAAATCCTCAAACTGCTTAACTTGCAGCAACTTTCTTCTCTGTCTGTTCCTATATCTGTAGAGTTTTGTTGATTACTTGGTAATATTAGATACCTGGCAAAACTAAAAATATTTATTGTCATATTTAAATACCTATTTTAATTGTAAATCTCTATATCTGTTGAGTTTTGTTGATCACAGAATTAAAAATATTTACTGTTATACGTAAATACCTATTTTAATTCTAAATCTCTAATTTTAAGTCACGGTTGCAAATATATATGTATGTCACTAATTTTAGGTCAGTAGTAATAAGTCTTAGTCGTAAGTCACTAGCTACATATACATAAGTCTTAAATGTGAGTCCCTAGTTAAAATTTTGAATCTTAGTTGTAAGCCTATCGTATTAATTTTATTTTATTATATGCTTATATGTACAACGCCCTTGAGGTGATTTTTCACGAAAACGGCGCTTTATAAATCAACCACAATAATATAATATTATTATTATTATTATTATTATAGCTAAATACTAAGTTTAGAAATCGTGCTTTCGGAGTATCTGGGCCTAAGGCTTGGAATAGACTCCCTCCGGAATTAAGATGCATAACAAGCCCAACAGAATTTAGGTCCAAACTAAAAACCTACCTTTTTGGGCTCTCATACCCTAATTTAAATAATTATACCTATCTGAGAGTATCATTCTGGTATTGCATGTGATATTATGTCTTATTCACACTTTTCTTACTGAATTAAAATTTCTCGAATCTTTACACATCAATCTGTTTCTTGACGAATCACACTTAGGAAGATCAAATCCTTGTACTACTGTACAGGCCACCATTAAATGTTGCTTTTACTTTCCAAAATACACTCATTAAAGAAAATTTATAATATTAATGGTAAAATACATGTTTTTACAAATTATGTCCTCTGCGTGCGAACTCTATCTAAATTTCATTAAATAGACAATAAACAGAGTTGATATCAAGCGACCTTCCAGGTAATTCATTCATTTTTAGGCAGCATCGCGTTCATTGGTCAATACATTGTACATATGTAGGTATAATTTCGTATCGGTGATCAATGGACCGGTGGATGCAATTTTTAGCGATAAGTTGTTTTTGATTGTTGGTCTAGCAGTCTAGCTTGTAGTTTCTAGATCTTAGAAATATATTATAAGTTTGTACAACGCCTTTGAGGTGATTTTTCACAAAAACCGCGCTTTACAAATTATCCAATTATTATTATTGTAGACATAATAATAACATGTATATTTTTACAGCACACTGAAAGCATAGCGATATACCTACTACATCAATGACTGGAAGCGATTTTTCACAACAACGGCTTTGTACTAATCATCAAGTATTATTATTATTTGGTATTATATTTTTTACCAGCACGCACGTATTCCGAGTCAGACTACAATAATTGACCTTGGGTGGGATGGAATGGAATGAACACACTCGACCATTCTGTTTCAAGTAGGAATTTTAAGTAATTAATCCCATGTCAGGGTCACACTTAGGGCAGCCTAAAAACACGCTATCCGAACCCGAACAAACGCCGCTTGCGGTTGCTTTGTTCCTTTTGCGTATGCTCTCAAATGTATTAGCAGCATAAAAGAGGATACATTTTGACCAATCAACAAAAGTTTTACAAAAAATTCGTCAACTCACGTTAAGTTATTGAAATATTAAACATTGGTACCATGACTGTTGATCCACCGACAATTGCCCCCCCGGAGTACTTATGTACAATGTGCAGTCGGTTTAGAGAAAGCACGGTGTACCTAATTATTACACAAAATATAACTACGTGACTCCGAAGAGATGTGCAGAGAGGATGTACCTACCGCCGAAAACCAAAAGTATTAAACATATTTATTTGTATTCAAGGGCATGAAATGCAGTAAAATTCTGCTTCTCTATATACTTTGTACACAAACAGTACAAAGAAAATCGACACTGTGTACCCCTATACATTATTTTGATATTCATGTCAACTAGGTATTTTTGAAGTAGATTTTATGTTTGAAATTGGCAAATAAAGCACAAAAAATTATAATTTTATTGTAAGCTAGCAGACCCATTGCTGTGGCTAACGAAACCTTTATAACCAACGCAAAACCACACCATGCTGCCGCTTGGCCAGATAAATTATGTATTTCGACCAATTTACCCTAAACCTTGACAAATTATTTACCTAAAATTCTTCCTTATGAATCACTCTATCTATTGCTGAAAACCACATGAAAATCCTTCACGTGGTTTAAAAGATCTAAGCGCACGTACACGGCGTGAGCGACTTCATTTTACACTTAGTAATAACTAGCTTTTACCCGCGGCTTCGTTCGCATGGTATTAGTGGGAAATTAATGGCATAATTATTGGCATAATTGTTATTATTCTTGCTTTTTTGTCTAATAAAAATAATTATTGTTTAATAGAAAATTTCAAAATTTGAGATTGACATTTCGCAAATAAAAATTCTATTTTAGAAAATATTTAAATTATCGAAATTTATTTTAAGTACCTACTCCCCTAATTTATTCTGATGATTTCGCCTCAAGTAGGAATTAGCATTTTATTACAAAATAACAAAATGACAGCCCACGTCAAATAATTACATAGCAACGCTATGCTTTTCGTCCGGACAATAAACATTTTTAGAGATAGGTAGATATTAACTATGACGCCAACAAAGCACTATTTTTAGGGTGAATTGCCTAATTAAAAAAAAAAACATTGTTTCCAAGGTAACAATTTGTTTGACGTTTGCAATAACTCGATTTTGTAAGGGACAGAAAACGTATGAAAAATAATTGCATAACGCTACAGCTTATTCATAACGCCAGAGCTTACCAATATTTATAGCCTATGTTACTTGCAAATAATGTAGCTTTCGATTAGTGAAAGAATTTTTAAATTCTATTCGGTGTTTATTGCGTGAAAGAATAACACTCATCCATTCAAACTTTCGCCTTTATAATATCTATAAGATAATAATAATAAAGATAAAAAAGATAAAGAAATCATTTCGGGGGGCCAACCGTCGCGTCGGCGAATCAACTGTCGCATGTCGGTTCGCCAAAACATTACACAGTACTTACCTACATCCATTGATCCATTGACAAAGTATATCTCTATATTATAAATTATATAAATTACAATCTGTGTTCAACGCTGCGGCAAGACTCATCACCGGCGTATCTAAATATTTCCATATTTCTGAGCATCTCAAAAATCTTCACTGGCTCAAGTGTCCTGAAAGAATCCAGTTCAAGCTCTTCTGGATGGTTTTCAAATCCCTTAACAGAATGGCTCCGGCTACTTATCGGAAATGTGTATTTCAGAAAATTCCAATTCGCGACAATCAACCCTCAGGTCAGCAGCAACATCAGCTATCGGAAGGTTGAAGGAACCAAAGCGCACACCAGATACTAAATTCGGTGAGCGTGCTTTTGGAGTGTCAGGACCTAAAGCCTGGAATGGACTGCCACACGAGTTAAGAATGATCACAGATTCAGCGGAATTTAGAGCTAAACTAAAAACTCATCTTTTCAGACAGTCGTATCCTTAAAAAAAAAAAAAACTTTCAACTTCAGCTTCACGGCTCGCGACATAGTAAATAACTAATTTCGTAAAAATAAAGCAAATTCTTACAATTCTCCAGTCTTTCAAATAAATATTAACTCAACTTTGGCATTAATCTTCTTATAAATATAAATGTAAAACCAACAGTGATGAGGGTAGCAAAGGTAAAGTCATGCAATGTCCAGTGTTTTTAATATATTGTCCTCCACGTGCAAAGTCGTACCTTTTCCTAGCATAAACTTTCTAATAAAGTGTGTTTTTCGGAAGTGACCTGCAGGTAAGTATATTTTTGTATCTTTCTGTAAATAATAAAATTAAATAGAACCTAGGAATTCATAATGAATTGTAAAGCGCCCTTGAGGTGATTTTTCACAAAAATGGCGCTCTACAAATTGTCCAATTATCATTATTATTATTCTCTATGCCTACATCTCACCCTAACATAAATACAAGATAGTGAATGACAAGATACCCTACTCGAACTTGCCTTGGTAAAAGTCTCGCTAAATGTCTCGGTGAAATATGACCCTAACCTGCACCATTTTTTACGAATTTATAACGGTTGTTGTATGTTATTATCCTGAGTTTGTAGACTTGTAATATGCTACTGATGTAGGTACTGATATCTCCTTCTGTTGATTGACCTTGCTCGGTGACACAAATTTAAAACGATTTAGGTAGTCTGTTATTTCGGATTCTGACGTAATACAAACTCGTTAAAATGACATCACCCCAAGCCATCCAAGCGATCAATAATATAATGCGTTTATATTTCGATGGACTCTGGCGGATTTTTTGTGTGTTTCGTTTTCAAATTTTTCTGGCTTTCATCCTTCAAAGTTTATTTATTTATTTATTTATCTATTTATCTATTTATCCATTTATCTATTTATCTATTTGTCTATTTATCTATTTTTATTTATCTATTTATCTATTTATCTTTTTATCTATTTATCTATTTATCTATTTATCTATTTGTCTATTCATCTATTTATCTATTTATCTATTTATCTTTTATCTATGTATCTATTTATCTATTTATTTATTTAGTTATTTGTTTATCTATTTATTTATTTTTCTATTTATCTATTTATCTACGTATCTATTTATTTATGTATTAATTTATTTATTGATTCATTTATTTATTTATTAATTTATTTATTCATTTATTTATTTTTTATTACGGTGCTCCAGATTTTATGTCCGGGTTGAATCTTTCCCAAATGAAAGACTAAACCCTTCCACACACTTTTCCACAAATGAATATCTAGTAAATTAACGCAATGTAAGTGCACTATATAAGAATAAAACAATACGTCAATCCACCAGAAACATAATGGGAAAATATTTCACCGACTCCAGATATTTTCATATCCGAGGGTTCGGCTCTGATGAAATCCTAACTGGTCCGATAAATCCTACTGATCCCTCAATATAAATATTTAAAAAAATCTTTCGTAATCCAACATGTATTTAAAATGACCGCCTTTTGCATTTTTATGTACAAATTTTTTGACAAATCTAATACGCCTAAATTTTGAATGAGAGAGCTAGGTATAATGCCAGTAGCCGAAATAACAAATGGTAATATTTTTATAGTATGAGAATGCCAAATTCTTTTAATTTCATTTCCTAAATCTGTATATTTTCTTATTTTTTCAGAAACAGTTTTCTGAATATTACAAGAATTTGGAATAGCGACATCAATGATATAAGTTATTTTCTTAATTTTGTCATGTAAAACTATATCGGGTCTATTATGACTAATTGTTCTGTCTGTCAGAACAGTTTTATCATAATAAATTTTATAAAATTCATTTTCTAAAAATGAATTTGGTTCATATTCATAATATGGTACATTACGGCAGTCAATCAAGTTATGTTTAATTACCAAACTTTGGTGAATTATTTTTAAAACTTGATTGTGCCTAAATGTATACTCGGATGGCGCTAATACAGAACATCCCGATATAATATGTTCTATAGTTTCCGGAAAAGCATATATTTTTCATATATATATTTTTATATTATTTTTTTTATTTTTTATTTATTTATTCTAAAAACATTACATATTATATCTTTCTAATGATCTTTGGCTGTCCAAATAGGCAATTTGTCCGTTTTAGAACAGTCAAAATAAGCAGATTTTTTACATGTAAGTAGTGTGTTGACTATAATATTGCCTTTTACTTAAATATAACACTTGATAAATAATATTAAGGTTTTGATGGTAGATACAAGAAGTTACTTATAAGTGTAAATTATATATTAAACAATAAAAAAATGTAAAGAAGAGAAATAATTATTTTTTTATACGCCTGTATGCCTTTCAACCATTCCAAGAAATTTAAGTATTGATTTTGATGAATTAATCAACTCGAGAATCAAAAAAGGATGAAAAAAAATAATGGATAAAAAAAAGAAAGCAGAGAAAAGAAAATGCAAAGAAAAATTTAAGCAGTTTTTGAACATAAATTCTATAAAAATAATATTAAGGTAATACCAATATAATACCAGTATACATATATGAAATGTCAAAAAAAAGAAAATTTAATAACTGTTGTTTAGCATATTTTCGCATTCAGCTCTCCCCAAGACCAGAAGCCAATCAGATTACAACCAGAAGACTGCACTTTTGTCTAAGGTCGATACTTTCAATAATATCACTTTAATGCAGTTATATTCAACCAATTACTGTCAATAAAAACTGTATAAGGATGCAATCAAACCAATGTAAATTTATCAATTATTATCAATAATTCGTGTATTACCGATTGGCAAATTTAGCACACTACATTTCAATCAATCTTGTATTTTTTTTTCACAATAATAGGCTGAGACAAAAAATAATTCTTAAGGAATTGAATAATAAATTACTGTCGATCTTTGTAACTCTAAGCTGCTACAATCGATCTTGGAAAAATTGCACCATCCTTGATTGAAATGTTTATAATCTTGTTTTTGATGCAAAATAAATGGTTTATGTTCTGTGTATTGTATTCTCCTCCATGTATTTGTTATTCAAGTCATACACATTCTCGTTTCATTTACTCGTACCTTGGTTAATGTGGTTTTAATGCGTTGTTGTTATTGGCAAAGATTTATGTACGTTATTTAATTATTATGTGCATATTCTAGAATCTAGGTAACATGTTATCGATGCTTTAGTGTGCAGTAAATGTATCCCATTTTAATGAAATTGAACAAGTATTAATATTATTTTTTCTCCTTTGTTTGCAGGTGAATTCGCATCCTTCGGCATCCATTATCGTAATACATAGTGCAATCAAAGGAAGACCAAGAAGAGCCAAGAAGGAGCAAGAAGAGACAAAAAGATACAAGAAGAGATAACAAGGGTTTAGAAGTAATAAGAAAGCACAATAAGATACAAAAACATGCAGGAAGAACCGAAACAGCAATGCGTGGGAATTTGAAAGAGGATTCAACAATAACAAAGGTGAGTTAAGAAGAGCGAAGAAGAGAAGAGTGACGAAGTATTAAAAGTGCCAAGAATAGATGAGAAAAGAGGAGGAGAATTAAGATTAGGCTAAAAGAGACGATCAGAGCCAAGGAAAGAAGGAGAGGCGAGAAGAGACAAGATAGCCACGAAGAGACAAGAAAAGCCAAGAAGAGGCGATAAAAGACGAGATCCAAGAATGTCTGAATGAAAGAATGAAAGTGCCAAGAATAGATGAGAAAAGAGGAGGAGAATTAAGATTAGGCTAAAAGAGACGATCAGAGCTAAGGAAAGAAGGAAAGGCGAGAAGATAGCCACGAAGAGACAGGAAAAGCCAAGAAGAGGCGATAAAAGACACGATCCAAGAAGAGCCAAGAAGAGACGATAAGATCCAAGAAGAAGCAGGAAGAACCAAGGAGAGATAAGAGACAAGAATAGTTGAGAAGAGACGAGAAGATACAAGAAGAGACGAGAAGATACAAGAAGACCCGAGTAGATGCAAGAAGAAGGAAGGCATAAAGAAGGGAAAAAAATAATGCTCAATCCATTCCTTTGCTCCTGCCCATCCTAAATTCCAATATTGGCTTATTAGGTTACCATGTATACCGGTCGGTTAACTCCAACACTCTACCCATCCTCAGAGCACGTGGTCCAAATCCTGACAAATCAGTGCCCCCTGGTGTACCGGTCTTACCGGGACAGGAGTGCTCCTGGCTGGGGTGGTACAATCGTATCGTATCGTATCGTTGACCTGCTTAGGTTGGGCAGAATAATAATAATAATAATATTTGGATGACTTGTATAGCGCCGTTTTTGTGAAAAATCACCTCAAGGGCGCTGTACAAATTTATAAAACGTTTATACAATCTTATTTTAAACTATATACAACAACATCTTATGGCTAAAAATTGCATCCATCGGTTCATCGATCACCGATACGAAACTATATGTGCAATGATTTGACCAATGAACGCGATGCTGCTGTAAAAAGAAGTAGATGATTTCTGTTTTCTCCGAGTTTAGAGTGAGGAGATTGCTATCTAGCAACTGTTTGAAGTTGTTCTTGGTCATCGTTTTGATTTATTATAACGCAATATAATAAATATCTTCGTGTATGATAAATTTAATGCCATAAAAGGCGATGGGAAGATGTGAAAGGGGGAGAGTAGGTCAACAGGAAAGATTGAGAGAGATAGTTTGTAGATCATTTTACAAAGAACTTTTTTTTTAAATATGGATACCATAGAAACACTGGATCACTTCACTTGTTGGGTTTCTGGGGTATACTTGGTCGAAGGTTTCTGAGAATTCTGAGTAACCTACCAGATAAATTAGGAACACTTAAATGTCAATTCCCAGCGTAAAGAAGACTTCGATATCTGAATGGAAAATTTCCATTTCTTTTTGTGAAAAGACATTGCGTTTTTTTATGAATATTGACTAGATATATTCAGACGTACGAACATTAGCAAAACTTGTTGCATTCCAGTTTTTCTGGGCCCGGTATATTATATAATATTTTTTGTAAATAACGGTGTGTGCGGATACCAAAATTGACGCGTTAGCCTTGGGACTACACTATTCGATTTTATTGCTTATTTTCAATGCATGAACACGAATCTTCCAAATATATAATTTAAAAAGTCACTGCTCAGCATTCAGTGTAGGTACATTCCGGACTCGGAATGCAATTAGGATTGGTCATAATATATTATGTACTAGCTGGTTCCGGGCATGCGTTGCAATGCCCGCAAGAAATAAATTGTTTCTGCCGTGCGTCCCCCTTCCCCTTCCGCGTCCCCTACCCCTCCCGCGTTCCCTTCCTTCCCCGCCTTCCCTCTTCCCTTTCCATTCCAACGGCGTACCATATATTCAGTCCCAGTACATTCAGTTTTTAAACAGATCGCGTGCTACCTATTATAATATTTTTACTCAATTTTTTACTTTTCATGTATTACAAATAATCATTTTTGTATATAATAAGAACAATCAATCAAATTAGGTACCTATTCAAAACATTCGAATTCAAATTCAAATTAGAATAAAATCAATATCAATAAAAGGCGGATGAGGGAGGAGGTGAGGCGTTGAAGGAGGGAGGGGAACGCGTGGGGAGGAATGGGCAAGCAGGAGGGGGGATACGGGAGAGTGGGAAGAAGGAGAAGGTGAAAGGGGAACGCGGGAGGAGAAGGGGTCGCTGGAGTGGAAGGGGTCGCATGAGGAGAAAGGGACGCGGAAGAAGAACGGGGGCGGGAATGGGGACTCTTGGGCAGGCGACTGAGGGGTCGAGGACGAGGGAGAGGCAGAGGAAGGGATTGCAAAGGAGACATAGTACATAGTAGTGGTAGGGGATAGCAGGTTGGGTACTCGCTAATCACAAATAAAATATCTTAAGTTAAGAGCTGAAACAACAACGATTTTTTTGTCCTTTAAAAAAACATAACCTGAAAATATTTGAAAATCTCCTACTACCACCACAGTAAGCGGAAAATATTGCTTGTATAGTGATGGAGGACTCTTAGTCAACCGAGGAATCGAACACGCGACGCCTGAGTGGGACCACGAATTCATTAAAATTTCTTATTTCCAAATTTTTAATAATAATATCAATATTTATGTTTTCAAAGTGTACCAATAAAAAAAAATAGCGTAAAATATTGGTGGATAACTGGTCTTTAAAACACTTGCTTTATTTCGAGCACTCGGCTACGCGTGTTTTAAAGACCTGTTTATCCACTTATATTTTAATATACTAATTTTTTAGACGAAATTAATGAACTTTATAAACATATTGGGAGGCGGGTATGGGTACCGCCTCCCGGGAACTATTTATTGGATAACCAAAGCCTCTGCCATAGGTTACCTCAACTGATTAGCTACGATTGATGACTTAAAAGGGGTGCTCGGGTTCATGGGGTGACGTTTGTCCGAGTCTTGGTGGCGGTTGCGTCTGCCCACCAGCTGCCTGGAAGGCCGGATCAGGAGAGAATGGTCGGGGGAGTTCCTTTGACTTCTACAGACGTACTATCTCAGAACATCGCCATACACCGCAGTGGGAGGGATGGATTCATACGTCCGTCACTACTGGGTCCTGGACCCATTGACCTTAAGATTCCTACCCACCTCTCATACCCTTTCCTTCCCACTGTAAGGGTCGACCGAGATCTCGGTCTCGGTCTCGGTCTCGGTCTCGGCATTCTCGGCTACAAATTCTACCGAGACAGTAACCGAGACCGTTGTAAGTTACGGTGTAGGATAATGGGATTCAAATCTACCGCGCGCGTCCAAATTCGTCACTTGGTGTCACGACAGATCTTTCACGCACTGCGTGACACACAATTAATTGTAAAGGAAGTTTGTTTGAATTTTGTTCGTGTTCGTAGTAGAAAAAAGTAAGTTCTTTTATATGTTGTTGTGATTAATTATAATTACTTTACTATCAAATCTTACTTTAAATCTCAAATTATTGTTTAATTAAATATTTAATATTATCTAGATATATTATATAAAATCTCAAATTATTGTTTAATTAAATATTTAATATTAGATATATTATATAAAATCTCAAATTATTATATAATTAAACATTATTACATTCTTAAAAATATAGTATACTAGCTGGGTTACCCGGCTTCGCTCAGGACAACATTCGAGAGTGTTCTGGAATGTTCCACACTGATGTTCCCGATTCCCTATTCCCAATATAATATAGCCTATGTTACCCAGGGATAGTGTAGCTTCCTAACAGCGAAAGAATTTTTCAAATCGGTTCAGTAGTTTCGGAGCCTATTCAATGCAAACAAACAAACAAACAAATCTTACCTCTTTATATAGTGTAGTAGAAGATAGTAGATTATGCAAACATAGCGCTATTTCATTTTTTTGCTCAATTTATCTATTCTCGGTCTCGGCTCTCGGTCTCGGCCGAGATTTTAATTTATTCTCTGTCTCGGCCGATAACGAAAAACCTGTCTCGGTCGACCCTTACTTCCCAGAACTTCCTCTCCTTTCTTCCCCAAAAAGACCCTCCACACAGCATCCCAAAAGATGTTATAGGCCCTGAGGCGAATTATTTTCCTCAGGGCCTCCTGTGTGGAGCTAATTTTAAAAAGATAGTTTCACAGTAGTAGTAATTACCCGAAATAAACTTGAGTCATATAAAAGTAATCAAAAGTAGTGAAAGTGAATAATATCATATGGTAATATAATGTTATGTAAATGTTAGTACTGCAATCTAATGTAATTTAAGGTTATGAAATGTACAAACTATGTATAAATTCAATATTCTAGTTAAGTAAGTGAAAATGTTATTTTCTTTTTTACTGGAATAAAAACTTATAACAAAAAACAAAAAAATCAGACTGATGTCAGAAATATTACATATTACATTTATCAACAATAAGGAAGCTGTGTTGCCTTGAAATTTCGGAGGAGATTAACAATTACTAATTGGTTCAAATTTTTCCCTATTATTATTATTTAATTATTTTTACCTATCTATGTAATTAATTCATCTGTGCACTGTGGAAAAGATCATTGATATAATATATGAAATACTTATTAACCACTGTGCAAAAGATCATTGATATATGAAATACTTATTAACCACTGTGGAAAATATCATTGACATATGAAATACTAATTAACCATTGTGGAAAAGATCATTGATATATGAAATACTTATTAACCACTGTGGAAAAGATCATTGATGTATGAAATACTTATTAACAACTTTGGAAAAGACTATTGATATGTGAAATACTTATTAACCACTGTGGAAAAGATCATTGACATATGAAATACTTATTAACCATTGTGGAAAAGATCATTGATATATGAAATACTGATTAACCACTGTGGAAAATATCATTGATAAATGAAATACTTATTAACCACTGTGGAAAAGATCATTGATGTATGAAATACTTATTAACAACTTTGGAAAAGACCATTGTTATGTGAAATACTTATTAACCATTATGGAAAAGATCATTGCTATCATTATCATTGAAATCACTGTAGAATTAACAATAATAATAATGAATTATAACCAACTTTGAAGTTTGTACACTAAATGTGACCCATGGAATCACCTCCAATACATTTAATATTCAATACGACATTTTCAAATACAGTTTTGAAGTAAAACTTCTTTACGCACGGTCGACACTTGGGGGTAAACTGGTGAACGCGTTACGAAAAGTGGTGATTGTTACGAAAACGGTGATCGATGCGAACGGTGATCGGGTGAGGCGAACGGTCGGGCCTTTATTTTATTCGTGTTATTGTTATTTTGTTAATGGACTATTTGTCGGTAAATAAATAAATAAATAATATACAGCGGGTACCCGACATGCGTTGCAAGGCCACTGTAACCTCGGGGTCAATTAAACTGTAATGGTTCCATCCCAAGTCCCAGGAAACTACATTATAATGCAAGCGCCTACACTATATAACATTGTATACAACGGGTACCCGGCATGCGTTGCAAGGCCACTATAATCTCGGGGTCAATTAAACTGAAATGGTTCCATCCCAAGTCCTGGACAACTACATTATAATGCAAGCGCCTGCACTGTATATAACATTATATACAGCAGTTACCCGGCATAAGTTAGTGAAGTTTTACTTCATCCGTGTGTTGTATAAAGCACATTTGTTTTTTTATGACTTTATCGGTAGACCAAATATCGTGGTATACACCGTTTATTGTTGTATTTTATGCTGATTGCAAACTCTTCTATTATTATGACTTGACATGACCCGACTCACATGATTCACATGATCGTGTACACATAATAATATAGAATATATACTATAATGGATGATAACGGATTAGTATATAATAATTGAAGTGATTTAAAACAAAAAACAGGTATGCATACAAAATATCCAAAAATAATAATTTTTATTTAAAACTTGGCTTATAGGTATCGTCGATAATGGCGAACATAGCACCGGTACCCACAGATGCATTACTTAAATACAGTATGTTTTGAATCTAAACTTTCTAATATATAAATAAATTTTATAATTTCTATTTATTATATCCATTGTTCGATATTTTAAATCTGTCCGACTAATCAACTGGACGGCCGATCTATTCTTGTTTCCTTTTCAATAATAACAATACAAATAATAAAATTGACGACCGACGTGGTCTAGCGGTAAGGCTTTTGACTCGCAATCCGGGATTGAATCCCGGAATAGTGTATTTACGGCATGTTACAAAGTAGAAGATACCCTTAGTATCGCCCTGGTGTAAGACCACTATTCAGAATTGAAATGTTGCTTGAAATGGCTTTAGCCGTGTTTGGTGACAAGATCTGAATAGCCAGGTTCTTCCCCACCTTCAGCCTCACAACACGCCTCAATTGGGGACTTCATAGGGTGTCAAACTGGACGCTGATTTTTCCCTTAAAACTCAAGTGAACAGAACCGTAAATAATAATAAAAAATAATATTTGGACGATTTAAATGGCGCCGTTTTTGTGAAAAATCACCTCAAGGGCGCTATACAAACTTACCATACATGCCTAAAATCTAGAAAGACTACAAGCTAGACAAACAATTAAAAACAACTTATGGCTAAAAATTGCATACACCGGTTCATTGATCACCGATACGAAAATATATGTACAATATTTTGACCATTGAACGCGATGCTGCCTAAAAATGAATTAATACAGGACCATACTTACCTAGGAGGTCGCTTGAAATTAACACTGTTTATTGTCTATTTAAAAAAATTTAGATAGAGTTCGCACGCAGAGTTGTGAACACATGTTGTTTAATCCTGAAAATATTTTAATATAAATATAAGCACGGAGTTCTTTCAATTAAGGCAAATTAAAGCAGTAAGGAGAAATCTACCAACAGAAGCGAACAAATTACTAGTCAATTCGTATGTTGTTTCACGTTTAGATTATTGCAACGGAATATATGCAAGTCTTCCAAAATATCAAATCAACAAATTACAATCCGTTTTCAACGCTGCGGCAAGACTTATCACCGGCTAAATATTTCCATATTTCAGAACATCTCAAAAATCTTCACTGGCTCAAATGTCCTGAAAGAATACAGTTCAAGCTCTGCTGGATGGTATTTACGGAATGGCTCCGGCATACTTATCGGAATTGTGTATTCCAGAAAATTCCAATTCTCGACAGTCAACCCTAAGTTCAGCAGCGTCATCAGCTGTTGGAAGGTTAAAGGAACCAAAGCGCACACCAGATACTAAGTTCGGTAAGCGCGCTTTCGGAGTGTCGGGACCTAAAGCCTGGAATGGACTGCCACATGACTTAAGAACGATCACGGACTCGGCAGAATTTAGAGCTTAACTTAAAACCCACCTTTTCAGACAGTCGTATAGATAAACTCAAATTCTTTCACCTTCACATTCAATGCCCGCGACACTGTAAATAACTAACCTAAAAATGTAGAGGATAAAAAAAAAAAATGCATAAAATAACTATTTTTAAGCGTTTTTAAAGGTCAATTCAGTAACATTCTCCAGCCCTAATGAGTCCTAAATTCTCCAGTCTTTTAAAATACATATATTGATATTATCAACTCCACTTTTGCCACTAATCTTTTAAAATGTAATACTTATAGTGATGGGGGTAGCAAATGTAAAATCATGCAATGTCCAGTGTTTTAAATGTAATGTCCTCCGCGTGCAAAGCCGTATCTTCTCCAAGCACAAACTTTTTAATTAAAGTGTTTATCGGAAGTGACCTGCAGGTAAGTATGTTTCTTTATCCATTTGCAAATATTAAAATTAGATAGAACCTAAGAATTATGAATAAATTGTACAGCGCCCTTGAGGTGATTTTTCACAAAAACGGCGCTCTATAAATTTTCCATTATTATAGTCTCACTGACTCCAGGGGGAGCAGTTCGGACTCTTGTGCCGTTTTAATATAAAAAAGTATGGGTTGTTCGGAATCTCATGTTCCAGTAATTTATAAATAATAATAATACTTAATTATATTTAGATGACTTGTATAGCGCCGTTTTTGTGAAAAATCACCTCAATAGCGCTGTACAGTAAATCTACATATTTCTACAATATTACTTCTAAATACAAACTAGATAAACGATTATAACAACGTATGGCTAAAAATTGCATCCACCGGTTCATCGATCACTGATACGAAACTATATGTACAATGATTTGACCAATAAACGCGATGCTGCATAAAAATGTTATCGTATTTGGACTACATTTTTCGTATATATTTATACGAAAAATTTAGTCCAAATGAATTTAAAATACGCCACCGTGCGTATAATGGCTCCTATGAACTGAATGATGCAATGATTCATTACGTATTCCGAAGGAAGTGAAGTGATGTCACTATTTGGGTACCTACCTATTCTGCAAACCAACAACAAACATGTTTTTTCAACTGATGAAAGAGAAAATATGTTATAGATTTAAAAAAATATATATTACGACCAATAAAAAATAACTTCTCCAATCACACTAGGTGTCTACTATTATCCACTGGAGCGCTTTTTGCCACAATATGGCACTATTTAAGATACTTCGGATTGCTTTGCTGCCAGTTTTAGGCAAATTTTCCTTAGATGTATTTGTACTTAATTTGAATTACTAAGTTAATGTATGGTTTTTTTCTATCGCTAACAAAAATTGTTACAACAATTGTTGTTAGCGATCTGTCCTAGAGAACGATGAGAAGTTACCGAAAGTTACCCTATCAATCCTCATCGATTAAACAATTTCATTCATTGGAGGGAAACGTGATTTCAGTTGATTAATAATAATGTCCAATCAACAATCTCCAAAATCAACAAACTTTGTTGATTTTGAGACGCTCATCATCGCAAAGTTCATCAAAATGGCGTTTCGCCTTCCTCTGATAAGTTTTAGAAAATTCAGGGTTGATGGACCATTTTTCTGCTATACCCTTTGCTTCCTTTTTAAAATTTTGAAATTCATTATCGGGCTGGGGCCCCGGCCCCCGCGGGGCCCGCTACGTTTTGCCAGCTCTGCCAACCTATGGTTACGCCACTGGCACGACTAAGAGCCCGTTCACACTTTCGTCGTTAAAACGGAGACGGGTTCCGTCGTTAAGACGGAAGCCCTTGGCCCCTGTTCACACTTCCGTTTTCAAGACGGATCCTACTCTACGAAAACAACGACCAAAACATTTTATCATTCTCCAGTAGACGGTCGTGCGCACTGTGCAATAAACGACGATGAAGCTCTTGTTGTTATGTGGTACTTATTAAAAAGAAGGAAAAAAGTGAAAAGAAAATTTTGGGTACACCCAATTATAGCTGAAAGATTTTCTGTAGGAACTTTCGAAGTGTTAATTGGTGAACCTACATGAGAAACTACATCTAAAACACTTGACAATTGACTTGCAAATTTTATTATTATAAAAGTTCCCCTTAGTTTGGGCCGTAAAAGGCTACCATAAATAGTTATAGGTGCTATTTGAAATGTACAAATACCTACAATATATAAAACAATTTAAATAATAAACTTTTTCTTCCAAATCGGTAAGGGAATGTATTGATGTAATACCAGCCATAAAATTACTTCAGGGGTCGGACCTCATTTGTTCAAACCGAGGGAGAATATTTTGTTTGCATACTTGAAAAGGAGAAAGTACGCGAAAATCATCCAGCAATTATTATAACTAAAATGACTAAAAAACATGAATGATATGACTAAATATATTTTCTTGAGATTAAATAGAAAAAATCGCATTCTGGAACGAACATATATATTATATAATAATATTATAAACGCCAAACGCGCGTCCCATAAAAACACAATTTGCCTGCTCGCTTGCGACTGGGAGCGGGCGGTGGTGATGTGTGAAGCAGGGTGTGGCGGGTTCAAAACGGATCCGTCGTCCCGCCGTGTAGTGTGAACAGCTCCATTGAAATGTATGAGCCAGCGCTTTCCTTGCCGGCTTCACGACGGACACTCTCCGTAGGCGAACTCTCTGGCAAAATCCGTCTTCACGCCGGATCCGACAAGTGTGAACAGCTCCATAGAGCCACTACAGCGGCCAGGGCTTCCGTCGTAAAGACGGAACCCATCTCCGTTTTTACGACGGAAGTGTGAACGGGCTCTAAAAAGACTTCATGTGGGGACGAAAGGCGTCAACACGCTTTTGATGAACATAAACAATTAAAAAAAATATTAAAAAATCAGGCCGACTGGAAAAAACAAACAATTAAGCAAATCATTTCAAAGACGTGCTCTAAAGTGGTATTGTTTATGTTGGTATTCGAGTTCAATGCTCTGAAATATTATGTCATGTAAACAATCTATGCCCTCAACTTATATTTATAAACAAAAGTGAGGTGGATCTTATCTTCAGTGTTGATGTCTGGTCTTTGTGTCAAGCACTGATATATGTATATACATTAAAAGTGTAATTGTACATTGTTAGTGCTCTCTCGGGAACTCGCTAGTAATAATATGTAAGATCTGAAAAGCCATGAACTTCCCCACCGTCCTCTTTCCCATCTTCTTCTCCCCAATACCTTCAGGCTGACAACAAACCTCAATTGAGAAAGCCATAATCCTACTGCCTCCAGACTTGAAATCCTAGATGCAAAGATACTTCAATTCAAAATATTCCAAGTGCAGTAATCGAGGTTGTTGCCTCACCAAGTTTTTTTATTAAATGTTTAGGGTCCCTACACCGATTTCTGAGGTCCCTTTAAACCCCATATTGTTTAACAACGTTCGATTTATTCAAAGTATCTTTTACAAATCGATGAAAATTATTTTAGTATTCTTACTGTAGTAGTTACTGAATAATAATTATGAATCTGTTCCACATTATTTTAGATCGGTGGTTGTATTGCAACATATTTATTGATTGTTCACAATTGTTGTGCACTGATAAATAATTTTATTTATTTTTTTATTTATTTATCTATAATAAAATATATTTACATTCTCTATTTACGATCGCGAGTACGAGTATTTTCCGATAATGGATACAATTTTTGACGAATGGAACAGATTTTTGACATTTTGGCAAATCGATTTAACATTACAGTGGTGTAATTCACCTCTCTTTTCTTCGTATAGTTAGTTGGTGGAAGGCATAGTGAACTGTCAAGGTGGTTCAGCCTTCGATTAGAGTATACTTGGTCGAAGGGTTCAGCCAGTAAAGTTGAAGGTATCGGGGGTCATCTGATTCGGTTCCATGCCAACTCAGAATCAAGTCAACTCAATTATTACTCAACAGCTCTTCGAAAAGTCAAAAAATCATTTTAAAATAGCCCGTAACCCTAACCACACTTAACCTATTTAAACAATTTAAAAAAAAAACTAAACATCTTTAGCACAGTTGTGATTTGAATCTCGATGAAACAAAAAATACACTAAAATGAGACCAACACATACATCTATGGGATTTAGCCGGCGAAAGAATGATATAGTATAATCGGTCAACTCTTTGTGCGGTGCTTCGTAGACTCCCCACTCTTGTCTACTTTAGTTGTCTGAAGGCTGCACTTCTACCGCGTGCGAATTGCACACTCTTAATTTTTTTCATCGTTTTTAATAACTTTTCAAAAAAGGAGGTTGATTTCATTCTGAATTGTCCGGTCACCCTTAATTCACCCTTAGCTCAGTATAAGACACTATATATTTTTTTCTTAGTGTTAATTAAGTTGTTAAGTAAGTAATTGTATTGATTTTAACTATTGTTTGTTTTGAGTTGTATAATTATTAGAGGTAGGTTTGAATATGTGTAACGTTGTTTTTGGGATGTTAAGGTGTTATATGTAGTACCTGGAAGGGAATGGCCGAAACAGATGTCGATGAGGCTCGCTACCCATCACATCGCCAACCCTTTGGTAGCGCAAAGAGGAGGACGGAACGTGAACAATGTCGAATTGGTACATGGAATATCAGAGGAGGAATGGAAAGAAAGATGAACGAATTATGCGATGCAATGGATAGTAAATTTTTGGATATACTTTGTGTGACAGAGAGTATGAAAAAGGAGAGCGGTACAATGCAGCATAATGATAAGTTCGTCATCTGGTCTGGGAGACCGGATACGGAGAGGGCTTGTCAGGGTGTTGCAGCGCTACTGTCTCCCAGAATGGTTGAATGTATGTTGCAGTATGAATGTGAAAGTTCGAGAATAATGTGGATCCGATTTAAAATTGGGTTGACAAGGGTGTTTCTTGTTATCGGCTATGCTCCTGTTAATTCTGAAAGCGACGAAGTGAAAGATGATTTTTGGACTGGTGTGAATGACGTAATGAGATTAAAAAATTTGAATGAAAGGATTATAATGGCGGGCGATTTGAATGGGTGGGTGGGAATTAGACGTGATGGATTTGATTCAGCCTTAGGTAAGTTTGGGGATAAAAGAACGAATGACAATGGGAATAGAATACTTGAAGTATGTTTAGAGTGGAACCTGTTTGTATCGAATACCTTCTTCGATCATAAAGGTATCCATCAATATACGTGGGAAAGAGGAAATGAAAGATCATTAATCGATTTTGTGGTAATTGACTCTAGGTTGAGAGCCGTTACTGAGGACACAAGAGTTTTCAGAGGGGCTGAGGTTGAAACTGACCACTTTCTGGTGGTGTCAAGAGTAAACCTCTTTCGCGGATGGCGCTCTAAAGTGAAAAAGGTATCAACTCCTACCAGAGTCAAAGTAGAAAAACTGCAAAACGCTAATGTCAGAAGTGAGTATGAGAAGCGTGCAGAGACGAGATTGAATGAGAAGTAAATGGATGGTCTAAGCATTGATGAAGCATGGAACCACATAAAGGTTAGTCTTTGTGAATCTGCTAGAGATGTGTGTGGAATAAGCACGCAAGGTAGGAAGAAAGGTGACGCATGGTGGGATGACGAGATTAAAGCACTGGTCTCAGAGAAGAAGAAAGCATTGTTATGTCTGATAGCGGCTGGCAGTGCTTCTAGCGATGAGAGAGATAGAGCAAAAGAAGTATATAAGGGATGCAAGAAAAGAGTAAGTGTTGGAGTGAAAGTACGAAAGAAACGTCTGGAAGAGGAAGAGGGAATAAAAATGACAAAAAACTTCCAAGAAAACATTAAACTGTTTTGGAAGGAGGTCAAAAAGTCCCGGAGCGGTCCAGAGAATGGGAGCCTAAAAGTGATAAAATCGAAAGATGGAAGAATGTTGACGAATGAGGAAGAAATAAATGAGAGATGGATGAAATATTTTGAGGAAGTCTTCGAAAGCAACCCGAGTGATAGTGAGGCCAGCGGCGAATCGGGTATGAACGATGACGGAGTGAATGTTATCAAAATCAGCATGGATGAAATTAAAAATTCGATAAAATGCATGAAGAATGGTAAGGCTGTAGGTTTCGACAATATTGCGGCCGAATACTTTAAAGGAGATAGCCATATTATTCTCACATGGTTGTGCAAACTTTTTAACCAGTGTTTAGAGGAGGGTTACACGCCATTAGATTGGAGAAGGGCTGTAATCATGCCATTATACAAAGGTAAAGGGTCACGTATGGAATGTGGGAATCATAGAGCTATTAGCCTGCTAAGTTCAGTCGGCAAGTTGTACGGAAGTATATTGATTGAAAGGGTAAGAATGGAAACAAAGGATAAAATATGGGATGTGCAAGGTGCCTTTATGAGTGGAAGGGGATGCATGGACCAGATTTTCTCCTTGCGTATGCTCACTGAGAAGTTTCTGGCAAAAAACCAAAAACTTTTTTGTGCCTTTGTAGATCTACAAAAAGCATACGACCGAGTCGACAGGAAAAAGCTATGGAAGGTGTTGTCCAAGTATGGAGTGAATACAAATCTCATACAGGCAATTGCGTCTCTGTACGAGGGAAGCGTTGCATGTGTTAGGGTGAACGGTGGTTTTACGGGGTGGTTTGACATCACAAAAGGTGTTAAGCAAGGCTGCGTAATGTCACCATGGTTATTCAATTTATACATGGATAATTGTATGCAAGAATTGAAAGAGATGGGATTGGGCGCGAATTTGAGTGATCTGAAAATATGTTGCCTGTTGTATGCTGATGATGCGGTGCTGATTTCTAACACTATGGAAGATCTACAGTCTCTCGTGTCTAGGATGAACGAAGTGTGTATGCAAAATGAGTTAATGATGAATGTAAGTAAGTCTAAAGTCATGGTATTTGAAAGGGAGAGTACGAAAACAGTGTGCAATATAGTTGTGAATGATGAATACTTGGAGCAGGTGGATGAGTTTGTGTACCTGGGTAGTATGTTTACGAGAGATGGGAAGGCTGATAGAGATATTGAAAGAAGAGTAAATGCAGGTAACTCCATTAATGGAGGACTGAATGCCGTTGGCGCTAATAAAACACTGTCAAAAGACGCGAAGCTAGCAGTCCACAATGGAGTCCTGGTACCTACCTTGATGTATGGCAGTGAGGCATGGAGTTGGCAGAGGAAGGATGAAAGTAAACTGAATGCTGTCGAAATGAGATCCCTGAGGCGAATGTGTGGCAAAACCATGTATGATCGTGTGAGAAATGTGGATATCCGCAAAGAATGCAAGGCTGATGTAAGCATAATGAGTAAGATTAAGAAAGGGACCCTCAGATGGTTTGGACATGTAGAGCGAATGAAAGAAGAAAATAATGTGAGAAGAATATATGACGCAAATGTGAATGGAAGAAGAAGTAGGGGACGCCCGAGGAAGACATGGCACGATCAAGTGAATCAGATACTTGAGTCGGGCCATGTCAAAAGTCGGAATAATAGAAGAGTATGTATGAGACGATGTATGAATGTGAGTGAAGCAAAGACTGTGTGCCAAGACCGAGTTGTTTGGCGGTCCGTCCTCTCTGCCTACCCCTGCCGGGAAACGGCGTGATGGTTAGTTAGTTAGTTAGTTAGTTAGCTCAGTATGGAAGCTGGTACATTATTTTATAATCAAGGCGCCACTTGTGTATAGTAAGGAAGTAAGGTACCAAAGGAAGAAACTAAACCCATTTGATCACAGGAGACCATAATATTTGTCCCAACGCATAAAGGTCTCTTAGGTATAAAACGCTGTAACTCCCTTGCTATCATAGTAAGAAATATGATGTGTTAGAAAGGAAAAACATCACGCTTTATATTCCAATATAAAAAACGGCCACCAAAAAATTAAAATGTACACTTTTATGTATTCAAAGTTGTGAATCGCAAATAGAAAAAAAATTTGAAACTTCGGGAATTTTGTATTATTTTTTTTAAAATAGAGCGACAAAAAAGTGCGGTTACAATATGTGTTTGTTATAGATTTGTCTAATAAAATATGTATGTGTTTTTATCTTTTTTATTATCAGTAACGTTAGTCAGTAAAAAGTAAAGGTGAGCACTTTTGAAAACTTTTTTATGTTTGTATGCAAAATTTTTATATTTTTATTTATGTTTATTTCGAATTACATAATTTGAAAGCGTATTTCATCACCTTTCTAAAACTGTTTTTAGTTTTTGAATGTGCTCAGAAATATTCCAAATATTTACATTTTATTGTAAAGCGAAAATTGACCATCTGAAAAAAATGACAAATTTTTGAAGGGCTAAATGCTAAATGACATACATTCATATTAAAATATTATCTACATTCGATCTAAAAACGTACATGTGTGCATTCACGCCACTTCAGTGTTAATTGTTACAGGATATATTAGAAATATTATTCAGAAGATATTAAAACATGATCAATTTAAAGAAAAGGAACCTTGGACTAACAACATATTGTTATTAACACATTGTTACTTCTAGCTCTAGGAAACCTTTATGATTGGGTTAGTGTCGCTCCGACCTTGGAAAAGATTTTTTGTGATTCACAGTAAATCTACACTATGTAGGATAGATGCATTGTGTTCTACGCTCAGAGTAACAATATATGTTACTCTGAGGTTCTACGCAAGGTCTACATCTGCCTGGAGCATGTGGAAATAAGGTAACCTGATATTATGTGGAATGTTTTATGTCTAAACCACCATATTCTCTATCTCCTTTCCCTACTGCATCCTCCAGTCCCACAACAATTGGGAATTCCATACTTCCACAGTTGGGATTCTTGTGCTGCATTGAAATTTAAAAATCAACTAAAATTGGGCTAAGCTAAGATATAATATTATGGAATGAAACATTTGAAAGTCTTCAATGTTTCAATCCCATCCATTTCAATGTTTACATTTTTTTTATTACGAATTGAACGTTTTCATGACAGTTGATCCCTTGATAATTGTCCCCCCCCCCCCCCCTCGCGGCATATCTACTGCAGTCAGTTTAGGGAAAATATGGTATACCTACGTACTTAGACAAAATATAACTAAGTATCTCCGAAGGGGTGTGCAGAGAGGATGTACCTACCGCCAAATAACAAAATCAAAAAAATTATTTTCATTGAAATGCATCTAGGAAAAAACTACTTCTCTATATACTGTATACATACGAAGGTGTAACTTTAAAAAAACTACACTGTAAATATATTCCTTTGATATCCATTATCCATACCAACTTACCGGTCTTAGATTTGTAATTGGTAAATAAGGCACAAATTATTATAATGTTATTAGCAGACCCGGTGAACGTTGTTCTGCCATATTATTTGTAGTGAATTTTGGTTGTTAAATAAAAAATAACGAATGTGTTGTAAGTGTGTGTGGATGGGATCTATGACAGAAACAGGACGTAGCGCCATCTGTCATCCAACAACATAAATAATTTCGATCTGTTTGAAATACGAACGAAAGTTAAATTTATTTATACAAAATCGCTATTAAAAAGTGAGAGGGTCGCGATTAAAAAATGGGATAATGGGGGTAGAGGGGTGAATATATGGGGATAATTATTTTTTTTTAAATGTTTTTTTCACAGTGACATCCTAATCACCTGGCCATATGAAATATACTTCCCGACCTATTCTCATACCTACCAAATATACATTAAAAAAAATAAAAATCGGTCGAGTCGTTTCGGATAGGCGTGACCACAAACACCGTGATACGAGATTTTTATATAGGTAGGTACATAAGATAATAATTATAATTTCAAGGGGCCAACTATCGGGTTACCAAATTGAACTACCATTTGATTTCATCAATTTGCTGAATGCTCAACGGTTATCATACTGGTCTAGCCTAACGCCAAGACCCAGACGTATAAATTCCGAAGCTAATGTTCGCCTCGCCAAATAATGCCAGGTAATTACTTATTCGCATAGCTGTACTCTGTAGCCTTGGTAGGTACCTACCCAGCTTATTATTGAGGTAGGAACTAGGAACCTTAATTCATAATATTGACCAAACCAACATTGTTGTAATATTTTTTTATCTAAAATTTCTCAGTTTGGTCCCATGCGGACGGAGAAAAAGAAACCTCTCCTAGCACAAGTCAAAAAACATTGTTCGTCACCTTTTCATTTGTATTTACAAAATTTTGAACATAATATTAGATGCCCTTGCAAACTAAAAATATAATTTCGGTACAGTAAGATAAAAATAAATATTGGAGACAAATTAGGTTATTTTCTGTATTGGAAAATTACCTCTCATAAAACCTACGTGATCAATGCTTTATAATAATGATATATTTTTTTTGTATTTTAGTTTTTAGGAATATTACATTATTATTTGTCTTTGAAGGCTTTGAAGGCGAACTTGAGGTGTGAGAACGGGTAGTTTTTAAATGTTCAAGTTGTCCAAATATTGTGATGATCCTGGGATATATTGTTTATGATTTCTTCTGCTTCAGCCGCCTTTTCTTTTCGATAGCTGGATACCACGATGATTAAATAAAGGTTGACAGCTGTAAAAAGAAAAATAAAAGACTCAATTAATAATGTCTTATTAACAAAAAAAATTGTTGCATTTAACTTCAATCTCTATGTAGGTACATAATATTATTGAATTATTCAGAAGTCTCGCACTGGAAACAAATCCTCAATAATTCTCATTTATTTACATCGATGATGTTTTTGAAGTGATAACATTAAAATGAAAACGTGAGTATAGAGACATCTATGAAACTGTAATCGAAATGTAACGGTGAGATAAAAATTATCAAGTTTGACAACAGATGTCGCACATGACGCTAAAACAATCGGATGAAGGTGTGATGGAGGAATATCGCACAATTATTGAAATTAATAAATAAAATATATATTATATTTAATTATCTTTACCTATCCCAATTGATCCAAAAAATAAAATTAAGATGCCGATATCCGAATTCCCTTGGAAGATCAACAGTCCCGTCTCGGTCAACAACACTCCACTGTAGAGGAAGAGTAAAGTTATTGATATGGTCACCCAAGTGTGTATGAAATTTAGAAGGCTCTGAAACATATTATAGAAGACAAAATTGTACTGTTTACTGTTCACACCTTTTAGCTTTAGAACCTAAAGACCCGGCATTCCGCTTAAAAACATCGATTTAGAGGAGTGAGGTTGTTTAGTGTCAAAAGCAAACAAGAGGGGGTGTTATTTAAAAAAAAATCTTTTCTTAGAATTTCAAGATATTTTTTTGTTAATTTGCTTGAAACAATATTATTTAACCTATAAATACGTTTGCCAAAAAAAATTGAGGTGCTGAAATAAAAAGCATACGGCCGTTGGGCAAGCCAACCACACAGCGAATGGTACATATTTATACCAAACCACCCACGAATGGCATTTTTGATTTTCGATGACGGCTTGAAAGGGAGATATGTAGGTAAATACGAATGGTAGAAAGTGAGATAGCAGCCAACATTAAAACACATTATAATCACTTATCTATGATTGGAATGTATATACTTAAGGGCCAGCCTTCCATCAAAAGAATTGAGATTCGGTTACCACCCACAAAATTAACAATATTTAGTTTAAAAAGAATTCGACAGAGGTGTCACTGTCTAAATTCGCGTTGAAATAGTTTTAATTCAAAAGACTGAATTACATTAGCGACATCTGTTGCAATTATAGAAAAACAAAATCCTTTTTAGTAACATAGGCTGAATACCGGCAGTTAGAGCACGAACGTTAAAACGACGGTGATTGTCAAAGTGTGGGGATAGGTTAGATTTAATTAATTAAATATATTTTTGAATTTGGAATTCCAAACAAGTATTTTTTTTTTCTTTTTTACTTGTACTATATGGTGAATCACCTCCCGAAGTTTATGCACTTTACTCCCGATATCTTGTATAATATGCTTAAAATAATATTTATACACATATAATATCTAATTTTGTACATTTATATAAATTATATACACGTATACATTTTTATGCTTATAAAATATTTTATATTATAAAGATAGATAGAAATACCCTATGTGCCTCCTAAGGACTTACAAATCAGAAGACTTTTTTTGTATTTATTTATTTATTCATTTAAACAATTCAATAATTAAAAAAGAGTAATAAAACATGCAGGCAAAATAAAATAATATTCAAAAATCTTTTTTTTTTAATAATTAAAAAGCAGTGTCTGTATGTTTGTGCGAAAGGGGCTTTATTTATTTTTCTTTTTAAGAAATTTTTGCTACTACTCCTTTTAATAGTTTATAATAGCTAATAGCTTTCAATGAACTTTAATTTTTTTTAACTTCTGTAAATATTATTTATTTAAATTGTCAAATATAATTTCATCACTAACATATTACAAGATTCACTCAAAATGAAGAGATAGGTGGTTCCGAAATGTCCCAATAAATACGGTGAAAGAACCCTAAACTATAAACTTATTGCCCTAAACATGTTTCGAGCGAAACATTATTGTCAATCTGAGCAAAGAGTTGGCTTAATGTCAAAAATACTGTTGGAGTGTGGACATGTGTAGCGTCAAATTTACAGAAACTGAGACCGAAAATCTAAATGGACGTCAATATAGCAACAGTATCGGGGATGACTGAAGGAATTGGGCTTGTTCAACTGTCCAAGCTTTTGATGGCTGTCAACATATCCCATATGTACCAAAAATGTATAATAAGTCAAATGTATTAGTTTCAAGTGAGTGGGAGAAATGCGCATTACTCACAGTGGAAGTTACAGCGTAACGAGAGTGTCAAACTGCTATTGAAGAAGGTCGCTGCAGGATGGAGTGGAAGTGATAGACGTGAAGGTGTTGAAGGTCCTGTATAGTTCTTGTAGCAAGCATGTTCTTTAGGCAATATTCCTTGGTTCTCAGCTCTTGCGCAAATGCAACAATATTTATTTTTAACTCCGAGGTATAAAACTTCTCCAAATCTTCTGCCGATAATTGCTGCCGCACCGGAGAGGGCGGTATAATTTTTTCTATATGATCGCTTTGACCAACAGCCATCCGCGATCACGTCTATCACTGCCACTCCGTCCTGCAGAGAACCTTCTTCGATAGCTGCTTGACGCTCTCGTTCCGCTGCGACTTCCATGGCGACTAACGCGCATTTCTCCCACTCCCTTGACACTAACACATTTTTCTTGTTGAACAATTTTTGGGACATCGGGGGTATGTTAACAGCTGTCAAAAGCTCGGACAGTTGAGCAAGCCCAATTCCTGCAGGAGTCATCCCCGATACTGCTGCTACATTGACGTCCATGGTATGTTTAGGTTTTGGGTCGCATGTGTTGACTGTAAATTTGGTGCGACACATGTTACATTCAAACAGTATTTTGGACATAAGGCCAAATCTTTTCTCAGATATGACAATAAGGTTTCCAAATCCGCATCCAAAAGGAGGATGGTCCGATAGGGATTTTAGCTGCTCAATAAAATAAAAAATATCGACGATACGTCTTTCTTGTCCTCCTTCGGCTGTATCATTTTTATCCAACCTAGAAAAGCAAAATCAGCGTTAAAAATGGACATCGATTTATGAAAGAATACATTGATTTGAATGCCTATATAAAAATATTATAAATTTTTGTATGTTTGTATTACTTAAGATTGTTCTTTTCGTATGAAGCAGCTATTTTTTCCCATGAAACAGATAGCTTGTAGATTAATAATTCATCTCTCCGGAATAGTCAAATAAATCACTACAACATACCTATTGTCAGTACATTGCGAAAGACCACTTCGATCGATAAGTTTCTTGTTTATGGCCTTGTTTTTGTTCTTATTTATGTAGACACGTACATCAGATAAACTGTAAAGAAAAAATAAGTAATAAATAATAAAAAAAATAATTCACAACACAATAATTTCAATGAAAATCTTAAATCCGTTTTACCTTTCTACATTTTCTATATTCTGTTTACGAGTAAAATCCTTAGGTATTGGCTTTTCAGATTGTTCGTGGAAGCTAGACAAAAATAAAATCATTGATTGTAACTGCACTTCAAGAAATGACATTTTAAAAAAACAGTAAAGGGCTCAAATGATTGTATTATTACCTCGGTGCTTTAACATCTTTACAAGATTCAGGCAAAACATTCTGCAGCGGAGTATAGATTTCACATCTGAAATATAATGAAAGAGTTTATTGAAAATAGAACACCTAGGTACGGTTAATCAAAAGATTTACAATAAAGTTAATTCTAGGTAGAATTTGTAGTTGACATTTTTTCCATAAGAACGGGTCGTTTTACGGCTCGTTCAGGACCGGTTCAGGACAGGTTCACTCCCTCCTCCTAAAAAAGACCCCTCTACACAGCATTCTCAAAGATGACATAGGCTCTGAGGGAAATTATTTTCTTCAGGACCTCCTTCCGACATAAAAAATAACATCACTAAATTAAATTAAATTCCCCACAGTTTCAGAACTTTCAAAGCTGTTGGCTTCGTTCCTCCTTTGGGTAGCTCGTACGATATTATTATCTTGTGAAGTGAAGTGACGTGTGTGTTTTTTTACGTAGAAAGTTAATTAAAAAATAAATCACGATCGTATAGGTATTCCTCAACAGAAAAACTAAATAAATTAAAACTTACCCCGTAATTTCTAATGCATTGGAATTAGTTTTATTTCCCAAAATATGTTTTCTGAAAAAAACAAAAGAATAACTAATTTGTACTACATAATACATAAAAAATATTAATTACTTATTTTAATAATAAATTATCGTTTCAAATAAATATAAGCTTATAAATCAAATATTGTATTTTTTTTTCTCACCTATTAGCTTGCATCATGCGTTGAACTTTTTGGAGATTTAATGTTTTCTTTGAAACACGAGATGTCTTTCGATTATTTCCCATCTTTGAAAAAACTATATTTATAAACTGATATCCTTTACACGAGTAAAATTATCTTTATAAATTAAAATATTTGCTCGTAATCGCACGTCTGTAGATCGTAGAACGTTGAACGACACGTCTGCTTACGGAGCCCTCGAGTTGGCGAATGAAGGTTTTCAAAGAAAGATATACAAATCTTCTAGTGGGAGCGAGCGCGATGTATTTAATATGATTTATAATTAATTGGCGTAAGCGACAGTTGTGAAAATATTTAATAAAACACGACTTATTTACAATAGAGCAAAAATTTCTCTAGTAACACTTTAAGTAGCTTTTAAAGAAGCAATATGATTTTTTTCATACATATAACTTGTAATATAACAGAAACAAACGTGTTAATAATAATTTTTGGAGCATACTTTGCAATTTTTTTCTATCGAGGGAATTTTATATAATTAAAGTTTCGGCCCTAGCAATCTTCAGATATTATCTTGAAAAATAACATATATTTTTTTAAGAACTTAGAAACTTAAAGTGTTCAAGGGAAATATGTTATAAATCGGTAGAAAATTGGAATTCCGCCTCTTAAGTAAGGCGGCCAACCGTCCCGCATTCTGCGGGACCGTCCCGCATTGACAGCTGTAGTCCCGCATTGCAATATTTACAAAAATTGTCCCGCAAATCGTCTAAAGCGTCCCGCATGTCCCGCATTCGTATCCCTTTTGGTATTATCTATGGTAGTAAAATAAACTTCCTCTATCTTTAGTCTATTTTAGCCATTTGGTTAAAATTTGTCCCTAGAAAAGGCCCAAAGATATCGATCTAGGGTTGCTTGGTTTATTTATGTTAACAAAAAAGAGTCAAAGAGCGCCCGTGTAGTAGTGATTGAGTTGTTTGGTTTACGAATTAGTGCATGCCGTGACATGAAATATTGATAACAAATATTTATCATTCAAATTAAATCAAACAATTTGTTGACCTTGCTGCCGACCGCGAAAAAGCGATGTTGTAAGTTGTAAGTTCAGTGAAAACTATCGAAAAGAATTTCTTTTTTTGCTAAAGTGTTTACCCTTATTTCTGAATAAAGTTTTAATTCGCAGCATACAGATTTAATTTAAACCAGTTTTGTGTTCAGAATGTAAAATACCGTTGGATTCGTCTGCTGACATATTTCGAAGGCAAATATTCTCTAATTCGAAGTGCATTGGAGGGGACCCCACCCGACAAAGTGCATTTATAAAATTCTAGTGTGCTGCCAGAATCAAAGAGAAACCATTTTTGTTCTGAGTGTAGTTTTAATTCGCCGCATACAGATTAAATTTTTACCACTTTTGTGTTCAGAATGTAAAATTTCGTCTGCTGACAAACTTATTTTGAAGGAAAATATTCCCTTATTCGAACTTCAGTAATAAAATTTTAATTGCAGAATATGTATGTGGAAGAATCAAAGAGAAATCATTTTTATGTTCTGCGTGTAGTTTTTATCATAATTTTGAATTAATTCGCTGCATACAGGTTTAATTTAAACCAGTTTTGTGTTCAAAATGTAAAATTCCAGTTTGATTCGTCCTCTGACATATTTCGAAGGAAATTATTATCTTATTCGAAGTGCAGTAATGAAATTTTAGTTGCAGACTATGTATGTGCTTCCAGAATCCAGTAAGAAGAGTGTAGTATTCATTCACCGCATACAGATTTAATTTCAACCATTTTTGTGTTCAGAATGTAAAATTTCGTCTGCTGACATATTTCGAAGGAAAATATTCTCTTACTCGAAGTGCAGTCATAAAATTCTAGTTGCAGACTATGCATGTGCTGCCAGAATCAAAGAGAAACAATTTTAATTTTCGCCGTATGCAGATTTAATTAAAAACCAGTTTTTGTGTTCAGAATGTAAAATTTCTGCTGTGGATTAATTTGATGACAAATTTCGAAGGAAAAAATTATCTTATTCGAACAGTTATGAAATTCTAGTTGAAGACTATGTCTGTGTTGCCAGAATAAAAGAGAAACCATTTTCATGTTCTGAGTGTAATTTTTTATTCGCCGCATGCAGATTTAGTTAAAACCAGTTCTGGGTTTAGAATTTAACAACAAATTAAATAACAAGTTACATATTCATCCTATTACAAGGTTACCAATCTCGATTTCCGAGATAACACTATAAATTTGTGGTAGAATTCATAAACATGATTTTTATTGGAAGAATACTCTTTCTCTCAATTATGTGGTTATAAAAATCTGCCTAAAGCAGTCGTAATTAAAAAATTAAAAAAAGATTTTCTCCCCCCCCCCCACGCTACGCCAATGTGTCCCGCATTGATATTTTATAAAGTTGGCCGCCTTATACTTAAGCGACTGCTTTGAAAATATTTAATAAAACACAATTTATTCAAGGTAGAGCAAAATTCTATTGACAAATTCAATGTCTTAATATAATAATAATTTCATAATTTAATGAAACACTGTGAATTTTTTCATACCCATAACTCATAACAGAACACAACGTGACTCCGGGCACCCCTGCACTTGGGGTGACTTATGGCAGGGGTGTTGGTAATCCAATAAATGTTTCCCAGGGCCGCGGTAGCCATACCCGCCTACCAAATTGATTAGCTATACTTTTTATAAATTTTCGGAGCATATTTTGCGTTTTTTTCAATCGAGCGATTTTTATTTAATTACCGTTTCGACTTTACAAATTTTTAGATATTATCTTTAAAAAAATATTTAAAACAAACTTAAAAACGAAGTGTTGAAGGAAAACATGTTAAGAATCAATATTCGATTTGGCAAAAAAATTATACATATCTGATGATCAAAATAAAAAAAAGTCTAGCTATATTTTTAGACTTAAGAAAAGCTTTTGATACGGTAAATCACAATATACTGAAACAAGGATAAAAGGGCGAGAAAAAACAAGGGCGGATTCAAAACGGATCCGTCGTCCCGCCGTGTAGTGTGAACAGCTCCATTGAAATGTATGAGCCAGCGCGTTCCTTTCCGGCTTCACGACGGACACTCTGCGTAGGCGAACTCTCCTGCAAAAAATAACGGATCCGTCTTCACGCGGGATCCGACAAGTGTGAACAGCTCCATAGAGCCACTACAGCGGCTAGGGCTTCCGTCGTAAAGACGGAACCCTTCTCCGTTTTTACGACGGAAGTGTGAACGGGCTCTTACACTTCACCACCGCCCGCTCCCAGACGCAAGCGAGCAGGCAAATTGTGTTTTTATGGGGCGCGCGTTTGGCGTTTATAATATTATTATATAATATATATGTTCGTTCCAGAATGCGATTTTTTCTATTTAATCTCAAGAAAATATTTAGTCATATCATTCATGTTTTTTAGTCATTTTAGTTATAATAATTGCTGGATGATTTTCGCGTACTTTCTCCTTTTCAAGTATGCAAACAAAATATTCTCCCACGGTTTGAACAAATAAGGTCCGAACCCTGAAGTAATTTTATGGCTGGTATTACATCAATACATTCCCTTACCGATTTGGAAGAAAAAGTTTATTATTTAAATTGTTTTATTTTTAAGTAGGAATTTGTACAATTCAAATAGCACCTATAACTATTTATGGCAGCCCCAAGGGAAAGTTTTTGCTGTCGGCCTTTTACGGCCCAAACTAAGAGGAACTTTTATAATAGTAAAATTTGCAATATTTGTCTGTCAAGTGTTTTAGATGTAGTTTTATTGGTGGCCCTTTCATCAACGAGAGCTTCATCGTCGTCCATTGCGCAGTGCTCACGACCGTCTACTGAAGAATGATAAAATGTTTTGGTCGTTGTTTTCGTAGAGTAGGATCCGTCTTGAAAACAGAAGTGTGAACAGGGGCCAAGGGCTTCCGTCTTAACGACGGAACCCGTCTCCGTTTTTACGACGGAAGTGTGAACGGGCTCTTAGTGGGTCCCATTACTCATTATGATTTTCAAAATATGTATGCATAAAATAATGTAAAATTGGGAAAAATTAAGGAAAAAAATATATATATCGGAATGCCGGGTCTTAAGGTTAAACGGAACCTACATTATGATTCCCGGGGCGGCGTTAACCATACCCGTCTCCCAAATTGTTTTACTATACATTTTAAATATAAAAAATAATTATTCAGTTTGGCCAAATAATTTGGCCTTAAATTCAAATTAATTTTTGTTAGTTATAATAATTACCCTGAAAACACTAATGATAAGGACAATGCCAAGTGTTATTTGTGTCAGTCCGACTAAAATGTAAGTCCCATTGATTCCAGCACTGACCAGCACCTCGTCGGGAGTGGCATATTTATTCTGCGATAACAGAGACAAAACTGATGCAAATATCACCAGCAGACCGCTACCCTGAAACAAATATTATACATACAAACAAATATTATATTTTAAACCCATCAAAACTTTTTCTGCATTATAATTGATTTGGTGGAGTTTATAAATAATAATCTAGGTATTGTTCCAGACAGGAGGTTCCACTTTTACTGCATACTCAACTCATCTTTGACTAATCAACTCAACGATCGATATTCAGTCAGAAGGTCAGAAAATTTCCATTTTGTAATAAAATCCAAACACATGGAATATTCCTCAATATATCCTAAATCTTAAATCTAATCGTATATGAATCTGATGAATATGATCTCATGGTTGAGTGCAACCATGAAAAAGTTTTAAAAATGACTCAGCTTACAATTTCATACTAAAATTACTTCTAGCGAAAAAAAAGAAAAATGCACATATTTTATTTTTGGTATATTTATTATTAGCGTTATTGACAACTCACTTTTTTGACGTCTTACAAAAAAAAATAATTAATAAAAATATTATGAGAGAAATACTAATTAAAGCTGGGAACTCGCAAACAAATTATCTCTCAATTAAAACAAGAAATTTGTTCAAAATGTAACGATTGAATTTCAGTTGTGTATTCATCCGCTGATACATTTCGAAGGAGACCATTATTTTATTATAAGTTCATTGGAGGTTATCCACCACATACCCGCTCCCCTACTAGACCTAGAAACTAGACCTCCCTCGCCGTTATAAAATTCTAGTTGCAGACTATGAATATGCTGCCAGAATTCGCCACACACAGATTTAATTTAACCCGTCTAATCACAGAGTCGCAAATTGTCTCACACATTTCATTTTAAAATAAAATTGTTCGAATGCGATAAAAAACTGAAGAGACAGTTCTCAGGACAGGGAATCTGTATTTAAAATTTTGTGTGTATTTTTGAGCCAATTACAATTCCAATATCAAAATTTAAATATTTAGAAACAAAGATGTTCTAATAAGCACGTCGGAAAAATTATTTTATATAGATTTTAGAACAATTTTGTTTTTTCAAAAGGGTAAAAGAAAAAACTAATACAAAGGAACATTTAAAATGCATGGGAAGAACCGGGAATATTGTGCGCAAATCTTGACAGGCAAAAGTTTAAAGATATTTTTTTCTTATTATTTGAAGGGTTAAACCAGTTGTCAGAATGTAAAATTCCAATTGTGGATTCATCTGCTGACACAGTTCGAAGGAAAACATTATCTTATTCGAAGTGCAGTTATAAAATTCTAGTTGCAGACTCTGTATGTGCTTCTAGAATCAAAGAAAAATCATTTACATGTTATGAACTTTTAATAGGCCGCATACAGACTTAATTTAAACCAACTTTGTGTTAAGAATGTAGTTTCCAGTTGTGGATTCATCTGCCGACACATTAAAGGAAAACATTCTCTTATTCGAAGTACAGTTATGAAATTCTAGTTGAAGACTTTGTATGTGTTGTCAGAATCAAAGAGAAACCATTTTTTTGTTCTGAGTGTAGTTGTAATTCGCCGTAGACAGATAGAATTTAAGCCAGTTTTGTGTGCAGAATGTGAAATTTCTGTTGTGGATTCATCTTCTGACACATTTCGAAGGAAAAAATGCTCATTTTCGATGTGCAGTTATAAAATTTTAGTTGTATGACTATTTATTTAATACCAGAATCAAAGAAAAACCATTTTCGTGTCTTAAGTGTAAATTTAATTCACCGCATACAAACTGGTATTGTGTTGAGAATAACACGACAAAATAAATGAAGAGTTGCAGATTCATTGTGTACCGAGTAAGGCTTTACATTTGAGTTGCATAACAAAAGCTGCAAAATTGAACTGAGAAATTGATTGTTCCGTGTGTAACTATTATTTGGGGACTCTAACGCAGAACCAACGGTAAGTTAACGCGAAGAAGGAATAGGTATAATATCCGTACTAAACTGCAACAGAGCACTCCAGCGGTCAGAACGGTCTTTAACATTCATTTTGAGATTATTTTGTTTTCAAAAAGTTTCGTTAAAATCCGAAAGATGCCACTAGAAAAATAAATATTATTTATTTTATTATTCAACATGTCGCATCTGGTAGCATCAAATAATTCGGGCGACTAGCCGGCCAAGCGGGCCAAGGGTACTATGCACGTGTCAATACAGTAAAGTTTTGAGAAAAAACTACCTGAAGTCTTAGTGCCTAATAATAATTCTAGAACATATGAAAGCGTAGGTACCTATCGATATTCCAGATGTGGTATGTTGTGAGGCTGAAGGACGTGGGACCTTTCTTTAAATTATCTCCGCACAGGAGGCCCTGAGAAAAAAAAACCCTTAGGGCCTATGTAATCCTTGAGGATGCCGTGCAGTAGGTCTTTTTAGGGAAAGGGGAAGTTATGGGAAGGGCAAAGGTATGTGAGGCGGGAAGGAATCTGGGGGTCAGGTGTGATGAACGTGTGAATCCATCGCTTCCACTGCGCTGCAGGGCGATGGGTCAAAAGGTCTCCCTCAACCTTTCTGTCCCGATCCGGCCCGCCACGTAGTAGGTGGACAAAAACAACCGCTTTCAAGACAAAAAAAACTCGTAAAAAACTAATAACGGATAATGATAACATTTTATATTTCCGTCGAATTCGTCGGAATTAATTATTAGCAAGGAGTTATGTGTCAAGACAGAGATCCTATACCTACTGATTTATTATTCATTTATGAATGGTCAAACACCATGCACAATGATTCTCAAATGGTAAAACACCGTACACAAACAGAGAATTTGCTTCTGCGGAGAGAGCTTATGACTAAAGCTGTAATTTATGGCAGAATCAACGAAAAGACTGCGATAAATTTATACGAGGAAAGACATAAGGTAAAAGTATTGCCATGTGGTCTTTTTTTATATTTTTTTTTATAGTGAATACCGCACAAGAATCTCAACTGCTCCCGTCTGGAGCCAGTGAGACTATGGCATCCCCAATTGGGGTATGTTGTGAGGCTGAAGGTAGTGGGGAGGGGAAGGAGGTGGGGGAGAGGAAGGTTGGGAAGTACCTGGCTATTCAGATCTGGTCACCAAACACGGCTAAAGCCATTTTCAAGCAACGTTTCAATTCTGAATGGTGGTCTTACACCAGGGCGATACTGATAGTATCTTCCACTCTGGAACGTGCCACAAATATACTATATATTATTTTAAATGAATTAATTGTGAAATACCACAAATTAATCAAATAAAAATTATTTGCGCACGCCGGGTTCGAACCCGCGACCTCCGGATTGTGAGTCAAGAGTCTTAGCCACTGGACTACGGAGGTCTATTTGTAAGAAAGGAATGGCCATACTTGGGGGCAAGTCCAGATGAATTGGTTGGAGAAAATGGTTTGGTGGAAGTAAAATGCCTACCCTCAATTGGAAATAAACCCATTTTTGACGCTGCTCTGGAAGACAACATCTTCGTCGCCGTGCAAAACGGAATACTTGAATTGAAGTAGTCACATAATTATTCATTTCAAGTTCAAGGCCAATTGTTCATTACAAGAAAGGACTTCTGTGACATTATAATTTATTCTGAAAGTGGAATAGAAGTAATAAGAATATATCCTGACAATGATTTTGAGCTGAAAGTTTTACCACGTCTGACAAAGTTTTTCAACGAATCACTATTGCCAGAGTTAGCGGATAGCCGAATTCAACGCGGTATGAAGATTAGAGAACCTGAACATGTTATAAATGCTCAAAAACCAAAATGTTCAATGTGATCAGATGTATACAGCTATTATATGTATATCAGATATATATGAAGTTATTATATTTTGTGCGTAGGCTTGTCTTTAATAATAATAATATTTGGCTAATTTATATAGCGCCGTTTTCGTGAAAAATCACCTCAAGGGCGCCGGGCTTTATTGGATTCTTTGTGTTAGTTTGTGTTGGTTGAAAAATTTTATTTTGGTAAAAAATGTATTTAATTTTATATATTTATAGTACGTCAAATGTGTTGAATACCAACTTGATCCATGTCAGACATTCGTTTTGTGTAATCTTATAGATATTATAAAGGCGAAAGTTTGTATGGATGAGTGTTATTCTTTCACGCAATAAACACCGAATAGAATTTAAAAATTCTTTCACTAATCGAAAGCTACATTATTTGCAAGTAACATAGGCTATATATATTGGTAAGCTCTGGCGTTATGAATAAGCTGTAGCGTTATGCAATTATTTTTCATACGTTTGCTGTCCCTAACAAAATCAAATTATTGCAAACGTCAAACAAATTGTTACCTTGGAAACAATGTTTTTTTTTTTAATTAGGCAATTCACCCTAAAAATAGTGCTTTGTTGGCGTCATAGTTAATATCTACCTATCTCTAAAAGTGTTAATTGTCCGGACGAAAAGCATAGTCACTTTTAAAACTTTTTAATATTTGCATTCAAAATATAAATATTTCAAAAATAAAATGCTTACTTCTAATGATATAATTTGAAAGCTTATTTAATCACCTTTCAAAAACAGTTTTTAGTTTTTGGATACATTTAGAAATATTTAAATTATTTTGATTTCATTGAAACGCGGAAATTCTCAAGAAATCGCTGGCATTTGACAGGACTTTTATGAGCAGTATCAATAATATAACTCAAATCTTGAAGGGTTAAACAATAATTATTTTTTATTAGACAAAAAAGCAAGAATAATAACAATTATGCCAATAATTATGCCAGTAATTTCCCACTAATTCCATGCGAGCGAAGCCGTGGGTAAAAGCTAGTACTTTTATAATAGTTTTGATGTCCGATTTTATTACTATCTATTGCTGAATTTATTGTTTCCATTATTTGATGTATCCATCTGAGATTATGATCAATCATGATATAGACTACTACTAAATATGAAAATATAGATTTCAATACTATATATATTATAACATTGCTTTTTAATACTATCTATAACGCTTCTATTATTAATCATTACATGTATAAAATGAAGTCGCTCAAAATGTTGGTGCGCTTAGATCTTTTAAACTACGCAACGGATTTTCATGCGATTTTCACCAATAGATAACGTTTTAAGAGTAAGGTTTATATGTATAATACATATTTATTATAGTAGAGAAAAGCCGATAAATTGAAATATTCAATTCAGGCAGCAGGCAGCGGGCAGCTGGCAAGCGGGTGGTGTGGATTTTGTAAAGGTTGGGTAATGGCGTTGTGTTTCGTTAGTCACAACAACGTGTGGCCGGGAAATACAGCCCCCAGATTCCTACCCACCCCACATACCTTTTTCTTTCCCAGAACTTCCTCTCCTTCATTTCCTACCCGCCTCCCATAGCCGCCTCCCAAATTATACCTTGACCGTTTTGTAGATTTAAAAAAAACATTTATGTGAATACTGCACAAGAGTACCAACTGATCCCGTCTGAAGCCAGTGAGGTGGGGAGGGGAAGGAGATGGGGAAAAGGAAGGTAGGGAAGTACCTGACCATTCAGATCTGGTCACCGAACACGGCTAAAGCCAAATCAAGTAACGTTTCAATTGTGTTCGGTGGTCTTACACCAGGGCGATACTGGTATCTTCCACTCTGGAATATGCCGTAAATATGGTATTGGTACTCAACGCATTTGACGTAGGTACTAGAAATACATAAAATAACATTTTTTTACAACACAAACACACCACGTGGCAATGGCAAGAATTGTGTACGGTAAGGTACCTAAATGACCCTGTTGAAATACCACATTTCAGAATTCAGATTGTAATGTATGTAGACCCCATAAATACCTAGTGATAGGTCTACATAACAAAAATAAATAAAGTAGTTTTTATTTTTTTTTGTGAATACCTCATAAGGGGCTATCCTAAATTACGTCACACGAATTTTATGATTTTTTTACCTCCCATAATAATATCTTAGATTCTCACCGCGTTTGATTACTGCCATCTTTTGAAATAATTTGAACAAAGCTTTTAGTTTAAATTGTCCCGTAAGCCGAAAGATAAAACGGCGCCACACGACAGTGGGCATTTGCTAGTAATTTAAAATCCCCTATGTCATTGTTAAATTGTAGTTTAAAATTATAAAATTATCTTTAAAAAATGGAGAAAGATTTTAATATGTTGTTGTCATTTCGTTTTTTCTAATAAACTTAACCTACGTTTTGTAATTTGAATTTTAAAAAACATTGAATTTAGGGTTTATGAAAAAATTAAACCAAAACCCTATTCTTGATTTTTTTTTAAATTTACGTATGTCGGTTTAAAGAAAAACCTCCAGAGTATTTTTAAGGGTCTTCATCATTTGAAAATATTTTGTAAAACATATGGAAGAGCGGTCAGAAAAGGGTCTGATTTCTGATTTATTTTTGATAAATGCTGACCCCCTGTAAATTTTAAAAATACGAAATATTTTTTTTTCCCAATAAAAACATTATACTTATCGTATTACGAAATAAAATTTTCGTTATTTCGAAATAATTTATCATTACATTCCGCCTTAAAACGTGCCTTGCGTTCTAATCACGGCGTAAAAGTTCGAGATGCGAAATCCTCTTACAAAGGATACCATTTTCGATTTCCGATGGTTATAAACTTTATACTCTTCCCTTCCTCTAAGAAGACATAGGCCCTGAGGGATTTTTTTTTTACCTAGGGCCTCCTGTGTGGAGCTAATGTAAAAAAAATCAACAGGGCAACTTAAACGCGACTGCCAACTGACCAACACCGCGGCAGTCGCATTTCAGTTGCATTGTTGACAGGATGCCATGGTAGCAGCTCACGACCTGTCAAATTTTGCCATGTTTTGACATGTCAGATTAGAAAAATATCGGTTTCATTCGGGAGGTTGATTGCGATTGCGTCGCCAACTGGTTTTTCAGTTTTTCTATGAGCGGATGGTCTCAGTATACATTTTTTATGTGTTATAAAGGAATATAAAAATAGATTTTCTTCACCGTAAAGAGTCGGGGCTCAAGGTGTTTGGTGAGGGAATTCATGGTCAATTATATGAAATCATGTATGTAATTAAATAATAAAAAAATTGCAAATAAAGACATAAAGATAAGAAAGAAATTTTTACTTACTATTTCTATCCATGCAATGATGAAGGTTCCCCTTTCCAAAGTACACCCGCAGCAACATTGGCGCACTTTTGGGAGTCTCAAACATGAAGTCATTATCTATTATTAGTATCTGAAAATAAAGGGGCAATACATTTAAATACGTTTTCTACAGAGTCGAAGTGGTATTCCCAATGGTTCCGCGACTTTTCATCCTTCGACAAAATATCCCCGACAAAATGTACTCTGACAAAAATCCTACGGACTAAAAAAACCCCCAACAAAATATCTACTAAAACCTAACCTAACCTAACAAAAAGGGGGACAAAAATAATACAGACATCTTGTATTGACAACAATATTGTATTAATTATTATTTTTAATTGATAAACTAACGTTTAAACAAGATTTTTATGCATAGCACAAAGGGTAGATAACAAATATTATAATCAATAATTATCAGCCTGAAACACTCATCTACATTGAAAAAATCTTCCGAGAAAAGATACTGGCCGCCAACGGGAATTGAACCCGTGACCATCTGATTGCCGGTCAGCAGCTGATCTGGTTGGCGGCCAGTATCTTTTCTCGGAAGATTTTTTCAATGTAGATGAGTGTTTCAGGCTGATAATTATTGATTATAATATTTGTTATCTACCCTTTGTGCTATGCATAAAAATCTTGTTTAAACGTTAGTTTATCAATTAAAAATAATAATTAATATTTGACAAGTTAAAGTATTTCAGCAAAAAATGCAGACATAATTAGTCTCGACGCCACCTAGCGGGAGATTTAGTATTAAAAATACCTCTCTTACAAAAATAAAGTTGGTTGTTTTCAGTTGGAAAAATGTAATAATAAGTAATTGTCGAATGAAACACTAGTATATATTGAATTATTTGGCGGGTATTAGATAAGCCGCCATAGCTCAGTGGTCAGAGCTGCTGACCGGCAATCAGATGGTCACGGGTTCAATTTCCGTTGGCGGCCAGTATCTTTTCTCGGAAGATTTTTTCAATGTAGATGAGTGTTTCAGGCTGATAATTATTGACTATAATATTGTATTATTGAAAACAATATTGTATTATGGTTATTTGTATTATTTTTGTCCCATTTTACTCTTTTTGAACAATAATTAATTATCTTTACAGGATGTTTAATATTTTTATCCCATTTTATGTTATGTTAGGTTAGGTTAAGTTTTAGTAGATGTTTTTGGGGGATGTTTTGTCAGTAGGATATTTTATCGGAGGATATATTTTTGCGGGATGAAAACGCGCATTACCATCACCAATTGGTATAATACCTACCTGCATTGTGAATCTAAATGAAAGAAGTAGGGAAGGGAGAGAGGGGGAGGGGGGGGGGGGGAAGGAGTTGGGAGAGTGTTTAAAATTGGTATTTTGTACCTCATGGAGATGATTATACATCCCGGTTGGGTTTCCGAAAAGGTTGCTAGGGTTTTATAAATCTACGAATTCTGTTGTCAGATATAATTTTTCAGACCAATATAAGATACATTTAAAAAGTAAGAAAATCACAAAAATTATTTTTTTTTTTTATAGAGCAAACAACAATAGAAAATAATTAAAGAAACAAGGAACAAGGTTATACAAATGTGGATGATTATGATTACAAATAAATGGAAATGAAAATAAGAGAAAAGGAAACAAGACAATTCAGACATGACAAGAAAATTTACATAGTTTCATGCTTAAACGTATTTAAAAAATATTCTTTTTATAAATCCATACACAACGCCATCTCTGATACTGACAAAAACCAAACACAGACAATTGCGCATCGATAATTGCTTCAAGGTGTATTTTTATTTTAATAAAAAAACTGAATTTTATTCAGCTAATAAGTTAACACATCAGTTATTGATTCTGAGGCGGTACTAAGTTCGCCGGGTCAGCTAGTGTTTAAGGGCGTTTAACCCGCCAGCGGCCGAAAATTCACATTTCGTCGAAAGATGTTCTTACGATCGTACAGTGAGGTTCCAATGAGAAAGATTAATTATTCTCCGTACCAGCTTTTTAAAATTATAAGTCAAACTACTATTCCAAATTTGCTTTAATTTATACCTATGTTCATCCAACAATGCTGAAAGGCGTGATGATAAAACTATTAAAATGATGTAATTTTGTAATTATTTTTGGTTTATAAGTATTTATCATTTTTCAATAATGTCTAAGCAAAATAAGAATGTAAACAAATCTGAAATATATTAGTTTGTAAGTGCGTAAATAAATACACAAACGGACCAATTTTCGTCGAGAAAAACATGTAGGTATATATTTTTAAATGATTTTATTTATATTTTACTGCATGAACGACCTATGGTATAACCTTATTATACTAAAAGAAAACATTTTTTCTCATAATTTTAAACATACATTTACTAGATAAAAGCTGGCTGCCTGTCCCCACGACAGCAGAGCGTTCTGGTCGCTTGCGGGCTCAATAGGTCGCAATTTCTGCAAACCCAGTCTGCCACCTCTTACCAGACCTGACGGCTCTCTAGCAAATACCGCCACCGAAAAGGCTAACTTATTAGGCAAAATGTTCGCGGAAAACTCGACCCTCGATGATCAAGGTGCTACCCCGCCGTCGGTTCCCCATTGCAGTTTTCGTGTGAAAAAGCTGAGGATCCGGCATTGGGATGTACTCCAAGTCTTACGTGGGAATGATGTTAAAAAAGCTAGCGGGCCTGACGGAATACCTGCCCTGGTATTGCAGAGGTGCGCTGTAGAAACAGCTCCGATTTTGACGAAGCTTTTCAAAATGTCCCTGAAGTCTGGCTCTGTGCCCTCTGGTTGGAAAAAAGCGATCATTCACCCTATTCCAAATAAAGGTGACCGCTCCAACCCAGCCAACTACCGCCCCATAGCGATCACATCTGTTCTGTCAAAAGTGATGGAACGTGAGATCAATGACAAACTGCTCACATACCTCGAGAAGAACAAAATTATTAACGACCGTCAATACGGATTCCGGCAGAACCGCTCGTGCGGTGATCTTCTCGGTTATGTGACGCATGTTTGGGGACGGTGCCTGGATGGTTTTGGTGAGATCCAAACGATTTCACTGGACATTTCCAAGGCCTTTGACCGGGTTTGGCATCGAGCGCTTGTCAACAAACTTCGTTCTTACGGACTTCCCGCGTCCTTGTGTGCGTGGATTGCCGACTTTTTGAGGGGGAGATCGATTCAGGCGGTTGCTGACGGTTTCACTTCTTCCTCACATTCGATAAATGCTGGCGTCCCACAGGGATCGGTTCTGTATCCGACTTTGTTTCTGTTGCACATCAACGACCTCTTGTCATGTGCGCCGATTCATTGTTACGCGGATGACAGTACAGTCCATGATTGCTTTTTGTTTGACAAGCCTTCAAAGAACACACAAACCCCAATAGCTTTGAAGCAAGAATGGACGGTTACCTCGAGAGTGTTTTATCTTGGGGTAAGAATAACCTCGTCGAATTTAATGTTTCAAAGACCCAATCATGTTTGATAACGTCTAAAAAGGATCGAAATGATAATCTAGTCTCCTTCAACGGAAGCATTCTTCCGAACAGGACCTCCATTGATATGCTTGGTGTTATTCTAAGTGACCAGCTCAGGTATGGGGGCTCCATCGAAACCAGAGTTAAATTAGCCTCTCAGAAACTGGGCGTACTATACAGGGCCCGCAGATACTTTAATAGTACACAACTGCTAACCCTGTACAAATCGTAAGTGCACCCCACGGTTGAATTTGGCAGCCACCTCTGGTCTGGAGCTCCAAAATACCTTAAAAAAAACCCTTGATTCTGTGCAGAAACGGACGGTCCGTTTGATAGATTCTCCCGTCTTAACAGACGTAAGGTGGGAATGCTGTCCTTGTTCTACCGGTATTACAATGGAAGATGCTCCGAGGAACTAGCTTCATTGATCCCCTCAGCACCGGTGCATAGTCGAGAAACACGCCAAACACGCTCCCAACATTTGTACACGGTTGACATTAGTCACATGAGAACCGGTCGTTTTAACGACTCTTTCTTGAGTTCAAAAGCTCGGCTGTGGAACGATTTACCGGCCTCTGTGTTTCCTCCCTCCAACAACATGGGTCTCTTCAAGACCCATGTTCACTCCTTCCTTTCCTCAAAAAGACCATCCACACAGCATCCTCAAAGATGACATAGGCCCTGTGGGAAAATATTTTCCTCAGGGCCTCCTGTGTGGAGTTAATGTTAAAAAAAGGTATAACATATTCTACTCCTCGATAATGCTTTTCAGCCGTATTGGAGGACATTTTCAGATCCTAATATTTTGACAGTAAAGTTGTTGTCTGTCACCAGAGATCGGATCAAATCGTTGGTGTGGCAGTATCAAAAAATAATGCAGCGTGATTTTTCACATGATTTGAGGGATTTTCTGCTTTTTAGATTCGCCACACTAACACACTAATAACTATTAATTTACCAAAATTGTACGTAAAACAGCGTGAGGTCCTTTTTAACATTATTTTTACTTTTAATTTAGTTCGTTAAGAGGAAACCCGGTCACCGAAAAATTTGAACAATATGTATCTGACCAAACTGTTGCCGTCACTGTTGTTCTTACTCCCCCGAATACCAGTTAAAGATACGACCTAAAAGGACAACTGCACCTCGGGCTGATAATACCTAAAAAAAAAAAATTGTTTTGTATTCCCCATATTTCTTCTCCAAAACTTGATCGATTTCAAAGATTTTTTACTAACATTATAAGAAAATACTCTATGCGTGTACGTTTTGCTTTAAAAAAAAATACATTGTCTAGTTTACTTCTTTTATTTCGAACGTCTATGGGGGCATACATTAATTACGTGAGCAGTTTTTCTTGCAATTTAGACCCCTCCCCCCCCCGTTGGTGAGATAAATTTGGGCCACTTCGTATATTCTTTTCAAGTAACCTGAGATTTTGCTGGACCCCTCCCTCCCCTTTGAAGCTCAAGTAATTAATGTATGCCCACTATTGATAACGTTCAAACCAGGAAATTTTAAGGATTTTTGGACAGCATACCTATCTGATGCCTGTGCTCAAAAGATTTCAATCCGCTTGTTAAGTTAGGAGAATCTATCAAACATACCTCCGGTTTCGGCAAGATTCATGGGTTTTTCAGTTATTTTGGGGTTCCAGACCAGAGTGATTGCCAAATTCCACAGTGGGGCGCACTTGCTATTTGTACAAGGTCAGCAGTTGTGCACCATTAAAGTATCTGCGGGCCCTGTTCAGTACACCCAGTTTTTGTGATACTAAATTAACTCTGGCTTCTATGAAGCCTCCATGTCTGAGCTGGTCACTTAGTATTACACCAAGCATATCAATGGAAGACATGTTGGGCTTTAAATAAATATATAAATAAATAATATTCACCTTGTTATCTAAAAAACAACTTAACATTCACTGATCTATGGTATTTGTTATCCATAATATTATTAACGTTCACTATACTTATTTGAGCACTTAACACTTTCGCAGTGATTAACAATAATTTGACAATACCAAATATAATTTAAAAAGACATGAACAATTATATTTTATTTATGACTGTTTATGGCACAATTGCTACAAAACATCTCAGATCAGAGTCTTGCTTTGACAGAATGTTGGCATATTTTGGTTTAGGAATTACGAGAACCCTAATCTGTGAAACATATTGATTTTAATATATTTTATCTTACCCGATAGCGAAATGAAACGCGCATTTGTAAGACTGATAACGTACAATATGTTGATAACAACTATACAATAGTACACACGTATTATATTATATGTATAATGTAACACTTAGTTGAAATACTTCAATAGTTATGTCAAAATAAAATAAATTATATGACGTAAGTTTATTAAAAACAAAGTACTCATACAAGATTTGTGTCCCAATATAAATCAATCTTCTGTAATTAAATTTACGCCTATCAAAATGTTTCTGTCAATTTGACTGTCCTAGAACGGGAGAATCCTAGTTGGATAGTCAACGCTTCTTTGTACTGATGTATTCTTTGTAACAAAAACAAACAAATAAATAAATAAAAAAATAAAAATAAAATAAAAAGTACAAAACTAAAGTACCGACTAAAGTACAAGCCTGCGCCCACGACAGCTAAATTACGAAGGCAGTGCTGTCGTTAACTACCGATTTATTACATATTTTCCTTAAATACCTACTTTAAAGTTTTAAAATTCTTAAAAAATATATGTTATTCTTGAAGATAATATCTACACATTCTCCATGCCGAAATGGCAATTATATGAAATTCCCTAGATAGGAAAAAAATCGTAAAGTATGCTCCAAAAATTATTAAAAACAAGTTTGGACATAATCCTAATAATGATTTGCTGTCACTTTCTCTAAAATAAATAAAATTAAAAAATTAAATTGTATTAATGTACTACAGCTTTTTCTTATAAATACATTTTCAAGGTAATTTGTATTGCTCTTAGGGATATAAAATGTGTCCTGAGTAACTATAAAATGAATATTTTGTAGTAAGTATGGGCTATCAATGAAGTTATAAATTATCTTATTTAGAGTATTAATAGGTCTCTAATATCTTGGCATTGATCAAGAGATTTAAGGTTTATGGAGACAAAGTTTTCATCATTTCGCGATAAGAGACATATTTCATAAACTTTTTCTGAACTCGTATGTAATCTAGAACAACGAGGGTTCCAATTTCTTATTTAAGTTGTTACCAAAAACGAATTAATTAGACTAAGGGTTGAAGTGCTACTGTCTTTGAAACAAATAAAAAAAAAACACCACGAACGAATTCATAAATCTTTTAGATCCCCCGTCAATGCCAGCATTTCTATTGGAGCATTTTGCAACGGGCAAAAACTTTACGTAATCTAATGACAAGTGTGGAGTAGGTAGTGGTATGGGATATTGAAAAATCCTCGTTTGAGTCGCTAAATATTCTGTCATGGGTAACGTAATACTTTTTCCAGCTTAGTTCAATGTCACATGGGGCAATCAGATACATAATAATCCGTTTTAAATCGGATTAAAATTATTTTCATTGTCAAAGCTTTCATTTTGATCGCATGATCACGAGCCAGCTGATTGTTAAAAATCATGGAAAGTTCTAATGATGGATTAAAAATGATCGTTAAAAATTAGCATTGAAAATATCTAAAGGGTGCTTAAACATTACGCAACGTTTTTACATACTTGCTGGTCAGATGTCGTTAACTATTTCAAATCAATAGACATAATACAATGTGGTGACCGGACAACTCAACAACATGTAACTTCATCACCTCCTTTGAAAAGTTATTAAAAGTGATGAAAAAAATTATTTAAAAAATGGTTAAATAAGTTATGTTAGGTTAGGTCAGGGGTCGGCAAACTTTTAAGTGAGAAGAGCCAATTTGTCAAAGAAACAGAATAAAAAATATATCAGAGAGAGTCGTGTTATAACCTGGCGGATGAGGAAGGGGGAGTGAAATCGTACTGTGGTAAATGTGGAACAATAATTACGATTTGCTTTTTATTATCTACATTCTTACTGTAATATCACACTTCTGCCCGTTTAAATGTTTCTATCAAGAGACTCGCGCATAGATTCTTTATTAAATTAAAATCAGTTTTCGGAATGCAAAATAAGGCTGGTTTAGTCAAGGTGAAATTGCAATTGATTTTTGAAGAGCCGCAGATGCCTATACAAAGAGCATTCCGACCCCTGGGTTAGGTTATAGGATATTTATCTTTTTTTTTCATAACCTTTAATGACTTTTCAAAATGGTGTTGAAATGCCACTTTGTTGAGTTAATCCACATCGATGGAAGTAGGTTTGCATCGTTCCACCAAGGATAGCCATTTCCTAATTAAACATCATCACCATTCCATGTCAACTCAGAATCAACTCAACTCAACACCTACACTTTGAAAAAATAATTAAAAACTATGACCTATTAAACCAATTTATTATGTATTTTTTTCATCACTTTTAACGATTTTTCAATGAAGATGTTAATTTGAGTTCATTCTGAGTTGTCCGGTCAGCCATCAGAAACACCAAAAGGATAAAAACTTAAGTTCAAGAGCGCTTTATTCTACTTTAGAACATGTTAAGACTTTTTATGAAAAATATATCTAAATGATTTACGGAGAATTTGAATCAATATTATTAGGTAAAGCTAGTCTAATCCCGTAAAAAAGAAACCAAAACCAAATTGCGATGACTGATCAACCATCTTGCTGTCGTTATTGTAAGATTTTGGTCTACCAAAATTTTCTTTCTGTTTTTAAAACTTCCTTAAACTATAAACATCGTTCCCAATTACAAAAATAATGATTACATGATGTCAAAAACTTTTCTTGTATTTTATGAAGAGGTCACCCTGAAATACGTGGGTGAGGGTTCCCTACTATAAATAATGAATACATGTGTTCCCATTAGCAGTTTATGATCTTTAAAAATGAAGCAGTACATGAAATCTCACAAATTTAATGGTCCAATAAGTTGGGTTTTATTAATTAATAATAATAATATTTGGACGACTTATATAGCGCCGTTTTTGTGAAAAATCACCTCAAGGGTGAAAAAATCACATGCATGCCTAAAATCTAGAAAAACTACAAGCTAGACAAACAATTAAAAACCACTTATGGCTAAAAATTGCATACACCGGTTAATTAATTAATTACTTAATCTGTAAGCATACTGGTCATAATGGAGTTACGGTCTTCTGTTATAATACTCTGAAAAATGTTTCCGCTGACTTTATTGAATTTAAAACAGCCAATGCAATAAAAGTAACTTTTTGTCAAAACAACTATAAATAGCATATACTAGCCATATATAGATCCCCTTCATTAAATGATTTTTTATTTGTAAAAGAACTAAAATCTTTTGTTAGTAAACTTGACAGAAACAATTTCACTTTTTCCATTGTGACAGGAGACGTTAATATAAATATTTATGATAATAATACAAATTTGAATTGTATAAATGAGTATCTTGATTACTTATCAAGCTCTGGACAAATGTCATATATTAACTCACCAACAAGAGTAACCTTAAGTCACTCGGCATGTTTAGACCACATATTTGTCAAGTCACACAAGGCGGTTAATATCATCTCTTCAATTCTGGAAACAAATATCACAGATCATTATCTGACCTTTTATGGACACCATTTCAAAAATCTAAACCGATATTCTGAAATTCTAGAAAAAGTAGACATTGATTATAAAACTCTAAACTCTTTACTTCGGTCAGAAGACTGGGAAAATGTGATATCAATAGAAAATCCACATCTCGCACTAGAGAATTTCTTTAAAACTCTGAAAGATCATACTCTAAAAAGTGAAAGTAAAATAGTTGTCTCTAACAATAAATATAAAAAAATTAAGCCTTGGATAACAGTTGGATTAATTAAATCAATTAAACAAAGAGATAAATTAAACAGAGAAATGTTTAAATATCAAATAGATTGCCAAAAGAATAATCTCAGAACAATGCCTTATCTGAAAACAAAATATCTAATGTATCGTAATTTACTCAATAGGCTGATACGAAAATGCAAAAAGAAATACTATAGTATACAAATTGAAAATTCTAAAAATAATACCAAAAAAACTTGGAATATTATAAATGAAATTGCCAACAAAAAAATTATGTCTTCGAATATTGTAAACGAGGTTATAATAAATAATGAAATAATAACTAACAAATCGACCATTGCAGAAAGCTTTAATAACTATTTTACAAATGTAGTAGACGTAGTACTTGAATCATCCGGCATTAATGTTAATGATGCTTATATGGAGACATCTCCTCAATTAAATTCAAATAATGATTCAATTAACTCTATAGAATATTTTTCTCCTGTTACATTTAATGAAATTGAAAAGTATATTGATAACCTAAAACCATCCAACTCTAACGGAAATGATGGATCATCTTGTGATACGTTAAAAAAAATAAAAACAACATGTCCTAACTCCATTGCAACATATTTTTAATATATGCCTTAAAAATGGTCATTTTCCAGAGCAATTTAAAATTTCCACTATAATACCTGTTCATAAATCTGGAGATACGAATAAATTAGACAATTATAGACCAATATCTCTTGTTTCAAACCTCTCGAAAATATTCGCAAGTTTAAAGTCATTGAACACTTAGAAAAATATAAAATTCTATCGAAAAACCAATACGGCTTTCGTAAAGACCTAAGCACCGAGGATGCGATATATGAATTGACAAAAAATATATACTCATCTATCGATAAAACAAAAAAGAAATGTCTTGCCATATTCCTAGATTTAAGAAAAGCTTTCGACACCGTAAATCATGATTTACTTATTACAAAAATAAACCAACTAGGCTTCAAAAAAGACACACTAAAACTACTCTCTAACTATCTTAGAGACAGAACACAAAAAACAAAAATTGGGAATAATTACAGTTCTGAGTCAAAGATAAAAAATGGAGTTCCACAGGGAACTGTGCTTGGCCCGATTTTATTCTTAATTTATATTAACGATTTATGTAATTTTGTAATCCCTGGTAAAAAAATTTCTTACGCAGATGACACAGCAATAATAGTGGATGGTAATCATTGGAAAGAAACTTTCTCGAAAGCAACTGATTGTATTTCACTGGTTTCAACATGGCTAAAATACAACAAACTCATTTTAAACTATAGCAAAACATTTTACTTACCTTTTTATAAAACTATTAAAAATAAACCTAAAGTCAACCTTAAAATTAGAATCCATAATAATAGTTGCAATCAAGAAATATGCTTCATGTGCAACGAACTCACTATTGTCGAAAATATAAAATATTTAGGAGTATCAATAGATATAAATCTTAATTGCAAATCACATATTAATCAAATCACTTCTAAATTAAGATATCTGACCTACATATTTTATAGACTTAAAGAAGTTCTAAACATTGAGAAATTGAAAATGATCTACTTTTCCCTGGTGCAATCTTCAATCACTTATGGCATTATAGGATGGGGTGGTGCACTTGATACATTTATTAAGCCTCTACAAATAATTCAAAAACACATAATTAAAGTCATATATAACAAAAATAAAACATTCTCGACCAACTTATTATACAAAGAAACTAAAATATTTAATATACGTAAATTATTTATATTACAAACTTTGAAATATGTATTTAAAAACAAAAATAATTTCGAAATAAATTAAAACAGAATGAGCAAAAGAATAAATAATATATTTTACACCCCACAAACCAATACTAAATTATTGCAGACACATAGCAGTTTCATTGGTCCTCGTATATTTAACCTTGTACCACTACAAACTCAAATGATAAATAAAATGATAAAATATGTAAAAGAGGTAAAATTATGGCTGAATAATGTAGATGTTAAAACGCTTTTTCTATAAATTTATCCATCCTTCTACAACTCACTTTCTGTAACTTTCTAAACTGTAGTACAACATGTTTTCTGTTTACTTATTTTTTATAATAACTAAAAAAAAAAAAAAATTAAAAATCAGTATGTTTTTCTCCATATTTTTTATATTTTATCCATATTTTATTTTTATAATAGCTGAAAAAAACCTGTTTCACTTATCCTACCTATGTAATACTAACTTTTAAACTTTTTATACTAACTTCATATTTTATATGTTTTTTTTAAAGTCTATTTTATACTTTGGGTACTTGGAAATACAGTATTTTGTTTTAATATTACCCACACTCAGGCAGTGCCTTAGTGGGTTTTCATTTCTTGTTCATACTAATTGTTATTATATATTATGTTATTATATAATATTTGCTATTATACATTATATGTATGTACGAAGAAATGTGAATAAATAAAGTTAAAATTTTTTTTTTTTATCATAGATACGAAAATATATGTACAATGTTTTGACCAATGAACGCGATGCTGCCTAAAAATGAAGGAATACAAGACCATACTTACCTGGGAGGTCGCTTGAAATTAACACTGTTTGTTGTCTATTTAAAGAAATTTAGATAGAGTTCGCACGCAGAGACATAATTGTGAACACATGTTATTTAATCCGGAAAAATATTTTAATATTAATATGTAATATCTATATTATTTAATGAGTATAATATATTACAAATGAGTAGATTCTTTAATGTTTTGGAAAGTAAAAGCAACATTTAATGGTGGGCGGTGCAGTAGTACAAGGATTTGATCTTCCTAGAGACAGATTGATGTGTAAGGATTCGAATAATTTTAATTCAGTAAGAAAAGTGTGATTAAGACATATCATAGGCAATACAAGTATGATAATTTCAGATAGGTATATTTAAATTAAGGGTATGAGAGCCCAAAAAGGTAGGTTTCTAGCTTGGAACTAAACTCTGTTGGGCTTGTTATGCATCTAAATTCAGGAGAGAGTCTATTCCAAGCCTTAGGCCCAGATACTCCGAAAGCACGATCTCCAAACTTAGTATTTGGCTTTCGTTTAAGTTCTATTAGTCTGCCTATAGCAGAGGAAGACGCTGATCTAAGGGTTAATTGCCTCGGACCTGTATTTTCCGGGACGCATAATTCAGAGATGTAAGGTGTTACCCATCGTATTCATTTTATTTTATTACATGCTTATATGTTCAGCGCCCTTGAGGTAATTTTTCACGAAAACGGCGCTTTATAAATCAGCCAATTATTATTATTATTATCTATTATTACCGGCATTCACCCTTCTCTCAATATCTCTATCCGCCTTCCCATCTCTCGTAAACATATTACCCAGATACACAAACTCATCCACCTGCTCCAAGTATTCATCATTCACAACTATATTGCATACTGTTTTCGTACTCTCTCTTTCAAACACCATGACTTAAGACTTATTTACATTCATCATTAACTGATTCTTCATAAATACTTCGTTCATCCTAGATACGAGAGACTGTAGATCTTCCGTAGTGTTAGAAATCAGCACCGCATCATCAGCATAAAACAGGCAACATACTTTCAGATTATTCAATTACGCGCCCAATCCCACTCCATTAATGGATGACTGAATGCCTCGGCGCTAATAAAAAAGAAGCGAAGCTAGCAGTCCACAATGGAGTCCTGGTACCCACCCTGATGTATGGCAGAGAGGCATGGAACTGGCAGAGGAAGGATGAAAGTAAACTGAATGCTGTTGAAATGAGATCCCTGAGACGTATGTGTGGTAAAACAATGTATGATCGTGTGAGAAATGTGGATATCCACAAAGAATGCAAGGCTGATGTAAGCATAATGAGTAAGATTAAGAAACGGACCCTCAGATGGTTTGGGCACGTAGAGCGAATGAACGAAGAATGTAGTTTATGAAGAATATACTACGCAAATGTGAACAGTAGAAGAAGTCGGGGACGCCCGAGGAAGACATGGCACGATCAAGTGAATCAGATACTTGAGTCGGGCCATATCAAAAGTCAGAATAATAGAAGAGAATGTATGAGACGATGTATGAATGTGAGTGAGGCAAAGATTGTGTGTCAAGACCGAAATGTTTGGCGGTCCGTCCTATCTGCCTACCCCTGCGGGGAAACAGCGTGATGCTTAGTTAGTTAGTTTTTATTATTATAGTTCCCAATTATGTCCTCTGCGTGCGAACTGTGCCTTAATTTCTCTAAATAAACAATAACAGTGTTAAACTCTGGTGACCTTCCAGGTAAGTATGGTCCTGTATATATTATTTATCTGCCTGTACAATACATTTTTACAGCAGCATCGCATTAATTGGTCAAATCATTGCACATTATAGTTTCGTATCGGTGATCGATGAACCGGTGGAAGCAATTTTTAGCCATAAGTTGTTGTAGTGATTTGTCTAGTTTGTAGTTAGAAGTAAGATTGTATAAACGTACCTATTATAAATTTGTACAGCGCACTTGAGGAGATTTTTCACAAAAACGGCGCTTTACAAGTCATCCAAATATTATTATTATTATTTTGTGCTGTAAGTGTTTTTCATAAGTTCCACCCCATCATATAATGCCATATTGGGTTATTGATTGGCATAAGGGTAAGTCGTTCTGAGGAAATCTTCTTTTAGGATATGTCTTCGACATCTAATGATTAGTCTCCTTACTCTGTCTTTGAGTATGTCTACGTGTATACCATTTTAGGCATTGGTCTATTCCAGGGTTTCCCAAACTGTGTTCCACAGAACACCAGTGTTCCAATGAACCTGAATAAGGGTTTCACGAAAATTTGAAGGAAGCATTTAATTTAATATAATATAGACATATTCATATTTCAACACCACTTATATTACTCATAAGAAATTATTATTTGTTTGAATATTTCACAATATATTTTAAGTCAGGTGCTAGACCCTTCCAGGTAAAGATACTAAGCTTTAAGCTTTATGGAAGTTAAAAGAGCTATTTATGCTGCTATCGCAGTAAAACTTAAGTGTATATACTAAAAAAATCTCAGAAATTTATTACCGTACTGTTTAATATTGTGGTAAGGGTCAATAATATTAACATCTGTGCGATGTGGAAACAATAACAACGGGATAATGGATCTGCATGTGTTTTCACGGAATTTCTGTTTCCAAGGAACTCAACCATATTTTTTTAGAAATCGACTTACCTGAAATTAAAATAGTGTAAAAATCAATCAGTTATACTATATCCTTATTAGCTATTAGTCAAACTATGAACGGTGCCGTAAATGTTGGTGAAAAAATCGTGTGAAATTAGTTTGTGGGTAAATAATCGTCATCAATATTAAATATTGAACCTCCAAAGGGGAACACAAACTCCATACATATTACATATATATGTATAACTACATTTGGAAATGTTAAAAATATACAAGTCATAATCCTAAATTTTGAAAATAATTTTAACAATTCAACATATATCTGAGTCTGATTATAAGACGAAAGTGGAACATGAACATAATACAAGGTTCAAAAAGAATGAAGGAATGCTTGTTCCAAAATGTAATAATAACTAACCAACCCTGGAATATAATATTTAACATGTTTTATTATATTTTCGTTATTTGTTTTTGGGGTGTTATGCCGTGTTGCGCTACCTGTGATCATCTGTGACACATCTGTCAGATCTGCCCTAATGATGGACAATGCAACGCTGTCCAAAACGTTGGCTAAAGAAGGAGGTAGTGCAACACGGCATAACACCCCAAGAACGTGAAATCTAAAAACGTATCTTTTTTATTATAATATATCTTACCAAGTACGATAAAAAAATTGCGAATATATAAAAAAAGATTTAGATATATGCTGAAACAATGATTAATGATTACTAAATAGATATCGTTTATATTAATTCATTCATTCACCTTGAACACCAATAAAAAATAAATAAAAAAAGCAAGGAACGATTTTAGTTTTCTGGTAAATTTTGATACTTTTTTTACACAATTCCTCAATGTTGGGAACCAATCTGTCAAATTTATTATAGATTGTTGTTTTTACGCGTTTTTATTCTACATGTCATTTCCTGGAACCAATGTATTGCGTTAAAACAAGATCGGGTTTATCCTATAAATGAACTAAATTTGCATAAAACGTAACGATTTTATTTTTTATTAATTAAGTCTGATTGCTACAATGTCTAAAATTTGTAATATTTAATTAAATGAAGACAATATTAGCGAAACTCAATCAAAATCTGAAGACAGAAAAACCAGAAAGAGATATTGGTTCCACTGGGACACGAACCCAGATACCTTAGCATTCATGGCCAACTGCTCTATCGATTGAGCTATGGAACCCATTTCCAATTCGTTCACTTTTAACTGTATCATACTTCGGCTAAGAACTACCAACACTATCTTCATTTTTCTTAACGCACATATTATTGGCTGCCATCTTTATATATGATTGCAAGATTCAAATAACTCACTAAATGCTATCTAGATAGTGTCTGGATAAATGTTATCCATTTTATTTTTAATACGTGACATCTATTGACTTTTCTAGTTAATGTCAAGTCTAGGATGAATATTTTTATTTTTATAGAATTTAAGTATTATCTAAAAACTTCCCATGGATTGAAAGCAGGAAGTTTAACAAAAAGAAGGCTTACTTCTACTGATGAGTCTACCATTGAAAACAAAAATTATCCAAAAACTGTGCTCTCTTCGAAATCCAATATTAAAGAATAAATGTCTAAACAGACGAAAACGAAAGTACGATAAAAGTTATTTAAATTTGGGATTTACATCTGCTGGGAATTCAGAAGCTCCTGAGGCAATGTTTTTGATTGAGTGTTTTTATGAGTGAGTTTTCCAGAAGAATAGGTACCCCAATTTATCAAAACAAGCTATTACTGTTTTACTTCAGTTTTCAACAACCTATTTACGCGAAGCGGGAATTTCTAATCATGCAGCAACGAAGTCAAAGAGCAGGAACAGGCTTATATTGTGCCTGATATCAAGAAGATATGCAATTCACGGACTCAAAATCATCAACATCATTAGGTGCTGTATTGGCTCAGATTGGGAGAAACTGGGAGAAATTTGACCTCTCCGGTCGGACTCTATCGACCTCTGCTGGCTTGCACCACAGTTCGTAACCCCTGGAAGTATTGTCCCCCTGAATCCTACACACCAATCATATCCCTTTTCTTCCCAGAACTACTTATTTATCCTTTCTCTAAAATGACCCCCCAAAAGCATCCTCAAAGAAGACGTAGGCCCCGAAGGACCTTTTTTACGTAGGGCCTCCTGTAAAAAAAGTTTAAAAAGCTACATTTACGGTTGAACCTACGTATGAACTTCTGCCCCAGTGGAAAGAGTGAGTTTTCGTGATTTTTCAAGATTAAACGAAATATTACACAACTTTATTTACACCCTACGAGGCTGTAATCTAACGCAGTGTTCCGCAAACTTTTTATGTTCACGGTACACCTAACTAATCAAGAAATTTTAACGGTACACCAAAGAAAAAAAAACAAGGTAAATTTTGGATAGGATTGGCTAGGCTTATTACGAATAACGGCGAACTTTGAGGTTAAACTACGAAAGCTGCATGTCATCATAATTTAAAAAAACATCCCAGGTTTTGAATGGTTTGTTTGGCAAAGCAGGGTTTGTCTAGCCGGGTTTGTGTAATTATGATTGATATTTATCACATAACAGTGACAGAATGAACGCGAACTGTCACCGAATCGGTTCGAGAAGTGAATTTTAATTTTGCGCAATTGATAATTAAAATGCATCTTTTTCCGCCGCCACCAAGCCAAAAAGTTTCCTTTTATAGTAATTACGGCATATCTAATTTTTTTTTCTAAAAATTATTCGTAATAAGCGTGGCCAATCCGAACCAAAATTTACCAAAAATAATATTTTATTAATATTTATTATTAAAATCAATATAACATGAAAAGATGTTTAATGCGAAATGTGAGCCTGTTTAACCGAACACAGTCGATCAAAATTTGGAACAATCGTTAAGGGCCAGGTATCAAACCGCGCTAACGCTGCAGTTAGGTATTTCTTGTATCTAAGATATTCAAGATGGATGCCGAAATTTTGCATTTTGACATTAGATCCGAGTTCAGTGCACTTCCAAACGCCCGAATCCTGATATTGAACCAAATCGGTAGATAACTAGAGAAATTCAAGATGGATGCCGAAATTTTCCATTTTGACATTAGATCCGAGTTCAGTGCACGTCCAAACGCCCTAATCCTGATTTTGAACCAAATAGGTAGATATTAGAGAAATATAAGATGGATGCCGAAATGTTGCATTTTGACATTAGATCCGAGTTCAGTGCACCTCCAAACGCCCTTATCCTGATTTTGAACCAAATAGGTAGATAACTAGAGAAATTCAAGATGAATGCCGAAATTTTACATTTGGACATTAGATCCGAGTTCAGTGCTCGCCAATACTCCCTAATACTGATTTTGAACCAGATCGGTAGAGAACACGAGAAATTCAAGATGGATGCCGAAATTTTGCATTTTGACATTAGATTCGAGTTCAGTGCACTTCTAAACGCCAGAATTCTGATACTGAACCAAATCGGTAGATAACTAGAGAAATTCAAGATGGATGCCGACATTTTTAGATGTCAAAATGCAAAATGACTTCAGTCCACCTTCAAACTACATTTGATAGAAATCAGTAAAAAATTTAAATGTTGACATTATTACCTTATTCTCCTTTTCTTCCATTGGGTGGGTCTATTTTTATGGCACGGTAAGCAAGGCTTCCTTTATTTTTACCCATTTTGAAGGTACATGAAGTTTAAAAATAAATAAAATCTGTAAAACTGTAAATCAAGTTAAAAATAATTTATTAGATAATAATAAATATATTTTATTTCTACTTACCCGGTTTCTGTAACACCTATCTCCTCAATGATTTCTTCAAAAATCAAAGACACAGCGAACAAAATTGCCGCGAAAAAAATATGCGTGCTCCCGCCGTGACCGCTTTCTCACAACTGAATGAATTCTGTGAAATTCAACAGACATTTAGACATCGCGCGGCGAATATTATTCCGCCATACATTTTTGTATGGCGGAGGATAGTTGAAAAATTCAGAAAGTTTAGGCGAATAACAATAAAAATCTAGATACACTGAAGTGCTTTAAATTTAATAGCGTGTTTTAACATAATGTTTACTCTGAGATCACGGAAGGATTTTTGTTAAAAACGTTTACAACAGGTTCAGGAGAGATAATCGCGAAGGCCTTTTTCAACGTTTTAACTAAAGTTGCAGCATGTATAACTTATAGAATTTGTAAGATTACAGTAAAAAAAGTTTAATCACTAGTAACTTTACACATTTTTCTAACTACCCCTATATAATTTTCTAGTATTGCTGCTACTAGATGCGGATGCTACTGATAATGCGGAGCGATGTTTTCCAAACCCTACCCTTAATAACGCTGCTCGCATCTCTTCGTCGATCGTCCTCAGGCGTTCTTTTTTTTTTTGACTTTATCGTAGTGAGAGTTGAAAACCCCAATTCGCATAAATAGGTCGTGGCAAATGGTAATAGAATTGCAATAGCTCGCTTTGACAGCAGTGGATACTCATTTTTTTACGTTGAGCCAAAAATGTGCTAACTCTGTTTCAGAAAATTTTAATTTTAGTGTCCGATCAGTTTTAAGCTCCATGATTTCTTCCTGCTCGTTTATTGGTAAATGTCCAAGGGAAATGCTTTCAGAAAATGGATTTCTTACCCAGTCCATAGGTTGCAGGTCACACTTAGGAAAATATGAGTTCATTTTTTCTGCTAACAGCTCCAAGTGTTTCACTATCAAAGCCTGCACTTTTTTTTCTGAATCGGCAGCCATGACATTTGGAAACATTTCGTTACTACCATTGGTAGCGTGGCTGATCCATAGCACCAACTTAGCGCGAAAGCTTTCAATCTTGTCCGAAGACGTTAAAATGTTACAATTTCTTCCTTGCATTTTTTTGTTCAGCTCATTTAATTGAGCGAATATGTCCGCCAGATATGCAAGTTTTGCTACCCATTCTTCTTTTTTAAATAGAGAAGCAAAGTCTGAACCCTGGGTTTCTAGAAATGTCTGGGTCTCATTTTTCAGCTAGTAAATCCGAGAAAGCACTTTTCCGCGAGAAAGCCATCGTACTTCTGTATGAAACAGAAGTGATTGATGATCTGCTCCCATTTCCTGACACAATGCATTAAACAGACTAGAGTTCAGCGGTCGCGACTTGATGTAATTGACAATTTTGACGACTAAGACGACGAGTAAGACAGACAACAATTCATCAGGCAGAGACTTCGTCATCAGTGCCTCTCTATGTAAAAAACAATGTAAATTTTTAATATTAGAATTTTTTTCAGAAGCCCTGGTTATAAATCCCCTAATTTTTCCTGTCATAGCTGCTGCTCCGTCTGTGCAAATGCTTAAGCAGTTGCGCCATTCCAAATTATGTTCACTGAAGTACTGGTTTGTTACTCTGAATATTTCTTCTCCGGTGGTATAACCAGGTAGTGGCAGACAAAATAAAAACTCCTCTTTTATTTCATATCCATCCGTGTACCTCACATTTGTGATGAGATGCGCGTGACCACTGATATCAGTAGACTCGTCGACTTGTAGCGCGAAAACTCCACTTAGCCTTAATTTTTCAATTAACGTTGATTGAATGTCGGTGGATATTTCATTAATGCGACGTGAGATCGTATCTGCTGACGCAGGTATTTTTTCGATTTCCTTAGCGGCTTCTTGGCTAATCATAATTTTGACAATTTCTTTGCAGACAGGTAAAATTAAAGTTTCAGCGAGAGAATGAGGTTTCTTCGATTTAACCAGCATATTAGCGATCACGTAGCTTGCTTTTTGCGCTTTGCTTGATGAATTGAAAGACGAACTCATGAGAGTTACCTTTTTCTTAGACTGGTCTTTCATACGTTGAAAGAAGGCTTTATCTTTGTGAGCCACCGATGGGTGTTTAGTTGTTAAATGTCGTGAAAGTTTACTGGGCACCATCGAATTATTAGCCAAAGTTTCTCCACAAACAAGACATTTTGGGATTGGGCACGATGCGTCACCGCAATATATAAACCCATAACGCACATAGCTCTCATCGTATTTCCAATCAAAAAGCTTAGGTTTTTTCTTCGTTGACTCTGCTTCTTCTTGGGAATCATTAGTTTCACTTGACAAACTTGCGGTACGTTTAACGAATTTATTCATTATATACACGTAATATGGGATATTTTTTTGCAATTAAAAAAGTCAATTAAGTTCGCGACGACACAACCAAACACTAGCATTAACGAATGACTACTAAACAAGGGGAGCAACGTCGCCGTCGTAATGCGTAATGTTATGTTGTCACGCGCATGCACCCCGATAGCTCGTGCGCAATCACGTGATAATGTAGCAATAGCACCCCACTTATGTAGTGTAGCACACGTGATAATGTAGCTTAGCGGCGTAGCACACGGCCACTTCGCAGCGATCGAGTCCCACCCACGCCACCTCCGGCCGCCGCGCCGCACAGAAAAGTAAAGACCGATTTACAGAGCATTTTGTGAGAAGTGACGCGGGACTCGCGGCACACTTACAAATGGTCACGGCACACCAGTGTGCCGCGGAGCACACTTTGCGGAACACTGATCTAACGCACCAGTGACGGTAAATTTTTATGTCACGTGGAAACCACATATTTCTGAAATCATTTAAAATATGGTAATAATAATTACTACAAGAAAAATATTACATGGTTTATACTTGTGAGATGTTAAATATTTCCAGGAAGGTTTGGATTTCTGGAGAATTTTCTCCTTTAAACCCCATATTTATTTTCTTATACTTTTAGATGTTGTAAAAAAGCTCTTTGATTATATTCAGATTTATTTATTGTTATCAAGTTTAATTTGTAGAACTCCATTTTAATTTTTATTTATTTTATATATTCAATAATTTTATTATTAAATTAATAAAAACAGTTTATTTTTAAACAAGTTCTGCTGGTAATTATTATTACGCGTGACAGCTGTTTCGCCTTCTGAGGGCATTATCAAACTGTTTGATAATGCCCTCAGAAGGCGAAACAGCTGTCACGCGTAATAATAATTACCAGCAGAACTTGTTTAAAAATAAACTGTTTTTATTAATTTAATAATAAAATTATTGAATATATAAAATAAATAAAAATTAAAATATTCAGATTTATATTCTTAAACATCGTTAGGATAAATATTACCTGGATATGTTGTGAAAGCTGTTTATCTACTCTTATACCACAATCACAATAACGTTAATAATGCTGCAGCTCTTTCGAAATATGAGACAATGTACGTAGATCTGTTTCCTCCAAAGGAAAGGAAAAAAATCATAATTTTCTTACATCTCTCTTTCCCTCACCGCACCGTGACGTATCCGTAGACACTTACGGCCTTACTAAAAAACCCCGTGAAAAATTTATTCAATTGACAAACGGCCGCGGATGTGAAAACATTACTAATTAAAAAAATGTTCTTGGAAAAAAATACACACCGTTTACACAACCTGGGGGGCTAGTTTATCTCTGTTTTAGGGATGATGTCTGAACGAAATTTGGAATTTTCCAAAGTATTTTGAATGTTCTATATATTTCTTATTTTTGAAGGTGCCGTAAAAACAAATACCATTTTTAAAAACCAGATAAAATTACCTATTCGATTTGTGTATTTGAAATACAGTATAGTTTAAAAAAACTGCCATATTTTAAGATTTAAACATGGAAAAATGTGTAAAATAATTTCTTACCAAAACATTTTTGATGAAAGTGTACAGAAATATTTAAAAAATTAAAATTTAAAAAATACAGACCTTTTATATAATGAATTTGAAATGAAACTGTTACCTCACTTTTTCCTCGTGCATACAATCAAAAAAATATTAAAAATTTCAAAGTTTTTTTTAATGCCAAAAAAATAACCTTAATCTCTGACATTTCAACACATTTCTTGCACCACTAAAGATGTTAATTTCTTTGATAAGCTTACCAACACGTGAATTTGATATTAATATTTAGAAAAACCACCACTTTTATGAAATTCTCATAAAATAAATATCATTAAATGTAAATATGAATTTTTATGTATCATATAAAAAACTTTTTGACATTTCAACTTTGAAAGTACAATTATTGTTATTATAACTTCACTAAAACTTATGAAAAACCACAAAAAAACACGGTAAATATATCAATTATATGAATATAAGAGTGAATTAGTCATATTAATAAAAATTACGATCACTTTGGTAATATTACGAAGCACGTACGCAAATAATCTTTCTCGGCTTAAAATATGTTTTCACTGCGAACAGCGAATGCACCGGCGCCCCCATCTAGCGGCCATGAATGAAAACATTAAAAACAACAATTTTTTATGGACATTACTAAAAATTGCACTGTTGCCAAACTTTAAAATCTGTTTTAGCGTGAAATTCTTTATTGGTAGAATTTCGTGTTTTAGTGTAAATTTGTTGTACGGATGTTGCTACAAAAACACAGGTCATCGGTCGTGCTGTAGTTTTTTTTAGTAAGGCCGTTACAATACTACCGTGACGATAATTTTGAAAGTAAGGAATATAGTTGTAAGGATAATATTGAAGTGTGTGTGAATTCCAAGAATTCAAAAACTTTAAATTTTAAGGCGCTGATGGTTTTGCTTTCGTTCTTAAACATATGCTGCATCGCTTTCTTACACACTAAATAACAACAGTCGAAAATGAGACCAACTGTGAACGTATGTCTGCACCTACCCCCCCCCCCAAAGGAAACATACAATCAGTATCATACATCTCCCTCATACGTGTAAATAAAATGAAACGCAATTCCCGTCGCCGTGGTTGAGCCGTAATAAGATGTATCTGATTCTTCCAAACGAAAAAAAGTAGCACTTCGGATGAAACAGTCAGACATGTTTTGTTTGTATCATCTTTGTCTCACCATTATTTAATGTGTAAGAAAGAGCTACAGCATTATAACGATAAGGAATGTATATTTATTGATTTTTGAAGTGAAACTTCTTTAGCCTCATTGTGATTTGAAATTCGGATGAAATGGAAGTGCGTCACTAAAATTTATTATTTGACTGGTCCTCGGTTCTAATATAATGCGGTAAATTCTCCTCCGACTCCGCGCGAGCCTCCGATGGCGTAGCGGCGTAAAGCGCCTGACTCTCGGCGCCCAGAGGGACATCCAGCGAACGGAGGTTCGAATCCTACCAAATCCAAAAAAATAAACTTTTTTATTTTTGTAAAATGAATATCCAATCTTCAAACCTCTTTCTAGTTTCACTTCTACTGCGTGTGAATTGCACTCTGATTTTTTTTGCCGTTACGGCTTCGTAACTGTGAATCGCCACGCTAACTACAAAAGCGCTCGTTACATATTGTCATATTTGGTTTAATAATATTGACGTAAAGGTCACTACTCATCTGTACATTCTAGACCCGTAATGCATCTAGTTCGGTATCTCTGCCACGAGTATTGGAAAACGAATTATTTGTGAAGGGTGATTAATCAAGATACCGACCGATAAAGAACAATGAAAAATAATGCTGACAAACTCATTTATCTAGATATCTGAATAATAGAAAGATTAATGATGTTTACCTCAAAACAAAATACACCTAAAATATTAAAGGCAGCCTATCACTCATATATATTCAATCTCTGCTGAACTCCAGACCGATAGGGTGAAGGAGCCTGGGAAGGCCAAGATTAATATGGTGTGACAACGTCCTCAAAGACATATCTACCTTGGAGCTTCTAAACTGGAGAGACCTGACACAAAATCGAGATGAGTGGAGGAAGACTCTCGAGGAGGCCATGGCAAGACCCACCAGGGGTTGTAGAGCCAAGAGTGATGATGATGATTCATATATTTATATAACATCACTGTACCCTGTGTATAAGAAAAACATGTTGAATACCTACCCTTTTTACGTATCGAATATTGTTGAACGATTTTATTTTACAAATGGTAGCTGAAGAAGAAAAAAACCTCTAACTGTGAGCTCTGCCATCTTGATATTTTTCATAAATATTCTATTTCGAATTTTTAAGTTAAAGCTACTTTTTTTAGCACGTGCCGTGATTGTTATCGATAAATATTACCAGAGAAAGAGAGATGAAATATGAATTTATCTGTGATTTAAGATAATACGCAGTATTATAAGTTTAAAATGTTTAACTGTTTCAAATAGAAGATTTCTTGCTGTTTTGAAATACTGGTGAAATCTTAATACATAAAACAAAGTCGGGTTAGTTACACTATTTATAACTCGAGAACGGCCGGGCTGATTTTGATGATCTTTGATTTGTTGGATTTGTCTCCGCCCCGGATAGGATAATAACTATTAAAACATCACAAAAATTAACGAAAAATATAGTTATTAAGAAAATTATTTTCCCCATACATTTTGCATGGAACGAATTCTCATATTTGAAAGAGCTGCGGGCATTTTGTGATAAGTACCTATAATATTGAACTGTGAGTGAATTCCAAAAATTAAAAAACGTCAAATGTCAATGCGCTAATTGTTTTGCATTTGTTCTTAATCGTGTAATGCTGCTCCTCTTTCTTACACACTAAGTATCAATAGCCGAAAATGAGACAAACGGTGAACGTATGTTTGCACCCATCCAAATGAAAGACACAATAATTACAATAAAAATCCCTCGCACGTATAAAGAAAATGAAAAGCAATTTTTTTTACATCAGCTCCACACAGGAGGCCCCGAGAAAAAATATTTTCCTCAGGACCAATGTCATCCTAGGGGATGCTGTGTGGAGGGTTTTATGGAAGAGAAGGATGGAAAGTTCTGAGAAGGAATAAGGTATGAGGGGTGGGTAGGAATCTGGGGTCAATGGGTCCGGGAGTGATGGACGTATGAATCCATCCCTCCAACTGCGGTGCAAGGCGATGGGGCGAGAGTCCAGCTGGAAAGGCCTTCCTTAACCAGTCTCTCTCGATCCGGCCGGCCATGCAGCAGGTGGGCAGACGTATTCGCCGCCAAGACCCGGACAAACCCGGCCACCCCATGAACCCGGGCACCCCTGCTAAATCACCAAACGTGGCGAACCACTTGGGTTGACCTATGACAGAGGTGTTGGTTATCCAATAAATGGTTCCCGGGGCGGCGGCACCCGTAACCACCTCCCAAATTCCCGTAAGTAAGTGGAAAAGTAAGAAAATCACAAAAAATATATATCCGTACACAACTCCATCTCTGATACTGACAAAAACAAAACACGGACAGTTGCGCATTGCTGATTGCTTCGTTGTGTTATTTTTAACTTAATAAAAAAACTGAATTTAATTCCACAGTTATTGATTCTGAGGCGGTACGAAGTTCGTCGGGTCAGCTAGTTGTATAATAAAATAATAAGGTCGTTCACATTGTAAATAAATGTTGGTATCAACTTTTTGTTGGTTTAAATCAAACATTGTTGGTATCAACAATTTACCGCCGTCCCAGGAACCATTTATTGGATAACCAACACTTCTGCCATAGGTCAGGTCACCCAAGTGGTTTGCTACGATTGGTGACTTGTCTGGTGTGCCCGGGTTCATGGGGTGAGATTTGTCTAGGTCTTGCGTGGCAGCAGAGACTGGTTGAGAGAGACCTTTTGACCTCTCATACCCAACCCCTCATACCTTATTCCTTCCCGAACTTCTCCTCGCTTTACTTTCCATAAAAATACCCTCTACACAGCATTCCCAAAGATGACATACGCTCTGAGGGATTTTTTCCTTTGGGCCTTCCGTGTGGAGATAATGTAAAATAAAACATTACTTCCGAATTAGTAAGGAGTTTGAGGTTCTATTGATCGATAATGAGACCTTCGTAACCAAGTGCCATTTAAACCCGTGATGGGCTCCTGGGCATACTGAGTTTGAGCTGAGGGGGGAGGGGCGCATTGAGTTTAAAGCGTGCCCTTAGGGTATACAGAACTGAATCCGAAAACTGCAATGGGCTGCACTCGATGAAAGAATGCCAGAAGACTGGACATCCCAAAAAATAGGATCAAATAGGTTTTCTTTTTATTCTATTTATTTGAAACATGTTTCAACATAGTTTACTTTAAAAGTTTTTTCAGTAAACACTGATGAAATAAGTATTGTAAAGCGCTATTGGGATGATTTCTCACGAAAACCGCGCTGTAGACATAATGATACAAATATTATTATTATTATAAGTACAACGATGAACAGCGAAAACCATTGGTTTGGCGAAGGAATAGAATAAAGAGAACAGAAGGGAAAACGTTAGGCAGAACAATCAAGAACGTTCAAATCGTTACATGATAGAAATCCTTCCTTGAACTTGTTTGTGGTTAAGTCAATATCAAACACAACAACCTGTATCAAGTTCTAAGAAGAAACCGCAAGTTCATATAATACCGGACTATTATTACTAAAGAAGTCGTTTCTATAAAATACGTTCATTGTCCCGGCCTGTATTACAATAAAGTTTTGAACTGAAAACTTCTTTAGCACCGTTATGATTTGAAATTCTATGAAACGGAAAGGAGCGACACCAAAAATATACAAACACATACATCTATAGGATTTAGCCGGCGAGAGAATGAGATAGTATAATCGGTCTCCTCTTTGCACAATGCTTCGTAGCTTTTCCACTTCAGTCTGTCTACTTTAGTGTTCTGAAGGATTCACTTCTACGGCGTGTAAATTGCACAGTCTGTTTTTGAGGTGAAAACTTCTTTAGCACCGTTGTGAATTGAAACTCGATGAAACGAAAAAGCGACACTAAAAAGAGACAAACACATGTAACTATAGGATTTAAAAAACCTACCTTTTTGGGCTCTCATACCCTTAATTTACATACACCTTTCTGAGACTATCATACTTTTATCGCCTATGATATGTCTCAATCACACTTTTCTTACTGAATTCAAATTACTCGAATCCTTACACATCAATCTGTCTCTCGGAAGATCAAATCCTTGTACTACTACACCGCCCACCATTAAATGTTGCTTTCACTTTCCAAAATACACTCATTAAAGAATATATTATATATTAATATTAAAATATTTTTCACGATTAAATAACATGTGTTCACGATTATGTCCCATGCGTGCGAACTCAATCTAAATGTCTTTAAATAGACAATAAACAGTGTTAATTTCAAGCGACCTCCCAGTTAAGTATGGTCCTGTATTCATTCATTTTTAGGCAGCATTGCGTTCATTGGTTAAAACATTACACATATATTTTCGTATCGGTGATCAATGAATCGGTGTATGCAATTTTTAGCCATAAGATGTTTTTAATTGTTGGTCTAGCTTGTAGTTTTTCTAGTTTTTAGACATGTATTATAAGTTTGTACAGAGCCCTTGAGGTGATTTTTCACAAAAACGGCGCAATATAAATCGTCAAAATATTATTATTATTATTTAGTCTGCGAGAGAATGAGATATTATAATCGGTCTCCTCTTTGTGCGGTGCTTCGTAGCCTCCCCACTCTTGTCTACTTGAGTTTTGTGAAGGTTTCACTCTACCGCGCGTGAATTGCCACTCTGATTTTTTTAAATTGATATGGTTGTTAACCCAGGGTGAATGAGATCGGGTGTATCATACCCACTGATTTGTAAAACACTAAAATATTTCTTAACTGGAACTCGGCTGACTTAGTAGCTGGGGGGGGGGGTGTGGGGAGTGATTTAAAGTGACAGTAACAGTGTTGCGCCTGCGGCGGAGTAAACTCTATGTGCGCAATTTTTTTGTGTTACATATAAGACATATGTAACTATTGTACCCGGTGTAAGTATTTTGTGTTATTATATAAGACAGATTTATTTTTTAATTTTGTGTTCACAGTTGATCTCAATTTCCTTAATTTTTAGTTATTAAATCATAGTTTCTAAATATTGTTGATTTGTGCTTAAAAAATACTACCTTTTTTTTATAGAAATATAAATACTTTTATAAATAGAACTGGGTTAATTTATCATATTACCTCATTTTCTTAATGTTATTTAATATATTACTGCAGTTATAAGTATTATTCTAAAGTCATTTCAGTTATCAAAATAGACAATTCTATACGAGGGTATGTCAAACCCACCCCACAGCTGGTGGAACAATTTTTCACCTCATTCACGCCGGGTTAAAAGACTGCGTAAAATTTAAAACACGTTTATTAGTAAGGGGGTAGATGTATGGCTATATTTATACTTGCCAACTTTATTTAATCTTGAAATTTCTACTATTATTCCCCTTTTATCATCCGAAATAGTCGAGTCTCTCGTCTAAATATATAAACCAAGATCATCACCGCAGTTCTCTACTAACTGAGATATCTGTTAGCAGCTACGTATTATGTAGATACATTTTGTGTGGTATTATTTGATATGACCTTTAAATTATATTATTCACATGCTGTATCACAACATAAGAGGTTTTTGGTGTTGCCGGCTACGCAGCCATCAGGAGAATGAATATTGTAAATAAATAATCACCAGACTGGGAACATGGCGCAAGGTAAATGGCTTTTCTTCGCTAAAATATCGGCAATGAATATATTTTGTTAACCTTCCTGGGAAAACTTTAACGCCTTAACCTTGGCCTGAAAATTGACGATAAAGAGTGTATGCAAAAACCAGATAAATTCTTAGACTAATGGAAAAATATTTGTAATTCGCCGCCAGTTCATGGTCTTTCCCTTCATTAACTTCACACGGGTGGGCGGAAGAAAATTATTTTCATTATGGTCAATGTTCTTCTTTCGTATGGTGGGGGTCAGAGGGGGACATCTATGTAGGTCTGCGAGCCAGTCTAGGGCCTCAGGCGTTGATCTGAGGACTTCATCACTTAATTAATGCGTTGATCTGAGGACTTAATCTCGCCAGGGAATGAATAGATCGGGCATTCGTTTACCACATATTCGGTGGTCTACACCGCACCGCATTCACACATGTCGAATATTTAAGATGGAATAATCAGACAAAACCGGAAATATGTCTTTTTAAATCAAATTTTATTCGTATTGACTCTTTTCCATAAAAAAATATAAATGGTTTCGAAAGACTGTTCTTTTATCTAGTAGCTATGTTTTAAATTTCGAGAAAACATGTTTATCTTTAGTATCTACAATTAGGTTTTACCGTAGGTCCTTATGTTAAATTTGTTAAGTTTCAAACAAAATTTTGTATTTTACAACACACATTTCAAATCATGCAGTATAATAAATCAATAAATTATCTGGGAAAGCTATGTTTTCGAATTTTAATTTTATTTCAAATAAAATTATTTAAAAAAAGATACGCACATGTGTTTTGTGACGAAAATACTTCAGTTTGTCTATTTATTTACAGTCTTACAAACTAATGTATTTATGATTTTTTACATTCTTATTTTGCTTAGACATTATTGAAAAATTATAAATAATAAATCAATATTAAAATATAAATATTAAATTATAAATCAAAAAGTAATTACAAAAAGTACATCATTTTAATAGATAAGTTTTTAGATTTTCACGGCCAAAAGGTTTCGTTGTTAGTTTTTGGGGTGTTATGCCGTGTTGCGCTACCTCCTTCTGATCTGCCCTGATGATGAACACTACAACGCTGTCCGAAACATCGGTTATAGAAGGAGTTAGCGCAACACGGCATAACACCCCCAAAACAAACAACGAAAATTATTTCAATAGTTTTATCATCCCACCTTTCAGCATTTTTGAATGTAGGTAGGTATAAATTAAAGCAAATTTTAAATGAAATGAAATCGATATTGAGTTATTATTTTAAAAAGCTGGTACGGAGAATAATTAATATTTCTTATTGGAACCGCCCTGTACGGTCGTCAGAACGTCTTTCGACGAAGTATGAATTCTCTGTGTAGGCACAACGTCAATCCGTTCACTTTATCATATTGATCGCCAATAGAGTTTACGATAAAAGTTTACGGGGGGTCTTGTAAGAGATGGGCATTTCCCACGTTGTCCGATTGTCTCACAAATTTCCACCTGTCTTCTGTGGTAGGACGTAATCGGGGAAGCCTCTCTCTCAGAAGGGCTCTCAGAAGGGTTTTCGGGACTTCAAGCGGCATACAGGGTGAGAACGACTTCATCCTGCAAAGGTTGTTTTCATTTTCATTTTTATTTTTTTACTATTGTAATTTTAATATAATACGAGTAAATAGTATATGTAAGGTCATTATTGGTCATGTATACCCTATCAGAAAAGAGAAGTTCTTATCCGTGCCTGATAAGAGAGCCACGATTCTTACTTAGGTTGTATGTTACAAAATCTAACTAACTAACTACAACTAACTGTTACAATATATAAAACATTTACTTTTAGTATAAGTTTTTTTTTGATTAATTGTTTGATTATTTATTTGTTCTGATTGGTTGATGGTACAGCGCAATTCAGAAGAAAGGTTATTATAGTTTTTTTATGGCTTTGACGAGCGTGCGTAAAGAAGTTTAACTTCAAAAAAAGAATCATCGAAATCTGTTGGCGTAATATTGAGTTATTCGTCCATTTGTCGCGCACATACTTATTGCAAATTTAAGACATATATGGTTTTCTCATAGATTCCATTATCAAAACTGAACCAAATTAAAATGGGACCTCACGAAAAGCACCAGCTTTCTAATAAAAAAAGAATCATCAATATCGGTTCACCTAATCGAAAGTTCTGAGGTAACAAACATAACAAAATAAAAAATAAATACCGTCGAATTGATAACCTCCTCCTTTTCGAAGTCGTTTAAAAAATAATTTCGTACGATTGTTATTTTTGGAGTCGGTGTCAGCCAAGATCTCCACATTTCACCTATAACTACCTTTGTATGTAGTTACCTTGGCTGACACCGACTCAAAAAATAACAATCATACGAAATTATTTTTTTACTTTTTAGTGGATTTTTTGAAGTAGTTTTTTGTTTTGTTAAAATTTTTGTTTATTTTATTACAGTCTAATTGTTTCGCATTCAATCTATCTGTGACTACATTACGATTACTACTTGTGTTGTTAGTCGTAAGCAGGGGGGGGGGGTATAATTACGATCCAAAATTTTATCTGAATCGTTGTCTGACGTCACAAGTTCGCAGCTACCACATCCATTAATAGGAAACTTTGATTTATCTGTTGAAAAAAAACTGTTGAATTTATTTGGTTTATTTACGTTTGACATTTACTCATGCGACGCAATAGTTCCTTGCTTGTCAAGACTCGTACGGTACTGACGTCAACGTACATATTTTTTTGCTTTCAAAATGCAAATCCGAAAGCTGTAGAGATGTTGATTCAATGCGATATAAGGGATAAAGAAGATTATGAAGGGATACAGTAGTTTTATATTACGTGATTTGTTCGCGAACTTCGATTAATGTTATGAGTATATTTATTTCAGAATGTGAACGTGATTTCAGAGCCCTGCAGTATGCCGATTGCTGTTAAAGGATTACAAAATATTATGAAGAAAATCTGTGATTCGTTTTCACTGACACTCATTGAGTATCGAATCAATCCAGGAATTATCGTTGCAGGATTTTTTGTTAAAAAGGAATTGAAAGCTACCGGAGGTTGTGATTAATGTAAATCATCTTCACTATCGATGAAACACAAGACCTTTAAGTCTATAATAGCCAGGTAATATTTTGAATGATGACCAGACAACTCAGAATAAAACCAACTCAGAAGCATCTCAGAAAAGTCATTAAGAGTTTTTTTTTATGAGCACTATCATTTTACTTTAAATTTTTATTTTTTTTATTAATGTATATATTATTTCTCGACCCTACGTCTGGTGTTTCTCAGTTTTCATAATTATTATTGTACATACATATATTTATTTTTTCCACTTTTCTTGTTCTTTTTTTTATCTCATTTTTATAATAATAATAATAATAATTGCATGACTTCTATAGCGCCATTTTCGTGAGAAAATCACCTCAAGGGCGCTTTTTCTTATCTGTTTATTTTATATACTACACAGCATTAGACAATATATTTAGTTCCTATCTCTATATTAGATTAAAAAAAATTAGTTATTATTAATGATTATTTAGGCATGATGTGAACATTTGTTATTGGATTATAACCTAATTATTATAATTTATTGTTTTCTTTAGTGCATGTAGTTATTATTCTGTAAATGTTCCTAATAAAATAAAATAAAATAAAAATAAAATAAAGAGTGATGATAAATTACCGGCTATTTTAAAATTATTTTTTATAGTTTTTAATACCTTTTTGAGGTGTTTCTGAGTTGGTTTCATTTTGAGTTAGCATGGAACCATTTTTTATAACACTAAATAAAATTCTTTAACATGTTATTATGAGTTTTTCTGTTTTAAGCAGAGAAATGTCAAAATTCGATATTGTCGTAAGAAAGAATAATCATATTTGAAAATTTTTGTCCTTTACAGGAATTGAAATTTCGAGTAATTTTGGATTATTTTTACGACAGTTTTTATTTCACAGGGTAACGGCGGGTTTCTGTCTGATAAAGCGCCGTCCTGAAAATGAGCCGTAAAGAATGATACTATAAAACTCATTTTCCCAAGACAGCACTTTGTCAGATGTAGCATTGTTGTCTTGAGGGAATATTTCGACATTTCAAATATTTTGTTTTTAACCACCGATGCAAGGATCGGTGTTTTAAGTTTGACGTGTCTGTGTTTCTGTCTGTATGTCTGTTTGTCTGTCTGTGGCATCGTAGCTCCTAAATGAATGGACCAATTAAGATGCGATTTTTTTTTGTTTGAAAGCTGACGTGATCGAGATGGTTCTTAGCTACAATTTATGAAAATCTGATCAGGCGTTTCAAGGTCATCAGTTCTTCTTTGTGTCGGGGGTTACTTAAAATTTTGAAAATTTTAATTATTAAAATAGTATTTTAGGCTAATGAATTGAGTAGGCTCCGAAAGAAAATTATATTGTCTATGGTTGCACCATTTTTTTGTCTCCTCTATTTTCATCTTTGATGTGTTACGTCACAAATCCCCATAGAAAAAAAGGTTGACAAATATTGGCATATCATGGTTAAATAGTGTCGAAAGTTGCCCCAAATAAAAAGCCCGAACTTATAAATCTAGTGAGTTGCTTGGTTTATTTATGGTGGTAAGATTTAAAGTACATATTTAGAAAGGAAGTGTCACTTCCATATAAAAAAAGGCTGAAGAGTAACAAATTGTTATAACATCAATTTAGGTTATTAAGAAGAAAGATAAATCGATCTAAATAAATCCTTATGACAACACCACAAAAAGGTGGTCATTATTCTCAGGGCCAGCGGTCCCAATTGGAGCAAAGCGTGGAGTCGCCAAAGCGCTGAAAATATTTTTTCTCCTCACACATCGCCCTTCAGATTTTTTTCATATGAGCAAAAATTTTAACAAAACAAAAAACGACTTAAAAATGCACTAAAAAGTAAAAAAATTATTTCGTACGATTGTTATTTTTGGAGTCGGTGTCAGCCAAGGTAACTACATACATAGTTACATAGGTGAGATGTGGAGATCTTGGCTGACACCGACTCCAAAAATAACAATCGAAGGAAATTATTTTTTTCACTTTTTAGTGCATTTTTTGAAGTCGTTTTTTGTTTTGTTAAAATTTTTGTTAATTTTTCGATTTTTAGTGACGAGCGTGAGTAAAGAAGTTTTTCTTCAAAAAAAGAATCATCGAAATCTGTTGTCGTAATATTGAGTTATTCGTCCATTCGTCGCGCACATACTTATTGCAAATTTAAGACATATATGGTTTTCTCATGGATCACATTGTCAGAACTGAACCAAATTAAAATGGGACCACACGGAAAGCACTAGCTTTCTAATAAAAAAAGAATCATGAATATCGGTTCACCCAATCGAAAGTTCTGAGGTAACAAACATAGAAAAAAAAATCGAATTTATAACCTCCTCCTTTTCGAAGTCGTTTAAAAATGGCGCTACTCAAACTTAAAAATCATCAAAATATTTTTAGTTAGAGTCATTACCTACCTAGGTGTCTACTGGTTTTGACAAGGGGCGCCAAATTTTGTTTTATTATTCTGGATATCATCCTTGGAAGAAGCACGGTCACCGAGAAATTTGAATAATAGGTATTTTACCACACTCTTGCTGTCATTGTCGCTGTTACTCAACCCAATACTGAAGGAAACATACAACTGAACTTCGGCTGATAATACCTAAATAAATCGTTAAAATCGAAGTTTTGTATTCCTCATTATTCTCCTCCCAAACTGGAAAGATTTTTATTTTTATTATTTTTTATTTTATGTGAATACCTTACAAGAGTCCCAACTGCTCTCGTCTGGAGCCAGTGAGACTATGGCATCCCCGATTGGGGTATGTTGTGAGGCTGAAGGTAGTGGGGAGGGAAAGAGATGGGATAGGGGAAGGTGGGGAAGTACCTGGCTATTCAGATCTGGTCACCAAACACTGCTAAAAGCCATTTCCAGCAACGTTTCAATTCCGAATGGTGGTCTTACACCAGGGCGATACTGAGAGTATCTTCCACTCCGGAACGTGCCGCAAATATACTATATATTATTTTTATTGAATTAATTGTGAAATAACACAAATTAATCAAATAAAATTTATTTGCCACGCCGGGATTCGATACCGCTTCCTTCGGATTGCGAGTCAAGAGCCTTACCGCTAGACCACGCCGGCCGTATTACCAACTGTGCTGGAACTACCTACTCTATTAGAATAAAATATTCTATGTTTGTACGTTTTGATTTTTTTAATACATTGTATAGTTTGTATTCCAAAATTTTGTTGATGGCGTTAAAATTATGCATTTTTAACGATTTTTGAAGTGTCCTAACTGTCCTAACAAAAAAACACAACGTACCTACACGATAGTAGTCGACATCCACATGATTAAAAAAAATATTTGCGTTAGTTCAAAATCCAGAGAGTAAATCGGGGAAAATGTTGTATAGACAAAACGCCGCCCGATTTCCTTTCTAAAAGTCGAGTCTTTTTAGTTTTGCTCTGAACTCAGATGAGCTGTTGATCTTTCGCAATGTGAAGGGAGTTTATTCCAACCTTTCAAGCATGTTACTGCAAAAATCATTACATACAGGTTCTCATGTTAATTTATGTTGTCTCTCAACGTACTATGAGATAAATCTTTTCAATTCAACAGCATGTTTAAAAATATTTAACGCAATAATTTTAAAATATTATTTGATAACGTGGACCTCTCTGGGTGCTTTACCCGTGATGTAGCCCCTGTACGATGTAATCAAATCCAATAAAATATTTTAAAAATATATATTATAAGTAATAATATAATACTAAGATGAAGTAAAATAAAATACATAAAGGCGGTAATGAAAAAAAATAATAGGCAAATATTTTAAGGTACGGTTGTTTATAACGACGTGTGGTAGTGGTATTGTGTATTACGTGTTTTATTATTTTGTGTTATAATTTTTTTCTTTATTGCCTATTTTGTTCTTTAAAGCGAGATATAACCACGTTTATCGGTAGTTTGCCCGAGGCTCACATTTTAAATTCGTGATTGAATTATCATTTTTATTTCCATGCCTAACAAGGTGTGCGAGTTATTTATATTTTAGATTAATAAAAACAGTACGTTACTGTAATTTTTTTTAACGAACGATGCCTTTAAAAAATTATAATACGTTTTACAACTAAAGTTAACGGTGAGAAACAGATTTTATTTTTCTAGATGGTGAATTAATAACTTCGGGAGGTATTCATTTAGAAACATCTTACATATTTGTAACGCGTTCTTCAAAATTAATTAAAATGAACCCGGCGGAAAGGTCGAATCTCCAGGTCTACTAGGATGAATTCTACCGTACGTCCGTCCAATATGCCGCCGTGACGAGGACGCATATTTGTTTACACACTTTCTTCACTTACGTCGTTAAGATTCCCACATTATTTTTTATCTTCTCCTTTTCTTTGATAGGGCAAATTCGACAGTAGGTCCGACCAATATACGGGTCGCGAGTCGCAATTTGTACACACGGCATCTTTAGTTAAGTCGTTAAGGTTCTGAATATATTTTAGGATATAGTGTCGTCTTAATCTATCTTTTAATTTTGAATCAGATTTTTTTTCCCCCTAATTTTTTGTATCGAGGGAAAGAGTTTTTTATGTTTTTATTGACTGGTGTGTGTCTATGTCCAAAATTGTGCTTACAGTCTGAGTTTTATGTTTTTTTGTAAGCTTTTCTAAGTGGTTAACTAACTTTTAATCAAAAATGTAGTTCCGTAGTGTTTTATGTAAAATTGGCGTACATATATCTAACATGTCATACATGTTAAATATTTGGTATGTGTCAGTAATTCTTTGTTTTTTAAGTACTAAAAAGTACACCTTGTTCTTTTTCTCCGTTATTTTTTTAAGATCACTCTTAAAGAACTAAAGTAAAAAAAAGGGTTTTACAATGTTTTTAATATAATTATTTTACATGGACACTCATTTTTTACTCCAATTAATGAATTATCTACTTCTTAAACCTCCAACAGCACCCAACGATGCGTAAGCACTAACAGGTAATCGTTGGTATTCAAATAAAGATGTGTGGAGAATTGATTATCATTTTGATGGACGGTATTGGAACAGTAAAAGGACTAATGATCACGTTATTTATTCCTTACTTAGCAAAGTACCCACTTCCTCGTTATAATATCAAACAAATATATGTATATACTGGTAGGTAGTAGGTACCTACCAACATATTATGAAATTGTATAATTGTAATCCTTGTATATGAAAAATATATCAATAAAACAAATCATTTGCTGCGATATAGGTATTATTATTTTTTTTTTCATATACAAAGACGTCGTTGGCTGAACGCAGCGGAGTTCTGTTTTAACGCTTTTTTTATTGTTTTGTATTTCGTGTGTAAATTAGTTTGTACTTTCCGATTCCGTTTCTGGATAGTAGCCGTTTGAATCTGTTTATTTGGACTTCTTTAATTGCATTTTTTTCCATATTATCGTTTCTTTGGATAAATTGTACAATTACTTATTTCGAATAAATGAAATGTTCATAGATCTACACTCAGTATATATAAGGACACATTGTACACGAATAATTTATTTTGCGAGAATCATATTATAAACCTCTGCCATAGGTCACCCCAAGTATTTAGCTACGATTGGTGACTTAGCAGGGGTGCCCGGATTCATGGGGTGAGGTTTGTCTGGGTCTAGGCGGCGGATGCGTCTGCCCACCAGCTGCACGGCAGGACGAATCGAGAGAGAATGATTGAGGGAGTCCCTTTGACTTCTCCAGCCGTACTCTTGATGAATCTGGGATGAATACATCCGTCACTTACTCCGTCCGGACGTCTGTCACTCCTGGACACACTGACCCCTAGATTCCTATCCACCCCTCATACCTTTTCCTTCCCAGAACTTCCTCTCCTTCTTTTCCTGAAAAGACCCTCCACACAGCATCCCAAAAGATGACATAGGCTCTGAGGGGAATTATTTTCCTTAGGGGCTCCTGTGTAGAGCTAATTTAAAAAAATATAAATATAGCACGCGTTACTATGCCATTTAATAAAGATTTCTTTCTCAGAGCGTGTCCTTTCCCATTCGTCCCGTTCCCACTCCGCCTCCTCCACCTTCCCTCTCCCTATTCCACTCCCCCCCTTCCCCCTTCCCCCGTCCCGCGAACCCCCTTTCCAAGTTTTCCTCCCCCCTCCCAGATTGCCCTCCCCGATCCCTATTTCCCCTCCCCCCTCCCTCGAACCCCCTACCCGAGTTCCCCTCCCCACTCCCGCATTCCGTACATTCAGTCCCAGTACATTCAGTCTTCAAACAGTGCCTCCTATTGCAATTTATACAAATTTCATAAAGCCAGAGCTCACTAGTAGTTTTATACAAACCTTGTCCTGAAAATAACGAACACAAAAAAAGAATTATCCAATTTGGTGCAGTCGTTCGGAAGTTATGCACGTACATACATTTCTGCGATTCATTTTTAATGATTTAATTAATTTTTCGTAATTTCATGATGCCAGCACTATTGTATACAGAAACCATCGCGGGCATGCACACATCAAATCCCCAATTTCATCGCAATCGGATGAATGGTTTAGCAACGCATAGCGGACATACAAACATTTTAAGATTTTTATATATGTAGATGACTGCAAATACCCAATGTAATATAATCTATTATAGGTGGTACCTACCTATCGAACCAGGCCGGGGTCTTATTTGAATTTATGTTTGATTTTGATTTATTAAAACTGATATTGAATTTATGAGTGCTTTAGGGTAGCAGTGAAGCATTTAAGATGTTTGTTTGATGATGGATTAGATTTTCAATTGAATCTCAGATTTCAAAAATCTTTACAAAATTTCATTTCCGATGGGCACTAAGTTTTCATAAAACACTGTGTAACTGTTGGTTTCTCAAATAGAATATAATTAAGATCGTCAAACTTTTGTTTTGATGTCCCAAAAAAGTCATTTTGAGCGTTTAAGAAATCTGAAAAAGCAGGTAGGTTCCTAGTGTCTGGGAATATTCTTTTATCATCCAACAAAGTTCTAACCGAAGTCTATAATAAATTGATAACATGTAAAAAAATGTTTTTATTTTTGACAAATATTAAATGCTGATAAAAAAAATAAAGCAAAATCACACTTTAATAAGTCTTTATGTTACACTAAATTTTACAATACAAAATTGTAGGAAATTATCGAGGGCGAGTTATTCTGAGAAAAATCTACAAAGAAAATTTAGGGGGCGGGTGTGGTTGCCGCCACCCCGGGGACCATTTATTGAATATCATATTATATATCTCTGCAATAGGTCACTCCAAATGGTTCGCTAGGTGTGGTGACTTAGCAGTGAGGCGGATGCATCTACCCATCAACTGCGTGACAGGCCGGATCGGAAGAGAGTGGTTGAGAGAGATCTTTTGATTTATCCATTAGGACTCTTTGGGAACATCGCCTTGCACAGCAGAGGGAGGGATAGATTCAGACATCCTTCAATACTGGACACACTGACCACTGACCCGTCAGATTATTACGCACTCCTCATACCTGATTCCTTCCCAGAACTTGAACTCCTACCTTTTCTAGGAAGACCCTCCACAAAGCATCCAGAAAGATGACACAGGAACTGAAGGGAATTATTTTTCTCACGGCCTCCAGTGAAGAGCTAAAAAGAGTTAAAAAAAAGCAGCGCACTTTTCGCCGTCCTCAACTTTTGAATTGTGTCCCTCCGAGCGTTAAATCCAGAACGAATTTTCTACATGTTGCATATCAAACAATAAGACCACGCAGGCGCGAAATAAATTTCAAACAACGCATATTACACATGATGCTTCAAATAAATTTGGGCCTACCCGCCCTCAACGTAAGGGTGATTTTACTGTGCAGTAGTTAAATGATTTTGGGTTATTTTACGGAATCGAATAGCACATGGTATCGAGAGTAACGGATGGAAAACGTGGGGTGAGAGATGAGGGTATAAAAGCAGCGAGATTTGAAATTTCCAGTTAGTATTTTCCGATCTCCGACGAGAGAGGGTCGCATCGTTGCTTTTCCGAATTTAAATTTGGAACGCGATCGTGATTTGTTTTCAACAAATATTATAAACGAAGTGTTTCAGTGTCAAGTGTTTGATTTGTTTTTGTGTTTTGATAACTAAATATCATGTTAGGATTACTGAAATTAATTTGAATTTAAAAATTAAGGATAATTTATTACATGGAAAGTTTGTTTCTTCATCAAAATAATATTGTGCACTTATTAAACGGATCAAGAATGAAGGTAAGTGATACAACATTTTATTAAAATTGTTTTATTTATTATGTTTTGTTTATCGTTCTGAAAACATACCCAGGCCAAGTTAGCGTTAATATATCGTGAAAATGTATCACTTATGTAGGTATTTTATATTTCATAGTTGGTGATCGTCGTGTGTGCGTGAGTAATTAATAGTTAACTAGTTAAAGTAAGTAGAAAAAAATCTAAATTTGCGTTGTTAATTTCTACAAGAATAAACACGGTAGGTATGTCGAATTAGCCACAAAGGAGTAATTAAGGCGATGCACCATGTCGTGTAGAATTTGGGAATAGGCCGCTAACAATAACACTAATTATGTAGATAAGGTTAAAATTTCCGTTTAACACCAGCTGCCTGTTTTGATTTATTCAGGGAAATAATATCTCCAAAACGCGTGCTTTATTTTATTTTGCAAAGGTCAGGGATGAATATTTAATTATTTTATCATGATTTTGAAAAGAATTTAATCTTCCACATTATAAAATAAAACCACATAAGTTTAAAATCTTCCACCTACGAACCCCTTTATGTTATGGTTTTATTGTATAATGCGGAAAATTCAACTCTGTAGAAAATATATTTAAATGTATGTAAATTTAGATACATGTGCCGGAGCTACGCCGAATAAAATAAAACACGGTTTACGGCGATGTTTTTTTGTTAATAAATCAAAACAGGCGGCCATAACAGGAAATTTAAATCTTATCGCTATCTATTGTACTGGAATGTTATTTTTAGCGACTTTATCCAGAATTTTACACGATGTGGTGCTGGATCTTAAGACGTCAATTGTTTATTTTTTTGTATTCCGGCACAGGCCCACTGTGAAAAACATGCTCTCAATATTTTTAAAAATAAATTCGCAAAATTGAAGGAGATAAAGCATTTTATGTGAAACCGTTTGAAACAGTTTGTGTTTTGAACTTTTTTCTAGAAACTGTAGGGATTTTTATATAAAAAGCGTCCTTTTATTTTTTTTACAGACGATGTAAATTTTCAATATAAACCGGAAATAAAATTCGTTGGTCCGCCATTTTTTTTTGATGTCAAAAATTCCCCTACATGATGCCATATACGTTTATGTCTAGTTTCTAAACATATATATGCTACTTTAGTAAGAGTGCAGTGAAAGTAGTGCATTACTCCACACAAGTGTTGTGTTAACTCAAAACCTAAGTTTATTTAAAATAATCCGCCATTACCGCTATTAGGTACCTAATTCCACCGAGCGCGAATTACTACTCTAGAGTGACTGTGTATGTGTTCGTTCTAGCCGCTCAGCGCAAGTACTCACACCTTCCCGCCGACACAATTCAGGGCAGCTAAACCCATCTCGCCAGCTACTTTATAATGGACTCCTGCGATACATATGCATTCATCACATTAGCAAACAATATTATACGTGATTTAAATACGACCATCATGGATCCCACTCATAAATTTACTAAAGAACAAATGGGAAAATTAACGCCTCAACTCTCAGTGCTACTAGGCAATATTAGTTTGGTTTCGACAAAAGTGGGTTTTCTTGAAGGTGAATTAAATGCCTACAGGAATATATCACCTAATCATTCAAAACATTTGTCAACTACCAACATCGAAACGGAACAACTAACAGGAATCTGCGAAACTTTGGCGGAAATGGACGAGAGAAAATCGCGATCTAAAAATGTAATAATGTTCAATGTTCCTGAAAGCTCGGGCAATTCTCAAACTGCAACAATGAGTGAAGATCTGAATAAAGTCAAGAATATTCTTAACAATGTTGATAACGTAGATACCTCGGTAATTAAAGTGTATCGATTGGGCAAAAAGGATACTAATAAAACACACCCCATCAAGATCGAACTGTCCGATAAACATCAAGCCAGAACTATTCTACAGAAAAAAGGAATACCGTATGGAAGTGTAACTATCAAGACCAAGAATGACTTAACAATGCTTCAACGGCAAGAAATACAAAACTTGTGGAAGGAGCTGGAGGATCGAAAAAGCAAGGGAGAAAATAATTTAATTATTAAATATATCGACGATAGACCTAAAATTATAACCAATATACCAAAAAACTTATAACCGTGCCACGTTACATCTTCTACCAGAACGTCAGGGGACTTCGGACTAAACTCAGTGATTTTAGAACTAATGCACCCACCATCACACAGGACATCATCATACTCTCTGAGACCTGGCTGGAACCATCGATATACTCAGCGGAGCTCGGTCTACCTAACCACAGTATCTACCGAGTTGACCGAAATCGGAACACCAGCTCTAAATCAAGAGGAGAAGGCGTCCTGATAGCAGTTAATAAAAAAATTTCATCTAAATTATTAAAAAACAAAAACAATGATGTTGAGCAACTTTTTGTAATGTTAAACGATAAATCCAAAAAAACTATCATCGGATGTGTATATATTCCACCAAATTCTAATGTAATAATGTATAAAAATCACTGCGAAGAGTGCGAAGATGTCGAGCTACTCAAATCTAACCACCCTAATCACAATATTATAATTTGCGGTGATTATAACCTACCCAATTGTAAATTTAATGATTTGGATTACTTACCATTAACGGCGTGCGAGAGTGAAATCTTAGACATGTCTAACTATTTAGGTCTATTTCAATGTAACAATATGCCGAATTGCAGTAATCGGACTCTTGATTTAATTTTTTCTACTGATAAGGATATACAAGTCTATGAGTCAGCCGAATCCTTTGACCCAATTGATAATCACCACCCTCCACTTACAATACTAGTACCCAATACAATAGAGTGTGCCCCCTTAATTAAAAATTGTAGTCGTAATTTCATTAATGCTAATTACCAGGACATTAATCAAGCACTTAACAAAGTAAATTGGTCTGTTCTCAAGGAAGGTGATCTCAACTATAGCGTAGAACTATTTTACTCTCAACTGAATAGTATCATTTCCGACACAATTCCTCTAATTCATCATAAAGTACGAAAGTATCCGATATGGTTCAGCAAAGAATTAATTCAGTTAATTGTCATTAAAAAAGAAACACATAAAAAATATAAAGAACACAGAACAATTCCCAACTATATGGCATTCAACAATATTAGAAGAGATTGCAAAAAAATGACAAAAATATGTTATAATAATTACATTAATTCGGTTGAGAACACGATACTTCATGATGTAAAATACTTTTGGAAATACACAAAATCAATGAAAAACAAAGATGATGGTATTTCCGGTAATATACGTTACGGACAAAACAGCTCCAGTAAAATTTATGAAATTGTTAACATGTTTGCTGATTACTTTAAGGACGTGTATGAACCTGATATTCCTGATGACTCAATTCCGTACTTCAATTCGGATATAAATTTAAACTTATCGCAAATACACATCGATATTGAAGACATTATAGTCTGTATTAAATCACTTGAACCCAAAACAAGCTCGGGACCTGATAAGATTCCTTCCATCTTACTTAAGAATTGCGTCCAAAGTTTATCTGTTCCCCTTAATATACTGTTTAACAAGTCTCTCTCTACAGGACACTTTCCACAAATATGGAAACTTAGCTACCTAACTCCTGTATATAAAAGTGGTGATAAATCCTTTGTTGAAAATTATCGGCCTATCTGTATTCAATCGTCTATACCTAAACTTTTTGAAAAATTGATTCTTAAGAAAATCAGCTTCTTTGTAAACCCTTGTATCGCAACTTGTCAACACGGCTTTATTTCCGGCAGATCAACTTTGACTAACCTAACATTATATGAAAATTTCATTTCTAATGCACTTGCCAACAAACAACAAGTCGATTCTATATACACCGACTTCAGTAAGGCGTTTGATAAGGTCTGTCTTAAAATCCTCATTAATAAACTTTTGAAACTCGGCATTAATGGAAACCTTTTATCTTGGTTTAAGAGTTATTTACTAAGGCGTCTTTTAATTGTCTGTATTAATGGTCACTTATCCTACACGTTCGAAGCTACCAGTGGCGTGCCCCAGGGTTCTCATCTTGGTCCTTTACTTTTTAATTTATTCATTAATGATGTATCAAACATATTCACCCGTGTTCTCATTCTAATGTTCGCTGATGATATGAAGATATATAGAATTATTGATAATATCGAGGACTGTCTGACACTTCAATCTAATATTAATAGCTTTTATGATTGGTGTCTTATAAACAAATTAACTCTCAATGTAAAAAAATGTCAACTTATGAGATTCCACAGAAAAAAAAACCCTTTGTTGTTTACCTACTTTCTCAATAATCACATCTTATTATCTGTTGATGAAATAAGAGACCTTGGTATAACCTTTGACACTAAATTAACATTCATTAAACATATTAATAATATAACCAGTAAAGCAATGCAAATGTTAGGATTTGTCCTACGGATTTCAAAGGATTTTAAAAATTTAAAAACTGTCAAATTACTTTACACTTCACTTGTTAGAAGCCAACTAGAATTTAACTCCACCATTTGGAATCCTTACTACAGTGTGCATGAGAATTCCCTTGAGCGAGTCCAACATAAATTTTTACGTTATATTAATTTTAAATTGGGAATATTCATCGAAAACATTAATTACCCCTCTCTGTTACAATTATTGGGACTCGATACATTAAAAGAAAGAAGAATTTGTTCAGACCTATTTTATTTATTTAAAATCGTTACCAACCTGTTGAACTCCCCTGAACTTCTTTCGTTAATATGTTTCCATGTACCTAGTCGATCAGTTCGTTTCAAATTAACTTATCATTGCAACAATACAGGATCTAACGCTGAACTCAATTCTATTATGAATCGCCTGCATGTACTTGGAAATAAATATGTTTTGAATGAATCTATAAACATTGCTAGTTTAACCTCATACAAACACTACTTAATCAAAACTGTCTGTCAGCGCTTTTCAGCTTGATTATAATCAAATACAGTTTTAAAGTATTAATTTCTTAATACATATTGTCTGGGATTTATAATATGTTGTATTGTATTTATAATAACCTCCTCGTTGTGGTTTTTATGTTGATACTACAATTTATATTGTTCTTTTTTTATGTATTTTATATTTATATTTTTATATTTTTTTTATCTATGTATATTCTGTATTCATATGTAAAATAATTGTAATATTTTTGTAAAAGCCGCTTTAATCGGCGTTAATAATAATAATAATAATAATATTTTATATAGTTTTACATGACAAAATTAAGAAAATAACTTATATCATTGATGTCGCTATTCCAAATTCTTGTAATATTCAGAAAACTGTTTCTGAAAAAATAAGAAAATATACAGATTTAGGAAATGAAATTAAAAGAATTTGGCATTCTCAGACTATAAAAATATTACCATTTGTTATTTCGGCTACTGGCATTATACCTAGCTCTCTCATTCAAAATTTAGGCGTATTAGATTTGTCAAAAAATTTGTACATAAAAATGCAAAAGTCGGTCATTTTAAATACATGTAGGATTACGAAAGATTTTTTAAATATTTATATTGAGGGATCAGTAGGATTTATCGGACCAGTTAGGATTTCATCAGAGCCGAACCCTCTGATATGAAAATATCTGGAGTCGGTGAAATATTTTCCCATTATGTTTCTGGTGGATTGACGTATTGTTCTTGTATTGTTTTATTCTTATATAGTGCACTTACATTGCGTTAATTTACTAGATATTCATTTGTGGAAAAGTGTGTGGAAGGGTTTAGTCTTTCATTTGGGAAAGATTCAACCCGGACATAAAATCTGGAGCACCGTAAAATAATTTTATTTTTCTGATAAACCGTAGGTATGGTTTAATCGATGTCAACCACCGAGCAGCAAACCATACTTTATATTCATGTACAAAAAATTGTATTCAGTCTTCTATATGTATTACAATTTATACATATTATGTACATATTGACTATGAGTTTTAATAAAAAAATCCATTTATCGTTTGCTTGAATATAATTACGAAAAAAACACCCTTTTACCGTCCACACACCGTGGGCTGCCCTCTTAATCTCCGGTACGTGTCGAACTGTCAAAGTGATATCCGGGCAGTTTGCCGGGTCATAATTATGAAAAGTAAATTGTTTTTGGGCTATCCCAATTTGTACGTCCGTCAGTCAAGCATTCTACCGACCCTTGTCATTGACAATATTTATATTTTCTATCTTTTTTCGTTTATTATTTTGTTCTCAGGTTGAATAAGGATACAATAGTTTTCAGCTTATTTGGTAGCAAAGAAATCAATTTTCAACGAAATTGTATTCATGTTTTCTTCTGTATTATTATTATGAGACTAGCGCAGACCCGCGTAAAATCACATGGACATGTTCGGTGGGTAGTTTGGTATATTTATATTTAGACTCGTGCAAATCCACGGGAAAGTCACGTTGGCGCTTTTGCGCCCGTGACGATCAGATCTTCGTTTTTTAATAAAACCTATTTTTTTTATAAAACCTCGTTTCTCTGTATATGTCCCTAATACAGGTAAAAAAAATCCCCGACTATGAAGTTTGGATCACGGTGGCCTTGAAAGATAGCAGGTTGCAAAGTTATATAAAATTGCACCACAATTTCAAGAGCATTTTGCTCGCACTTTTACAAGGTAGTAGTAGTAGCTAGCGTCGAAATTTCGCACTATTTTACTCACACCCGCTTGCATGTATATATCGCGCTCGCACCTACGGAAGATTTTTAATGTGTCTGACAAGGTGAAGGAACTATCGAAACTGTCTGATAACTGAGAAAACATATGTTGATAGTTCCTCAAGTAACATATATAAAATTCAGTTTTTATACTTTAATTTAAGTACAATTATAATTAATTAATATAGTATCTTTCAAAGCCACCGCGATCCAAACTTCATAGTCGGGGATCGTCTTTACCTGTATTAAAGACATACACAGAGAAACTTTCAGGTTTTATAAAATAACGAAGGTCTGATCGTCACGGGCTCTTGGACTATAATATTGTTTGTTTATTGTTTCTGTACATGGTATAATTGTTTTCATTTCATGTTGAACATCTCTAGGACAAGCCTGAGTTGAGGTTTATAATCTATTAAAATAACAACAAATAATATATTGAAAGAATATTGTTACACTCGTAGACTAAATAATTACCAAGACAGGTTATAGACCTACCAATCGAAAGAAAATATTGCACGTTGTTGTTTTATCTTTCTACGACGAAACGAATAAGAAAACGGTGACAATTCAAAGAACGTATGCGTACCTATGAAACAGCTGTAACAACCGATTCCGTGACTTTTCATCCCGTGACAAAATATCCCCGACAAAATATTTTCCGACAAAATATCCTGCTGACAATACGTCCCGCAACAAAATAGGGATCTACTAAAACCTAACCTTTTTTTATATGATCGCCGCACAAGAATCCCAACTGCTCCCGTCTGGAGCCAGTGAGACTATGGCATCCCCAATTGGGGTATGTTGTGAGGCTGAAGGTAGTGGAGAGGAGAAGGAGATGGAGAAGAGGAAGATGGGGAAGTACCTAGCTATTCAAATCTGGTCACCAAACACGGCTACAGCCATTTCAAGCAACGATTCAATTCTGAATGATGGTCTTACACCAGGGCAATACTAAGAGTATCCTCCACTCTGGAACGTGCCGCAAATATACCATATATTATTTTTAATGAATTAATTGTGAAATAACACAAATTAATCAAATTAAATTTATTTGCTATTCAGATCTGGTCACCAAACACGGCTAAAGCCATTTCAAGCAACGTTTCAATTCTGAATGGTGGTCTTACACCAGACACCAGGGCAATATTAAGAGTATCTTCCACTCTGGAACGTGCCGCAAATATACTATATATTATTTTTAATGAATAAATTGTGAAATAAAACAAATTAATCACATTAAATTTATGTGCCATTCAGATTGCGAGTCAAAAGCCTTGCCGCTAAAACACGCCGGCCGTCAAACCTAACCTAACAAAAAATGGGACAAATATTTATTTATTATCTTTACGGGATGTCTGTATTATTTTTGTACCATTTGTCAGGTTAGGTTAGTTTAATTTAGGTTAAGGATATTTTGTCGGGGGATATTTTGTCGGGGATATTTTGTCGCGGGATGAAAACGCGCATTACCGTATCATCCTCCCGCAAGCCGATAGTGAGCAACATAGTAGAATACGACGTACCATCACTATAGTTGTCCTTCCTACACCTATGCATTTCTGCGTTCCATATCTCGCTTTATTTTATTTCGAATTTTACCGATTTCGGGTAATCGAAAGTCTACCATTGAAAAAGAAACTCAATCGGATTTGTCAAATAAATACATACACAACCTGAATAGAATTAAAAAAAGGAATCAATGAAGACCATACTGAAAGTGCCTATTAGAACACCTTCGATTGAAATTTTCAATAGCTTTGACGTACAAAATGTACAACGAAATATATGTCGAAAATACATATATTATTGAAGCTATTCAAAAATACTGAATCATCTACTTGACCGCATATCCATCACGCTAGATCTAATAAAAATTGTCATAAAAAACATTCCAAGTTATAAAACCACAATCGGACAAAGAAATTACACTTATTTTGCAATTAAAGTCCATAATATTCTTCCCCAAGACGTAAACTAATAAAAAAAAATAATGAGAATAAAAACATGGCTGAAAGAGGTCAATGAAAACACCCTAATGAAGACACTAAAAACGACATAGTAGACAAATAAACTATACTTAAACAATTTTATTCCGCCTCGGCACAGGAACCCCTAGTTAAGAGGACTAAGAAATACAATATCTTTACCTAACATAACCATATTGTATTTTGTATACTTATAGAATTATTTTAAATAGTCGCTTAAACAAAATAAAAATTAAAAATACACAAACTCGTGAACTTGCTATAAGTATTCATAATTTATTCGCATACATTGATTTTTAAAGAAAATTAAACTGTTACGAAACATTTCAAAACAAAAAACATCAAGCCATTCAACGTTCAAACCTGCCGCGATCGAAGAGTGGGGCCTAATTTATAATTTACACACAAAACCACATACGAGTAACTACAATGTGACAACGGGGTACCCCAGCAAGATCACATTCTTTTCAAATTTGAAATATTAAAAAAATATATGTGTGAACTTCATATGTGTACACTGTACACCACAGATAATAGAAACAAAGGGAGATATGCTACGTTGGCCGCCAGATCGTGGGCGGACTACGGCGTAATACGCGTAGTATGAATACGGAAAGAATTCGTTCATTTATTTGATTTTGTGTCGTAACCGAGCACGGTTTGTGCCCGTTTTATTCAAAATGCCGTCTTGTTCAATGCAACTTTGTAAAAATACGACAAGCAATGTGAACTTCAAGATAAATTGAGTTTTATTTCACCGCTAAGTACAAAATTAAAGTGAGTTATCATTTTTTAATGATTATTCAAAGTTATAATTGACGTAAGGCCCCGGTAAAGCAAACATCGCCGCCATGACGAAGCTAGTGAGGGGGACGCGAATTCTTTTAAAAACCGACTATCGATATTTCGTAAAATTAGCAGGGCTATGTAAAAAAAAAATATACATATAGAAACATATTATTTCTTTTGAATTTTTTTTTGTAGATAATTTTGTGTCAATGCTGATTTGTGGTAGAAAAAAATGCCATGCTTTTCTTTTCAAATCTTTATTTTTTATAAAAAAATTAATTGGTTGTTTCTCATGTGTACCATTTATCCGATTTTCAATGAAACTTTGCTGATTTTTTGTGTCCGAGCCCGCGGAGGTTTCTATATATAGGAGTATAACAGTGGGCTCTAGCATTATGAAATTATTTCCTTTACCATACATCCGAATGGGATGAAACTTTGGTATTTTGGTGTGGGCACGTTCGTGAAGGTTTATATACATTTAACGGTAATCTCTGGCGTTATGAAATTTGTATATTTTTTGACGCGTGATCAGTTTGAAAAATGTGTGCAAATCATAAAGTTAAGCGGCAGGAAGGGAAGGAGTAGGGGAAGGGAATCCTGGACGACTGATCCGATAGGGAGAGGATAACGGGGGTGGGGGAGGGAAACGAAGGGGGGGGGGGGTTGGCAGGGGTGAGAGAGGGATGAAGGGGGGGGGGTTCGCGGGACGGGGAGAAGCATAACAAAAAAGACATTGGGGTGACATATGAAATTGGGGTGACATATGACCATGGGGTGACCTATGACCCTGATGTGACCTACGACCGTGGGGTGACCTATGACCTTGGGGTGACCTATGACATGGTTAGTCAACAAATGATTCATTTTGCTCGCACCTCTCCATAACATTTTTCGTTACGCATTCGCCAGCTTACTCCCCAAGAAGTTGAAGTAAAACTTCTTTACGCACGCTCGACTTGGGGGGTAATCTGGTGAATGCGTTACGAAAAGAGTGATGTTACGAAAAGTGTGATGCGAACGGTAATCGATGCGAACGGTGATAGGGCGAGGCGAGCTTGACTTAGGGAGTAAGCTGGTAAATGCGTTACGAAGTGTTGTGGAGAGGTGCGAGCACAAGGAATCATTTGTTGAATAACCATGCCATAGGTTAACCCAAGGTCGTAGGTCTCCCCAAGGTCGTTGGTCACCCCGAGGTAGTAGGTCACTCCTAGGTCATAGGTCACCCCACAGTTTTAGGTCACTCCAGGGTCACAGGTCACCCCATAGTCATATGCCACCCCAATGTTATATGTCACCCCAATCTCAATGTCACCCCAATGTCATGTGTTCTTTTATAAGTTAGTGAAGTTTTACTTCAGTCGTGTGGTCTAAAGCACACTCGTTTTTTTAAAAATGAAAGATCAACATTCCCGGGTAACGAATAACCCGACAATATTTGAAAATCTCCTACCACCACCTCAGTAAGCAGAAAATGTTGCTTGAGTCGTGATGGAGGACTTAGCCAGCCGAGGAATCGAACACGGAACGCCTGGGTGGGACCCAAACACGATGCCCACTCAACCACTGTCCGGTCATACTATGTTTCGATGTGTTTTCTATTTAGATTTTACAAAGCATATTTAAGATGAGATGGCTGTTAGACAGCATTCAGAGTGGGATAGTACACAGATGCAAGGGACTCTTGTGAAGTACTCAAATACAAAATAAATTAACATAAGTAAAAAATTAGAATTTCTTTTTATGGATTTTTACAACAAAAGCACAATTTGAATGTTATTGTGATTAATATTATTGAACAAAACCAAAAACTGTTAAAATTCTAAATAGATTAGAAACAATTGATGTGGATTTGTTACGAATGGGACACGTTACGATTTGGACACACTCACTACGATTTATCGGTTCTGAGAATAGATCACACTTATTCCGGTTTATCGGTTCTGAGAATAAGAATTTTTCATCCAAATCTCAACTGGAATAATTTTAAAATTAAAATACCGATTGCTGTCGATTTATATTGTTGCAATCTTTATTAGTTTTCATTTGAATGTATTGCTAATTCCGAATGCAGCCGATGCGTGTACGAATAGAAATCTGTCCTAAGCAATAGTGCCAACGAAAACGACAAGTTTCAAGTGTGAGTTCGAAAAGGGGCGGATACTTTAGCGTAAGCGAAGGTGTGTAATAGTATTGGTTAGCAATATCGGCGACACGAGGTAACGCAGTTCTAAAGGGTTCAAACTGCCTATAGCATATCTTGGGTTTCTAATATCTTTGCTGTACACTCTTCATATCTGAATATATATGAAGAGTGGCCCAACCCACAAAAATACGTTATCAGCGAAAACATTTATTTATTTATGTATTTACGGACTTACGTCCAATTTACAACATGGTATAACGAAAATTTGGGAATGTACATTGTAAGGGTGAAAATGGTACATGAGAGCAAAGACAAACAGAAAATAGAAGTGTCAAGTCAAGTCAAGACTTTGCAAAAATTACAGTAAATATAAAATATCATCATTTATTTAAAGAGCGACAGAATTCATTCAAGCTTATACCAAAAAAATCAAGGTCTTGTCGTGAGTTGACCATTCTACACATTCTGGACAGTGGTGAGTTGTAACCATAATTAGTGGAGTGCTGATTGAGGAAGAGTAGGTCTTTATTTCTGAGTCTACGAGAAGGTATATTGAATGGGATGAGTTGTAGTAATGTAGGTGAATCGATTATGTAGTTAATAATTTTGAAGAAACAGATGAGATCGGATTTTTTCCGACGGTCTTCTAAAGGAGAAAGGTTTAGAGTTTTTTCAATTTCAGCATACGAATAATTGCCTCGCTCTAATCCTAGCCTCCTAGCAATCCCTTTTAGGAACCTATGTTGAACGGATTGAATATGACGAATATGGACAGCATAAAAAGGAGACCATATAACACAAGCATATTCAAGATGGGGGCGAACCAAGGAGCAGTAAAGAGTTCTTAAGGTATTTATGTTTTTGAAGTCGGAAGTGATTCTAGTGATGAAACCAAGTAGTTTGAGAGATTTATTAATAATCACATTTAAATGTTCCCGAAAAGAAAGCTTGCTATCAAGAGTGACACCAAGGTCTTTAATATATTGAACAGTTGTTAGGCAACTATTATTTAGTTTGTATTCGAAAACGATCGGATTTTTACATCTGTAGAAGGACATAATTTTGCACTTATCGACATTTAGTTCCAAGCAATTAATTTTACACCAGTCATTGAATGAGTCAATATCTGATTGGAAAAGAAGGCAGTCATGGTAATTATTTATTATTTTTAGGATCTTGTTGTCATCAGCAAAGAGCCAAAAGCGCGTATGTGAGAAAATACTAATAATGTCGTTTATAAACAAGTTGAAAAGAAGCGGGGCTAAATGTGCTCCTTGCGGTACGCCGGATGTAACTTCAATAATAATAGACATAATGTTATTTATTTTAACTCTTTGTTTTCTGTTACTTAAATAAGAACTAATAAAGGATAGAAATGGGTCTCGAATACCTATAGCATATAGCTTGGCCATGAGGATTGCATGTTTTACTCTGTCAAAAGCTTTAGAAAAGTCGGTGTATAGAACATCTACTTGTGATTTATCTTCTAGGCCGTTGACTATGGTATTGGTGAAGGAGAGTAAGTTTGTAGTGGTAGATTTAGCAGATCTAAAGCCATGCTGCTCCTCAATCAGCACATTTTTGAAAATAGGTGTTATTTTCTTTGTGATTATAGACTCAAAGATTTTAGGAATATGAGATAAAATCGATATAGGTCTATAGTTTTCTACGTTCGACTTATTACCTGATTTAAAAATAGGTCTTATATAGGAAACCTTCCAGGAATCCGGAAAAGTGGCAGATGATAGTGATAATCTTACATCTCTGAACTATGTGTCCCAGAAAATACTGGTCTGAGGCAGTCAACCCTTAGATCAGCAACATCATCAGCTATAGGCAGACTAATGGAACCTAAACGCAAGCCAAATACGAAATTTGGAGATCGCGCTTTCGGAGTGTCTGGACCTAAGGCTTGGAATAAACTCCCACCGGAACTTAGATGCATAACAAGCCCAACAGAATTTAGGTCCAAATTAAAAACGTACCTTTTTGGGCTCTCATTCCCTTAAATAAAAATAAAAATACCTATCGGAGTATCATAAAATTTTGCTTTTGTTTTCAAAATACGCTCATTACAGAACATTTTATATATTATAATTATAGTTCCCAATTATGTCCTCTGCGTGCGAACTGTGTCTTAATTGCTCTAAATAAACAATAACAGTGTTAATCTCTAGTGACCCTCCAGGTAAGTATGGTCTTGTATATATTTTCTGCCTGTACAGTGCATTTTTACAGCAGCATCGCGTTCATTGGTCAAATCATTGCACATATAGTTTCGTATCGGTGATCGATGAACCGATGGATGCAATTTTTAGCCATAAGATGTTGTTGTATATAGTTTAAAATAAGATTGTATAAACGTTTTATAAATTTGTACAGCGCCCTTGAGGTGATTTTTCACAAAAACGGCGCTATACAAGTCATCCAAATATTATTATTATTATAAGTTGTATAATAAACAAATTGGCTCAGATACAGTAGATTTACATTCTTTCAATAATATTTCAGGTATACCATCAGGACCAGTGCTTGATTTGCTGGGAAGATTTTTTAAGTAGTTGAAGACATCAATAAGTGTGATTTCGCAATTATTAAGGTCAATAGTATTAGCATATTTAAGTGGAGGGATGGTACATTTGTTATCAGAATAGACGGAGGAGAAATGTTTAGCAAAAAGATTGGCAATATCGAAATCGTTGGTAGCGTGAGTTTCATTAAATAATAAACTTGAAGGGAGATCGTTAACAACACGTTTTTGTTTAACAAATTTCCAGAATTGTTTAGGGTTAAGATTTAATTTTGTCTCAGTGAGTTCAATGTACGATTTGTAACATGTGGCAGATTCAATTTTGGATAATTCTCTTAAATGAGAAAATTTTTGATAAAGCACTAAGTTGTTCGTTAATTTGAATAACTTGTGTATTTTCTTTTTTTCAATAATCAACTGCTTTAATTTCACACTGAACCAAATAGGAAATTTAGGCTGAAAATAAGTTCCCCTTGGAACGAACAAGTCTATAGCATGAGTTAAACATTCATTGAATTTAAATACAGCATCGTTAATATTGGTGTTTGATAACATAGAAGTCTAGTCATATTGGGCAAGATACCTGTTCATGCCAGTATAGTCACCTTTGTTAAATTTGTAGTGGTATGTAGCTGTTGACTTCAGAGTATCACTTTTGAAAGGATTAGAGAAGTTAATGTCGAGTGGTGGGTGATATTTATCTATTGGTAATATTGAGTCAGTAGCTTCACATACACAAACGCTAGGCATGTTGGTAAATATCAGATCAAGACAGTATCCTACACAGTTATTGATCGAGTTTAGTTGGAACATATTCAAGTAGGCATAGAAATTTACTATTATAGAAGCTTGAAGGGAAACATTATTAGGAGTTTTCACACCCTGACTATCATTAAGCCACACTATTTTAGGTAGATTGTAATCACCACAAATAAATAAGAAATCCGCATTAATGGAAACACGCTCAACAGCTTCAGTATGTGACTTATAGATTTCTGTTGAAGATGAGGGAGGAATGTAGACACAACCAATGACAAGTTTCTTGGAACCAAGTAGAACACAAATAAATAATTGTTCAGATACATTATTAGACGATTCTAGAAAGCGGCAAGGGTATTTTTTTTTAATACATATCATTACCCCGCCTCCTCTACGCTTGTTAGATGAGGAAGAGCGGTCACAGCGAAAAATATTGTAGTCGTGTAGTCCAAGTTCGGTTGAAGCAATATTATCTGATAGCCATGTTTCGGAAAGACATAAAAAATCATAAGGGCATATATTAACGGAGCATCTAAAGGAGTTAAGCTTGGTATTGAGACCACGAATATTTTGATAATACGACGAAAAGTTAGTATTAATAAGGTGTCGATTCTGATTCAGCCTAAAAAATTGACACGAGATAATTCGCGTCTCTCAGCGGCTTGGCGGGCAGGACAGTCAGGGGAGCCAGTGTTGTGAGTGGCCGGTTTTCTGAAGAATTTGCATGTGGCACATGCTGGTGGCTTTTCGGGAGTCGGGCAAGCGTCGCGATTGTGTCCAGTTTTTCCACAGTGAAAACATCACATTGTTATATATTTTTGTCATATCTATGAAGCCACAGTGGCATAATTTTAGTTTTCACTGATTTCAAAGGAACTTTCAAATAGTTTAGTTTTCAGTAATTTGAAAAGAACTTTGAAATAGTAAAAATTAAAATCGGACCACTGTGGCTTCATAGATATGACAAAAATATATAACAATATGATGTTTCACTAATGTGGATTGGGCCACTCTTCCTCTGAGCGCCTCATTTATGCCACGTGTGTTTTGATCAGAATGTTCTTTGAATACAGATAATTAGAATACCTAAATTACATTTTGCATATTCATTTTTCCCTATTTACTAGCTGGCTCCCGGCATGCGTTGCAATGCCATATTCAAAGAAATAAATTGTTTCTCCCTGCATGTCGTTTCCCGTGCGTTCCCGTTCCCCTTCCGCATCCCCTTCCTCTCCAGCGTAGCCCTTCTACCTTCTCCGCCTACCGTCTCCCCTCTTCCTCTGCTCCGCCCCGCCAACCCCTGTCTTGCGTTCCATATAATCAGTCCCAGTACATTCAGTTTTCAAACAGCTCACGTGCCACATATTGCAATTTTTTAAATCAAATTTAACGTTTTTCATACATTACAAACATTCATTTTTGTAAATATGTGAAGTTGAAATAGTCGTTAAGTTTTCTAAAATTATCCAATTTTCAAAAATTTTCTTTCCGTATGAACCTTCTACAAAGTATTAGAAAACTTTAAAAAATGATGATTTTTTTTTTAAAGTGTGTTTATTCAGTTTTAATTTTACAAAATTTTATCTTACGAATCTTACAAAACTGATCAGTCAGTTTGATTGTAAGAAATCTCACATTTTTTCTAATTAATTAATACTATATACTTTTCAGTATAGGTAAAGTCGTTCTGAAAATACGATGTGACCAAGGGAAACGGGGATTCATTTATATATATATATATATATTGATATAAGTTTTATCGAGATTCAAACTTTGAACCTCAGTATCTCTGTTTCATACCAATGGCAGATATAACCTTGTTATTCCAAGGGTATGATTATTAAAAAAAGTTCTGATGAAATATGTATTACTTGCCTAAGCCCTAAGCACACACTTAACCACACTTCCATTACACACCTGGTCTGATGAAGGACACTGTAATACTGTAAGAAAATTAGGCGAAATAAGGAGGAAGCGCAACACGGCGTAATACCCCAAAAATAAATTTCGATAGAACCACCAAGCTGCTTAGTCAAACTTTGATTTTTATTATGATGGGTTAACAAGTTTGGATTAATTAAATTTTCTGAACCCCCGGTAGGTATTTTCAGGCTTTCAAAGTTCAAACTGCTAAAAAAATTACTAAAATGAACAAAATTTGGGTAATTTTGAACAATTGTATCTCAAGTAGGTACTCAGATATTTTTTTAATGTTAATTTATAGAAAATTTAGTCTACTTTTAAAACGTATTGAATGTTTTATAATGGAAAAGTAGACCTTCGGGGTCAAAATTGGCAAAAACTGAAAAAAGGTAAAAAAATTGGGGTTTTTCAGATTTTTTACAAAGATTCGGTCGGCCGAACATACCAAAAAATCATAACTACCCCATTTGATGCAAGATGTTTAAATTTACTGAACTATATTATGTGTAGGTATTTATATTTTATAGGTACTATCTCCACCCGGGTGGCTCAGAGGAAAATAATTTCCCACAGGACCTATAAAAGTCAACAATCATGAAACATTGTATTCGTTCACTTGGTCGATAGAAGATTTAAAAAAAACGTCATAACTGTGTGGCATTACAATAAGTACGGCACATAACAACCTTAAATATGTTTTGTAGCGCGGCAACATTGAAATCTAGGTAACAAAACTTAAGTTCCACTGAGTCGACACAATCTGTGTTCTTTCAGATCATTCCTGCTGGTACTTCGATTTCGGTTAGTATCTCGTAGTCTTACCCTTGATAAGTTTATTATAAGTTATTGCCGTATATTTTAAACTGTAAAATGTGAAGTGATAAAATATAACCAAATTTGGTTCTGTATAACTATAACTTCTTCTCATTTACTGCCCGTAATATAATAGTAAAAAATAACACAGGATAGCGAAGGTAAGTTGTAATTCGCCAACATGTGCGATATATTAACTGTCATCCAAGCACTGTTATAACTGTTTTATTGTTTAATAACTCAGGTGTACGCCTCATAGGTACGAGTATGTGTAGTAATGTTACATTGTCGTGTAAACAAGTTCATGGGTCTGAGTGGTTAAAAAAATGTATACATTTTCAATGGCAGCAAAAAAACGTTTTTTGTTGAATATATCTGGTATTATCATTAAAATTAACAAATTTTCAGCAAGATTTCCGCGACCAAGCGATGTTTGAAAATCATGATGCGGCAGATTCAAAACATAGGGCTGTCGTTACTTATAATATTAAAAACATTCCTCGGCTACAAATCCTGAAGTCTCGGAATCGATTTAAATTTTTTTTATTAATTTCGATGTATGTGTTAGGTATATCACAATCATTTAATGTAATGTAGTATTTTTGGGGTTCGTTCGAGAATGATACTCGCGTATTATCTCAGTATCGCTCGGTTGATTTACCAAAATTAATCAGAAACTTGCAAGAAATATTGACCAGATCTGAATGGAAAAGCACTTCCCCACCTTCTTGTAATCCCCTCCCTAATTCATTGAGCACCACACCATACCCCAATTGGGGGTATCATAGTCAAATTAAAACTCTTGTGCAATATTCGGATAAAACTCTAGTTCAATTAAAAATATTTATCTACGTTGTGATTGTCCGTGTCTCAGGATTAATAAACTTAAGACATTTTGCTTCGAATTTAAGTTTCATTTTCAAAATTAGAAGCGTTTGTTTGAAGACGTCGGACAAGCTGTAAAGTAGATACGTATCTACCTTCTTCTTCTTATGCCCTGTCCGTTCAACGGACTATGGGCTATGCGGACTTTGTTCACTGCGGCCCGGAGCAGCTCTATAGTAGACTGGCCAAACAACTGTCTCAGGTTTTTCAGCCATGAGGTTCTCCTTCTTCCAGGGCCCCGTCTTACGGCAATCTTTCCCTGCATTATGAGATGCAAGATCTCATACTTCTCTGGATGTCTCATCACATGTCCAAGATATTGAAGTTTTCGGATTTTTATAGTTTTAATAACTTATTTTTCTTTATTCATCCGAACCATAGCATCTTCATTCGTAACCCTGTCCATCCAGCTTATTTTAAGAATATTATATTTTCTTCTGTAGATCCACATCTCGAATGCCTCAAGTGGCCTAATTAGTTTTTCTCCTAATAAGTGTATTGCAAATAGAAAGATACAATAAAGTATAGACTCCGAAAATAAGTGCAATATACAAAAAAATTTCGAGAACAACTTGCGTTGATTCTAGCAGCGAATCAGGTTTGAATGATATGACACGGAGAAAGAAAGAACGACTAATAAAAAATCATGCTTTGAAATAGAAGTAAAATTATGGTTAAGATTTAGTTGTTGAAACACTTTACCCTCCACACAGCATCTCAGATGACATAGGCCCTGAGTGCTTCCTGTGTGGAGTTAACGTAAAAAAAACTATTTTTGTAAATGCTTTGCTAATTTTCTTGTTTCACTTTGTACTACGATATTACATACAAATAATAAAAGTATTTTAATTAAAATTTACATTAAGTATACGATTAAATGTTAGGATTTATACTACGAACATCAAAACTATTTTATTTTCTCGATACATTTATTTTACTATATTATACTTATGTTCGTCCGCACCTAGAACACGCCTCACATATTTGGAATCCAAGATATATAACATATGTTCATAGAATAGAACGTGTTCAGGAAAAATTTTTCTCCTACATAAATTTTCGGTCGTTTATGCATTCCAATCAAATGAAAATATTCGTCAATTCTTTTAAATTCCGAAATTAAATTGTAGGAGAATTATTTCTGATCAATTGTTATTGTACAGAATCCTAAATAATACGATATCTTCCCCGTATCTTTTACAACAAATAGATATTAGAGTTCCTGGTCGCAATGGCAGAAACGTATCCCTTTTTTATAACAGCCACTCCAACACCAACTACTTACAAAATGAATTCATACATCGAGCCTGCCACTATCATAACACACACCTCACATATACAGACATCTTCAATATAACTTTCAACAAATTCAAAGCAACACTATCAGATAAATGTAATGCACCACAACACACACGACCTCCGTAGTCCAATGGCTAAGACTCTTGACTCACAATCCGGAGGTCGCGGGTTCGAACCCGGCGTGCGCAAATAAATTTTATTTGATTAATTTGTGTTATTTCACAATTAATTCATTTAAAATAATATATAATATATTTGCGGCACGTTCCAGAGTGGAAGATACTATCAGTATCGCCCTGGTGTAAGACCACCATTCAGAATTGAAATATTGCTTGAAAATGGCTTTAGCCGTGTTTGGTGACCAGATCTGAATAGCCAGGTACTTCCCAACCCTCCTCTTTCCCACCTCCTTCCCCTCCCCACTACCTTTCAGCCTCACAACATACCCCAATTGGGGATGCCATAGTCTCACTGGCTCCAGACGGGAGCAGTTGAGATTCTTTTGCGGTATTAACTGTAAAAAAAAAAAAACACCACTTAACATCCATATTTATATTTATTTATTATATTATATTATTTATTATATTATATTATTTATTATATTATAAATCAGATTCCTGTTCCTAATTTGCAATATATTTACATATTCCCCAATTACATATCTACATATCATCCATATACTCCTATAAGATCATAAGCTTACCCTTTATTGTGTTTTCTATATTTCATCATGCATATTTAAGTATTTAGCTTCTCCTAACTATTTTTTTTCTAGTTTTTCTTTATGTTTTAATTTAGCTTCTCTTAACTATTTTTTTCTTAGTTTTTCTTTATGTTTTTCTTGTCAGCGAAAAACAAATTTTATCAGCGAAAACATGTTTTTAGGCTTACTGTTTTATTTTAGCACTCTTTATTTTTATGTATCTTTGTAAAGCTGTTTGTTTTCCAAATAAACATATTACATATTATTATTAAACTTGCTTGTTATTCTATTTAAAAAAAATCGTGAAACTATTATGTTTTTAAAAGCGCATAATATAATATATTTTACACTATTTCACACTTCCATTATCTTATCTAGTAGAATAACGTTAAATTTTTAATTTATTGTCATTTCTTTCACCGTTTGACAAAACTTTTCCCTATTTTATGATTTTATTATTTTAATGACTTTTACTAGTCAAACTTTCTTTCATGACACGAATAGCAGAAAACACCTTTAAGAGGTGAAACTACGAATAGTTTAAGAAAAACTGAAAAAGTGTTTTCCCATTTGGTTATTTTATGCCGAATGGTATTATTGTATTATGGTATGGAAGATCCTAATTTTAGACAAATTTATAAATATATGCAAGGACAAAATTCGCTTCGTATTCCATGCTCTCTTCGCATTGTTTGTTTTTGTTGCTTCCTTTTATGAGCAGCCAACTAAATTTATTTTGACATCAAAACTATGCAAATGCGGACAGAAAACGTGGATAGAAATTCCTGGTTTCGAATAACAACACTGGCTCTGATGTTATCGTTCAAGATAACGTAAATTAGAGGACGGTAAAATTGCAGAACCGATTTATTTAATTCCTTTAATTTTTTATCGGCAGTGTTCGTAGTGACTCCAGATACTAATATCTACAGCCTGTATGTCGGACGAATATCTACAGTTTATATGTTGGACAAATATCTATGAACTTCAGAGTGAAGACTAATATCTACAGAGCTAAGGTCGGATAAATATCTATGACGGTCCGTGACGAATATCTATGGAGCGTAATTGCGACTAATTTCTACAGAGGGCAGCTGAGCACCTAACCTAACCTAACCTAACCTAATCCAACCTCTGGCAGTGCTGTAGATATTCGTCGACATCACATGTTATTATTCAGCAGTTTGAGCTGTAGATATTCGTCCTCACTTTGGTTTCCCTAGATATTGTTCCAACATACCTCTTAAAGATATTAGTCAGTACATGGATTCTCATAGATATTAGTCCGATTTTTTCAGTTTTTGAAATTCCTGTAGATATTAGTAGACGCCTCCTTCGTAGTAAGTCGCAATTACAATTTTGCATCGTAGTAAGTCGCAATTACAGTTTTGCATCGTAGTAAGTCGCAATTACAGTTTTGCAATTCTCGAGGCGCCAGGTTGCTCTCTAGGAAATACTTAAGCAATTGTATCCGTACTTCCAGCATCTTTTAGATTGATTCAATTAAAGGCAAAAGGCAGCGTTCGCGTTATTTATTTGCTAATTTTTTTTACATTAACTCCACACAGGAGGTCCTGAAGAAAATAATTTCCCTCAGGTCCTATGCCATCTTAGAAGAAGCTGTATGGAGAGTGTTTTTGAGGAGAGGAAGAAGTGAATATGGGTCTTGTAGAGACCCATGTTGTAGGAAGGAAGAAGCACAAAGGCCGGCATATCGTTTCACAGCCGAGCAGCCATCCATCAAAGATGATGGTGATGATCTGATTTATCAATTTCCTGGGCACATTTTGAGGAATCCGAAGTCCAAAAACAGACGAACCAATCTGCTGACCTATAGTGCCACTCACTTTTCTCTTCAGCCTTTTATTTGGCGGTCTGAAGTTGTGTTGCTGAGCCGCACCTCGGAGCCGGACCTCGGAGCCCAACCTCGGAGCCGGACCTCGAAACCGGACCTCGGAGCCGGGCCTCGGAGCCGGACCCAGATTGAACCCGCACAGGAACTCGAACACAGCTTCGAGTTCCGGGTTTGGGTCCTGGATCGGGTTCTCTGGGAATAGTCGATTTTAAAAAAAGAGTAGGAGAAGGATCCGCTTCCCACGAAGAATCCGAGTTCAAGAGCTCACTCCAGCTGAACCGATAGGCGGCGTCTAGAGGCTCGGATATCTGGGTTTCAGAGAGGGAAAGTAGGTTGGGACGTTGTGAAAGAAGGTGGTTATGTAAGGAACTATATAATAACGTCTGCAGAACACGAAAATAACGAAAAACAACTACGTATATTAAATAATATATCATACCAACTGTACATTCCCCGATATGATAAGTTGCTAAGAGAACCCAAGTGACGCTTTCGTTTAATAGATGCATACATTCTTTTAAAATAATGTTATTGACATATTTTATTTAATTTCTAGTTTCCTCAACCAGGACTATTAATATCATATCATAGTTTATCGCAGGACTGCATCCTCGACGCACATATCGTAACGTTTGTCACCCAACACTGTTTCTAGTAGTGCCATAGTTGTTATACTAAATAACGTTGGTGATATCCAGTTTTATGAAAAATACTCTCTTAAAATTTGAATATCGCATAACATTTTGTAGAAGCAAACTGATTTTGGGAACAAATATGTAATCAAGGATATATAAATAACCTTTAATTTATTTTTATTTTTATATTTTTTTAAAAGAAAGACAAATATTCCCGGGTTACGAAAAACCCGACAATATTTGAAAATCTCCTACTACCACCACAGTAAGCTGAAAATGTTGCTTGAGTCGTGATGGAGGACGTAGCCAGCCGAGGAATCGAACAGGGAACGCCTTGGTGGGACCCAAACGCGATGCCTACTCCACCACTGACCGGTCAACAAAATATAGATGTAGATAGTTCATATCATGAGCTTGCGAATGAAGTAAAAATAATGTCTCTAAAGACGGTGTGACGATAGTTGTATGGGGGTCCATTCTCTTCCGGCCAAATGGATAGTCGAAGTAAAGTTGCAAAACTTTTTAACAATTACATCTTCAGTATAATTATTTTTTCTTTTCTTCTAAAACAGCAAACTTATTTTGCGGCACCATTTTAATTCAAATTAATAAATTACTTTATTTTTACCACTATAATTGATTATAAAAAACTGACATGTTTCGTAAGCCAAGCTTACTTCATCAGGGTTATAATAACACTAATTTTTAAAAATAGACATAAAACATGTTGTTAATAGAAAAATAACAAACATAGACAAATAATAAACATAGACAATAGTAACAATGTAAAAATGAGAATGGGTAGGGACAATATGGAACAATTTAAAAAGGAAATAAGTTTAATATTGGATGAATTAAAAACAATTTTTGATTATTAATAATTTTCAAATTTGCATTTACACTCTTTCTGATCTCCAAAATTTCAAGTTTATCCAACTGAATACCATTGATACCACAATGCATCAATTCTATTATGAGTATGACTAGTTTCCAATAAATGGTTGGCAAACTCAGAGAAACTATTATTGTTTAAAGATTTTAAATGCTATTTCAAAGTTTCTCGAAGTTTTACCTATATACAAGAAATCGCAATCATTACACTTCAATTTGTAGATTCCAGATTTTTTCATTTTTAAATCTCTTTCTTTACTATTTAATATGTAATTTTTAAGTTTGTTATTTGCATAAAATACAGGAAAAATTTCATTAGGTACAATCTTTGTTAATGAATCAGAAATTTTATTGTTAAAATAATTTTTAATATTTATTATCTCAGTGTATTGTTGTACATTTATGGTATGTATTCCGATCGCAATGCTTAATAGAAAAGTAACATAAAACAATATGAATATAAAATTATTTTTTAATTATCTTTTATTATTAGATATCACCAGAACAAAGCAATATGAGAGAAATGTGCAGTGTCAATATTGAATTCATTTCAACGCAGCGTTATACGTATATAAAGGATACAACAGTAGAAGAGATCCGGGCGCACTTAGAAAAAAAAAAGATAACGAAAAGTGAAATTGAAAAATACATCGCACATTCTCAAGAATACGCAGCTTTCCGTATAGGTGTAACAGAGGATCTATACGAAAAACTTTTGCAAGAAGATTTATGGCCTCGAGGAGTACCGGTAAGACATTATCGATACTTAAAACCAAGACAAAATCCAGTTGATAATAACCAAAACCGGCCCAAACCGAATGAAGATGCCGCCCCGAAATGACTAGAGAACCCCCTAAAATCGAATTCTCTCCCTTGCACAATTTACTATCAAAATGTGCGGGGATTAAGATCCAAGACCGAAGATTTTCTTCAAAGTGTGACGATACAGAACAACGACCTTATACTACTTTCAGAGACGTGGCTTAATGACAGCATTTACAATAGTCAACTCTTCGATCAACGGTATGACGTATTCAGAAAGGATAGAACATCGGGTCATTCAAGGGGAGGAGGAGTATTGCTAGCCGTGAGACGTGACCGCGCCACCCTAACCCAGAGACTTACCTATCTGGAAACTGAAGACGAGAATATGTGGATAAAGACATGCCTAAATGATTTTGGTGTTATTTACATATGTGTTGTGTACATTCCACCGGCTTCGCCAAATAAAACATATACAGATTTTTTTCGTAAGTTTACAGAGAACTTCAATTTTTTAATTAATAAAAAAATTGTCGTAATAGGCGATTTTAATCTGAATTCAAGTAACAAAGGCACCCAAATGGATCTTCTTTATTTATTTTTTTTTATTTTTTTTTTATTACATTAGTTACATTTATACAGCAAAATTACATAATAATAATAATATTTCAAATAACTGTAGATATTAAAATGTGTACAAGTGTTATTATGTCTTGTTCGTTATTAGTTCCTAGCTAGGCAGATTGCCTGTTCTAAGGAACCAAATGCTGGTGAAAAATGCCAAAAATGTCTTCTGTAAAAAAAAAGAAAAAACAAAATACTGTTTTTTTTTTTTTTTTGTAGATTAAATATACATATACTAAGTTTAAATATACTATACTAAGTTTTTACTGATTGTGCCATTAATAGTTAGCCATGTGTAATTTTAAGTTTTAAATGACATTATTTAATAATTTTTCAGACTCAATCCTACCTAAGTCTATCAACCATTTAGTTATTATTGTACCGATGCATGCCATTTTACATGTTTTAATATTTAATTCTGGTGGGATTTTATTATACAATTTCGGTCCCAGATATGTATATGTCTTTTGAAACTTTGCCGAATTGCTCCCTGGGACCACGAGATCCTTTCTGGTGTGACTTCTTGTTATATATTTATGGTCAATTTGCTTAAGATTTTCTACATTTTTATGTACGTGGATAATAACCTTTTTTATATAGTTTTGACGAACATCAAGTACATAAAATTTTTTGTAGAGCTGATCGCTAGAAAACCTATAGGGTTTACGCATAATGACTCTAATTATGGATTTCTGGGCCTTCACTAATGGATCTAAAATTGTTCTACCTGACGCTCCCCAACCAATACACCCATACGTTAAGATGGGGTTGCATAATCCGAAATATATTTTTCTTAAGTCTTGTTGTTTGATTATGTTTCGTAATACAAAGAATACATGAATCAATTTTCTTACCCTTATTGAAAGTTTGTCGATGTGAAATTTCCACTTAAGATGATTGTCTATAATAACGCCTAGATATTTGATGTTTTTCACACTCTCCAAAGCTTCACAGTTGCAGTTAGAATCAATATTATCGGAATTACAGTTAGTCTTATGTGTTTTTATTGTGTATGATGTACTAGGTTGTCCTATTATAGTTGAACTGAATCTTATGTATTTAGTTTTAGCTATATTTAATGTAAGTAGATTTTTGTCAAGCCATTGTTTTATCGCATTGATTCCACTTTCAGCATGTTTATGTGTTTGAGTCCAGTCGTCTCCTTCAAATATAGCTACCGTATCGTCAGCGAATGTAATAATTTTTCCGCCTACTTTTAGGTCGCATAACTCATTTATGTAGATTATAAATAGAAGAGGTCCCAATGTGCTTCCTTGCGGTACCCCAAAGTTAGTGTCTAGTGAATTACTTACTATTTTTCCCAATTTGAGTTGCTGGCTTCTACCTGTTAAGTAACTCTTTAACCATTCGTAGGGCATTCCTACAATGCCAATATTTTTTAATCTTTTGAGGAGTAATTTATGTGAAATCGTATCAAAAGCCTTGGCTAAGTCTAAGAACAGTGCAATGTTTTTCTTTCCGCGATCTATATTTCTAGAAATATGTTCTGTAAGTTGCGCTATAGCATCGTCCGTTCCCCTCCCCGGCCGAAAGCCAAACTGATTTTTGCTTAAAAGTTTTCGGCTCTCTACATAATTACTTAATCTATTTTTAAATATTTTTTCTATAATTTTTGAGATAGCACTTAACAGGGATATTGGCCTATAATTGCCCACTTGGTTTTTAGGTCCACTTTTGTAGATCGGTACCACTAAAGACTTTTTTAGATGGTCGGGGAAAACCCCTGAAGAAAAGCTTTTATTGAAGATGTTCGATAAAGGTGATGCAATATTGTGTTTAATGATTTTAAGTATATGAGTGTTAAGACCGTCAGGACCTTTCGAATGTGTATTATTGAGATTGTCAATAATTTTTAAAACCTCTTCATTTGTCGTAGGTGAAAATTGAAAGGAAAAAGAATTATGTTTTGTTTCTATTGCCGATGCCAGTGAATCTTCAGTTTCCTTGGTGACACTTAGGATGTTTTCCGCAAGGTTAGACCCCACCGCCGTAAAGTATTGGTTAGTGTGGGAAGCAATTATGCCCGAATCAGTGGTGGCTGTGTTTCCAATCAGGAGTTCATTAATATTAGGGTCAATTGTGTGCTTAGTATTGGTAATTTGTTTAACGATGTTCCACATGTTTTTACTAGATGGATCTCGGTCGAGTTGATGCTTATAGTACCGTTCTTTTGCATTACGTATAACATCTTTACAAATGTTACGATACCTACGGTAATTCTGTTGTTTGAGAGTGTTTTGTGGATCTTTGGTTGCCACTTTGTGTAAATGATTTCTTTTGTGTATAGCTTTTACAATACCTCTGCTAATCCAAGGAGTAAGTTGTATTTTTTTATGTGCAATAAGTTTATCTTTTGAATTTTGTGTTATATGCATGTTGATTTTGTTAATAAATAAGTTGAGTGCGTTGTTAACATCAGTCACTCCACATACATCTTGCCATGTTTCCTCATTTAGATCTTTAATTAATCCCTCATAGCATATGGATGATGTGAACTGTTTAGTGTTTACTTGTTTTTTAAGAGATGTATTTGAAATGCTTATTGCTGTTGTATAGTGATCAGTTATTGTATTGTGTATAACAAATGCATTGGAAGCCATAATATTTAGGTATTTATGTGATCTAAACATGACATGCTATTATTTTGAACCCTGGTAGGAACTTTAATATTTATTGCAAAGTTGTTTTCTGCCATGGCGCACATGTAATCGTGACATTGTCTGTGTATATTTCCAAATGTGTTTATATTTATATCCCCCATCAATATTTGTTGTTTGAAATCACTACATTTTTTGAGTTCAGATATGAGATTATCCAGAAATGGATGTATGTCATGGAATGATGGTGATCTGTAAATGGCTAAAATACATAGATATCCATTAATTACTAACTTCAGACAATTTGATTGACTGATGCAAATTTCTTGAACTTGACAGTGAATGTCATCGCGAATGTAGGTTACGACTCCACTATTTTGATTTAATTTTTGTGTTGTGTGATATTCATGATATCCTGTAATTTGTTTTGCGAAATATGATTCATTCAGTCTGCATTCTGTAAGGATTATTATATGAAATCTAGCAGTTGACTTAATACTGTCTAAAAATAAAAGAAAGTCATCAAAATTTTCCATTGTACGGATATTTTGATGTATAATATTGATTTTGTTTAAGCTCCAATTAAATTCGTTGAGTTCATCAATTTCTTCTATGATAAATTCATTGTTTGGCTCTCCAAAATTATCTATTTCCATATAAGCGTTTAAACCCATTTTATTTTAGATATATTATGAAATGTTATCTTAGGATCGCTGAGTTTTAGGTCTATCTTTATTTTATGAATCTTTTTCAAATGGAGCAGAGTAACTCTATTACAAATGTGAAGGGAAACATACTAGACATTGTAATCAGCAACATTAAGTTAAAAGTATACAAATCCTTATACTCACTAGTCAAAGAAGACGCTTATCATCCATCGTTATGTATAGAGATTTCGACGATCAAAAACACAACCAATTGTCAAACACGAAACTTCTTGAATAATATTGATAATAGTGTTAGGCGAGGATGGAACTTCGAACATGGCGATTTTAAGGCACTTTATTGCCATTTACAATCGCATGATTGGCAACCGTTGAAGGACATAAATGATGTTAATTTAGCGACAAACTTTTTCTATTCCATAATTTATAAATACTTTGATATGTGCTTCAAAATTAAGCGCACTCCGAAGAATGGTACGAAATATCCTAAATGGTGAGGGAGCGGGCAGCGATCGGCAGAGACGGGGGACGATGGAATGAAAAAACGTCAGTCGAAGTATGAGTCAGTCTTTATTGCTGCTACGTAGCGATGTAAAGTTGGAGTAAAGTAACGGTGTAGACAGGAGCGATGATGATGTGGCTCTATGGTGTTGCATGTGATGAAGGTCGGTGATGCAGTGGTGTAGCAGACCTCGGGTCTGCATGTCGCCAGCATGTTGTTCCGCACCGTGGTGGTGGAGAAGACCTTGACGTCCAGGATGGATGCTCGACGCGGTGTCGCGGAGATGGCTGCGGTGAACCTGAGGAGTTGCCGCTCACGTGACAAGAAGGCCCGCCGTGGGACTTGTCGTGGGCAATTGTGTCGCTTGTTGCGTCCTCAAAGGTTAATGATGCACCGGCACAGTCGGCAGTGGGTCGCCGAGAGTCAGGCCGGTACCGCACTGGAATCGTTATCACTCGATGCACTGTCTATGTGTGTTAGTGATGTTACTTGCACTAATGACTGGAACTGACTGACTGACTAGCGCGGTGTCGCTGCGCTTTATATAGCCGACCGTGTGAGTACCCGGAACGTCAAGTAATGTTGAGCCACCGCGCAAAGCGGAGAAGCCTCTGGAACATTCCGCGGCCGTAAGAATGTGACGGCTGTTAGTCGAGGCCTTTCGCTGCGCTTCCCGAAATGTTTAGCCGTGAGCGGCGTGAAACACTACAACTGTAGGTAGTATGTACATTTCGAGAATGTGTTTGCTATATCAGTGGCGGCGCAAGGATTGTGGCAAAAGGGGGCGACCGTTCTGGTCGCCACAATGGTTTTCTAGTGAGGTTGTTAGCGACATAAAACTCAAATTCAAACATTACAAAAAATGGAAGAAAACTGGAATGGTGAGTGAACGGGACATGTTTTGTCTACTTAGAACAAAAATAAAACGCAGTATTCGATTAGCACATGTACAATATATTAATTCTATTGAAGAAAATATCAAATGTGATCCCAAATCTTTCTGGAAGTATATCTCGTCCAAGAGAAGTGATGGCGGGTTTGTTGACCATGTTACTTGGAATAATAAGTCTTTCTCGGGAGCAGATATTCCGGAAGCATTTGCAGACTATTTTAAATCAACTTATAGTAAGGAAGCTGCGGACTTGAAGTCTTTTATTCCGGGAAAAAATACGCCACTAATAGCGCAGAATGTTGATATTCCAAATATCACAAACATTGACATTACCGCGGCTGTTAAAAAATTAAAAGCCAAAACTTCTTTTGGACCGGATCTTATTCCGTCATTCGTGTTAAAGGGCTGTTTTGAACCCTTATTAACACCTCTCGCGTATATTTATAATATCTCACTTAACTCCGGAATATTCCCAGACTTGTGGAAGATCTCCAAAGTAACACCGTTACATAAAACTGGTGATAAGGCTTCAGTCTCTAATTACAGACCAGTGCGATCCTATCCTCTCCAGCTAAGTTGTTTGAAATAATAATTCACAAATTCATTTATTCCCAAGTTGAACCCTTTATAATTGACCAGCAACACGGTTTTAGGTCTGGCAGATCTACTGTGTCTAATCTATTGGTTTTTGCGGAGTACATATCTCAAGCTCTTGATAGTAACAATCAAGTAGATGTGTCATACAACGACTTCGCAAAAGCCTTTGACTCGGTAGATCCGCTTATTCTCCTAAATAAACTCGACCAATTTGGATTTTCAGCGAAACTTCTATATCTATTTTTAAGTTATTTCTCAAACAGACAGCAATACGTAACTTATGGTATATTCCAATCTTCCAACTTCATCACAAACTCTGGAGTTCCGCAGGGGTCAAATCTTGGACCCTTACTTTTCTCGCTATTTATCAACGACATTTACCGTTGCATAAAATTTTCTAAGTTTCTCTTATTCGCGGATGACATTAAACTATTCCTTTTAATAAAATCTTTAGAAAATTGCTTGCAGCTACAAAGTGATATAAATTCTATCGTCGAATGGAGTCACACCAATAAATTAATATTTAATATTAAAAAATGCTCTATTATGTGCTACACCAAGGCAAACAAAACGATTTACTATAACTACAAAATGTCTGATTCATCTCTTCAGCACATTGTTATTTCGAGAGATTTGGGAATCACATTTGATACGCACCTAACATTTCATGTCCACATAGAAACGATATGCAACAAAGCGTTAAGAATGCTAGGATTTGTGCTAAGCAACTCCAGACATTTTTGCAGCTCGGCCGCGATTCGTGTGCTATACTATAGTCTAGTACGTAGCATTTTGGAAAGTGGTTCGGTAATATGGGGACCAGTGGATTTAACTTACTCTCAAATGATAGAGAAAGTGCAAAAGAAGTTTCTGAGATATTTATATCTTAGAGATTTCGGATATTATCCCTGGTTATATCCAACAGCCTTTTTGTCCGGCATGCTGGGTATTAATAGCCTTGCCGATAGAAGGAAAACTGCTTTGCTGATAACAGCATATAAAATTTTAAACGGTAACATCTGTATTCCCGATATAATACAAAAATTTGAGTTTTATGTCCCCGACAACTTCACAAGAGCGCGCAGACACAGAACTTTTGTTGTTCCGAGATGCAGAACTAACTTACCATTAGTAATGCCGCTCGGAAAAATGATTCTGTTACTAAATTACCTATCCCCTGATATAGATATTTTTCAACTAAATATTCAAAAATTCAAAAACGCTATTATTACTTAATAAAATACAATGTATGTTTATTATTGGTTATGTATAACTGTAAATGTGCATTTAAAATAAAATAAATAAATAAAAAAATAAATAACTGGGAGAGTGAAAATTAATTCTTCAAAATAATTTTTTCATCGTTTTCCCTTCCGAATTGCTATTTTTCAGAAAAAACTCATTTCCTTCCGAGCTGAAAAATTGCAGCGCCATAATATTCTGAAAAATATTATGAAAGGAAATTGTCAAATATCACTCATGCGTGAAACATGGCAGGCTCACAAAAAATCTGGTTTAGAGTTTGTCGAATCCATAACACAACGTTCCAAAAAGAGGAATCTCGTATCGGATTATTTAACTTATTTTCTGAAACGAATAAAAGTTTTTTTAGTGGTTGTGGTAAGGAATTTATTGAATTTGCTGCCGGCTTTTAATAGCTGCTAGTAAAACCTCGCTACTTAGGTTGATTGGTAAAGCGGCAGAAATAATCCCCAAGCCCCCTTTCAGTGAGATGAGATCTATCTGGTGTGTAGTACAAAGTAAGTCTTCTACTCTGTCATTTATTGCTGTGGAACGTGACTCCAATATCAATTGCTCATCTATGGGTTCCTCAGGTTTCTAGACTCCTCACTCTCTCAAACCGCGCAGATAGAGGTGTGGACGTTGAAGTTCTGGACGCTCGTAACTTGGATCTTTTTACCAGTCAGCCGCCAAAAATCCACATTTCGTCGAAAGATGTTATTACAATCGTACAGGGCGGTTCCAATGAGAAGGATTAATTATTCTCCGTACCGGCTTTTTAAAATTATAACTCAATATTGATTTTATTTCATTTCAAATTTGCTTTAATTTATACCTACATCCAAAAATGCTGAAAGGCGTGATGATAAAACTATTAAAATTATGTACTTTTTGTAACTATTTTTTAATCATAAGTTTTTATCATTTTTTTATAATGTCTAAGCAAAATAAGAGCGTAAAAAAAAACGAAATATGTTCGTTTGTAAGTGCGCAAATAAATACACAACGGACCCATTTTCTTCAAAAACATATGTACATATATATATTTTTTTGATTTTATTTAAACTAAAATTAAAATTCTGAAACAAATGTTTCCCAGAAAACGTATTGATTTATTTTACTGCATTGATTTATGATTTGAAATGGGTATTGTACAATACAAAATCTTTTTTGAAAATTTAAGAAATCTGCCAACGACCTATGGTATAACCTTATTATACTAAAAATAAACATTTTTTCTCAAATTTCAAAACATAAGTTTACTAGATAAAAGAACAACCTTTCGAAATCAATTTATGATTTTTTGTAGAAAAGAGTCAATACGTCTAAAATCTGATTTACAAATGACATATTTCTGGTTTTTTTCTGGTTACACCCTCTAAATGAACAGATCGTCATCTTTACGTTATCAGGATGTTGTTTATTTTCCACTGGAATTTAAATAGAAGGTGCACCGAAAAACTAGCATCATTAATCCTATCGGCACAGGTGCAGACAGGAGACACACCAAACGTGTGCCCGTAACATTTTGCAACTTGTTTGCGGAACGTTTCATTAAAAAAAAATGGTCTTGACAACAGAAGATAGAATCCGCCGAATTATGACATATACCGATTTGAACGAAAACAGTTTTTTTAAACTTTAGCCTTTCTAGTTCTTTTACAGAAAAAAATTAAAATGAAAATGTCTGACTAATTATTTCATTAATGGACGGCCTAAGTTAGTGAAGTTTTACTTAAGTCCATTAACAATAATAGGAATAAAAATATCCCCATCCCCTCAACATCCCCATCAACTCAACTTAACTCAACTCAACTCAACTCAACTCAACTCAACTCAACTTAACTCAACTCAACTCAACTCAACTCATAACAACTTATAACAGCTCATTGATTAGCGTTTCACATCGTTTAGCGTTTCACATTGATTAGCTTTTCATATCATAATTTTTCGTAACGTTTCATATTTTTTCGCAACGTATTCATCATTTTACCCCCCAAGTGTCGAGCGTGCGTAAAGAAGTTTTACTTCAAAAATAACTTATTTCGGAAACCTTGACACGACCATCAATCGGTACAAGTTTTCAGTGACTTTAATCACCAGGAATTTCCATGTAAAAAGAAGACAGAGTTTTGGAACTAACTTAGTAGGTAAGAACTTTATTTTCTTTTTTCCCAGAAGATCGTTCTGGTAAAGAGTTTTCAAGTTTACTTAGAAGTTAAGTTAGCTTTGGGATTATATAGGTTGGGTAGATTTATTAAAACACGAGTAAAGGCTGCACTTTTGTTTAGTTCGTAGTCAAACACTAACATTTCGTTGAGATTTTAGTTAAATAATAATAATAATAATAACTTTTGCATAGTGCAGTTTTGTGTTATTCCACTTCAAGTTCACTTAACTATAATAAACTTAAAAATATTAATTTAGCTTTCACACTTCACCTTTATAGTAATCATTACATAATATTCATCAAAGAGGCACTGCTAAAACCAGCTGCATTAGGGAGAAATCCTGAATAAGCCGAGCAGTGACTCTTTTGTTAATAGAATTATTGATAACTAAACAGAACGTAGAAAATTGAAAAACATCTATTGATAAATAAATGTTTTTTTTATTATTATTAAATAATATGAAACAAATATGTTCGGTATATTCAAAGCAATGACAAGGTAGCAAAACATTAATAATATCAATGCTTTTATAACACAGAAGGAAAGAAAAACGGTTTTATTATATATAAATATAAATAAGATCATTAGAACTAAATTGTAATATAAAAAGGTCAGTTTAGGTTCAGAAATAAAAACATTTTGAATGGACATTAAACATACATGTACATAAGGAGGAAATCTAAACCAATCACCGGAGGCTTGAGAATATGGCTTATTATAGTATATTGAAAAGCAGTTACGATTTTTATGAATTTAAAGTTTTTTTAAAATAAATTTAATTAAATCCTGGATGTAAGCAGGAGCTGAGAAAGGTTATTCCAAATGAGCAAGCCAGTTATACGAAGCCATCATGGCAAACGGCTAACCTAAAAAGTTCTATTAAACGATTAGTAACATCTAGATCTGCTGACCTCAGAGTAAGCTGTCTATCGCTTTAGTTTTGTCGCTCACAGTTCCGATATTCAAGCTGGCGCCATTTCTTATAATGCTTTCAAAGTCTTTTTTTTTACAATAACTCCACACAGGAGGCCCTGAGGAAAAAAAATCCTTCAGGGCCTATGTTATCTGAGATGCTGTGTGGAGGGTTTTTTTTAGGAGAGGAAGGAATGAACATTGGTCTTGAAGAGACCCATGTTGTAGGAAGGAGGAAACACAGAGGCCGGCAAATCGTTCCACAGCCGAGCTGTTGAACACAAGGACGAGTCGAAGAAACGACCCGTTCTCATGTGACAAATGTCAACCGTGCACGCGTTTGGCGTGTTTCCCGACTATGCACCGGTGCCGAAGGGATCAATGACGCTAGTTCATCGGAGCATCTTCCATTGTAATACTGGTAGAATAAGGATAGCATTTCCACCCGACGTCTGTGCTCTAAAGATTGCAATCCGTCTGTTAAGTCATTAATCAGGTCCTGACTTTTATTCGTTCAGGGCACCGAAGCTAATGAAAGCGATCCATTAAAAGTGGGGTAATACGGCAATACTTAGATTCACCAAAAATCATTCTAACCGCGGCATTGAAAACGGACTGGATTCTATTATTTTCATTATTGGTTTTTGGGGTGTTATGCCGTGTTTCGCTACCTCCTTCTTTACCCGATGTTTTGGACAGCGTTGCAGTGTCCATCGTCAGGACAGATCCGGCGGATGTGTGACACATTTGTCGGATCTGCCGGAACTGCCCTGATAATGGACACTGCAACGCTGTCCGAAACGTCGGCTAAAGAAGGAGGTAGCGCAACACGGCATAACACCCCAAAAACAAATAATAAAACTGCTTTTGGCCGAGAAAATCTAAAAACGTATCTGGATTCTATTAATTTGTTTCTGGGGTAGGTAATAATATGCACTATTACAATAGTTTATTCGTGAGACAGCGAACGAATTTATGAGTGACTGACCCATCGGAGGGAAGGGATCTCCTGATTGATTTTATCTGCCTTATATAGAAAATGCCAGAACTCACGGCTTTTGAAAAATGCAATTCAAGAGGAAGTCTATAGTGAAACCTAAAAATGTTATGTCTGAAAAAAGGGATAATGTCTGTATCCTGAAATGGATTGGATTGGAGTTGATGAGGGATTGCCTTCCAGGGGAAGCTATCTAAATAAATTCCGTCTTTGTCGGATTAAGTTTAGGTTTATTGACATATATCCAACTTTATAATCTGTTAATGAAGACAAACATCTATGGAGCCTTGTGATTCAAAGCCAGCTGATTGAAAGAGTTGTTCAAAATGATTCCTATAGAAAATAGGGCCCAAGACAAAACCCTGAGGAATTCTAGATTAGACGTGAAATTCAGGTGATACGTACATTTATTGAAAGTTTCTGAGGTTGTTCGTCCAGACAGGTATGATGTCATCCATTCGAGTAAGTTAAATTCGGTTTCAAACACAAGTTTCAGTTTTTTGACATATATCCAACTTTAGAATGTGATAATGAAGCTAACTAACTCGTTTTTTTTAAGCACACCATTTTTTTGAAGGGAATAAAATTTGAAAATCAAACGAAAATCTACGGAGCCTTGTGATTCAAAGCCAGCTGATTCAGAACACGATTCGTATAGAGCAGGGGTCTCCAAACTACAGCCCGCGGGCCAAGTCCGGCCCGCCAGTGTCATCAATCCGGCCCGCGACAGCTTATGACCAGTGTCATCAATCAGGCCCGCGACAGCTAACGGCTTATTGTTGTTGCGATAAGTTGGATAAAAACACAAAATGATAGTAACTCGGTTTTATTTACTTGCTAGGTAAAGCTTGATGACAAGTACAAAATCAAACCAACGAGATTATTCGCGAAAAAGTACTACTAGCACTATCTGTGCGATGGACGGAGGGTACTTTTACTACCTATTTCTGCGTGTAACCACCTAGATGCCGTATTGTAGTCGTGAAAATATAGTACAATACAATAGTAACTGATCTAGTGCAAGCGTATTTTTTCTTTTTACATTAACTCCACACAGGAGACCCTGAGGAAAATATTTGCCTCGGGGCCTATGTCATCTTAGCGGATGCTATGTGAAGGTTTTTTTAAGAAAGGGAAGGATAGGAAGTTCTGGGAAGGAAAAGATATGAGGGGTGGGTAGGAATCTGGGGATTAGTGTCCAGGAATATCGGACGTATGAATCCGTCCCTCCAACTGCGGTGCAAGGCGATGAGTCGAGATAGTTCGGCTGGAAAGGTCAAAAGGCGTTCCTCACCCAGTCTCTCTCGATCCGGCCCGCCACGCAGCAGGTGGGCAGACGCATCCACCGTCAAGACCAGGACAAACCTCACCCCATGAATCATGAATGATAATGGTAGGAAAATTAAAACGGTTTTGGCCCTTGGAACTTACTGGAGTGAACAGTATGGCCCTAAGGCTGAAAAGTTTGGAGACCCCTGGTATAGAGAATGGGGCCCAA